>CM053785.1:704891767-705634267 GCA_028749045.1 Cupressus sempervirens | reverse complement strand
AGCATCCAATTTTGGTTCAATTAGTGTATATAGTTGACAAAGTACATGATGAAGATATAAAGACCAATGATAAGATGATGAGATGGTCTAAGAAAACATTTGAGACAAAGTTTTTGAGAAAGTTTCAATAGAACTTTCAATAAGGTAGGTTGAGCTTTCTAACCCACTACTTTGGAAGGAATTTTGACAACAAGTCATTCTTTGTATATGAAACTTTGTGATGTTGATTTCTTTCATATTGATAATCAACACTCTATTGATCAAATACAAGAAGATTTGAAGGTTTGTATTACTTTGTTGGGAAAGAACACAAGTTCAAGCCACATTCATATAATAAATTCATATTTGATCAAAGAAGATTAGTCGAGTTGATGGGTAAAGACAAAAAAAAAAGAAATAAATTGATTTCAATAAAACTCATGTTGCTACCTCATTTGGAATAATTCATAAAGAGATATAATTTGCACAAAATCTAGTTAAGAGAGTTGTGCATCTCTCAACTATAGATAGCTTAACTGATCTAGCTATCTAGTTAGAAATCTAGATGCAGATCCTTGAATCCATAAAAATCATATGGAATTAAGGATTAGAGGAGATTTTATAAAATCACAAAATTCTTGAAAACTCCAAGTCATAGAACACAAGTTCAAGCTCACATTCATATAATAAATTCACATTTGATCAAAGCAGATAAGTGGATTTGATACATAAAGACAAAAACATTAGAATTAAATTGGTTTCAATAAAACTCATGTTACTACCCAATTTTGAAATAATTCAAAAAGAGTTATAATTTTCATAAAATATAGTTAAGAGAGATGTACATCTCTCAACTACAAATAGCTTAATTGATCTAGCTGTCTAGTTAGATATTGAGATGTAGATCATAGAATCCATAAAAACCATATGGAATCAAGGATTAGAGGTGATTTTATCAAATCAAAAAACCCCTAAAAATTCCAAGTCATAGAGTGTCAAAAATAAGGTGAGAATCATTTGTGACATCAATCATTCATAGGGAAAATCATATCAGAATGATCAAAATAAAAGAAAGGAAAATTAGATAAATCAACATCTAAGATCAAAGCCATGAATATATATTGTATAGTTGAGTCAATTTTTTGGAGATACAATTATAGTCTAAGGTGGAGTTCATTTTTAAAAACAATTTGAACGGATTGTTAAGTCATGATGAAGTGTTTTTGTCACTAATGCCAAAAGGGGAGATTTTTTATCTCTAAGTCTTGTTTCCTATTGCCTATTAGTGTCCAACACTTCATCATTTCCTAGGTAGTGTTGGTCTCTCATCACTACAACTGAGCCACCCAAAGAAGGTCAAGCTACATAGACTTGTTTATACTTCACTACATATCAAACAAGTCAAAAGTTGTTGAGTAGCTGAGTAGAGACCGAGCTACTATACATGTCGAGTAAAACATATGGAGACCAAGAAATGTAAAGTTAAATTATGTTGTCAAAGTTAGTACATGTCAAGCCTATAGAATCATAGAGACTACATAAGTGTTAGTTATGACAAAATGCCAGGACATTCAATTCTTGAGTAAACCAATTTTGGCATATGTGTTTGCAATGGTACAAAAACTTATGTAAATCATTTTAGCCAACTTCTGTACAACATTTATTGATTGTAGAGACATATAAGGATCAAATTATGCATTTTTTCAAAAGAAATTATTCCCAAAAAAGAAAGACTTGCCAACCAAAAAATTAGAAGGATTAAACAACAAAAGAATTAATTATGGCTCGTTGATCTTGATCTAGAACCTTCCATGATTATTTATTTAAGAAGGGATCAATCCCCAAATAAATATACATGAGAGAGAGAGTGAGGGGATATGTAGGAAGATTATGAAAGTGTGGAAGAGACTAAGGATGATAGGAAGAAAGGCTAATTTGGATAGAGAGATTAAATAGAGAAAATTAGTAGTGAAAGGTAGTTTAGAGAAAATTAGATAAGGAGATCATATTTAGACAATGAAGAGAGGAAATCTATAATAAAATTCATAGATAAAAATGAAATGATCAAGTACTGATACATTCTAACTAGTACATATCAGGGTAAATCTAATAACATAGTGGTTTTAATAGATGTCGTTAAATCTTATAATAGATTGCTTAGTTCATTGTATGTTGGAATCCTTTAATCAAGGTAGAGTTAAGACTCCTGTGGTACTTTTAACCAAGTAGACCCCTCATAGGCTAGATCATCAAAAGTGATTAAATTTTATCCCTAACATGCAAACTTTATTTTTGTAGTAGTAAATATTTGCGGGTATCATCCTCACCCTAATTTTACCTTCACCTTGGAGGGTTTTTGGGTTAACAAAATCTTTTTGATATGTTTTATTTTATTTTCATGGATGACATGCTTAGTTAAATTCATTTTGGTTTCACATCTCATGATTATATGATATATGATGTAAGATATAAGATGGATTAATAGTGAGTTAAGTGAATTTGTTATTTTGTTTAAGGAGCTAAAATTTTATCCATCCTAGTTCACCCCCATCCCTACCCCCCCACATTTTTGTATCTTGTTTTTCAATAATACTTCCAACATTCACCTAGAATTTTAAATAAAATTAAAGCTTAGATAGGGAGGATTTGAAAAGAAGACTTGATCAGTTTAAATTTACTAGCTTGACTTAGAAGAGATCCTTTCCAACCAAAGATTTTCTTATGGATCTTATAAACCAAAGCAGCCCAAAAGGATTCAAGAGGTTTTACACCAAGAGGAAAACCAAGGTAGATTGCTAAAAAAGTACTTATCTCACAATCCAAAATTCTATCCATTTTCCTTTTCTTTGTGAAAATAGTATTAATGAAAAAAATAGAGCTTTTATCCTTGTTAAGTAGTGGGCTAGTAGCCAAGGTATAATAGTGAAAGGGTTTTTTACACTCAAGAGCCTCCTTTCTGGAATTATCACCCATTATAATATTATCATCTACAAAATATTGATGAGAGCATATCTGATCATCATAAGAAGGTTTCAATCACTCTATCAAACCTAAAGAAACATCAGATTTCTAGAGATGACCAAGAGATTTGGCCATTAAAGAGAAAATAATTAAAGAAATGGGATCTCCTTTTCCAAATCCACTCAAAGGATAAGAAAAATAAAAAATAAAAATTCATTAGAATTACTGTTGAAGAGGTCAAAATAAGTTGAACAAAATGGTCATAGAACCCAAAAGGATTCAAAAAATTTCATCTGAAAATCCCACTACACATGGTCATATGCCTTAGACAAATCTTGTTTAAGAAGGAAACTAGGAATTTTAGAACATTCACTACAATAGATAACCTCATGCAATTTGAAACTGGAATCCAAATATGAATACCTAGCACAAAACCATTTTTCTCTAGAGATATCAATAAGCAAAGAAAAAAAAAAAGATGTGAAGTCAATAGTTTCTCAAAAAAATATAATAAAAGAACATTAGGAACCCATAAGGACCCAAATATTTATCCCTTTCAAGGAGAAAATAACATCCTTGATTTCTCCAAATAAAAAAATAGCCACAAGACACTTGATATGTTCCTCATTTAGAAAGGTAGGATTATTCTCTAATAGTGTTTCTTAGCTTTCCAATGCCAGAGAATTATCTTTCAAGAGAAGAGAAAAAAAAACCAATGAATTCTTTAAAGATTTCTTTATCAAAAGTTTTAACTCTAGAGATCAAGACATTTTTATATTTGATTAGGTGCTTTAAGTTTTAATGTATTGATGTAAAAAAATCATATGTTTCTATCTCTTGATTGAAGCCAAAGAGCCCTAGATCTCTAGCTCAATGATTGTTCCTCTTTAGTTATGATATCATTATAATTAGTTAAAGTAATATTTTCCTTGTCGCTTATTCCAAGGAAATCCCTTGAATCTTCTATATATTTCTGGATCCCTTCGAGATCAGATTTGATATCATTTTTTTGTTGCAAAATATCCCAAAAGACCTCTTTGTTCCAAAGTTTCACCTTCCTTTACTGAAATCTAGTTCTTAGCCATTTTAAACCTTACAGACCCTTTAGTCCTAACATTCTACTATTCCTAAATTCTATTAGTAAGATTTGAATGTTCCAACCATATTTTTTCAAAACTGAAAGGAGAATTTATTTTAGTTGTTGATGGTTTAGAAACCATATTAATTCAAAAGTGGTCAAAACCAATTCTAGGAAGGACAACCAAAGAGAAGAAAAAAATATTAAGCCAATCAATTGAAATAAGATCCCTGTCTAGTTTATCTTGAATCAAATCATTCCCAAATATATGATTGGACCAAGTAAACCTAGGGTCTTGAAGATCCACATCTACTAAGGCCTTAGAGTTAATAAATCTCATAAAATCCAACCTTCCATCAAAGTAACTTTAGGAAGAAACAACCTTTTCATAATCACATAGAGTAGTATTGAAACCACCCATGAGAAACCATAGATCTTGAATGAAAGTAGTTCTAAGATCATATAGTATATCCTAGAATACCAGCCTACCCACATTAGAGTTTGGGGAATGAACATTAGATAATAACTAAGATAATTATTTTTATATGAAAAAAATGAATACAGATAGGGTTATTTTTAGACTAGATCAACACACCTTTAACCATGACCTTATTCCAGAAGACTACAATTCGTCAAGATACCTTCTTGGGAACTACATCCCAAAACACTCACAAACTCACATCCATCTTGATTACATCCACTAGACCTTTTTCAGGACTGTTGGAGGATTCAAGGCAATAGAAAATTGCTATAATACCAAGAAATGTCGAAGTGCTAGACAAGGGCTCACATTTAGATCAAGTTTTAAAATAAAAAAAGAGACACACTATGAAATGAAAATTGTTGCCTAACCTTTCCCAAAATTTCACCAATTAAGTGATTAAAAAACTTGATCTAAAAGATAGCCAAGGAAAAGAACTCAAAGGTGGCTTCATGACCCTTTAATCGATTCAACATTAGCTTATACCATTTGAAAATCCAACATATCTATCTGCCTAGACACCAATGCTAAATCAATCAAAGTGGCATGGGATAGGTTCATGAAAATAACCTCTTCTATATAAGATATTAGTGCAAGGGTCCTTCTACATAATAAGATTGCATTCACAGAATCAAGTACCTTAAAAATGAACTATTTTTTAATAGTGGGATCATTTCAAATTTTTCTCTTATCATTTTAGTTTCTTCAACCATAAGAATATCTAGTTTATAGTCTCAAACTACATTTTTCAAATTATCTTACTTATGAGGAGCATTTTGTCCTCTTATTTTCCAAGACATGATCATCATTTGGAACCTTATGAAAAACTCTCCTAAATGATTAGTTGTTTAACATCCATGATATCTACTTTACTAGCCATTTCTCTTGAATCTTTATTATCCTTCATTCATTGACCAAGCTTCTTACAGCTTGTATCTAGATTTGGTTTAGAATTTGAGACCATTTTAAAGAACTTATTAGAAGTTAGAAGATTATTTTTCCTCCTATTAACCTCAACACATTAACTTTGGGCTCCATAATCCAACTCTTTTTTTCCAGAAACTAATGAAAATTAAGTTGTTGGGATAGAACAAGGGAGAGGATCTAGGAGCTTTGAAGAAACCACCTCTAAATCCTTTGCAAAGGCCTGATTACTTGACCCAGTAATCCATCGTGCCTTAAGTCTTTCAAACTAGGGAGCACTAGTTATAAAGAATGTTGGCCAACCTCAAACCTTATATATTTGACCTCTCCAACTTCAAAGTCTTCTATAAAGGCTTCCTCTCCTCTTAAATATTTTTAAATCCCTTCCACAATAGGATCCAATGTACTTTATGAGGTTTCTAAAATAGGATCTTGTAGAGGAAAAGACCATTGGTCATTTTTCCCCACTACCAGGTTGGGACTTGGAGATTTCATCTCAAACTACTAGAAAGAAGCCTCATTTCCACCTTGGTTTTGTACATTAACCAACTCCTAAATATCCATCATTTGTTCAGATGATAGTTTCTTTTTGTAAACCAATTTAGAGAGTGAAATAGAGAAAGAGAGAGCCAACGAGGAAGGAGCTCCCAGATGAAACACTTTCTTTTTCTTATTTGGGAATTTCTTTTCCTAGTGGCCTATTTTATTACAGAAAAAGCAAGAGAATGGGAGAGATTCAAACTCCACTTCCTACTTAAGAATACCTTATTTTGGGTTAATTACTATAACCAATGGGAGATTCTCAAGTTTCAATAAGTGCACACAAACCCTAGAAAAGAGGGTTTTAGATTTTGCTGAGGTATTGGTGTCAATGGAAAGGATTTCCCCAAAGTAACTCATATGCCCCTTAAGAACTTATAGGTTCCAAAATTCTAGGGGAAGGCTAGGAAAAATAACCTTTTTAGAAAACTCAAAAGAAACAAAAACAATATCTGTGTGACCTTTCAAATGCCACTTTCTCTTAACAAAGCTATAGGTAGCTTCAATATTGGAGAGAGAACTAAGAAACTTCTCAATCAGGGTCAATGCCATTGAAGGTATTATTTTATCATTAATAAGATTGAAGGGAAAAATGTAATATTCTTCATCCTAACACCACATCATGATTAGATCCTTATGATGAGGACAATGGGACATACCTTTTAGATCCCCCAAAAAACCTAACTACTTCTTTTGAATGTTAGCCACCATGTTTCAAACATTGGAAATTACTTCTTTCCCACCTTTTTCCTTCTAAGAAATTGGGGGTTCTGGATCAGAGGGAGAACCGTCCAGCATAGAAGTTGGTAGAGTGATCTTTGGTTTAGAGAGGATAGAATCCACCTTTTCCTTGGGTAATGTCAATGGTCTCCCATTTGGATCCCCCAAACTATCCAAATGGGCATTATCCTCTAGAGAAACTACAAAAAAACTAGTTGGAAACCCCTGATCAGCATTCCCACCTACCTTCAAAGCTTTCAAAATTGAAAACTTTTCCTCTCAAGAGCTTGCCATATTTTTCCTGGTTATAATAGTGCTATGATGCAGAGTATGGATACCTCTCCTTATATATGTTACTATCACTCTAAGTATCATTTTCTATATAAAATGCAAAACCTATCCCTCCAACTCTCTTATTTATATGTCTCTCTCTCTCTTCTAATTGCTAGACCTATATGCATATATCCATTTTCATCTCTGTCTCTAATTATCCATATTTATTATTTCATATATCTCTTTATCTCTATCTTCTATTGTGTTGTTTATTTATTAAATAATATAGAATCTTCATAAGCCCATTTATAAAGGCATCCAAAAAATTGAAGTCATGTGCTCTACCTCTATGAACATCAAATGGATGGAATTAGTACAAACTGTTCCAAGAGATTGTATCTTTTCAACCACTACTTGAAGAATAAAAGTGAATGGGTTTCAATCAACAAAACAACATAGTTAAAATTTAAAGCAATATCACAATTTAACTTGTTGTAAGAAATATTTCGTTCTTATCAGCTAAATATGATTTTAAAGATATAATATTACTTAAGACTAATAGAAACCACATAATTTTTATTTATGATGTATAGTTAAAAGAAATATTTATTGATCATTTTTATTTAATGAATATTAATAATTATTAAAAATATAATTTTATTTAAAACACTTCATGAATACATTATATACATAATATTTTGTTAAATATATTGTTAGTTATCCATATTTTTATTAACACTATTTTAAGATCATTATTTTACCTTAATTAAATCGATAAAAAATTAATATTAAATAATTGATTATTTAGTATTTAATTTATTTAATTATAGAGTCATCACACAAAGACAATCAACTCATAATATTTTATTATAAAATTAAAAATTAAACTTTGATCTAGGAGGTTTGGATTTGAATCTAGTCGAATCTTTCATTTATACCATATAAATATAAAATTTGTAATAGAAAAAAAATAAAATTGTGATAGATCCATACATTTAGTTTCAATTACTAGTTAAGTTGTTAAAGCGTGAAATCTTAAAATTATCACAATAGTACTTTTCCTATACTTAGCTTGTGAGCAAATACTTAAAATTTAGTGCTACTCTTATTAATTTGTCAAATAATATCTTATACTATGTTTATTAAGAGGATGCCCAAGGCTAGCAATACTAGGCTATCTTCATTGGTAAGAGAAGACTACGATAATTGTATGAGTTAATATCAATTATTATTCTAGGACTTTTAATGTTTGCAACTAACGGAGAAATATGTCTAAATATTGAATATCTCTATATTGATGTCACTTAAACAAACTTAAATGGACTTAAAGCTTTAAAAAATTCCTAAAGTTTTGAATCTTTAATATATGTATTTACAGATATATGTGTATATGTATATATGAATATGAATATGTCTATGTATATACATTTCTATATTTAGAGATACTTATACATATACATACATACATGTATATGTATGTATGTATGTATGTATGTATGTATGTATGTATATTAATAATGAATTTCGGCAATACCTCCAAGTTAATAATCAAAATAAGAAAGGAAAAAATATTCATGAAAATAATATGTCACAATGTCATGTCCTTGTACATTTGATTTATATTTAATTAATATTTTAAATATTAATATCTTTTAAAAATAATTTCTTAGTTAAAAGTCTTTACAAAACATTGGACATAATTTATTTCTTGAATATCAAGATTTCAACTTACAAGATCAATAAATATTAGTAATTTATTATTATATAGTTGAAAATAGTATAAATGTATTAAATAAATTATTTAAATTTTTTTTTTTGAATATTAATTAAATAGTATTCGATTATGTTATTTTCAAAGCTTTTTAGTCCAAAATTACAACAAATTAATCCAAAATTTTTAGATTTTTACATGTTGAAGATTCTTACAAGAAATTGAGTACAATAAAATCTATAGACTTCTAATTTATAATGAAAAAAGTGTACTTCCATATAAATGATGTTTTTATTTCTCTACCAACTGTCAGATCATTCTTGAGTTCATTTCCGACAAGTGAAATTATTTTACAGACACAAATGCAACATGAAAAGCTCTAGAATAATATTTATTGATCCTAAACATTGAATGTCAATGATATTAAAACTCTAGGCCATTAATTTGATTTAGAAGATATTGTTTTCCTTAACTGAGTGAGCCATTAATGAGATTCTTTAACACTTGGAGTAATGTTTACACCTCCCTTTAGAAACTTATTCAATTGAAGCACTCAAATATGGGAATTTTTCAAAAGAAATTATGAATGCCCAAAAATAATTTTCTGCAAAGAACTGGTTGAATGTGAAAATAGTTAACTAGGTACCAATCACATTTTTGTGTACATTTTATGGATTTTCTTGTGAGGAGTAAGACTGGCATAACTTTTAAGATATTTGATGGGCATCTTGCAAGGAGTATGTCTATCATCTTATTTTTAATTGATATAAAAAGAATTATATTAGCACTTGCACCATTCAAGGATGAAAAGGCTATGTTGATGGTTTGAATTAAATATATTAAATGATATCACTCTATTACTGGTGTAGAAAGATTTGTTATAATATTGATATGACTCACATACACTTGTCATTAGAAAAAGAAATAGTATATATTAAAAGAACTTAAGAAAATGCTAATTTACATTCTAATCAATCATGCATGTAAGCATGGTTGAACTCAGAATTTGTATTAGCCATCTTTTTGTTTTAGTAATCTATCTTTCTATATATAGTTTGTAGGTTACTTTCTCCGTGCAACTTTCCAACAACATATTATTATTTTATGATTCTCTCTATCAAGTTTGACTCCACCTCTTCCATTAGTCATCAATGCAACTACTTATAGGTCATTCTATTGTCCATCTCTTAAGTAGCTTAAATTGATCGTCGCCATCTTTGGATCTCTTTGTTACTCAATTTGTCATTTTTTTTTTCAGTCTCTTTGGAACTATGTAAGTACATATTTATCCAACTTTCTACTATCATCTTTAGACATTTCTTTATATATATTTAAATGTAATAGCACGATGGGAGATTTCTTGTTTTTGTTAATTATCAATCTTATTTTCAAAAACTAACAATGAGAAAGTGAGTAGTCTTTATGTATTTATTCCATAGCCTTTGGTTTGTATATATTTAGCCTATTTTTACTCAGCATGATTCGCAACTTGTTGATTATTTATTTAGAAGGAATATCTAGAAAAATATATTAAAGATCATATAAAAAAAATAGCAGCATATTGCACTAAATCTTCCCTTTCAAGGCCAACATGGAATTAAAATTTGCAACTTTAGTGGTGACTCCCACCAACATTCATGTACACCACTTGAAAGGCCAAGTATCCTAGATCCATAATATTTATAGCGGAGATACGCCCACACTTCATCTCTCATGTTATAATGGAAACCATTGTAATAGTTTGTAATTTATTTATGATCGTATCAATAATTTTGTTGCACCCATTGATCTCAAAGAAGATAATAAAAGCACAAGCCAATCTAACCAAGAACCTATGAAGTTCATTGTAAATAAAACAAGATGTAGAGATAATTATAATCATAACACATGTATTTCATTGGTAAAACGGAAGAAAAATGTGTGTAACCTTAACATATTATACTACAAAGAATGAAACAAAATCTTTCATGTACTTTGCTAGAATAAATTCTAACTTGCAATTTAGAACAGAATTACTATAAAAATTTAAATCATTTTTTTGTGTTAAGAACATCCTTGTCTATCTAAAGATTTAGTCTTAAAATATATTTTGCATATATATAGGAACTATATTGTATATTTGCAAGAACACCTAAAATAATTAATGTTCATGACCACTTAAGCCATTTAAAAAAATTTAGTCATGTTTACCATTGTTCGATTGAAACATATGAATATTGACAAATAGCCAACACAAATAAATTCTTGTAACTTATTTATAATGTACAATATTTAATCCCAACACTTGATTTAATGTGAGATTGATTTTATTAAGTTTATTTGGCAGAAGTAGGGATTCAATAGGTAGATCCAAAGAAACATCTAACTATTGAAACACCTTTCTAAGTAAACACAATAGAAGAAAACATAGAGAGAACAACACCAAGGAGAGAGAGAATAAACACTCTTATTGAGTCATCAAGTTATTAGAATACATGCCTAGCTGTGAGGACTTTTCCATTATGGCTAGATGCAATATACAACTTCAAGATCTATGATCTAGCTTCAAATTTACATTTTTGGAATCATCTGCTCTGAAATCTCTAAGTTCTTCCTAACCTAAGTCAAATACTTCTACTTATACTTACCAAAATGGCTTATAGAAGATGCTAGAGCATTACATAATAGAAAGGCCCACCTCAAAATTATCTACACATATCCCAAGACAAGATCTCATCATTAAATTCATGATTCAAATTGAATACATAAGTAAGCTTGAACTAAAAACTAATAACTAACAAACTCAATCAAAGAAGGAACACTCGGTCAACACTAGAATTTAGTTAACATTTGTTGGAACTTAGTTAACACTGCTAGAACTTGATTAACACTACTAGAACTTGCTGATAACTATTGTAATGAATAAATGAGTAGGATAATAAGGCAACCTAGTATGCTCCTGCAACATGATTAACCCTATCTCTTTTGAAAGTAGTTTAAAATTTATTGTGGTTTAACTACAAATTAATATTAAATTATAGTATTATCATATTTCCCTTATATTTGTTTATATTTTACAATGTATAGTGATATTTTCTAATCATCTAATAATTATTTATGTGTATTAGAGGAAATTAAAAAATAATAATCTTATGGAAAATAAGTTAAATTGAATCCAATTATTTGAAATGTACAATTAGTGTTATGTAAGAATAATTGGATTAAAGATAGTTTATTTTTGTCCATGACTCATGAGAATAATTTAAAGTGATATTGAGCATTTGAAAACAATAAATTTCATTGAATGATTAATCAACATCAAACATGATTATTTATCATTATATTGACAAGACATTAGAAATTTCTAAATAATGAACCTATATTTATTTATGTCTCTTAACTATTCATTAATTTATATAAATAACTTAATATTGTTTAAATGTAATATAAAGAAATATAAATGTTCTCAAAAATTTTATGAGTAATCAATTTAAATAAAAATTTATTATTATAATTTAAATGACGTTATTATTTACTAAAATCCACTTATATTAAATGGTTTATTAAATAGCTATGGATACAACCTCTGATATAAAACCTTCTTAAAATTATGAATAATTAGAATGTTTTCCATCCAAATAAAGAATCCAAAATAAATCTAATATGCATTAAGGGCTTGTGATAACCACAGACATTTTTATTGAAAGAATACCTATAGAAATGAGATATGATGACACATAATTAAGTTTCTAGTGACTAGAGTTGGTTCCAACCCTTTTACAGCTCTTCACTATTTCATGGCAACATTGTCGGTGAATTCCATGTGTCTTGGAAAAGTGATGAGCATTCTACTCTTGATATCTTTTATCATTAATTGGGCCAAAATAAAACATGTTCTTGAGATCAGCAATATCCATTCAGGTTCTTATTGCCTTTAGAAACTCTTCTTTAAGAGATACTGTTCAACTTCTTTTATGATGATTCTAGATAAAATGAAAGTAAGAAGAAAGTTCATTATAAATCATATGGATTATTCAGCAAGATAAAAATAACATGATCATAAAAAAAAGATAAGAGGTTCTTGTGCCTAGCTGACTGCTGTATAAATTAAACATATTGGAATGGTAGCTCATGACCTCATAAGAATTCAATCATGCTTTGATGACCTTGAAATCTGATCGGTTCTCTCCTATTGCTTGAGATGTCACCTTCAATGCATGCAACCTCTGATTCTTCATTGGATTACTTGCATGGCAAAGGGTAGATATCATTCTATTTGATCAAAGTTATTAATCGATAATTGTAGGGTATTGGTAGGAGTAAATTACTGAATACTAAGATGAAGTGAGGTGTGAAAGAGATTGGAAACAAAACAAAAAAAGAAATTTGGAGAAGTAGAAAACATTCGGAATAATAATGTTTCTGACTCCTCTCATGGCTTCCATATAAAGGAACAAGTCATGATTTCTTGGCTTCCATCGGTTAAATGATTAAATGCCATTTCAAATATCCAAGTGTTAAATCAATTGGACATAAAAACTCTAACCCAAAACCTTCTTAAATTTATGAATAATTAAAATGTATTCCATCCAAATAAAGAATCCAAAATAAATCTAATATGTATGAAGGGCTTATGATAACCACAGACATTTTTATTGAAAGAAAACTTGTAGAATTGATATATGAGGAGATATAATTGAATTTCTAGTGAGTAGTGTTGGTTCCAACCCTTTTACATCTCTTCACCATTTCATGGCTACATTATCGGTGAATCCCAGGTGTCTTGGAAAAGTTATGAGCTTTCTACTCTTGATATATTTTATCATGAATTGGGCCAAAATAAAACTTGTTCTTGACATCAGCAATATCCATTCAGGTTCTTATTGCATTTTGAAATTCTTCTTTAAGAGATATTATTCAACTTCTTTTATGATGATTTTGGATACAATGAACGTAAGAAGAAAGTTCATTATAAATCACATGGAGTACTCAACAAGATAAAAATAACATGATCAAAAATAAAAAGATAAGAGGTTCTTGTGCCTAGCTGACTACTATATAAATTAAACATATTGGAATGGTAACTCTTGACCTCATAAGAATTCGATAATGCTTTGATGATCTTGAAATTTGATTACTTCTCTCCTATTGCCTGAGATGTCACCTTTAGTGCATGCAACCTCTCATTCTTAGCCAGATTACTTGCATGGAAAAGGGTAGATATCATTCTGTTTGATCAATGTTATTAATCGATAATTACAAGGTATTGATAGGAGTAAATTACTGAATACTCAAGTGTTAAAGAGATTGGAAACAAAACAAAAAAAAGGAATTTAGAAATGCAGAAAAAAATTGGAATAATAATGTGTCTGACTCCTCTCATGGCTTCGATATAAAGGAACAAGTCATGACTTCTTGGCTTCCACCGATTAAAAGATTAAATGCCATTTCAAATATCCAAGTGTTAAATAAATTGATAAGAAAGGGAAAAATAAAAAATTGGAAGAAAGAGTTGGAAAAAATATAATTCAACTACTATTATAATATATATTTTTACATATGTTCATGTAAGTATATCAATGTGGTCACATCATTTTATTAAATTATTACAATATAATGGTGCCATTTTATTTTTTTATTTATGTGTATCTACACACACACACACACACACACACACACACAAACACATATATATATGTATATATGTATATTTTATATATATATATATATATATATATATATATATATATATATATATATATATATATATATTATATACATATATACATATATATATAATATACATATATACATATATATATAATATACATATATACATATATATATAATATACATATATATATGTATATATATGTATATATTTATATATATATCTATATATGTATATATATAGATATATATACATATATATATATGTATATACACATACACACACACATATATATCTATGTGTGTGTGTGTGTGTGCGTAATATGATGAAAGATCAATTAAAATTGTTTGAGGTATGTTTATAATATTTTAATTAGGTTATTTTATGTTTTCTTAGATTACTTTCTTAGTAGCTCATGTGGGTCCCACAAATGTATCCTATGTTCAAGTCGTTGTGTCCTTTCCAAGGAAGTTCAAGGTCATACCTACCAATGTTGATGACTGAACTAAGAGAGCATCCCATTTTGATGATCCCATTTAGCAATGCTCCCACCATCTTCATCTTCCCCTCCAATGGCCCAAGAATTTTTTTTTTGGCATAATAACAATTCTATAATAATTTCATATAGTCATTATAAAAGAATTAAATTATCAAGCATAATTTCAAATCAAGCAATTTCTAATCTTATAACAATAGTTAATGGTTAATAACCATCTTCATCAACAATTAATAGAACATATACAAGTAACTACCTATTTCACATGATCATGAAAGAATAATTTGTTAAATCCAACGGTTATTAACAAGTTTAAAATTAGGTCAAAATTTTGAGATGTAAAAATAATTTTGCTAAAATTCTGAAATTAAAGTTCAATCATGATAATTATTAGAACCAACAAATGTTGTCTTCCTCAATCCTCCTTATAACTGAATACATTAACTTTGTCATATTTACTTTTCCTAAATTAACATTTGATGCTTAATTCTGAATTTGGAATTATCATTTATTATTCTGACTTATATAATGCTTCAACCTATACATTACACTTGATTAACGAGATTAAGCTTCACAAAAGGTTATTTTCCCTTACAAGTGTAATATTTACACTTTTATCATTATATTCATTTTGTCTTTAAACTAGTTTCTAAAATAGGTCACTTAGTAATCTCTTTAGAAATGAAGTCTAACCTTTATTTGGAAATCAGGAGGTTCTTTGCAGATGTAACATGAGAATGGTTCTTTTTGATAATAAAACTACATTGGAAACAAAGAAGGAAAAACAAAGAAGTCAATTACTAAAGTACATAGATATCATAACAGCTGAAAATGAAGGTTGGCCTTATTTGAATGAGTTGTTCCATGAAGCTCAGGTATGTATTAGCATCATTGGTGTGATTACATTATGTGGACCTTAGAATTTACTCATTTGTCTTGTTTCTTTAGTCAAGATCAAACAAAGCTCTCAATCAACATGTTAGAAATGATTCAAGAAGGGGAAATTCCGAAGAAGAATTAGAAAAGGCAAATGTAGAATAATTAAAAAAATTAAATGATATGGTAATGCATTTCACTCCATAATTTAAACTGGCCTTCTAAATGGGTGTCTATCTAGTCTAATAATATATACCAAAAATAGAATTCCTTTGAATCCATGCTTGGTACATTCTTTGAGCTTATTCTCATATAGTTCATTTTTCTTCACCATATGCATGTCATACTCAAATTTAAACTTTTGTTTCGATTGAGTGTTTGATAACATATATTTAAATTACATTATATGTACATACCATAAGTTATTATATATGAAATGATAATTAAAATATGCATCAAGAATTAAGATAATAATTAAGAATAGTATAAAATTTAAAATAAAATAGAAATATTTTTTCTTGAGTTTGTCCAATGCATATCATTCAATTGTAATTCAAGAGTTTTGAGTCTTAAGAATTATATTCTTATATTATGCAATTCTAATGACTTTGTAGATGAAAAATCACCCAAAATGGCTATTGAATTTTGAATGGTTCTATTGAGAAGTTTCCTTTCCTACCCCAAATCAAGTAAGAGGGAAAAAAATTGAATAGTACTTAATATAACAATTTAACTAGGTTCGTCACCCTCATGGACTATGCTACTAAAGTCATGTGCACGATTGGAGATGTTGGGGGGTAAAGTGGAGGAGGAAGTTGAAAGCTCCTAGAGGCTCTACAAGTTCCTTGTAGATGACTAGCTAGATGTGTTTTTGTCAAAACCAACCCCTCAGAAGGAGAAGAGTGAATGAGGGTTCAACCTCATTCTGTGATGTTTATTTCATACTTCTTTTTATAGTTATTGTGAAGATCAAGAATTGTGTGGCTAATATGAATATTTGGACATTTAATACTTTTGTTAATACTATTGATAATATAGTTGAGATTATTTACTATTTTGGTTCTATCTAGTGCAAGTGATTATTTAGTTAGATGCTAAACTATTTTTGTAGCATTGTATTTTTTTTATTGAATGTGGGTACCTAGTTTGTTATTCTATTGGTCAATGAGTTGTTAATTAGTTGCTAGTGATTATGTCACTACTCTATTTTATTTTTTAACCACTCACCCATTTTTCACTACTTTTAATATAAAAACTAATTTAACTAGAGTATGAAATATTTGTTTAAAATATAAAGAATTAATTAATAAAAATGTGTAACAATTATATTGGATTAATATTTCATGATGAACATGAAGAACAGAAAGAATTTTAGAGATATGGTTTCATGTGGAGAGGGGATATGCAAACTTAGAGTGATTCAAATGAAGATGATCCATGCTCAACTCAACCATTTTGTTTACTCGTAGCTTTCCTAGTTTCTAAGTGGTCAAATGACCTTGATGCTATAATGATTTTGAGGAAGTTTATCTTGTATAGATTCATTTTGGTTCTATATAGGAGTGTTTTCTTAGAGAGATCACCTTGGGTGCTACTAGCACTAGTTGGGGGAAGAAGCCTTGCCCTTCTCATTCTCTTCCTCCCTTTTTCTTTCTATGTATTTTATCCTCTTATGCATTGGGTTCTACTCAAGTCATGGTTGGCCAAAAGAATTTTTATAGTGGATTTTCTATTGCTAATGAGATTGTTAGTGATGGTGTAGATTTTTGGCCTCCTCTATACTCAAATTTTTGGACTTGAGAGACACTATTTTCTATTGTTGGTGACAATGTCTTACTCATATGGTTTTCTCAGTTAGAAAGGGTGGAGCTAGTAGTCTTACTTCATCTAGATTCATTTTGATTGGTCTTTGGCATGTGTATTGTGTGTAGAATATGTTGCTAGTTCTCCTCTACATTAAGAAATTTCTTTCTTTGATGTTATTTTTGTCTAAAAAAGATGAAGTATGTAATGGCAAACTGGGCTTGGCACATTCCTTTATATTAAGTCTACATTCATTGATAGTTTTGGTTTTTTTATTCTCTCTAATAGATTTAGTTTGAATTTTTTTCTTAGAGATCTCAATGGAATTTTATTTCTTCCTCACTTCTAGGATTTTTGGACAATATTCAATGGAATTGTAGTGATTGTGATATGTATTCTTATGCATCTTCTTCTTCTCTAGACATTGTTAGACCTTTATTACAATACTTTTCTATGGTTTCCTTTTCATCTTCTATGTTTTCTTTTTCTCTTTTACAAAGGAGAGTAGTTTGCAAGTTTCTAAAATGGATATGGGTTGTACTAAATATGTTTGGTACAAATAAAGATCCCAGGGGCCTACTTGTCCTACAAATATTTCAAATTTTCCTTTTGTTTGAATATTTAATCTTATAAAATGGTGATGGTTGGTTGCCTTCTTTGTGTATCCTTAAAGAGGGATTGGAAGAGGCTATGTGTTGTATCTTTAATATGGGATGGAGATGCATTTCTTCTTAGCCTTCTTAAGTAATGGCATGTGATAATTTAGTTATTATGGATGTATTTTCAAGATCCCATAGGTGTTTTGCTAAGGTTATGGTGAGGGAAGCTACTTATAGTGTAAAAGTGGGAAAGGAGCAGAGTTTCATGAGAGGTGGATTACAAATAATTCTAGGCCTTTGTAGGGTATTGAGCTATTGTTTATTGAGTCTCTTCTTGTGGGTGGAGTTTGGAAAAATATGTTGGGTCTATGAAGAGGGATTCTTAATGATATTTTTTTGTAAGTAGCTATTGTTTAAGGGTTGAATAATAGTCTTGGAAAGTAGCTAATGGTGGTGGATGTGACTCTACCATGCTTTCCTTTCTCAATCCAATATATTCAAATAATAATTATGGGAAGTCAAATTTTTAAGGAAGTCTTTCTAGTGAGGATATTGAAGTGATATTCTAGATTGAGGCTTGGATAATGAGGGTTACTCGGGATGGTGCTACTACGATGTAGTTTTTTGTTCATCCAAGTGTGTTAAGGAAAAGTTAGGGGATTATATTTCCCCTCTATTTTTAAGGCCTTATATAAATATTTAGGGAAAATTTCTCCCTTGCTAGGAGCTTTTGAGAAAGGTCCATGTCAACTTACTCTATAGAATTTCAGTTAGGATTTTTTGTCCCTTCTTTGGGCTTTCTTTCTTTCTAGGTTGCTATTGATTTGAGGTTTAGATATTTTTTCATGATGTTTTTTGTTGGTTGTATTATCATTGGTGGAAAGGATAGTGATATTATCTTTCAAGGTACCAATCTTACATTGGTTATTATTTTGTTTAGGTTGTAAATATTTTTTGGATCTTGGTGTTACTATTTTTAGTTACCCATGGTATGGAATAAAGAAATCACAGTTGATATATTTAATTTCCTTCTCTTCCTTTTGAGCTAGAGTGAAGTCTTGTTGATGATAAGGTGTTCTATTTGTGGTTGGTTCAAGCCAGATGCAAAAAAGAAGTAATTGGTTCTAATCCTAAGCATATTCATATAGTTTTGGGGACCATAAAAAATCCCTAGCTCATTTTATTTGGTTTTCTGAGAGGTGATGAGTCTATATATTTACATGGAAGTTTCTTAGTCCTTTTCAAAACTCTTGAAGTTCTTGGGTCCTTATAAAATCCCTTTAATAATTCGGGTTCCTTTAGTAAATGTTTTTTCTTGGTTTTAGGGACTTTGTCTCCTCGAATTTTCTAGTGTTTTTGTTGGTTTTTCTTCCATTTTAACAAGAGTAAGGGTTGTATCAATTACTGTGCCAAGTTAATAAATATATACAGGAAGGCACACACACACATTAAGTTTTACGTACAATAAAAATTAAAAAGTAATAAAAAATTTTGGAAACAACAATATGCTTTAGAAGAGCTGAAGCCTTTATTTTATTGAAATAAATACACTTTTAGTCAGAAAAGGGTAACAATATATAATATTAGGTTTTGACCCTTACAAATAGGATCAACATGTCTGAATCTAAAACATAGGCTAGTTATAGTAACATCTTGCAAATAAATATGAGTATTTTGGTGATGATAATGCTATGTTATCTACATCATGTGTCTATGTTCTAATTGGTTTGGGATGCCAAGCAAGGATTTCCTCAATAACTCTACTACAACGTGTCAAGAAATTTTTAGCTAGAGGTTGTCGTTTTTATCTCATTTATGGCTAGTTTTTTCTCAATTTAGAGAAAATGGTACACATTATTTGGTTGTATTTTCTTATGTTTTTTTTTGGAGAAAGATTCCCTTGTGGGTTTGTAGGGCTATATTTTTGGTAGTTCTAGGATATATGATCTAGGTCTATAAGGGAATGTGCATTGCATGTCAATTACACTAGGTTGTTTTCCTTTGTGGAATATGATATGGTTGTGTTCTGAGTGTTCCTTTTATTTTTTTGAACCTTCATGTTTGTTATGGGGTTTTTGTCTTCTTGTCACCCACCTATCATGCTTATAATTTATAGGTTGGATACTCCATTGTAGATTTATTTATATTAAATTTAGTAGGGTTTCCTCTTAGATGGAATTTCTAGTAATTTAGGTGAAAATATTATGGTTTCTTTTCTAGGTTGTGTTGCTTGAGTTGTTATTAGAGGTTTAAAAAGAAAATATTTTCATGTTAATTTCCAATTCTTTTGGAAATTTTAGTGCTCTAGGTAATATTACTAAGTGCTTAAAATTTTCTATATTTTTTGTTCTTGTATAGAAAAACTATTCTCTCCCTACCTAGATCTCTCTTTCCTCAAAATTTGTGAAGTTGGTGCACTATATTGAGAATGAGGAATCCTTGATTATTTTTCATGATTTTGATTTTATGGTTCATGGTTATAATTCTTGCCAAAAAAAAGGAGACAAATTTTTGTGTAGAAGAAAAAAAATTAATAAGGATTAGACTTTCCACAATTTTAAAGAGGATTAAAACTTTTATTTGGATAATAAAAAGACAAATAAGGATGAGACTTTCCTCATTCTTCAAGATACTCAAATACTTTTTCTAATGCTTTGGGGCCTCATAAAAGACCAGCTAATTATTGCATGTCTCTTCATCTAAATAAAATATAATATGGGGAGATTCCTTAACTATGATCAATTGAAGAGCTTTGGATCAATATTTTAAAGCCACCTTGATTTTTCTCAAGCTCTTGTATGATTTTTTGTGTTTTGTATCTTGTTGTGTTATTGTTGTCATGTTGTATTATTTCTATTCTACTGAGCTTAATGCTTCATCTTTATTCTTTTTCTAAGAATAAGAGCGCTTCAAAAATTTCTTCTTATATAATGAAAACATGATCATCACTATTAACCATAAAGAAAAATTTATTATTTTTTTCCTAATCTGAAATCTTTCACTATTAAATTTTTATAGCTATAGTAGAACTAATTGAATATGATATTTAATTTAAGGAATATATATTTTGATATTTTCTAAGCTTAAAATTCCTTTTCATGTATTTTTCCTTTACCTTATTTTCTACTATGCATTCCATTAGAGTAAGGTGCCTATGTTCAAATAGTTTTATGGTGAATTGACAAGGAGTAGGCTGATTGATTTAAATGTGTACTCTCACTAATATTTTTCCTTTGATGGCTAAATATTCTAAAGTAAATAATAAGAATAAGAAGTTCAAGATATATTCATCTACTAGTTCTAAACCTCCCTCAAAGCCTAAGGAAAGGAATTATCGAAATACTAATCATCCAACTTCTAGCTAAGAGTAGTCTTGCTCTAGCAAGTCCAAGAAAAAGAAACATAATTTTTCCTTTTGTGAAAAAGATAGGCATAATGATGCACATTTTCTTATAAGGTGAATGACATTATAGGAAGCACAATCTTGTCAGTCTTGAGCCTTCTTCCTTGAGAAAAGGGAATTCCCTCTTAGTAATAATTTTTCCTCTACCAATACTAGTTGAATTCTTGATTCTAATGCTTCTCATTGCATTATACATATTGGAAATCTTGAATCTCTTTCTGATAGTCCTAGTTCACATACTATTATTTTGAACTCTTTTTACATTCTTGTTCTATGGATTGGCTTAGCTCAAATAAACGATGATAGCTTGATGATGCTATTCTTATTCCTAATTTTTCATACAATTTTGTGTCTATCATATTCTTAATCATGGTGATGGAGGGCTTGTTGACCTATCCCTTATCAACATGCCTTCTCAAG
The DNA here is from genome assembly GCA_028749045.1 of Cupressus sempervirens. Classification (NCBI taxonomy): domain Eukaryota; kingdom Viridiplantae; phylum Streptophyta; class Pinopsida; order Cupressales; family Cupressaceae; genus Cupressus; species Cupressus sempervirens. The sequence goes on along the minus strand of CM053785.1, from coordinate 705,612,353 downwards.
AAATGTAAGATCTTGATAACAAAATAATGGTTTTAATCCTTAATTAGGATTATCCTTTATTCATCATGTTTATTCTACAATCAATATTTGGCACAATTAATTTGGGGAATTGAATCCATGCATATTTAATAGATGAGGATGCAAAATTTTCTTATGATGGATTTTATCCAAATTGTGTTCTTAGAAAATATAATAAGAATCATTTCTTAGGGGTATGGTCTTACAAGCTTCAACTTTCTTTGAGTTGGTTTATAGTGACCTAATGTAATTCTTCACTCTATTTTTTGGGGTCAAGTATGTGCTCACTTTTTTTATTAAATTCTAAATTTATGCATGGGAATACTTTTTTATGTACAAGGATGTAGTTCTTTGAAATTTCATGACCTTCATTGTATATATAGATAAACAATCACAAAATTTCCTTGACAATATTTACACAAATCATGGAGTTAGTATACTAATAAAATATTTCAAGGAATTTTTTCATGCTCAAGATACTTTGCATTATCAAGTAGTGTGATACACTCCTCAATAGATAAGTGGAACTAAGAGGATTAATAGACCCTTTTGGAAGATTGCCAATTTTTACTAAAATAAAAGTTCATGGTTTCAAAATGTTCTATATGTTAAGGGTTGGCTAGGTGGGTGATTCAATGTGTGTTAAAAATTTAGCTACTTATTATTTGCCTAATCCACTCATTAAATGTGCAAAAATAAATAATAAAATAGGAGCACATAAAAAAATTTAAATCTAATGTCAAAAAATAAATGAGGTAAAATAATTGTAAGGGTCAACTCATAGAGATATGAAAAACTAATTTACAATAATAATTCTATGGTCAATGCCAAGTAGAGCTCACTTATTGTGTAAGACTTTTAGGCTAAGACAAAAAAACTTAGGGAAAGGTACAAGGAACTTTAAAAATAGAGATTATTTCTTATGACACAGAAAAAAGAAAAAAACAACTTAGAACAAAAATTTGAAGGTAGAGGAATGCAAAGCATTCAAACATCATATAATCTATTGAGATATATAGTCTAAAGATTAAAATTCATCAAATCAATAGAAGATGGTATTAGAATTTGAAATATAAATTATATATTCTCTATACATAAGAAAAAATCCATCTTACTCCAACCACAAGCCAAGATGTTACAAAGAAAAAAATTATAGACCTTGAAATATAGAAACTGTGTTAGACAATCTATCAAGTAGAACAAACACACCTCGAAATAATATGATACAAGAATTTGGACATCACCCAAATAATTCACACTTCTTAATAGTATGTCTTTTCCAAAGTATAAGTCAATTACAACAATACCATTAATCTCCCCATATATTTTACATGAACTTACAATAATGTACCATATCCCAATTTAGTAGAATTCCTAAAATAGTATGAGAATATATAAACATTTCAAAAAAAAATATAGGATTTTTATACATTATATTGGAATCATGACAATGATAACTTGTATATTTTTAATAATATTTTACTTTCTCATTGATGGTAATAATTATACCATCTTTCCATCACTCTTTGTTTGACATCAAAGCTAAAGAGTACTATCTCTACATTACTCCCCCTATATAATAAAATTCAACACTTTGTTGCTACAATAATCCCATTGTCCATATTATATCTCTCTTAGGCTACCAAATTTATCTAATATAAAATAATTGAAAAAATCATGTTAATGTGGTAGGCTTTGTGTTAAAGAACCTTAATCTAAGAAACCTTGTAGTCTTTCACCCTTTTCCTACAAAAACTAATATACTATATTTGTTGGAACTACAAATGTAGAACAATTGTTATATTTTCATTGATGTCAAACCTTACTAGTAAGACATTTACTAACAATGTAGAATGTCATATCATTTAATTGATGAAGAATATTTGAAAAGAATAAATCATGAGATGACCTAGTGAAAGGTTGAGTTGAGATGTGAAAATGTGATTGAATTAGAAGGGGCACTTGATCAATTAGTTGCACTTTGTAAATTAAGAAAGACATTTTAGTAATGACTACATGATCCAGTGATGATTGAGAAATAGAATGTAGTTATGACTAAGTGTCAACAAACTAAAAGTTTGAGAAAGAATCAAGATTTGTAGCTGAAAAAGTTGAATTCTTAAAATAATCAAAAATACCGATGATAAAGATTGATGATCTAACTCATTTAATGCTTTGAAAAGATTAGTTAAGTGATCAAAGGCCAAGATTTGAAGGAAATTTCTAAATTTTAAGAAGTAAGAAGAAGAACATAAGATGGCTAAATTCATTGAATATGTTGAGTCTAATTGTAACCCTAAGATCTATATTTATGCTTAACCATAAAAAGATCTAAGATATCCATTTAAGGATGCATATGTGATGTTTTATGTTTTATGTTGGACTAGAATTTGTAGAGACAAGTGGAGAACATAATTGCAAAGTAGAAGTGGGAAGTTTGTGATAAGAGAGATTTCTTGAAGAGTTTCCAATCAAATTAAAATTTAAATTAGTATCGAGCTAAATGGAGATTTAAATTTGCAAAGTAAGTTGTATGTTACTGAATCAGACCTAGTTTCCACTTTCTAATCATTGTGACAATAGTAAAATCCTTTTGATTAAGGTTTACCTTATAGTCATTTGTAAATCCTTTAATGAGGTGGCATTCTAAGGGAATATCCTAAAGTACTCTAAAAAGACCACTCTTAAGAGGGTGATTGAATCCTTTAAAAAAGTCACACCTAAAAGTATGTTTTTAAACCTTTAATAGGGTTGGCTCCTAGGAGAGCTCACTTCAGAAGAGTGAAAAGTGATAGCATGTTGCTTGGTGGTTTTTCCCAAATTGGTTTTCCATGTTAAATAATTATGTCAAACATTTATTTGGATATTTTTTATGTGTTTATGATACTTATTGTTTTAAGCTTGAAGTTTATAGTAAATTATGATGTTATTCTTGTTAGAAATAGAGAATACTAACAGGGGGTGAATCGGTATTTTACAAAATTTAGCCCAAAACTAGATATTGTTAATTTCCTTATAACTTGCATATGAAAGTAAACTAAAAATTTTGAATAGTAAACATAACCATTCAATAAGAGAAATCATAACACCATATTTTGTTAACTAGGGAAACCATGGCAAATGGAAAAACTTAGTGGTGATGGTCCCACACAATGATCCACTAAAAAAATGTGTTCGATTAATGATGTTGATCCTTTTAGGAGTCTATTAGATACATATAGTGTATTGGTCCTTGTTAGAGGACTCGGCCTTATTAAAATCCTCAACCCTATTAGGAGTTTATCTATATACAATTAAAAAATGTATGCAAGATGACCCCACTACAGAAACATGCAATTATACAATGTAGTACTTTATACATAATAGCTAGATACAAAAACCTCTTTCCAATGCTAATCTCTTCAATATTGGATCTTTCCTTTGTTTCTCTTGGCATACCTCTGATCATACATCATAACTCACATCATATATGAGTTCACATATCACTTGCATCTTACACATAACTTCTCATATCATCATCTTTTATTTATACCTTTACGTTTTAAAAAATTATCTAAATGACCTTCAAGTATTCACTGGAAAAGTTCAAAACTAAAATTTTCTCTATTAGGATTAACATATAGGATGTCATTCCTAATTATTAAAGTAGTTATTTTGTAAATAAAATAATTCCTTAACCCATAATTCACACTTTTCTATTATTCTATGTTCTACTTGTACACTGCATTTACTGGTATTTATTTCATAACTTGTTGCATACTATTTGTACTAACTTGCACAATTTCAGACATCATCCTAACACTCCCTACTATCTATACCCAAATATGAATGATTTAATAATATCTATGTCATCTATACACATCAAAAGTGTCCATGTTCTGTTGGATAATTATCTAATACTTCAACAATTTTCCATGTCTAATTATGAAATCTTCATCTATACATAGTATCTTCATTGTACACAAAACATATTTTTCCATAAATGAAAACTCTAATACTATACCAACTTACCCTACTTAGCCATATTTCCAACAATTCTTCTAGTTTACACTTACTAAATAAAAAGCAAGATGGAATGTATAAGTTGAATGGTGATGGACAATTCTAATTGATATATTGTTCATAAGTCTAATTAAGTTTTCTAAATTTGTTGAAAGTTTATTTTATAAATCTAGACCTGGGGATAACTAACTCACCCCCAACCCCCACCCCTTCTTAGTTATTCTAAATATTCTAACAATTGGTATCAGAGCATTGGTACTTGTGAGAAACTTTGGAGGACTTAAAGCTAAAGATCAAGATTTATAAGAGAGAGGTGCCCAAGTTGACAAAGGAGAATTTATTAGCATGGAAAAGGTTGATGAAGTTTCATTCATCTAGTATTGTATATTTTTTAATTTACTATCTAGAGTATGAGTACATTGAAGTTCCTAGACCTATGATAGTTGATTAAATGAAAGAGAAGTAGCAACATTACCAAATGATGATTGAACTCTCATCCTCTCTGATTTACCCTGAATGTAAAGAAGTAAAAGTATGCAAATTTAAAGCATGTATGAGATAAGTTGACATTGATCCATGTAGGAGACAAAAATATGATGAGATCCAAGGAAAAAATCTTAACAGGAGAGTTTGATGACATGAAGATGAAGGAAGGTGAAAATGTGGCACAATATGTTGTCCAAAAAAATCAAAGAAGTGGTGAATGCAATCGAAAGTGTTGGTAGCATCATATCTAAGGAAACAATGATCAACAAAGTATTGAGAACTTTACTTCTAATCTATATTATTAGAGTTTCTACAATTCAAGAACTTAGATGTACACTTAGTAATGTTCTAACATTCGATAGTCTAGTTGGTAGACTAACAACTTTTGAGTTGGCTAATTTTGATAACTACACAACTAGTAATGTTGAAAGTGCTTTCAAAGAAAAATTGAATCTTGATGAATCTAGAGGAAAAAAGGAAAGAAAGCATATGAATAGTAATAGTGAATGAGATGATAAACTTTATGACCTTGAATCATTACTAGCTAAAAGGTTACCAAGAGGAAAGAAAAAATACAAAGTTAAACTCCATATTTCATGAAGGGTGATCCCCTTAATACCATAAATACATTAAAAAAACAAAGAAATAGTTCAAAAATTTGCAAGAATAAAATATGGGATTCCTATTATTGTCACAAATGCAAAATTACATAATTTAGAATTACAATATGATAACCCATAGGTGCCTTCATTACAATAATCTGCAAGACAAAGCTATGAACTATCACCCAGAGTTTTCCTAGACAATGTTCAAGCATTTCTTAAATTGGTAATTTTATTCCTCCTGAGAAGGTTCTAGACACTCAAACTTAATGCCTAGGGATGACAGACCCTAATAATACATATATATATGACCAAATACATTTTTGATATTCATTTGAAATTATTGGTTGGACAACCTTTGGAAGGTCATAACTCTCAAACTATTTCTTTGATTGGGTATTACAACCACTTTTTAGAATCCTTAGCTTTTGATCTACAAGCTTGGATCACTGCAAGTGCCCATCTATCAAGTTTTTGGGCCTCATCTGAGCACATTAAGACCTTCAATAGTGAGCCTAAAGTTTTTATATCAAAATTACACACCAAAAATCCATAATAAATCCATGAATACACATGATATGGAACTAAGCCTCAAAAAATAGGATGATATATCCAAGAAAAAACTTGCCTCTAAAATTAGAACATTCGGAGCCCATATAACTGACTTACTAAGTAGCAAGTCTCCACAGACACAAACTCTACATTAAGACAACCCTTATCCAAACAACTGAAAAGAAATATTTTTGGTTGATGCAAGATTTCTCTTACAACCAGGATGCTCCTACATCAAATACCTAGGGTAATTTGAGAAGTGGTCCCATCACATCTCAGGTATTTAGAGGAAAACCAAGATAGTTAACCTCCTCACTTGCTAACGATGATGAATCTTCTACTAGCCTTTGCTTGCATTTGACAAGGTATTCTTTATAATTTATGTTCCTTGAACATTTTCCAACATTACTATCTATTACCTCCTCAACCTCCTTTCTAATCAAACTAGTTGTTGGAATACTCCACTATGCTTCTACAACTTCTCATGGATATTCTTAAAATGGTCAACCAATTCTTCTACTTTAACAGTACTTATCTCTCATTTGTCCAACTACCTTAATTTAGAAGCATTTATGGGACTACTCCCATATACAATCTAAAATGGTTATTTACTAGTACTCCTATTGATAGAACTATTATACGCAAATTCTTCCTATAGTAAAATTAGATATCATCCTTTTGCTTCATCTTCAACCAAACATCTCAACAAGTTTCCTAAATGGTGATTCACAAATTTTGTATATCTATCAGTCTGTAGATGATTTGATGAACTAAATTTCAAATATGTCTTCATTTTCTTCCATAATGTATGCCACAAATACCAAAAAAATATTGAATCTTGATCTGAAACTATACTCTTTGATAGACCATGTAGTCTCACCATTTCTCTGAAGAAAAACTCTACCGCATAAACAACATCACTATCCTTCTTGCAAGGAATGAAATGCATCATCTTTGAAAACCTTTCAACCACAATAATAATAGAATCATGCCCTTGTTGAGTCCTCGGTAATCCAAAACCAAAATCCATGTTAACATCATCCTATAGATTCTTTAGTATAGGCAATGGCCGATACAACCTTGTATTTAGCTTCACTCCTTTCTCCATCCAACATACTTTGTAAGTTTGCACAAACTTCTTCACATCTTGTTGCAACTATAGGCAATAATAATTCTCAACAACCAAAGAAATAGTCTTCTCTCCAAAAGTGACCAGTGAATCCTCCACTATGCTTCTCCTTGATGAGGTTATCTCTCATTAAACTTCTTGGAATGCATAAATGTCTCCGTTTAAACAACATACCATCTTGTATTATGAAACCCAACAAGTTCATATTGTCAAGTGTAACAAGTTTTGTACAAGCCTTCCACACTTCACCAAAATCAATATCCTTTGGATACAAATTACTAAGTTCCTTGAATCTAGCCACCTTAATCTACATCTCTATCAGAAAAACTTGTCTTCTACCAGGGTATGTCTAGGATTATGGTCAACCAAACTGTGCTCTTAAGTGGCAATAAAATTTTTTAAAAATTAGGGTTATGTCAACTTGACAAGAAATTTTCTATTTTTTATTAACTTTATATGAAAAGGTTGAGAGAAAAGAATCTCTAGCACATTGAATCTAGTTTCTAAACTGCTAGGACTTATCTCAAAAAAGAAAAAATTGATTGGTCAAAATTTTGAATTTTCATGCAATATTAAAAAAAATTTAGAACAAAAATAAGAAGTAGACATATGTCTGACCACCTTAATCAAAACCACATGATAATATTTTTTAATAATATTCTAGATATAAGTAGTAAACTCATGCCTAGATGTGACACATATTTGTGGGTAGTTTTATTCTAAATAAATAATAATTAATTAATTTTTGACTTTAGTATTTTTGTAATAAAAAACTCTCATGTATGAACACCTTAACTAATTCAAAACTCTACAAAATTCAATTTTACATTTTTTCCCTTATACTAGAAGAAACATAGAATGTGATGCATCTTTTGGATTTAGAAAATGCTGTACCATTTGAAAGTTATAGTTGTTTTTCAAGTAGTGTGTCAGTCAACACTTTAGATGTAACTCCATTAAAAAATAAGTAATGATTATTTAATAAACTCATAATTCAACAAATCTTACATTTATGGAAAAATAAGAACATTCTTAAGAAACCCTTTTCATTTAATCAAGTTTTGGTGAAAAAAAAGTTGTCAGCTACATGTTCAAAGTAAAAATTACATAAAGATAGGCCAAAAGCTTTTTAACATGTTTTCAAAGTTGACAATATAGGTTTGGTAGCAAAAGATACAGTAGACCTTATAAAGATATTAATTATTTTCATTTAGTATTAGGGTGGGTGTGAGAAAAGTTGGAATAGATTTTGAAATGGTTTTAGATGTTTTAGAACTATAGATTTTTTAGATCGCCACTTTTTGGCACACCCTAATCCTGTACATACCCACTAAGAATATCTACAACTCTATTAGAATTCATACTCTTGTGTTTCAAAAAAAATGTATAACTCTACAAAAAATTAACCCACTTCAATGTCTTTGGTTTATTTTTCCTTGACTATTCAAATATTGCAAAGGTTGATCATCAGTATACAAAACAAACTCCTTAGGAAGAAGATAGTGTCTTCACTTCTTCAATATTGGAACTATAGCATAAAATTCTTGATCATAAAGAGAATATTTTATTTTGGCATCATTCAACTTCTCACTAAAATTAGAAACATGTCTACCTTCTTGGCTCAAAATAGCTCCTATTATACTACCACCAACATCACAATCTACTTGAAACACCTTGTTAAAATCTCGAAGTGCTAAAACAAGTTTCTCTATAAGTTTCTATTTCAACATATTAAAACTCTTATCAGCTCCTAAAGTTCACTTGAATTCTTTCCTATCCCCCCTCATTATTTCAGCTAGAAGTCCATAACTACTACTAAAATCTCTCATTAACTTTCTGTAAAAGCTAGCCAATCCATAAAAAGATCTTACCTCTACTGTACTCTTTGGAGTAGATCATTCAATCATAGCCTCCACTTTCTCTAGGCCCATTTTTAGACCTTTTATTGAGAATACAAATCCCAGGTACACCAACTCCTTCACAAAGCTATAATTCTTCATGTTTATCACCAACTTATCTTTCCTCAATTTATCAAACACCTTTTGAATATGCACCAAATTCTCCTCCAATTTCCTACTAAAGATCAATATATCATCTAGGTAAACAATGAAAAACTTACCCAAAAACTCCTTCAGTACCTCATTTATGAGCTGCCTGAATGTGCTCGATGTATTGGTTAACCCAAAAGGCCTGACTAACCACTCATAAAGCCCTTCCCTTATCTTCAAAGTAGTCTTCCACTCATCTCCTTCTCTAATGTGAATTTAATGGTATCCACTCTTCATATCTATCTTTGTGAAATACAATACTCCACTCAAATAGTCTATAATATCATTGATCTTTGGCAATGAAAATATATACTTGATTGTTATCTTTTCGATATCCAACAAATCTATGTACATCCTCCATTCTCTATTCTTGTTTGGTGCTAATACTATTGGTAGAGCACATGGACTTAGACTCTCTTGAATAAACCCCTTCTACAACAACTCATTAACTTGTCTATTCAACTCTTCACTTTATACTAGTGTCATTCTCTACACTGCCTTGTTTGAAAAATTGGCTTCTGAAATCATATCCATCTAGTGATTGGTCTTCCTCACTGAAGGTAATCCATTAGGTACATTATCTAACACGATATCAAGAAACTCTCCCATCAAATTTGATATTTCTATAGGTACCTCCTCTACATTTTTAGCATATTTTGATATTATAGAAAAACACATATGCTCATGCTTCATACCTTGGAGAAACTCCTTTCCATCAACAAAACATATTCTAGCAGAAATACATACCTTTTCTTCTTTCTCCTTCAATGGATTCAACTTATGTTTCACTCCATCCTTTGTTAGAGTGTAGGTATTTTCTCACCCATCATGTACAACATCCTTGTCAGACTACCATGGACTATTCAAAAAATATGACATAAGTCCATTCGTATAATACCACATAGCACCTCATCCTAGTAGCTTCCAATCTTGAACTTCATTGAGCATTGCTCACTAGCCATGACCTTGCGGTCATCTTGCACCTAGGAAATATGGTATGGAAATGGGTGTTTCTAACTCTTTAGCTTCAACTTTGTGACCATCATTTCTAACACCAAATTGTCAATACTTCCACCATCAATGATCATGTCACAACACTTACCTTCACATTTGCACCTAGTGTGAAAAAAACTCCTCCTTTGATGAAGTTCATTCTCACCACTCAGCAAGACTCTTCAATAAACTAGGACTTATCCTATTTCAACATCTTTAGAATGAGATGATTTGGCATCTTCGTCAACATGCACAAGTCTAGCTTGTCCTTCTATTCTTCTATCTATGTTTTCTTGGTGTTGGGAACATGTTCAAATGCTCTATGTCATTCTTCTCTGTAGTGAAAACATTTTCCATCAAAACCCCCTCTTCTAGATCCTTTCCCTCTTCCTCTCTAACCTCTATTGTTTTTATCTTGGAAATAACTAGGAAATTTTCCCCTCTAGTTCTGACTGCTACTTCCAGCCTCATCCTTGATTTTCTTATCATTATTTTTTCCTCTATAATATTGTCCATCAAAGATTCCACTATGACCTCTGCCACTATTTTTTTTATGAAACTTCTTTCTCAACTTCTCCTCTACTTAGCCAAAAATGATATGCCTCCTCAATATTGGTCATTCGAAGCAAGCTCAACTTTTCTTGAATTCTTGACCTTAACCTATTAAGCTCATGAGAAATTCTCTCCTTATCATATTTTGCATGGTCAATTCTTATGAGAACTCAATAGAACTCCTTGGTATAATCTTGAACATATCTTTTTGCTTTGTTCAACCCTTGCATCCTCTTTAGAAAATCAACCTCATAGTCCATGGGAATGAACTGTCACTTTATTTTAGCTATTATTTGATCCCATGTAGTCATTTTTTTCTTTCCCTCTTCTCTTTTACTCCAATTGGATCACTTGCCACCAAATATTTTCCTAACCCTTTAGTTTTGCCTTTACAAACTTGACCCTATCTAGATCTTCAATATCTTAATATTCGAAGCACTCTTCCAATTCATTGATGCAATCAATCAATTTCTCTGGGTTAAGATTTCTTTAAAATGTGGGAACATCAAACCTAGGTCCTTTTCTAATCTTAGAAATGGCCTTGAAAATATTTTCCTCCTATAGATTCAAAACTTCATCATCTACTAATTGATCAATGTTTTCTTCTTCTTCCCTTTCATTCTCACTTTTGTCACTACATATGGAAAGATTCATTCCTTTGAGAATTTATTCTTATAATTATTCCTTTTTCCTATAGAGGGCTCTAAAACCCTTAGTGTAACACCTACAACTCTCCCACCACACTCTTTTCATGGAGGCATATTTTCTCTTACATTGAAATCCTAGTGCAAAATGCCTCACAATTGGCAATATATCTACATGCTCGGCCCAAACAATGGCCTTGATGTAAACTACCTCATAGTCAGTGATATGTCCACACGCTTAGGAACTCCAACTCTAATACCACTTGATGAAAGTTTCTCCTCTTAATACTACTAACACTTAACAAAAAAAAAATAACAACAATTTACGAGAACAAAATATGGGCTTCTTATTATCACAACAAAAGAAAAATTACAGAATTCATAATTACATTATACTAACCACATGGGCATCTTCATTATAGTAATCTATAAGGTAAAGATGCAAACTATCAGCCTAAGTTGTCCTAGACAATGTTTGGTCATATCCTAAATAGGAAATTTTATGTCACTCAAAAAGGTTCTAGACACTCAAACTTAATACATTGGCTAATAAACCCCAACAATACATATATAGTTGGAAAAATACATTTTTGAAATTTATTTTGGAAGTTTTGATCAATCCAGCTTTGAAAGGCCATAACTCTCAAATTATTTCTCTAAATTTTCTATTATAAGCACTTTTTGGAATCTATAGGATTCGATTGGCATAAGTGCCCATCCATCGAGTTTTCTGGCCTCATCCAAGAACATTTAGGCCTTCAATAATGAGCCAAAAATTTTAATACCAAAAATGTACACCAAAAATCCAAAAATCCATGAATACACATTATATGGCTCTAAGCCTCAATTGGTAGGTTGATATATCCAAGATAAGCATCCACCTCTAAAATTTAGACATTCTGAGCTTGTATGACTAACTTACAAAGTAGCAAGCCTCCACATACAACAACTTTGCATTAAGACAACCCTTGTTATTTTAAGAGGGGTAAACGCTTTGACCTGGAGCTATGAACCAGTGAGGCCACAAATGGGGGACCTCATCCCCATGAGATTTGAACCTTGATGGCAAGGATAACAACACAACATCTTAACCATCACAACATGCCACTATTGGCTTTTAAGACAACCCTTATTCAAATAACTAAAATGAAATATTTTTGGTTCATGCAATATTTCTCTTACACCTAGGATGCTCTTGCATCACTATTATTTATTTATATGTAACAAGGTTGGTCATATTGTAGCAAACTCTCTTGAAAAAGAAGAAAAGGGTGAAACAAATGACAATAAATATCGAGGAAGGATAGATAATAGAGATAGATGAAGAAATAGATACTAAAAGGGAAAAGGTAAGAAATCATGTTACATTGCTGAAGAAACTACTGATAGTGATACTGACTAAAATGATTTTTAGAAGATGTCTTTGTTCACATGAAAAATGAATTTGAAAATGAAATGTATGAGAAAACTAATTTAATCTCTCATATAAGAAAGAATGATAGATGGATAATTGATAATGGATATTCACATCACCTAACTAATGATACAAGTAAGTTTGATAAGTTGGTACATTATAAAGGAAGTAGTTTCAAGTTTGGAAATGATGCACCATATTTTGTGAAAGGCAAAGGGTCAATTACATTGAATGATAAGATCAAATGTAATAATGCATATTGGATTGAAGGGGTAAAATATAACTTATTGAATATGGCATAGTTGATTAGCTCAAGTCATGGAGTTAAGTTTTAGAGTAGGAAAGAAAAGATGTATGATGCTGCTGGTGAACTAATTGGAATAAGAGACAAATCAGAGGAAATTTGTTCTATCTAGACTTATCCAATGCTGAAACATTTTTTTTTGTACAATTTGAAGATATTTGGCTATGGCATAGGAGATTATGACCTGTGAACTTTGGTAATCTTGTTGAGATTAGTAAAAAGAAGAGAGTAAGAGGATTTCCAAATTTGAATAAACCTAATAAGGTGATGTGCAAAAATTATCATTTGGGAAAAATGGAAAAGTCTAGTTTCAAGAGAAAAATTTATTGTTATGATGATATTTTAAAATTATTTCATACTAATTTATGTGGTCCTATTGGAGTGCAAAGCTCCTATGGTGAAAAGTACTATATCTTATTTGTTGATGACTACTCTAGGATAATGATTGTGATGTTGCTTAAAGAAAAATCTAATGCTTTTCAAATGTGTATAAGTGGTGTTTAGCTAGAGTTGAGAAAAAAAAGGTGCAAGAGTTTGAAATGCTTGAGATGTGGACAAGGTGGAGAATTTAAATCTAAAGAATTAAACATATTCTACAATGATAGAGGTATCATAAGGGATATGTATTCACCTTGAAGTCCACAAAAGAATGCTATAGTTGAAAGAAGGAATAGATCTATCATAAATTATGAGAGAACACTAATGATAGAAAAGAATTTCTTAAAGAAATTTTGGAGAGAATCTATTATAATGATTTTAGAATAACTAAAGTGGGATAGGGGGAAGTAGTGGGGGGATGAATCAGTTATCTCCAAACCCAGATATATCAATTCAACTTTTGAATATTTTAAACAACTTAGATCTAGTATTCAAACAACTCAGTCTATATAATGACTTAACATTTAGTAACATGCAATTATTGTCCCAATAGTAATGAACTTGTAAATTGTAAAACATTTGACAGTAAAAAATCTCAAACAAATTTCACACAAGTATGATACCAGGATTTAATGTGGAAAGACAATTTGGGAAAAACCACCTGTAACACGCTACAAAAATTTTACTTTTCTAAAGTGAGCTTGGTTAAGAGACAATCCTTTTAAAGGATATGCAACACACTCTTAGGTATGACCCTATTAAAGGATTTAATCACCTTGTTAGAAGTTTCCTTAATAGAGGCATTAAGAGCATTTCATTATAATATCACCTTGATTAAAGGATTTTAACTGAGACAATCATTAGAAAGTAATGACATGTTGATCTAATAAATACAACTCACCTTTCCAAAAAATCACAATGTAGCTCATGTTCTATTTCATTGACTAGTCTCCATTCATATCTCCACCACCAACCTTCTTGGGAAATTCTTCAAGAAATTACTCTTCACCTCTACTCCACTCTATACTTCACATCCTACTGCTCAAGTTCATCAATCAATAGAATCATTTCAACTGCTAACCTCTTTAGGTTAATCCTTATGCTTCTTTTAATAGGTATCTTTAATCTTTTTATTCTTAAACATCACCATTGATCTTAGGGTTAGGTTAGACTCATCGAATCTTTCCATCAATTTTTTTCTCCTTCTCCTTCTAGATACTTCTCAAACCTTTTCTTTGAATCCAAGCCTAGGAATTGTCAGGCACATTTTATTATGTATGAAATGCTCCATCTTATCAATACTTATCCTTCACACACTTTGACCAATCCAAAAATTTAATTGTGTTAGCTAGGAATCTCAATTCCTTCACAAATATCAAATGCTGGCACCCGATCAATAATATGTTCCTTGGCCTTAGTCATCACTAAACTTTCTTTCTTGGATTATAAAATATTCTCTTGGATTTTTATTGATGCTTGATCAACATTGTATTCTACTCAACCATAACTGTCACTCAGTCGACACAAGCATAACTCATCTTCTATTATAAGTTTCTTAATCTTTTTCTTTGTAGATCAATTTAGGTTATACATTTTTTCTTTCATTTATCATCTCTTCTACGCTTCAATACAACTATATTCTCCACCCATTTTTAATGAATTAAACAACATACTATTTGGGTATGTGTAGGATCATGGTCAACCAAACTATGCTCTTAAGTGGCAATAAAAAATCAGAAAATCAGGGTTATGTCAACATGGTGCACAATTTTCTACTTCTTATTAGCTTTATATCAAAAATTTGAGAGCAAATAATCTATAGGAAATTGAATTTAGTTTCTAAACTACTAAGACTTATCTCAAAAAAAAAAACAATTGATTGGTCAAAATTTTGAATTTTAATGTAATATTACAAAAATTTCAGAATAAAAATAAGAAGTAGACATATGTTTGACCACCTTAATCAAAATCAAATGATGATATTTTCTAATAATATTCTAGATATAAGTAGTAGACTCATGACTGGATGTGACACATGTTTTTGAGTATTTTAATTTTAAATATATAATAATTAATTAATTTTTGACTTTTGTATTTTTGGAATAAAAAAAATCTCGTGTCTGACCACCTTAACTAATTCAAAACTCTACAAAATTTAATTTTTCATTTTTTTCCCTTATAGTGGAAGAAACATACAATGTGATGCATCTTTTGGATTTAAAAAATGTTTTACCGTTTGAAAGTTATAGTTATTTTTCAAGTAGTGTGTCAGTCAGCACTTTATACATAACTCCATTAGAAAATAATTAATAATAACTTACTAAACTCATAATTTTACAACCCCTACATCTATGTAAAGATAAGAAAATTCTTAAGAAACCCTTTTCATTTCATCAAATTTTGGCAAAAAAAAGTTGTCAGCTACATGTTTGAAGTAAAAAGCACATAAAAATAGGCCAAAAACACATTTTTAGGATGTTTTAAAAATTGACCATATAAGGTTGGTATCAAAATATATAGTAGACCTTATAAAGATTTTTTTTTTTTTCATTTGGTATTAGGGTGGGTGAGAAAAAGGTTGGAATAGATTTTGAAATGGTTTGAGGCATTTTGGAACTACATATTTTTCAGATCGCCACTTTTTGGCACACCATGATCAAATGCCCATTATAATTCCATATAACCCAACATTTCCACTAGTTCTTCTTGTTATCTTCTCTTCTCAAATCCTTTTCATAAATCATCTTGATATGGCACTCTTGTGAGGTAGAAATTATCTCACCAATAAGGTTTGATATCAATGAAAACATAAAAATTTTGTTCCAGTTCTAGCTTCCAACAATATCCCTCATTAGCATTGATGAAAATAGTTCTAGTTACCATACAATCCAAAAGTTAATTTAAATGCTCTTTGTCATCTCTCTCTATGTTTAGTAACAGGTCTTTATTAGTTTCATATTAATTTTCATCTCAATGTTCAACAGTCTCCCTGATCACATCTTTTAGTTTCATTTTAGCTTCCTTTTATCATATTAGATCATGTTGACTATACATACTCTGCCTCTTTGTCATTATTGATGGTAACTACTTCACTTCTTATTGGTAATTATTTCACTTCTCATTTCACTCTTTGACAATAATGCCAAAGTCACTTCAATCTATATCATACAACTTCAACATGTAAATATCTCTTTATCAATTTTATCAACTAGATTCTACCTCTATCATCTTTCTTATTATTGTAACTCTATCAACTTTGTAACTCAAATTACTCACAATATTGTCACAAGCTTTATGTAGGTCCTAAAGTATGGCCTGCATCAATTTGTAAGATATTATTGATAAAAAAAAATGATGCAAAGCTCCATCTTAGCTTATTAAGTAGCTTCATCTAAGGGAATGATTCCCAATTTATGTCTTAGATATTCATCAGCATCCTTAGGTAATACTTTTTTAAAAATATCATCTATTTGTTCCTTTGTATTCACATACTCCAATGTGACTTCTTTACTTGATAGCAATGTGCTTGGTCTTTGTATGGATCACGTGGTTCTTAGATATGTTTATATCACTTGTATTATCACAAAATATAATAATAGGTTTAGTGATCTCCTTCGTCATTCCTTTCAACAATTGCTTGATCCACACAATGTTTGAACAATTAACTATCGCTTCTACATATTTAGCTTATGCTATGGATTGTGAAATACATTTTTTATTCTTTATTTTCCATGAAACTAATCTCTTTCCTAGATATAAATCTCCACCACTTGTTCTATTTATATCATCAACATTTCCAAGCCAACATGCATCAATATATACTTTCACTTCAAAGTTGTCATTATTGTTGTAATAGTATCCATAATCCTTTGTTCATGTTAGATATATCAATATTTTTTTTAGAGTCATTATGTGATTCTCCTTAGAATTTGTAAAAAATATGGAAACTATCCCAACTGCTACTACATTATCTATTCTATTGTGAACATCATACAATAATTTTCCAATTATTGATCTGTACAAGTTTGATTCACATCAGATAAATCATCATTCTTTGAAGGATTATATCTAGTAGCCATCGGTGTTCCAACTTGTCTCGAGTATTTCATACCAAATATATTCAGTATCTCCTCGGTATATTTTGATTGTGTAATGTAGACACCTTTCTTCATTTTATATAGTTTCAAGTAAATGAAAAAATTAATCTTTTCAAGCATAGGCATCTCAAATTATTTCTTCACTTCATCTACAAATGATTTACATAGTGCATCCTTTCCTCCAAATATTATATCATCCACAAATATTTCAATTAACGGTATCCCTTTTCAAGATTCAATTTTGAAGTATAGTTTAATGTTATCATTAGTCCTTGGAAAACTAATTTTTACCAAATATGTATGTAACCTTTCATACCATTCTTTGGGGCCTATATTCAATCCATACAAAGCTTTGTGTAGCCTACATACCATATTACTTGTTTTTGGGTCAATGAATCCTTTAGGTTGTTCAACATAAGCTTCCTCTTTTAGAATTCAATTCAAAACTGTAGACTTGGCATCCATTTGGTACACTTTAAGTCCTTTATAAGAAGCCTATGCAAGTAGAATTCTCGCTCCTTCTAATCTTTTAGTTGTGGTAAATAACTCCCCATATTTAATACCTTCTTCTTGTGTATATCCTTTGCAAACTAGTTTTTTTTTTCTTCTTGTGACATCACCTTTCTCATTTAGCTTGTTTCTGAATACCCACTTGGTTCCAATAACATTCTTGTACTTTGGTCTAGGTACCAATATTCATGTTTTATTCTTCTCTATTCTCTCAATCACTTCATTCATTTCTTGAGTCCATTGTTCATTATCCAAAGAATCCTTTGTTGACTTAGGATCAAATTCACATCATAGGCATGTTCAGCTTCTCAACTTGTTCCTTGTTCTAACATTCAAATCTTTGTCTCCAATGATTTGATCTGGTGCATGATTTTTCTTTGCATATTATGCTAGTGCAGGCTCTGGTCTTCTTTCTTCTTGTTGTTTCTCTTTAGGTCCATCTCGTAGATTTACTTTAGGTAGAACTAAATGTATCTCACCTTCTTCTTCTAATTTTTTTGGAAATCACTTGTTGATGCACATCATGTTCTACCTAATGCTCGACATGTTAATGTTGTAACTCAGAATTCATTGGTTGTTTCTTCTTGTTAGATTGTTTCTCAGGTTTAGATAAGGTGTTGGTCACACCTTCATCAATGTATATGAAATTTTTGTAGTCTTTAGGTTCCTTCTTACACTCAACTTCATTTTTCTCTGCATATGCATCAAATTTCACATTTACACTTTCCACAAGTTTTTTACTTATAGAATTCAACCACTTGTATGCTTTACTCTTGGTGAAATGTCCTAGGAATATGCCTTCATCACTCTTTGCATCAAGTTTTCCATGTATTTTGTATTTTAGTATATAGAATTTTCTTCCAAAAACTTTGAAAATTTTCACATTAGGTGAATATCCATACCATAACTCAAAAGATGTGATATTTGTACCTTTCTTAACTTGTACTCAGTTCAAGGTATAAACTATACTACTTCTAGCTTCTATCTAGTGCATTGGTGCAACATCGTTCTCCATCATCAATGTCCTAGCACAATCCATGATTGATATGTTCCTCCATTAAGCTCTACCATTACAAAATGTGTTGAATTCCTTAGATATGAATTTACCTCCTCTGTTAGATCTTAAACACTTTAAGTTTTTACCTTTGTCCTTTTCAACTCTAGCTAAGTACCACTTAAAAATTTGAAACACTTTAGATTTTTCTTTAATAAATATCATAGTCATCATTCTAAATTAATCATCAAAAAATAGAATAAAGTATTTTTCACCATAGTAGCTTTGTAGTCCAATAGGTCCACAAAGGTCAATATGAACCAACTCTAAAATATCATTAGAAGTATAGGTCTTTCTCTTGAAACTAGACTTTGCCATTTTTCTCAATTGGAATTGTTTATACATCACATTATTGGGTTTCTTCAATCTTGGTAACCCTCTTAATTTTTTTATCTTACTATTGCTTACGAAATTATCAAAGCTTCCATGACATATCCTTTTATTTGATAACCATTTATCAACACATTGTGCAAACAACCATGTATCATCATATAGGTATAGGTAGAACAAGTTACCCCTTGTTTGTTCTCTACTTCTAATCAATTCTCCACAAAAATCATAAATCTCACCTTTCTTGTGCTGAAATTTAACTCATTAGCTTAAATTGGTCAACTATGAAACACTCAATAAATTGTAGTGAAGTCCTTCAAGCCAATACACATTATCACATCTAACCTTTTAGTCGATCTTGTTGATCCTTTAACTTTTACAAGTTATGGTACATCATTACCAAACTTGACACAATTTTCTTCATAGTTTTCTAACGTTTAAAACATACTTTTATCACTAGTTAGGTGATGTGAGAAACCACTATCAATTATCTATCTATCCCCTTTACTCACACATAAAATAAGTGTAGTTTTCTCATCTTCATTAGACTTATCATTCATAGAAACATAAACAACTTCTTCACTATGACTATCAAAATCACTATCAATTTCTTCTTCACCAATGCAACAATATTTCTTACCTCTTTCTTTGTAGTCTTTACATGTCCTTTTATGTCTCTTCCATCTCTTCTTCTTTTGTAAGTTTTGTCTTTCTTTTCATCATTGTCATCCCTATCAAAACATCTTGTACCAATATGACCAACTTTATTGCAGGAAAAATATATGATAGGAAGTTTACCTTTGAGTTTTCCTTTGCCTCTTGGTATCCTTCTAGGCATCAATGCTTTAAGATCCTCAAGATAATCATGACTAAATTCACTCTCACCATCATCGTGCTTTCCTTTTTTTTTCTTAGGCTTATGTAAAATCAATTATGACTTGAAAGAATATTCATTAGTAGGGGTAGTGAAATTATCAAAATTTGACAATTCCAAAGTATTAAGTCTATCGACTAGACTATCCAAGGTTAAATCATTATCAAGAGTACATCTCAGTTATTGTATTGCAAAAACTCCTATAGCATAAATAGGAAGTAAGGTTCTCAGTAACTTTCTTATCATGGTCTCATCACTAATTTTTCCTTCAGCTCCTCTAATAGAACTCACCATTTCTTTGATTCTTCCAACATATTGAACAATTTTCTCGGCTTCTACCATCTTCAAGTCACCAAACTTTCCTGTCAAACTTTTTGATTTTGATTTTAGTGCATTCTCCATGGATCTTTTCCAATGTTTCCCATATTTTCTTTGTAGTTTTGTAGTCCTTTATGTCATCAAATTATGAGTAGCTTTGGGAAGATGAAATATGCAACATTATATGATTGTCCTTATTTTTCTCCTTTATTTATTGGGTTGTCATAGGTACTAGTACAACTATTTAGTCATGGTCCAAGTAATATAGTCTTGAATCTCTAATTCTTAAAAAGTGTACCTTCATCAAACTTTACCATGCAAGGAAGTTTTCTTTGTTTAGTTTGGATACCTCCTTTTGTACATCTTTATCTTTAGTTTTAATTCCCTTCAAAATTTTCCTTACAAACACCACATGCTCTGATATCACTTGTCAAAATGATTTTAGAATAACTAAGTCGATGGCGGGGGGGGGGTTGAATCAATTATCCTTGGGTCCAAATGCACCAATTAAACTTTTGAATACTTTAAATAAATTAAATCTATTCTTCAAACAAATTTAGTTTATATAGAAACATAATATTTAGTAACGTGCAATTTATTGTCCAAATAGTAACCAACTTGAAAAATATAAAACATTAAATAGTAAAACATCTCAAATAACATTCACACAAGTATCACACTAGGATTTAACTTGGAAACCCAATTTGGAAAAAAACTATGAGTAACATGCTACCAAAATTTTATTCTACTGAACTAAGAATGGTTAAGAACCAACCTTGTTAGAGGTTGTATAATACATTGTTAGATGTTACCTAGTTAAAGGATTTAAACACCCTTTCAAGAGTGGCCTTATTAGAGGAATTAAGAACCTTTCATTAGAATGTCACATTTATTAAAGGATTTACAAAAGACTATTAGGTCAACCTTGATTAAATAATTTTAACTAATATAATTATTAGAAGTTAATAGTAGGTTGATTTGATAAATACAACCTACTTTGCAAATACAGATCATAATGTAGCTCATCTTCTAATTTTTTGATTGTCATCCATCCAAATCTCCATCATCAATCTTTTTCAAAAATCCTTTAAGAAATTACCCTCCATCTTTTCTCTTCTCTATACTTAACAAAATTTTACTCAAGTTTGCCAATCAATAGAATTAACAACTTCTAACCTCTTTAGGTTAATCCTTATGTCTCCTTAAATTGGTAGCTATGATGTTTTGTTGCTTAAACATCACCACTAATCTTAGGGTTAGGTAATATTCATCAAACTTTTCTATTATTTTGTTTTCTCCTTCTCCTTCTAGATACTTCTAAAATATTTTCTTTGAATCCTATCCTAGGAATCCTCAAAGATGATTTATTATATATTAAATTATCTATCTCATCAATACTTATCCTTTACATGCTTTGACCAATCTTAAAATTCTACTCTATTGACTAGGAATCTCAATTGCTTTACAAACTATCAAATACTAACACTTTATCAATATTGTATTCCTCATCCTTGCTCATCACTAAAATTTCTTGCTCGGCTTATAATATCTTCACTTAGAATTTTATTGATTCTTATTCGACATTGGATTCTGCTTGACCATAATTGTCACTCAATTGACACAAGCATAACTTGGATTCTACTATAAATTCCTTAAGCTTTTGCTATGTGGCTTGATTTATCCTATGCATTTTGTCTTTTTTTTATCATCTCTTCTAAGCTTCAATACAACTATCTTCTACACTTTTTTTGTATGATTTAAACAACTTATTATCTTGTTAAAGTCCAAGTAATCAAGCACTCATTTTAATTCCACATAACTCAACCTTTCCACTAGGTCTTTTTGTTTTCTCCTCTTCCCAAATCCTCTTCATCAATCATCTTGATATGGCACTCTACTTAGGTAGAAATTGTCTCACCAGTAAGGTTCGATATCAATGACAATATAATAACTTTTCCAATTGTAGCTTCCAACATAATTTGTTACAAGTAGTATTGTTTATACCTTGAATAGAGTACATGTCAAGAAAGGTACTTTTAGAATACTTTTGAAATTTTTTATGGTCATGCACCTAATGTGAATTACTTCAATGTTTTTGGAAGCAAATGTTGTATTCTAAAATATGCTAGGAAAAGTAAAAAAAAAGTGATGAATGCATATTCCTAATATATTCCATAAAGACCAAGGCATATAAGTGTTTTAAATCTAACATTAACAGAATTGTGGAAAGTGATAATGTTAGAGTTGATGAATTTGTAGAAAATAATGAAGCTAAATGCAAGAAGGAACCATAAGATTATACAAATTTTTTATATGTCTATGAAGGAGAACCTAGTACCATTCCTAAACTTGAGAGACCAGCTCAAGTAATAAAGATTGAGGATATTTTTGAGTATTAGGAGAGGATTTTTTTGGAGCAACAACAACCTGACAAGTGTCAGACTAGTGAAGCCAAGAAATACACAATGACTATATATCATGAAATGGATGAACCTGTGGTGTAGCCAAAGATACAAAAAGAAGGACATGAAGAGATTAAACATTTTGAACCAACTAAATTACCACAACAAGTAAGAAGATATGAACATGTGCTATCAAAATATGTAAGAAGACATCAAATACAAGATCAAATCATTGGAAACAAAGATTTAGGGGATATGACAAGAAATAAATTGAAGAATGATACATGTTTGTAATGTGAGTTTAAAACAAGAATGATTAAGGATGCACTTGAGAATGAGGATTCGACAAGAGCTATGAATGAGGAAATTGATTATATTGAAAATAATAAGACATTGACACTAGTACCTAGACCAAAGAACAAGAATGTGATTGGAATAAAGTGATTATTTAGAATCAATATGAATGAGAAAGATGAAATCAAAAGGAACAAGGAAACACTGGTTTGTAAGGGATATGAAAAAGAAGATGGAATTGACTATGGAGAGACTTTTTCCCTATTTACAAGGTTGGAAGGAGTAAGAAATTTTCTTGCATATGTTTCTTACCAAGGTTTCAAAGTTTATCAAATGGATATGAAGTCTACATTTCTAAAAGGCATACTAAAGGAAGAAGTCTTCATTCAAGAACCTAAAGGATTTGTTTAATGTAGTAAGAAAAACATCGTATGTAAGTTACACAAAGCTTTGTATAGTTTGAAGAAAGCCCCCAGAGAATAGTATGAAAGGTATGTTAAAGTATAATTTACGTTGCACCAAAAGAAGGATCTATTAATGCCTAATACAACTACTCAAGTTATAATACACAAGAGGCATTTAATCCCTTTCTATGAATCCTGAGGGGAGAACTAAACAAATGTTAAATCATCTCACCTTAGAATTACACAAGGGTTCAAGGATTCAAACCTGTGACCAAGCTCTAATACCCCTTGTTAGAGTGGGGTTGTCATTGCACCAAAAGACTGATCCATCAATTCCTAATGTACAACCACTCAACTTATAGTATAGAGGAGGTGGTTAAGCCATTTTCATGAATCCTAAGGGGAGTGTTGATCAAAGTTTCAATAAGGCTACATATTTATTTAGTAAAGATTGGTTTTCCATGAACTAATGACAATGACAATTTGTAGCTAAAAATTGAATCTGGGAGAAATCTATTGTTAGCTGAAATTTTTTCGAGGATATCTTATTTGGAGGAAAAGATTAATTGTGCAAAAAAAAATCAAATGAAATGAAGAATGATTTTGAGATGTCAAAGTTTGGAGAGAATAATTGTTTTCTTAGTTTACAAGTTTATCAAAAGAAAGGAGGAATACACATTACACAATAAAATTATATCAAGGAGATGCTAAAAAATTTTGGTATGAAATATTCAAGTCCATTTGGAACACCTATGACCACTACAAATAAACTTTCAAATAATGATGATTCTATAGAGGTAAATAAAACATTGCATAGATCAATGATTGGAAAATTACTATATATTGCTCACAACAAACCTAATTACATGATGGATATGAAAATAATAATGTGATATTTGAAAGGGATGGAAGATTGTGGCTTATGCTAAAAGAATAATGACAAGTTTGAACTACATATGTTAATTGGGCTAGAAATGTTGATGATAGAAAAAGCTAGGAAAGAGGCTAATTTCATGGACAAAGAAGAAGAAGAAGTATATAGTCCCTATCCATAGCAGAAGCTAATTATGTTTCTACAACATTGAATTGTTCAAATATTGTCTAGATCAAATAATCATTAAAAGGTATAAACGAAGAGATTACTGAACCTATAGTAATCTATTGTGAAAATACATGTGCTATAAACATTTCAAACAATCCTATGATGCATACAAATACAAATAATATTAAGATAATCTATCTTTACTCAAGAGAGTTAGTGCAAGATAAATAAGTGAGGCTTGAATATGTGAACACAAAGGAATAGAGAACTAAAATATTCACTAAGGCACTACCTAAAGAAGAATATGTGTACTTAAGAGGAAATTTAGGGGTCATTCCCCTATCTAAAACAAACTAATAAAAGATGTAGCATTGAATCAAATGTTGTTAACAGAATATCTTACATATTGATACAAGAGATCACACTTTAGGATCTTCCTAAAGGTTTGAAGTGATGTAAATTAATGACAACAGATGAAATAGAAGTTGTTACATAATAATAGATAAATTAATATTATAGATAAAAAAAATAGATGATATTTGCATGAAAATAGAGATATCTGACATTGAATATGACTATGAATGGTTGATGTCTTTGGCATTTGTTGTCAAAGAGGGAGATAATTCTATGAGAATTATGGGGAGTGTGATCAAATTAGCAGACCAAGTATATATAAAGATGTAGATATATGGATTTTATCATTCTTATTAGCAAGAGGGAGATAATTTATACATTTATTGATATCAAAAGAGGGATAGATATGTTAGCATGAATTGAGGTGTTGTCATCTAGATATATGATAGGAATAGAGGAAGTGATAAACTAATAGAGGGAACATCCTAAGATTGGATTGGATGCGAATCATAATAAAACTAAGAAAGAGAGAACACAAACATAGAGGGAGTTGAATAGTGAAACACTTGAGGTGTTGGTTATATTTTAGATTGTAAGGTAACTTGGAAGATGTTAATTTTGAAAGTGTTTTCATCAATGACAAAGAAGGATATTATTGGAAGTTCAAATGTGGAACAATTTTATGTTGTCATTGATGTCAAACCTTAGTAGTAAAACATTTACTAATAGTGTAGAGTGCCATATCATTTGATTGATGAAGGGGATTTGAAAAGAAGAATTCATGAGATGACCTAATAAAAGGTTAAGCTAAGATGTGAAAATTTCATCAAATTACAATGGGCACTTGATCAATTATGACTAAAGCAATGAAGAAATATCAATTCAAATGAAAAAGAGTTGTGAAGAAACTAGGTATTGGAACTAGAAGAATAAGGAACTTAAGCATTTCCAATCATAACAATGTTGGTCAAGTATTAGTGTTGGTCAAGTCACAAAGAATTATGAGTGATAGTAATGACTGAGTTGCACCATGTAAACTAAGAAAGATAATTCAATAATGATTGAGTGATCTAGTGATGAACAGGTAGTAGAATATAGTTATGAGCAAGTGTCAGAAAACTAAAATTTTGAGAAAGAATTAAGATTTGTGGCTGACACATTTGAATTCTCAAAATAATAAAAAAATATGTTGATGATAAGGATTGATGATATGGATTATTTAATGCATGGAAAATATTATTAAACAAGTCATAGGCTAAAATTTGAGGGAAATTTCTAGAATTTTCAAGAAGGAAGAAAAAGAATATCTAACCTAGCTATTTAAGGAGGCATATGCAATATTTTATGTTGGTTTTTGAATTTGAATTTTTAGAGTCAAGTGGATAACATACTTCCAAAGGATAAATGTGAAATTTGTGATAAAAGAGATTTCTTGAAGAGTTGCCAAGCAAATCTAGGTTATTGAGAGAGATGGAGTCCAGTCAATGAACTAGTATTGAGCCAAATAGAGATATAAATTTGTAAAGTGAGTTGTATGTTACCAGATCAAGCCTAGATAGTACTCTCTACTCATTATGGTATTAGTAAAATCATTTTGATTAAGGTTGACCTAATAGTCATGTGTAAATCCTTTAATAATGTGACATTCCAAGGGAATGTTCTAAAGTCCTCTAAAAAGGCCACTCCTAGTAGGGTTATTAAGTCATACAATTTTTTTTGTAACCTTTAATAGGATTCACTTATAATAGAGCTCACTTGGAAAGATTGAAAACTGGAAGCATGTTACTTGGTAGTTTTTCCCAAATTGGGTTTCCAAGTTCAATGCTCATGTCAAACATTTGTGTGGATGTTTGCTCTATGTTTATGCTTATTGTTTTAAGTTTGAACCTTATTATTAACTATTATGTTATTCTTCTAGCCGACACATACTAAATATAAAGAAAGATAGAATAAATAAGTTGAATGGTGATGAACAATATTATTTGATATGTTGTTCATAAGTCTAATTGAATTTGTTGAAGTTCATAAAAATTTATTTTATACATGTGGACTTGAGAATAACTAATTCAGCCCTCCCCCCCCCCCCCCCCCCCCCAATTAATCTAAATTGTTTAAAAACATTTACACTTAATATTCATTCAAAGATATTTAATCTCCTTTGATTTATTTAGAACTCACACTTTGTAGTTTATATTTTTGGACACTTTAAATAGTTTCATCTAACAATAATTTTTAATTCTAATATATCACTTGATTCAAAAAGATTATTTTTTATCTTTTTCATTTACTCTACCAATGAATTTAGGTGTAAATAAATATTTTCAATATGGATAGTTCCAGTGTCGTCATTCCTTCTTCAAGTCTATTTCACTTACATTTATACACTTCTAAGATTCTTTAAGGATAACTTATAGCCTATTGTGCGCATTTGTACATATGGGCCTATCATATGATGAAACATCCCTTTTTCAATTTTCTTCTCAAAATCCTTTTGAATGTAGACCACTAATTTGGAAGCACAATATTTTAATCCACCAAGAAATTGTTTATTTTTTGCACAATCAACACAGATTAGTCAACATAATTTTTTTGCAGGGGCTTGTTGTAAAACCTTGATTACATAATTTACCAACTTCTTAATTGGCATGTGTAATTTTAGGAATTCCTTAATTGTAGAGTGGTTTAATATATCACCACAATCTAATTTGTGTAGTAAAGTAAGTTGGGAAAGGTCCACATGACCTTGTAGCACAAGAACATGTAGAACCTTAGTTATCACCATTAGTTCCAATTACATTTAAAAGATTCAAAGGGTATGATGCAAAATCATTGGAGGATCCAATAGATTCATTACATAAAATGTCTCTTTTAGTTTCTACACCTTTGTTGTGGATTTTCAAGTCTCTAGATTCTTCTCATCTCAAGTTATCTTGAACTTTTTCTAGATCTTTTTCAGCATTTGTCATATTTGAAACACACACATCTTTAGTGTTCTATAGAACACTCTATACAATATTGGCATTCACTTTTTATCTTAATAATAGAAGTGTCTAGATTGGACTTTCATCTAAATTAGTGATCTTTGGAGAAGAGTTAGTGTTCCTCAAGTATTCAAGACCTTCTACTATTTCTCCTTTGTATGCTTGATTATTCTATTCATGTCTTATAAATATTCTCCCATGAGAATGTTAACCATTTCTATTTCACCAAATATCTACCCAAGCATTTTGAAAATATTTAAATTGTCTTAAGATAATAGGGTGCCACAAATTTTTTCCAAATATTCCTTTTATACCTTGAGGTTCTTGAGGTTCTTTAAAAAAATTAGAAAAAATATTTTCTAATTCACATCAAATATTATCATATGCAATAGTTACTTTTTACAAAGTTTCCTTGTATACCAAAGGAGAATCTTACACAAATTTGTAGTAATATCTCAATATTTTTGCTAGCTAATAACATTCACCTACTTTTCCAAGTAAATTGGTTTCTAAGAAGTGTCATTTGAGGGGTATCAATTTATCTTTATGTTACTTCCCTTTTCTTTATCTTTAACTATATATGTTTCTATTGGAGATACTTTGGTCTTATTATCTATAAGAGGACCTGCATTATGTTCTTCATCTTCTTTTTCTTCTTTAAGTCTTCCTTTTTTCCGTTTTTTTTTTTTTTTGTTTTCATCATAATATGTTTTTTGTTTTCTTTCTCTTCATTACTACTACTAACAAAATCCATAATTATTACCTCTTCTAAGATGGAATTACCATTTTTTTTCTTTATTTTTAGTCCCAAAGGAATTCTTCTGAAAATATTTTTCTCCTACTAGAGTTTTGAACGAGATTATCTTTACTATAGGTGGAGGAACATAAGCTAACCTAATAGATTTATTTTATCTTGTCTAAACATCCTTCTTTTGAAGGGTCCAAATCATGTTCTTTTGACACCTAGGAAACTCCACTCATTTGAACAAAATCTCCATCTGATATGGTACCCTTTCTATACTTTCTTCGTGTTCATATTTTTCATCAATCCATGTACAATTCAAAATGTTTCATTATCTAGATCATTAGCCATTTATAGTTAAATTTCAATGTTTTCCTTTACATTCTTAACAAGAATGTCATAGAGGATCTCCATCAGCCAATAAATTGTTGGTTCTAAAATAAAAATATAATAGTGGTCCTTGTCCACCAAGAAGGTAACTTCATCCTTATACTTTGAGACTAGATCATAAAGAAATCTTTCTATTTTCTATATCTCATGTCTTGCAATTTCTTTGATAAACCCTAATATGGAGTGTTGTAGGTTGTGGTATCCTTCCTAAAATGCATAATCTAATCCTTAATTTTTGTTCGATTAAGAGAAAACTCTTTCCCATACCTTGTTCCTTATTCCATAATTTTTTTTGGAGCAAAAAGATTTTTCTTTACTCATATTCTCTCAATATTCTATTCACTATTCAAATATTGAATGTGTGTGTGTGTGCTTGTGCGCGCGCGCGCGTGTGTGTGTGTGTGCACGAGCGCATATGTGTGAATATTTATGTACCTATAGAAGATAAAAAAAATAGAACTCAGAATTATGTCCCATTGAATATAACAATGTAAATCTTTATTAAGTGAAAAATGAAATATATAAATTTAAATCTTATATATATATACTAAGGACTTTTTAAAAAATTAAAAAAATTAATTTTGATAAATAAATACATATTAAAAACTAAAAAAACATATTTAAATGATCAAAATAATTAGACAAATGACTACCAATTATTTATCACTTTCAAATCTTGTTCTTCTTAAAAATGTCTATATGACATTCATTGCTCAAATACAAAAGGCCTTCCTTTTCTTCTCGATGCATAAAATGAATATTTTGTCATGTCCCTAAATTTTAATGTTATATTTTAATTTAATTAATTAAGTGATTGGTCCAAAATTTTAAATAATATAATAAAGGTACATTTCATTAATAATTTTTAATTAATAAATATGAGGCCCAAATTAATTAAATAAATAAATAATATTATCAATCTATTCCAAATATGTAGATGCTTCTTGGAGGCCTTTATAAGGAGATGGTTAGGAAATGTAATTCATGATGAGTTGGATTTGATTTGTCATTATATTTCTAGAGGCTAAAGTTTGAGGAAGTTGTGTAGAGTTTCAGAGGTAAAAAAATTCTCCTCATTCTACGTGTTGCAATTACAATTGTTTACCCACCCTAGTCTACCATTGGAGATATCACTTATGCACCAAATCTATCAATAATCTTCACTTGGAGATTGATCTGTATTGGCTTTAAGTTTTATTTTATTGTCTTGAATCCTATTTGATGCTTATATAATCTAAAGTTAATCTTTGAATCAAAATTTACTTCTACAATTGTCAGTATTTGGTGATGCAAGGAAAAACATCCTATCACCAAGGCCATATAAGCTAAAACCCAAAATTTATGGTAGAAATATTATTCAAGGATATTATTTAAATGATATGACCATTCAACAAGGTAAAAATAATTAGAATTTCATATATGTTGAAATTTGTAACTAATCATAATGCAAACATATATCCGTTACATTAGTTATAATTAGATATATTAAAATATCATCCATAGTTTACAATATATATAATAAAATAAATATATCCAAACGGTACAAAATTGGAGTGTAGCCTAGGCTCTTTTACCACCCAACCATAGAGTGGTTAGCTTCACTATGGATCTTGCTCACACAAAGAGCTCCCTAACCCTACCTGAGGAACCTAGCACCTTGAAACCAATGGATTGGATTGGCCCGGTGCATAAAGTGAAGATAAAGACATGGCAACTTTAGTCAAAGAGTTTTAAAATATGAGATTAACACTAGCTAGTAATGTGAAAAGTAAAACATTTTCTACATCTACCCTTTCTTGACCATAATTTGCACCCCTCTCTCATGCAACAAGCGCAATTATAAGATTAATTACCATAACAAAACCATAATATCAGGAGAGGAAGAACTATTCATTGTAGACATATTTTGGTTAGAAATATAAAATGATGACTCATAGTTAAAAAATGCATCATGCTAAAGTATAGATTAAAATATTTGTTTTGCCAATCTGACAATTATTTTCTTTGTTGAAAAAAATAAAATTTATGAACATTTGTGCCATTTCAGTTATGTGAATTAATGAAATAGGGAAGAAAATTGAGTTCAAAGTAAAATGTAATTGATATCTACTCTTCTAGTTTTAGATATCATCTCTATGAAAAATTTAGACCCTCTTACCCAATAGCCTTATAGCTAAAAGTTACAAAAGGAAGTAAAAGATGTCACAAATATTGATGCTCTTTCAAAACTTTTTTTTTCATGCTATTCATCTATTATCAAATTTGTAGCAACATTATTCCATAATAAGAATTTCATACACAATACTAAAAATAGAAACAATTTCTACTCAACACTAAATTTTTGTTTTGTGTTCTTATCATATATTATAGAGTTTGTCACAACATCACTAGATCCTAAGTGACTATCAAGGACTAGCTCTATCTAGGTAGAAGGTAGCATGAAAGATCAAGATCATGGGTAATTTGTTAACTAAAAATAAGCCATATTTCTGCATAGCTCTATTTATCTCTCTAACACAATAGAAGATTTATTATGAGGTAAAAGTAAAGCTTGGGTAAAGCTATTTTGAAAAGGTGTTGAACTAAAAACCCATAGCTATGGTAAAAATTATATAAGGTTAATTTACAACACTAGGGCATGGATATTTATACCAATAATTTTATCTAGCTAAAGTAGTCTTGAGTATACATGGTCATCTAATGAAAAAGGAAAGAAAACAAAATATAAGGAAGAATTAATTGATGTAAGAAGGTTTTCATCAAAAGAAAGAGAATATGAAGGGTGCCAACTAATTTTTTTAAAGCTCTTTTTCATCTCTTTTCTTAAACCTTTCTATCATTCTTCTACCTATGCATTTAATTTTTTTCCTCAGTTTGTGTGTTTTCCCAAAACCACTGATCCGACTCTTACATTTCTCCCTCCACCCTCTCATGTGTGTTATGTATATTTTGCAACTCTTACATTTCACCCTACTCTTATTTTTTAATTGGGCAATACATAATAATGCTAAAAAAAAAGCTCCTTGATAGTAATGGTAAAAAAAATTATTTAATTTCTTCCTATCTCTTAAAGGTGAGCTTAATACTTTCATTTATTTATGTTGACATCTCTTACCATTAGGGGTGTGTGTGCATGTGTGTGTGTGTGTGTTTGTGTGTGTGTGTATCTTTGTGTATCTGTGTGTGTGTGTTTGTGTGTGTATCTTTGTGAGAGAGAGAGAGAGAGAGAGAGCTTATATATTTATTTTCATGAGTATCTACATTTTTTAATTACTGGAAATAGTTTATAAGTAAGAAATAACATGAGGGAATATGTTTCTATCAAATAATGACATGTCAACTAGAAATAATAATAAAAACCTAATACATTAATATATAATAATATTGGTATCCAATGTCAAAGATTTATGATTTGATCTCAAAGTTTGTAATTAACTATAGTAGTTCAAGGAATGAAAGAATTTCCTAGTTTAACTTTCACAAATAAATCACATGAGAGTGAAGAAGAATCAAAACTCAAGTGTGGTGTGTGTGGGTATGCATTTAGGATATCTAACCCATCATTTTTTAGGAGCTAGCATACTCTACCTTAGCCACACTCTCCTTTTTCCTGCAACCGCTCAGACACTCAAAAGAAATGCATTAGTATATTAGTGTGATGAATTCCATTTAAAATATCATAAATTATTCATGTTTGAATTTGCATGATAAAATATGGTAATGGTAATGATATATATATATATATATGATCAATACTAAAAGAAAAATCCTTGATGGGTGCTAGAGTAACGTTGGTAAAATACACTGCTAGGGAATTGAGAAATATGATGTGTTATTAGAAGATAAAAAAGTTAGTATTCCATATTATAATTTTGACCATGAAATATGAATATATAAATATATGTGTGTCTGTAAGTATAAATATGTATATGTATATTTATGTGTGTATGTATGTATGTGTGCATGTATGTATATGTATGTGTATATGTGTGTGCATTTCTATCAATGATAAAGTGCTTATGATATTTATTTTTCATGAATGTGTATGTGTGTGTGTGTGTGTGTGTGTGTGTGTGTGTGTGTGTGTGTGTGTGTGTATCATCAGCAATAATTTATCATTTTAGAATTTTAATTTCATAATTAAAATATCACACCAATATCTCTAATAATGAAAAATATTTCAGTAATATTATTTTAATTAAAAACCAAAGTAGTGTTTTTATAATTAGAATCCAAGTCAAAAGGGACTACATGTCCAAGTGTTTTTAGGTGATCCTATAATTTATGGTTCTAAAGGGATGAATGGTGACATGTGAGCACAACTCTAAAAAATCTGAAATAATATCATTGTCTGAATTATGTAATTTCACTTTGGCATAATTATTGACCTATGTATTCATTGGTGTAATATCATTTGATCTATATGTTTGATGATTTTATATCATTTAGTGTCACATATTATATTCAAAAAATGTATTCTACTTTCCACTTTGTAGAGAGACATTAAAGAGTCTACATGACATCAAATCATACACCATTTAGTGAGGGAAATATTTATTATACACTATTAGGGTTTCTACTCATACAGTTGAAGGACTTCATCTTTGATTGTACACAATGTAGAAGTAGATAAACACAACATATGGAAACAACAACCAAACTCATTGGAGAATTATTAGGGCCAAAGAACTTCCTTCATATACTGAGATACTCCCTAATTTACTAGACAAGAAAGAAGGTTAGATTATGCTAGCAGTACAAAGTTTCTTGAAGAATTTGGACCACACTGAATGGAAAAGGGTATTAATCCCATATAAATCTATTTTATGCTCTTGGATGAATATGTAGGGAGGAGCATCAAATCATAGTCATCACTCTAATAAGTAAATACCCACAATCATAGTACCTGGTTGATATTTCTACTATCACACAAAAGGAAAAGCATCATAATGGTATCAATGTTGATAATCTTGCAAGTCTAGCGGTTATTGAGATTAAACTATGGTGTCAATTTATGATTTGAGTGAAATATTGAGAGAGTTGATAATAATATAAAGAAAGCTCCATGAATTGACTAATGAAATACTCAACCTTTTGGTAGGAAAAAGGCCTTGGGTAGAGTGATAGAAAGTGTGAACTCCAACTTTGGCTAAATCAGTATAGTGAACTAGGCAGGAATGGTTAATTGGTAGATGGGACATAGAAATATCTTTGAAAGATCATATATAATTGTGAATTAAGTATTTACTATCTAGGAATTATTGTTTGCAATGGGACATTGACAAGTGGTTACAAGATGAAGTTGGTCTATAGCTTCACTACATCCACTGAAGGATGTTGACAAACGAGAGATTTTTATTGTCCATTAAAGTGGAATGAAACTAAAACCTTAAGACAACCACAAGGTTTAAGATGGAGAGTTCATTGATGATTCATACAAGGTTGATGATGTCCATAAATGTTTTAGGTCATGGAACAAGACAAAATTATAGATCAGAAATAAGATAACAGCCAAGCCAATAGGAAAAAATTATCAAAGACAAGGGTCAACAATTATAGACATGGTTTCTCCTCCCATTCACAATACCAAACACAATATGTGACAAATTTGAATGTTGAGGCTAGATATATTGTATTGGAATCCGATCACCATGAGTTCGGTTTTGTGCTAGAAGGGCTCTAAAGGATGTAAGGAAACTTGGCAATAAAGAATATAACCATTTCCACATAGCCCATAATAGATCTAAAATAAACACGAAATTAAAATCCACATGCAAGAGAATAGACAACATACCCACAAAATTTTGACACAAGATATACCCTGGGAAACCCTCATTGAGGGAAAAACCCAGCCTCCAAAAGCATTCATCATCATGTATTATTCAGCAAAAAATACCATTTCCATACAACCATGGAAGCCTTCATGGCCATAGCCACAACCGAGCAAACTATGTGAAGAAGCATGAATCCACACATCCCATGCCATGCTTTCAACCTTCACAAATGCTCCCTTGGCTAACTTGTCAAGCCTTGTCCCACTCGACTCTTGCCTTTTGTCTTCTCCTTGTCACTCTTACTCTTTCTCTCTCTACAACAACTACCCTTGTGGCTACTTATATAGTAGCAAGTCCCACAAAACCACTAAGTGGTATTACATAAACCATGTGCTACCTAACCCGCTGACCCCACATTTAATATTGGGCATTTAATTCTTTTCCCCAATATTAAATGATTACATAAAATATTTTCACAATGTTACAATACAACTCATCAAGAATATTCCATGGGAATCTTTACATGTTGCACGTCCATCTAGGTACAACATTACATAATAAAATAACAATATTATGCAATGTGTGCAACACCCATGATCTCAACAAAGGATACCAAGAGATTTCTATAGTGGTGATTGGTATGGTTTGGATGTGGTAGTAAAAGATAGTTATGAAGAAATATTATTTTGTAAACCTATAGAAAATGGTAATTAATATGATATATAAATGAGTGAGTTTGTACCTACAAAACTTGCAAGAGAAGATCATTTCAATTCTAATTTAACTGGGAGAAGATCCATTTTGAGTGTGCTAGAGAAAAGTGGGCACCCTTAAAATATCACATGATGAGGAAGAAACTAGGAATGAAAAAGTTAATCAACTTTAACTCTTTAACATGTTTATCCTAGGAATCAAGCATTGGTATTTGATGTTTAAGCCATTTGGAGAAAAGTCTACCAAAGTTGAGATCTTTTCAAGTTCTCATGATTCTCTAAGATATCAAATGAGAAGTGGGGAATGTCACATTGTATATTTATACTAGTTGGACCTCATGGGGGAGATAAATAGAGTATGAAGCCCAATAGTAAAATGACCATTCATATCCTCTTTGTCTTGTCATATTCAAAGATATTTCTATAAATAACTATGTTCAATCTATGTATATTGGATTAGTTAAGGATATTGAACTTGTAGCATCTATCATGTATCTAATATCTAAGTATTGCTCACAACAAAGAATATATACTCACATGGTATGTGCAGGATCATGGTGTGCCAAAAAGTGGCAATCTAAAGAATCCGTAGTTCTAAAATATCTCAAACCATTTCAAAATCTATTCCAATTTTTTTTCCACCCACCCTAATACTAAATGAAAACAATTAATATCTTTATAAGGTCTACTATATCTTTTGATACCAAACCTATATGGTCAACTTTAAAAAATCCTAAAAATGTGCTTTTGGCCTATTTTTATGTGATTTTTACTTCAAACATGTAGCTGACGACTTTTTCTTCACCAAAATTTGATGAAATGAAAAGGGTTTCTTAAGAATGTTCTTATCTTTCTATAAATGTAAGGTTTATAAAATTATGTAATTATTACTTATTTTCAAATGGAATTACGTATAAAGTGTTGACTTACACACTACTTGAAAAAAACTATAACTTTCAAATGGTACGATATTTTTTAAATCCAGAACATGCATCACATTCTATGTTTCTTCTACTATAAGGAAAAAAATGAAAAATTGAATTTTGCAAAGTTTTGAATTAGTTAAGGTTGTCAGACACAAGGATTTTTTATTCCAAAAATACTAAAGTCAAGAATTAATTAATTATTATTTATTTAGAATAAAAATACCCAAAAATATGTGTCACATCTAGGCATGAGTCTACTTCTTATATCTAGAATATTATTAAAAAATATTATAATTTTATTTTGATTAAGGTGGTCAGACATATGTCTACTTCTTATTTTTGTTCTAATTTTTTTGTAATATTGCATTAAAATTCAAAATTTTGACCAATCACTTTTTATATTTTTGAGATAAGTCCTAGTAGTTTAGAAACTAGATTCAATTTTCTAGAGATTCTTAACTCTCAACTTTTTGATATAAAGTTAATAACACGTAGAAAATTGCACTTCAAGTTGATAGAACCCTAATTTTCTAATTTTTTATTGCCACTTAAGAGCATAGTTTGGTTGACCATGATCCTGCACAGACCCATACATATAAATTTATATATATACACATATACATGTATATATACACACACACACATATATATATAGAAATTACAATAATTGATTAGATAAGATGATTCAATCTATTTCAATCCCTATTATGATATAGCGATCATACTATGATAACATCACAGTCTATGTGAATCATGGATGTGATTCTGTTACTCACCATTCTTCCACTATCCTAGGTTATTTTTATGTTATCATTATTCTATTCACTAACTCAGATCATGTGTTTATGAAATATCAGACATTGATTATGCTTGACCTTTTGAAGTACATAATCATCAAATGTGATTTGAGTTAATGAATCCCAACTAATGTTTATTAAGGGTTGTCTTATGTAGAGACATGAATACTCCACTTCTGATATATATTGAGTGGTGTGATCATTTGGAAACACATCAACTACACATGTTCTTACCTGTGATCTGCACATATTTATGAAGGGTGCTCCCTTTAATACCATAAACCATAATAGAAACAAAGAAACAACAGCAAATGCGAGTGCAAAATATGGACTTTTTATTTGCACCGCAAATGCAGAATTATAGAATTCACAAGTACAATAGGCTAACCCACATGGGCACCTTCATTTATGTAATCTGCAAGACTAAGGTACGAACTACCACCCAGAGTTCTTATAGACAATGTTGATACATTTCTTAAATAGGAAATTTTATGTTGTCCTTGAAGGTTCTAGACATTCAAAGTTAATACCTAGGCCCTATAGACCCTAAAAATACATATAGAGTTGGGAAAATACATGTTTGATAATTATTTTAGAAATTTTGAGTAGCCCAACTTTGGAAGGCCAAAACTCTCGAATCATTGCTCTTCTTGGCTATTACAACCACTTTTCAAAACCCCAACTCCTAATCTATAGGCCTAGAATGGCACAAATGCCCTCCCATCAAGTTTTTAGACCTCAACCAAGCACGCTAAGACTTCCAAAAAATATCTTGAATATTTTTCTCCTAAATTTTCTACTGAAAATCCACAATAAAATCTCTGATACTTAAGGTAGATAAATGAGATTTTTATGGTAGGATTATATCTCTAAAATGAAGCTTCATGTAGAAAATGAGAAAATTCTGAGCTTGTATGAAAAACTTACTAAAAATAACAAGTTCCCAAAAATAGTAACCCCCCTATCTACTAGTCCTTATTAAAACAAAAAGATGAAAAATAAAAATATTTTTAGGTAATGCATGATTTATCTTACACCTAGGATGTGTCTACATCAGACACCTAGGGTAATTTGAGAAGTGAGTCCATCACATCTCAAGTGTTCAAAGGAAAACCATAATGGTTAAAATCCTCCCTTAATAGCCGTGATGAGTCCTCTACTAGCCTCCCTTTCCATTTGACCAGGTATACTCTCATAAGTTATGTTCTTTATACTTTGTCAACATGACTGTCTAGTATCTCCTCAATCTCCTTTGTAGTTGAACTAGCTGCTAGAATACTGCACTACACTTCTATAACTTCATCTCCATCACCTGCTTCATAAAACTCAATCAAATCTAAAATATTAAATACTAGTGAAATATTCAATTTACTAAGCAACTACACTTCATAAGAATTTCCAGAATCATGCATTTTCACCATCTTGCATAGTCGAAGCTTCTTCATTTTCAACTTATTATATGTACCAATTGGAAAATGATCCTTTCTCAAATGAACCATGACTTCATCTCCAATTTGAAATTCCTTATACCTCTTATTCACATATACCTTATCCTTGTACTATGTATTCATCTTTATGATGTGCTTCCTCACCTCCTCATGGATTTTCTTCAAATGTTCAACAAATTCTTCTGCTTCAGTGCTACTTATCTCTCCTTTATCCAACTGCTACAATTCATAAGAATTTTTCATACTAATCCCATATACAATCTAAAATGGTGATTTACCAATAATCCTATTGACAGAATTATTATATTAAAATTCCACCTATGGAAAAATTAGATCCCATCCTTTTGGCTTGTCCCCAACTAAACATCTCCATAAATTTCCCAAACTCATATTCACAACTTTTTTCTGTCCATCCATCTAAAGATGATGTAATGAAATAAATTACAACCCCATCTTCAATTTCTTCCTTCCACAATATATGCCAAAAATACTAAACAAATTTGGTATCTTGATCTGAAACTATACTCTTTGGTAGACTATGTAGTCTCACCACTTCTTTAAAAAACAACTCTACCACATGAACAAAATCAATGGTCTTCTTGCAAGGAACAAACTGTGCCATGTTTGAAAACCTATCAACCATTACAAAAATGGAATCATGCCCTCATTGTGTCCTCAGTAATCCAAGAAAAAAATCCATGTTGGCATCCTCTTATGGCTTCTCTGGTACAGGCAATAACTAATATAACCCTATATTCTGCTTCAATCTTTTTGCCATCTGACATACTTTGCAACTTCATACAAACTTCTTTACATCTTTCTACAATTTTTTCCAATAATAATTCTCAAAAAATAAAGCTATGGCTTTATCTCTGCCAAAATTTCCATCCAGTCCTCCAGTATGCTTCTCCTTGATGAGATTTTCTCCCATTGAACTTCTTGGAATGCACAACTGACTTCCTTTAAACAGCATACTATTTTGGATCATGAAATCCAACCATTTTGTCCTATCAAGTGTGAAAAGTATTTTACAAGCCTTCCATGCTTCACCAAAATTAGGGTCATTTGGATTCAAAGTAATGAGTTCCTTGAACCCAACCACCTCTATCCACATTTCTGTCAGCAAAAGTTGTCTTCTACTAAGAGCATCTACAACTCTGTAAGACTTCACACTCTTATGTTTCAAACAAAATGTATAACTCTGGAAAAAATCAACCCACTTCAAATGCCTTTAGTTTAATTTTCCTTGACTATTAAAATATTGCAAAGCTTGATGATCAGTATACGAAACAAACTCCTTAGGAAGAAGATAATGTCTCCACTTCTTCAATGCTTGAACTAATGCATAAAATTCTTGATCATAAACATAATATTTTCTTTTTGCATCATTCAACTTCTCACTAAAATAAGAAACAATTATACCTTCTTGGCTCAAAATGACTCCTATTGTAGTACAACTAGCATCATAGTCTACTTGAAAAAACCTTGTTAAAACAAAGAAGTGCTAAAACATATTGTTTAGCAACTTTTTGTTTCAGTAAATTAAAACTCTTATTTTCTCCTACAGTCCACTTAAACTCTTTCCTATCCACTCTCATTGTTTTAGTCAAGGGTCCACAAATACTACTAAAACATCTTACGAACATTCTGTAAAGACTACCTAGTCCATGAAAAGATCTTACCTCTGTCACACTCTTTGGAGTAGGTCATTCAACAATATCCTTCACTTTCTCTAGGTCTATTTCTAGATCTTTTGCTCAGACTATAAATTCTAGGTACACTAAGTACTTCTTTACAAAACTACACTTCTTTAGGTTTATCAATAACTTTTCTTCCCCCAAATTAACAAACACCTTGTGAATATGAATCAAATGCTCCTCCAATGTCTTACTAAATTGATCAAAATATCATCTAAGTAAACAATGAAAAACTTACCTAGAAACTCCTTCAGTAGCTTATACATGAGCCACATGAAAGTACT
Source organism: Cupressus sempervirens (assembly GCA_028749045.1). NCBI lineage: Eukaryota > Viridiplantae > Streptophyta > Pinopsida > Cupressales > Cupressaceae > Cupressus > Cupressus sempervirens. Next base: position 705,571,800 of record CM053785.1, on the reverse strand, counting down.
CAGTGCATTAATTAGCCCAAAAGGAATGACTAACCACTCATACAGTCCTTCTTTTTTCTTGAAAGTAGTCTTCCACTCATCACCTTCTCTGATAAAAATCTAATGGTACCCACTCTTCATATCTATCTTTGTGAAATACTTAGCTCCACTCAAACAATCCATAATATCATCCATCCTTGGCAATGGAAATCTATACTCAAGATTGTGATGTTGTTGATAGCGCAACAATCTATGCAGATCCTCCATTCTCCATTCTTCTTTGGTGCTAATATGACTGGTACATCACATGGACTCAAACTCTCTTCAATCAACCCCTTCTACAACAACTCATGAAATTGTCTATTCAACTCTTCACATTTTACTAGGGTCATTTTGTGTGCTTCTTTGTTTGCAAAACTAACTCCTGGAACCAAATCCATCTAGTGATCAACCTTCCTCATCAAGGGAAATCCATTAGCTATATTATCTGATACAATATCAAAAAAAAATTCTAACATATATGCAAATTCTATGGGTATCTCCTCTACTTCTTGTTTAATATCTTTTGGATTTATAGAAAAACACATATGGTCACACTCCATACCTTTGAAAAACTTTTTTCCATCAACAAAACATATTTTTGCAGCACTACATACCTTTTCTTCTTTCTCCTTCAATGGCTTGAACTTATGTTTCACTCCATCCTTGGTTAGAGTATAGCTATTTTCTCACCCATCGTGTAAAACATGACTATCAAACTGCCATAGACTACCTAGTAACATATGACATATGCCCATAGGTATGATATCACAAAGTACCTCATCTTGATAACTTCCAATCTTGAACTTCACTAAGCATTGCTCATTGACCATGATCTTGTGTTCATCTTACACCAAAGCAATATGGTATGGATGCTAGTGTTTCTATCTCTTCAACTTAAACTTGGTGACCATCATTTCTGACACCAGATTGTTAGTATTTCCACCATCAATGTTAAAATCAAAACATTGATATTTACATCTACACCTTGTGTGAAAAAAGATCCTTCTTTGATCATATTTATTCTCACCACTTAGCAAGACTAATATGTTAGCTACGACTTCTCCTCTTTTGGCATCTTTAGAATGTGATGATCTGGCATCTTCATCAATATGTGTAACTTTTTCCTAGCCTTCTATTCTTTGATATATCCTTCCTTATCACTAGGAAAATTAAAATTCTCTATGTCCTACTTCTCTAAAGTGAAAACATTTCCCACAGAAGTCTCCTCTTCCACATCCTTTTCCTTTACTTGTTCCTCTTTGATCTCTATTGTTCTGATCATGGAAATGATTGGAATTTTTTCCCCTTTGGTTCTAACTACTACTTCTATCTTCATCATTTTTCTTCTTATCATCATTATGACCTCCATAATATTGATCATCAGATCTTCCACTATGACCTCTACCACTATTCTTGTTGTAAAACTTCTTGCTCAATTTCTCCTCAACTCTTAGGGAAAACTGGTATGCTTCCTTAATACTATTTATTTGAACTAGACTTGACTCATCCTAAATACTTGGCCTTAACCCATTAAGATAACAAGCCACTTTCTTCTTATTAGCTTGTCCATGGCTAGTTCTAATGAGAACTCAGTAGAACTCTTCAATGTACTCTTGAATAGATTTTCCTACTTGCTTCAACCCATGCATTTTCTTCAATAGATCAAGCTCAATCCATAGGAATGAATTTTCACTTCAACTTAGCTATCATTTGATCGCATCAGTGATTTTTTCCTTTCCCTTTCTATTTTGCTCTAAATGAACCTCCTGCCACAAGATCTTTACATGTCCCTTCAGTTTCATCTTCACAAACTTGACCCTATTAGGTTCCTCAATATCTTCATAGTCAAAGTAATCCTCTAGTTCATTGATCTAATCAATTAGCTCCTCTAGGTTAAGATTTCTTAACCTCAAACATAGGTTTTGTTCAAATCCTAGAGATGGCCTTAAAGAGCCTCTCTTCCTCTAGGTTTAGAACTACCTCTGCTTCGACATTCTCATCTAATTTAGCCTCATCCTTTCTTTCATCTCTTATAGGAAGATTTATTCATTTACGCATTTGTTCTTCCAATGCTTGCATTGGTCTTTGGAGAGCTCTAAAAGACTTAGGTATAACATGTAAAACTCTTCTGCCATGCTCTCTTCATTGAGGAATTTTTCATGCTTTCACTAAAACCCTAGTGAAAACTACCTAACAATGAGTAATTTGTCTACATGCTTAGTCCAAACCATAGTCCTGGTGTGAACTGCCTCATAGTCAGTGATCTATCCATACACTCAAGAACTCTAGCTCTGATAACACTTGATGAAGGGTGCTCCCCTTAACACCATAAACCATAATAGAAACAAAGAGAAAACAAAAAATGTGAGTATGAAATATAGACTTCTTGTTTACTCCAAAAATGTGGAATTACATAATTCACAAGTACAATAGGCTAACCCACATGGCCACCTTCATTACAGTAATCTGCAAGACTAACCTACAAACTACCACCTAGAGTTGTTCTAGGAAATGTATGGGCCTTTCTTAAAAGGCAATTTTATGCTGCCCAAGAAAGTTTTAGACATTCAAACTTAACACATAGGGCTGATAGACTCTAACTATACCTATAGAGTTGTCTGAATACATCTTTGACAATTATTTTGGAAATTTCAGGAAGCCCAACTTTGGAAGGCGATAACTCTCGAACCATTGCTCCAATTGGCTATCATAACCACTTTTCAGAAATGCCAACTCCTAATCTATAGGCTTGGAATGGTGCAGGAGCCCTTCCATCAAGTTTCTTGGCCTCATTTGGCTACTCTAAGGTCTCCAACAGTGAGCTAAAATATTTTACTCCTAAATTTTCTACCAAAAATCTATAATAACTTCTCTGATACATAAGTTGGAGAAATGAAATTTTTATGGTAGGCTTATAACTTTAAAATGAACCTTAATGTAGAAAATGAGAACATTCCAAGCTCATGTGAAACACTTCCTAAAAATAGCGAGTTCTTAAAAATAGTAACCCCCTTGTCTACTAGTCCTTATTAAAATAGAAAGATAGAAAATAAAAATGTTTTTGGGCGATGCAAGATTGCTCTTTATATATATATATATATATATATATATATATATATATGCCTACAATTAATGAGAAATTTTTAGTATTATTCATTAGGAGATTCAAACAAGTAAGACATCAAAATTCATATAAAGCATTCTATCTATATCCTTGGTGTGATTGAGACCATAATTAAAGCAAAAAGATCTATCATTATCTAGAAATTAATTAAAGGATAAAATTCTACCACTAATCTCATATCCCTACACATGGTATCAAGGCCTAGTTGGTAAAACAAGCATTTGAAATCGATAGTGGTCATTGCTTCAAGATCACTGAAATCTTTTGAACAAATCAATCATGGTGAATAATAATAAAGTTGGGGATGGACTAGAAAGTGTATATAATTTTTTTTCATGGAAAATTAAAATCATAGCAATACTTCAAGAACTCAAATTGAAGTTTATTATAAAAGAAAATAAGAACATGCCTAAAGATGAAATAGAAAAGACAACATGGAAAAGGTGTAACAATAAGGCTAATAAAAAAAAAATTGATGGAGTCAAAGAACATATTATTCCATCAATAGAAAAATTATCTACTACTTATGAAGTGTTCAAAACTATTGAAGATACATTTAAAATAAAAAATGCTAGCATATTTCCTACATTAAAACAACAAGTCATCAACATTAAAATGGATAAAGGAGGTACAATTTCATCATATTTCTCAAAAATAACCAAGTTAAGGGAAAAAATCTCTACAATTGAAAATAATGTAGACGATGTGGAACAATATTTAATAGCCCTTAGAGGATTATGATTATCACGAGAATATTTTATCTAATGCATTAGCCATTACTCTCTACCCAAATTTGATCAACTAAAAAATGATTGCACTCAAGAAGAGTCAGGATTAATCTCAAGAGGTATTGTCTCTAATAAGGAGGAAGAGATTCAAGAATTACATGAAAAATCAAATAATAAGAAGGGTAAATTCAAAAGGAAGAGAGGAAAGAAAAATACAAATTATAAGAAAAGACTATCCAAAGTTCAATTTTACAAATGTGACAAATTTGGACATACTCACATGTATTATCCCAAAAGAAAGAAAATCCTATCATCATGGTCAAAGTAAAAGAAGGGGAAAAAATCATTATTCTTCCTTACCTTGTGAAGTGAGTTAAACACTAATAGAAACAATTGGATAGTGGATAGTAGAGCCTCTAGGCATATCACTAGATTTAGAGATCAATTTCAAACACTTGAAGGATATTTAACCAAAGAAGTGGGAATAGGACACAACTACACTTATCTTGTGAAAGGAATTGGGACTTTCTCAGTAAAAGTGAATTTTAGAGTTAACTTACACTTAAAATATTTTATATCTTTTCTTTGAATCAAAACAAATCTTATCTTTATATCTGGTCTATTAGATCAAGGGTATTGAATTGCCTTTCAAGAAAATAAAGTCTTATGCTAGTCAAAAAATTCAAACATTAAAAATGCTATTTCTATTGGATTTAGAGAAGGGAGTCCATAAAAACTTTGCAATTCCTCAAATATATCCCTAAATAATGAAATTGGGAAAACAAATGATATTTGGCATAGAAGACTAGGGCACCCAAATTTCCAAGTTTTACCTTCTATAGAGAAAATTGTAAAAGGATTACCTAACCTTAGACCTAAACATGAAGGGATAAGTAAAGGATGTTCATTAAGAAAGGACCCTAAAACTCCTTTCCATCATAGTGAACATAAGACAAAGAGCATTATTGAACTCATTCATATTGACCAATGTGGACCCATGCTAGTACTTTCATTAGGAGGATACTCTTCCTACATAATCTTTGTGGATGCTTATTCTAGAAAAACCTAGATATATTTCCTTACACTAAAATAGTCAAATGAGCTAACCAAATTCAAAAAATTCAAATCCTTAGTTAAAAATCAAACTAGGAAGAAGATCAATATTCTAAGATCAGATAATAGAGGAGAATGTATCTCTGGGAACTTTAAAGAATTGTGTATATCTATTGCGAATAAGAGGGACTATAGTGTACCATATAATTCTCAACATAGTAGAGTAGTAGAAAACATTAATAGAACTATAATCGAAGTAGGTAAGGCTATGATATATCCACAATCAAAATATGCATACAACATTCTAGGGTGAAGCATCCAATACCATTGTATATATTCAAAATAGATTCCCTCATGCGATTCTACAAAACGTAACACCTAAAGAAGTCTTCTCAAGGAAAACACCTAAACTAAGTTATTTACGAATCTTGAGTTTCCATATATATATATATATATATAGTCCTTAGGAGAAAAGAACTAAACTAGAGCCCTTGGGAAAGAAAGGCATATTTTTCAACTAGAGTGATTGTTCCAAATCCTACAAATTATATCTGCCAAGGTCAAGAACAATTGAAATTAGTAGAGATGTCAAGTTTGACACAGATATTACGTACAAAATTTTTAAAGATATAGAAGAAACTAATGATGATACCATTCCTAAAGATAATTAAAATACTATGATTGAGAGGGAGAGTTGTACAAAAGATAATGGACCCACAACACTTAAACCTAAAGAAAACTCACTCAATAAGAAAAGGCCTTTATGGGCAAGAAAAATGATTGAAGAAAACAATGTTACTCCGGATGAAATCCTAATAGAAACTAAGAAGATGAAAAATCATTCATGTTATGTTACTCACATGAAGGAGTCCACCAATTTTGAGCCTTTTGATGTTGAAGAAGTCCTAAAATCCAAAGCTTGGAAGGATGCCATAATTGAGGAATATCAATCTATATTCAAATATTTTTTGAAAACATATTGATACAAGTATGATAAATGTGTTTTCAATCATTATTTTGTCACTAATGTCAAACTTTCTACTTGCTAGTAAGACAATTTCTTATATGATTTAAGTACTATAATTTGTTTGATTGATGAAGAGGATTTGATCAAATGAACTAACAATAGAACCTAGAGGAAAGGTTAACTTATGATATGAAAAGGAGTACAAGAATCAATTAAGATATTGATATTATAGTGCATTGATAATGTACTTAAGGTTGGTTAAACTAATTAAGTTTAGAAGAACAAGTTAAACAATTTTTTTCTGCCAAGCTTGATAATTTACACAGTAGGTGTCGAGAAAAGTTAAAGCCAAATAGAAAATTAGTTTGAGGTGAGAAAAGTCAATTTCAGTGTAAATCGAGTAAAACAGTGCAATCCGAGTAAAGTTTGGTTGATGCCAAGCACCAATAAACTTTAGTTAATGTTGAGTGATTTGACAGTGGATGTCAAGAAATGTAGTATGTGCCAAGCATCAGAAGCCAATTAATGCCAAGTGTCAGCATTATGAGAAAGATTGAAATTTGATGAATCTATCTAACAATCTTGATTTTTTGAATTGTGTGGAAGATAAGGTTGATGAGCTAGTGGCACAAAATTCATGATGAAACATTTTGATGAAAATTCAAGAGGATTGAAGGAGAAGCTTCTAGAAGGGAATGAAATGAAATAAGGGGTAGATTTATTAAATCCTAAACAATCTGATCTAACCCTAAAATGGATGATGGAGGATGAATGGAAAAATATCTTAATTCTCTATTTATAGAGATGGCTAATCTTAAGCAAGGGTTTTCATGTGCGAGAACCTAAGGAAGACAAGGAGTCTAGGATATTTCTTCATTCAGTGACCTAAGAGAAGAGATTACATTGGCAAACAAAGAAAGAAAGCTTAAGGGTATGGATGTTTGAAGGGTGAAAAAATTATCATAGTTGGAGAGTGTAAAAGCCAAGGAGATGGAGGACTAAAACAAAGATCTATAATCTACAAATGGATTTGTAAGTTGTTATTAGATCAAGCCTTACTATTACTCTAGATAATCATTGTGTCAATCTAGGGTAAATCCTTTGAATTAATGTTAACCTAACATTCATTTGTAAATCCTTTAACCAGGTGACATTCCAAGTGGATGAATTCAAGTCCTCTAACAAGGCTCACTCCTAATAGGGTGATTGAAATCCTTTAACTAGGTAACATTTAATAGTGTGTATTGTACCATTTAATGGGGTTGGCCTTTCACTAGGTATCACTTCATAAGAGTGAAAATGAGTAGCATGTTACTATGGGTTTTTTCCAAATTGTTTTTCCACATTAAATCATTGTGTCAAATTTGTTATTGAATTTTTTATGTTTCAAATTTACATTTTTGCAAATTGAATTGACAATAACTGACAAGTTTAAGTGATTACGTAATCTAATGGATGCATGCATGATAAAAATGTTTTATGGGTTCACTAAGCTTTGAAAAGTTTTATTTATACATCTAGACCTTGGATAGATTATTCACCCCCCATCTCAGTTAATCTAAAGAATTCCAACAAAATTATGTATGAGATATTGTACCAAGACCCAAATATAAATTAGTTATTTCCTTAAGATGGTTATTCAAAATAAAGCAAGGACCTGATGGCAACATTGAAAAATACAAGGCTAGGTTTGTGGTTAGAGGACTTCCACAAAAGGAAGGAATTGAGCATGATGAAATATTCTATCCTCTTGCTTGTTACACATCTTTCAAACCTATAATAGCAATAGTTGCATCCAAAGGTTAGAAGGTATATCAGATGGATGTAAATAAAGTATTCCTGAACACAGTTATTAATGAAGAAGTATACTCGGAACAACCATAAGGAATTTTTATCCATGACAAGAAATCACATGTGTGCAAACTAAAGAAAGATCTATATGGTCTTAAAAGAAGCCCCTAGGGCATGGTATGAGAGAATAGATAGATATCTTATCAAACTAGGGTACTCAATAAATGAAGCAGGTCCTAACATATACTTCAAGAAATTAGAGGAAGATATGCTAATACTAGTTCTCTATGTTCATGATCTTCTAATAATAGGTGACAAGCATCTTATTGCTAAATGTAAGAAAGACCTTATATTTGAATTTGAGATGAAGGACTTAGGTCTTCTACATCACTTCTTGGGATTAGAAGTAAGACAAAAGAAATAATATATTTTCCTAAACCAAGAGAAGTGTACTATTTACAAATTGAACAAATTCAGTATGATGGATTGCAAACTATTATCGACACTTGTGGAGATAAATCTAAATAAAATCAAATGGAAGAACATGAGTCTAAGGCCATTGATCCTAAATATTTCAAATAGATAAATTAGATCCTTGATGTACTTGGTGAATATATGTCCTGATATTTCTTATGCTAAAAATGTACTAAGTCAGTTTATGTATGAACCTAAGAAGATTCATCTCATGGTAGAAAAGAAAATTTTGAGGTACTTGCTTTGCACTATTGAATTTGGTCTAAAATATGACAAATTTGCATTACAAATTCATGGATATTCAAATTCTAACTGGGTCAAATGTTATACTAATTGAAAGAGCACTACAAGATTTTTTTAGCCTTGGTTCTGCAATGGTATCCTAGTTTAGCAAGAATGAATATTTTCTCACTCTATGTTCAACCAAAGAAGAGTAAATAGCCACATACATAGAATCTTGAGTAGTATTATTAATGAAGTTATTGTTTGGCCTATTTGGGAAACCTCTGAAATCTATAGTTATACATTGTGATAATCAAAGTTGCATAAAATCTCAGTGAATCATGGCTTCCATAATAGATCAAAGCATATAGAGACACCTTTCCACTACATCAGAGATATGGTCAATAGGAATCTCATTAATTTTGAATATATTAGCACTAAAGAGAAATCTGCTGACATATCCACTAAAACTCTTACAAAGTTGAAACTGGAATACTCTAGAGGAAAACTTGGTATAACAAAATTATGATTAAAATTGTAACTTCTAAGATAAAATCATCTTAGTTTTTTGGTATAGATAATGTTGTTTAGAAGAGTTACTCTAGTGCACATTTTGTTATTTAAGAAAGATGACAATCTTTGATTTTTATGAGATGTTAGTTCTCTATTGTGAGATGATGACCTTAACAATGGATTGACCTGTTAGCATAGACTTCATTAAATTGTTTTCTAGGAATATGTTGGATAGTATGATAACAAAAGTATCATGATTGGCTTCTTTTATTTTGCCAGAATGAGTCAAAAGTCATGGTGCTACTTGTGTTGTAAATTCAAGTTCTTGATACTTTTTCATGATAAGAATATGTAAACTTGGTATCCTGGACTATGCTAGAAGCCATGCCAATAAAATAATCATGAAAAACTACCTTAGTCCTAGAATGGGCTGGAAATCATGATTCTATGTTACCTTAAGATCAAGATGAAAATCTAATAGACTATACTCAATTATTATTCTGGACTGTGTCAGATATCAGATAACTAGCATCCTTCTTTGATATCTGTGTTGATGAGAATTTTTAACTAAGATTGATGAAACCTAGATCATCATTTTGTGAGATAGTTATATCCTCCCTCGCTAAGAGGGAGTGTTGAACTTGAAGCATTTGTCAGATATCTAAGATCTGGTTATTACTTAGAAGGACTAATATATACTCAAATACATATATATACATATGCATATACATATACATCTATATCTATATATACATGTGTGTGTGTGTGTGTGTGTGTGCGCACACGTGTGTGTGTGTGTGTGTGTGTGTGTGTGTAGAGTATTATAATTGACTATACAAGATAATTTGATTTGTTTCAATCCATTAAATGTTAAGATACAATAATCGAATTATAACATCAGAGTCCATGTAAATCACGGATGTAATTTTGTTACTCACCATTCTCCCACTATCATGAGTTATTTTGTTATGACACCAGTCATGATCAGGATTTTGAATTACATGCTCACCAAATGTGATTTGAGTAATGAATCCTAACTAATGGTTGTTAAGGATTGTCTCATTTAGAGACATGACACATCAACTACACATGTTATTACTTGTCATTTTCATATATGTGTATATATATAAAAACATATATATACATATACATATACATATACATATACATATACACATATATATATTTATCCTCCCTCACTAAGAGGGAGTGTTGAACTTGTAGCACACACACACACACACACACACACACATATAGTATTATAATTGACTATACAAGATGATTTGATTTGTTTCAATCCATTACATGTTAAGATGCAATAATCGAACTATAACATCAGAATCTGTGTTTATCATGGATGTAATTTTGTTGCTCATCATTCTCCCACTGTCATGGGTTATTTTGTTATGACACCAGTCATGATCAGGATTTTGAATTTACATGCTCACTAAATGTGATTTGAGTAATGAATCCTAACTAATGGTTGTTAAGGGTCGTCTCATGTAGAGACATGACCATTCTACTTATATATATTGAATGGTATGATCATTTGAAAACACATCAACTACACATGTTATTACTTGTCATTTGCATATAAGTGTACACACACACACACACACACACATGTGTGTGTATATATATATATACACACACATATATATGTATACATATATATACATATATACATGTATATATATATATGTATACATGTATACATGTGTGTGTGTGTGTGTGTATATATTGCATATTAGGAGCTCTGAATGTCAAATTGAAGCAGTAGATCGATTATTATCTAAAAATTAATTAAAAGACAAAATTCTACCATTGACCTCATATTCCTTAACAAAGAAGTAATAAAAATTTTATATTGTATTTTCTATTTTAAGTTTTCCTGTTCATCTTTTCTTTACTCATTTTAAAATTTACAATTAGAGGGTCCACACTATATTAGACCTAGGGAGGAAAGTTTTCAACATAAAACATTAGGGTCGCTGCTCATATGTTTGAAGGACTTTAGCTTTAATTGTACACCGTATAGTAGCAGATAAACACATCGTACAGAAACAATAACGAGACTAGTCAGATGGTGCTATGCAGCCACTAAAGTGGTTAACCATGCCAAGGGGAACACTTAATTTTTATTTTTTAAAGTTACAAAAATTTATGTGGCAAAACCCAAATTCTTTGTTGGATTGCCACTATTCACATATTTATACAAAGTTTATAGCATGCGAGAGATTCTGCAAACTATTCTAGTGTCTTTCAATTAAAATATGGCTTTGAATTGATAAATCATTAATGATTTTGATATTATTATTTACAATTTATTTTATTTGCAGACATAAACTACTAGAATGTATTCATCAAAAAATTAGATGATCAAGTCTTTTAAAAAATTTCTTTGTTAGTCATCTCTTTTTTCTAACATAATTTTGATTGTAAGGATAGATTTATTTTATGATTGTTCAAGTAAAATAAAATATCTCTCTAACATGTCTTCATCTTCTTGATTTGGGATTTTAGATAAGCAGTTTTCGTAGATTGTACCCTAATCGACTTTGCTTTCTACCATTTCTTTGACTGGTTAGAATGTATTTTTTGTCACAGATCTTTTGGCGTGAGCGGTTGATTTTTTTCCAAATATGTAATAGATTGTATCTTAATCGATTGTGTTATTTCCTTGTTGATTTTAATGTTTTTCTATTTCTATTTAATTGATTGTATTTTGCTTCTACTTATTTAGTTTCAAATATGTAAGAGATTAGGGCCTCCCCACTTATAAAAACTTGTTTTTGTTATATTGTATTATCAGGTGGAAGAGAAGATGCAAACAGCAATAAAAACATTGGAAGAGAAGTTGGTTGTTGAGCAGAATGCCCGGAAACAAGCGGAGGAAAGAATTCGAGCGGCACAACAGCGATCACTTGAAGAAATTCGAATGTCCAGTCTTCCAACACAAGCGGATAGGCAAAACTTTGGCATTTCTGTGGAGCCCAATAGAATCAAATTAACACTAGCATGCTCAATTTTATGAGGGATTAAATATTGTATCTACAATCAACACGAACATGAAGTAAGATTGTATTTATGGCCAACTATTTCAAATTTTGTGATCGTTTGCCTTTGAAGTATGTTCCCTATATACTACTTATTTATTAAACATTTGGCCATGTAGACATCTATAATGAATATTTAATGACATCATATCTGCACGCTTATCTAAGTGTTGTGTTTTTAGGTGTTGTATTTTTTTTATTGAGAAGTCGAGGACAAAAGGCTTTCATTCTCTTATAAACAAGAGCTCTTGGGAGAGCTCGAGTCCCTGCCTTTGGACATTTTCAGTTACAGACCACAGAGCCAGATCTTTTCATCTTCTTTTCTCTGCACAAAATCATTTCCAGATCACCAACATTGATCAGTTTCCCAATTACGCACAACATGAAAAGACGGCTCCCGATTTGTTCTTGACCTAATCTGCTGAAACCCTAGCTGATGGTCATATTGAGCACGGTCCTCTGGTTTGGAAAGAGTAGCGTACACATTATGAATCTGCAGAAACATCTCAGTGCTATTGCTTTTGCCTCGACCTGTATCTGGATGAGATTGCCGCGCTAATTTTCTCTAAGCACTCTTAATGTCATGAACAGAGGCCTCTCGGCGAATGCCAAGCACATCGTACAGCTTCTTAGAGCCTGCTCACAGTAAAATATAGAACTATTCAACATTCTAAAGCATCTCAGAAATGACATCCGAAACAATTACAAGCTTTTGGGGTAAATGAGCAGAACCCAAATGGCCTATTGGTTATGTTACAGTTAATTGCGTAGCAGCAAGGGGAAGGAAGACACAAATGCTTTGGACCTCTGCAACAAGTTTAGATAGCACAGATTTGGGAACTGCCAAGCTTTCTTCTTGTTTCGTTGAAAATCTGGGGTGTTACTTGCGATAAATCAGAGTGCATGGTCCATTCTGTCTGATTGTCTGCATAGTCTGTTACCTGCATCGCAAGATTATAAACAAATCCATCTCAACTTTTGCACACATATGGAATTAAAACCATGTAAGATCCAATGTTTAAAAAGAAGGCATTGGTTGCTCAAGATACTCTGGTTGAAATTACCTGATGGAATTGTGGGAAAATCTACCTTAAAAGGATCTTGCAATTATGTAGAAAGGCCATTGATTTTCTCGACAACATCAATTTTTGATAGGAAATTGTCAATTTAAACAAGTACTGAGAATTTTCCGGTTCTTCTGTAATAGAAGCAGAAGTTGCACCTTTGACAGGGCAACAGACTAATAGTGCTGCAATTCTTAAAGCAGAGAGTGGCGGGGCAAATTGAGAGGCGGTGCAGAGATGAAGGACGTACTATGAAGTGACTGACAATGATGACAAATGCTCCATCAAACTTTTATCGAGATCCCAATCTAGAAACTTCCGCCGCCTGTAAATTCTGATTTTTGGCTTGTGAAATTCGAAATAAACCCTAGGAAATTGTCACATAGCCAATCATAAAATAAGAATAAGTATTTAATAATTAAATTTTAAATCAAAGTTTACATCAACCTTTACCAAACTTTATAAAATATCATGAATTTGTCTGCCGTAAATTAATGGGGTAAAAAAAAACATTAGTTCCCTGCCTACTAATAAACTTAACAAATATGTCTTATTGGGAAGGCAAGGTCATCAGTACATTATTTCCATGGGCATAATTACTCCTTTCACTTCTCTATATATATAGACACGAGGGATAGTTTATAGTGTTTTTCAAGTTTAGACTCGACAAAAATAACTCAACCAATTATATCTATTCACCAGTGGCAGAAAGGAGTAGAAAGTGTAATGGTGTGAGAACTAATCTAAGTAAAAATTATAGTTAATAACATTTTATAGTTTTTGATTTGCATTGATTTTGATTTTTAAAATAAAAAATTATATGAAATACAGAAAATTAAATTAAATATTTAGATCTAATCATATAAGGGCAAGTAGTTGTCTTACTATAGATATCATAAATAAATTTTGTTTTGGATTTTAAATGATCATTAATTATAAATTATATTTATGTTGAATAAAATTGAATTTATATCTAGAACTAATTTTAATATTCAATATAATTATTTTTATAAAATATTAAATAATAAAAATAGAATAAAATGTACATTATAACCATATATAATAATTTATATATAAATAATTACTATTAGTTTTTTAAACTTATATAAAATAGAATAATTAATAGTTATATTTATAGCAGCACAAACAAGCAGAAAAATGACTCTATTTTCAACTTTGAAACCCGTGAATCTATTATTGCAATCCAATGCATGGAATTACTTTTCACATATGAAATATGCAAACACAAAGTCTTTGCTGATAGACAACAGATTCAAAGCTCTCTCTAAAACTCGGGAGCCATGACCAAGGAAGAAGAGGGCAAGTACAAACAACACCAATCAGATACCCTGAATCTTAAAATGCAGGAAGGATTCTTCAAAAAAAACAAATAAGCAATGAACAGGAAAGCTCGACGGCCACCGGATCAAGAAGAAGTCAAAATTCTAGGGAGACTGGCTAATAGAGTGTTGTTGACCCCAAAGGAATCAAAATGTAGAAGGATCAATGATGATGCAAAGTGGGAGATAGTAAAAAACAAAACCCCAAAATAGACATCCCAAACTCAATAACACAACCTTAAGGATACAAAATTTGAGGATTTAGTAGGACTACATGTAAATCACAGGAAAATTATATAAAAGATCCTCCAAAGTGAACACAACTAAACTCATTGCATATGGAAATAATAGAACACACACCCTCTCTCTAGCGCCTCCTATTCCTTGATCCTTGTGAATTTCTAAAGCTAATAGTATCCCATTAGGTTCTAAAGCCCAAACCAATGTTACACTAAACCCTAAACTCCTTTCTTAGAAATATAAAAATCCATCAAATTGGATGTTCGATAAATTTTATCTTCCCAAATAATATTCCAAAATACTCCCTAAGCACATTGTAGCCCCAAAATTTAGATATCCACCACATAGTCATAATCAGAAAACCTCACAATGAGTGTCAATGGCAAGAATCTAGTAATCTGGGTGTCTTTGCTTACTTGAATGGGCCAGAGACCAAAAAAAAAAAAAAAATGTCAAACTATATGAGTGGCTATACAATTTCTGTGGGGAACTAGTAAGTATGATCTTCCTTTAAAATCATTTGGTGTATTTACTTTCCAAAATCATAGAAATTAGAAATAGTCTCCTCTCTGGTTCATTATGTTTTTTAGAGTTTATAGTGTTAATTTTTCCAAATGGATGCCAAATTTTAATGAAGAACTAATCAAAACTTTGGCAATACCCACATAGGTTGAACTTAAAGAAATCTTAGTAGAACTTATTAATTTTCACACACTATAAAGAATAGGGTTAACAATAGGTAAATTAAAAGGCTTGGATGCCAAGTACAAATCATCCAATGGAATCAAAATCTTAATCAATCTCACACCCAACATATAGGAACCTAAATAGATCAAAATCAATATAAATCTAAAATACACAAAAAATGAAAAGAGCATTCAATAAATTATCCACATGAATTAGAATAGAGATGTTGACACTTGAAGATATGTAAGGACTTCAAATTTATAGGAAATTTAATTGCAAGTTTAATAGTATGGAAGGGTAATACAACAATGGATAAAATTGTACCCTTGACAATAAGAAATAACACGCTTCACTCAAAAATAAATATGAATAGACTTGAACAAATCCCTACTATAGAGGAAGGTGAAATCAGAAACATAGATGGAAACATCAATAGTACTCCCCTCAGCAACCCATTGCCTAAAGCAAAAAAAGGAACATAAGAATCCATCACAGAATGTAGAGAGACTTTCTCAAAACTAAGCAAGTGGAATAAAAAGCATATGGGTTGCAGGATCGTACACAATGTGTAATGACTTCCCCTACTTGACTTTATTTATTTATTTTGACTAGATTCTTTTAGGCCTATTCTATTATTATGTTTTATGATTAGCGGTGTTGGATTACTAGAATTGGTTAATTTTATTTCATATTCAATTAATATATGCTTTTAGTTACTTTAGTACTAGTTATTTCATGTATGCATAATTATACTTAGATGATGATTGTTTACAGTGAATCTAGTTATGTAGTGACGTTGGTTAGATGAATAATTTTTATGTAGTTTCTTTGGATACTTACCCCATACCTAAACATGTATGATGTGTGTGTGTGTGTGTGTGTGTTTTCTTTGTGTTTGACATTTCTAATGTGGTTGAGGAAGGGACTTGTAGTCACCTACTAGTCAGGATCTACATGATGCATCACTTCTTGCTATTGTCTGCTTAGTTCAGAATATTGTCTTTGTACATGCATGGGTTTTATGTAGATTGCAAGTATCGAGTATTGACTTTTGTGAATTGCCTGGATGAGCATACCCTATCATAGTATTTCAATGGTATAAGTGGAGAGATAACTCTTGAGTCCAAATCCTAACCTAAGTCAATTGTCTTGGAAAATAGGACAAGTATTTGAGTTAGTTTCACCTTTCTAAATTCATCAAGTGACATGAATTTTTTATTTTAACACTAGAGTTTAATTATGTTCTTTATCTTCAATTAAGTTGTCATTTTTGCTTTTGTGGGTCTGTGATGATTTTTCGTTATAACTAAATAAAATTAAAAGATAATTTAATGATTTAATTTAATGGAAATTTTTATAAATGAATTTGATATTTAATTATATTTAATTAATTTAGAAATTAACTAAATAAAAGAATTAAATTTGCGGATTTTATTAAAGTTCTATTTTTTGACATGTTTATACTTATTTAATTTAATGATAATTATTTAGAAGTTTTATTTTAATAATAAACTCTAAATAATGTTATTGATTAAGTTAATAAGTATATTGTTAAAAACGTCTTGTGAATTTATTTAAGTAAAAATATGAAACTTAAAGATACAGTTATAGTTCTAATTTAGGAATAATTATATTTATTTTATTCAATAATTATTATTTAGGAGTTTTATTTTTAAATAACAAACTCTAATAATATTATTAGTTGAATTAATAATTCTATTAATAAAACATCTCTTGAATTCATTAAATAAAAGAATTCATTTAAAGATAAAGTTATAGTCTAATTTTGGGTGTGATAATATTTATTTAATAATATATTTAAGAGTTTAATTCTAAATAAATGCTAAATATTATTATTACTTAATTTATTAAATACTATATTAAAAACGCTTCAAAACTTAGGAAGAAAGAGTAAGCAATTATTTAGTAAAGTTAATTTTAATTAAATTGCATAAATCTTATTCATGTAATAAAATTTAATAAATTAATTAAGTAATACACAATAATTGATCAATGAGTTCCCTCTTGAGATTGTACAATCAAATCCCCAAATTAAGGGAGAACTCTTTATCAAAGATCTAGAGCTCATTTTGCAATTACATATATCTTGGAGCAGGAATTTGGAAGAATAGAGTTTTTAGAGAAATGAAATTATTTTGCATACTTCATGTGATTGTCATTTTAGCATAAGAACTAGGTAGGATCTTGTGGTTATTTGTGTAGTGGATTTCCATTCTTCGAATTACTATCTTATTCCTGTTTGGATAAATTTGTTTTAAGAGTTTTAAAATGCGATTAAAACCTCTTGTGTTGAAATCTTCTCAGCCTTCTTCTTAATATGTTGTTGAGAAAAATAATTTGATTCAAACCCTTGTATATTTTAATTGGTTTTTGTTTGATCATTTGTATATGAGAAATAGAGATTTGAAATGCTTGTGTTAAAATTTATTGTTCTCTGCTCTTCAATACATCTGGGAAAGAGTTAATTTAAAAACCCTTGTTTGATTATTTTAGTATTTTGTAATTGGATGTTGAAATTGGAATTTGGGTTTTGAAAAGAAAATGAATTTTATTTTATAGATTTTAACTATTTGATATAGTTTTCTTTACTAGATTCATATTGGAAAATTTCCATTTTTAGTAAGTTTTCATTTCGAGAAAGTTTTCATTTTTTGTAGGTTTTCATTTCGAGAAGGTCTCTATTTTTTAGCAAGTTTCTATTTCGAGAAAGTTTATATTTTTAGCAGGTTACTATTTTTGGAAAGTTTTCATTTTTAGCAGGTTTTCATTTTTGAAAAGTTTATGTTTATAGCATCTTTATATTTTTGTAAAATTTCTATTTTCAGTGGGTTTCCATTTTTGGAAATTTTCTATTTTTACTAGGTTTCTTGGAATTCTTCATATTTAGCAAGTTTCTATTTCAGGAAAGTTTTTCCAAATTTTAATAAATTCTAAATTATTATGGTAATAATTGATAATTATTCTTATTAATAATTTGAATATGTACTGTTAAAAAGTTTGATTTAATTATTTAAAAATTTGATTTATTACTTTATTATCTAAATATAATTCTAAAGTAAGTTTAAAATCAAAGAAATTAATTGGGAGAACTAATGGTTATCTTTAGTAAACTTGGGTTGTGCTTGATGATTCGATTTTATATGAAAATGATTTATATTGCTAGGAAAATTTTCTTATTTGAAAACCTTAGTAACTAATATACTTTAAAAAGATGAAAACTTAGATGTTTATGTTCACTAAACTCTTATATTTTGATAATGAATTGAACCATAAAACAATGTTTAAACAACTTTATATGATTTGTTGAATTATCTGGAATTCTAGTGAACTTGATAAACTTTAATAAATCTAGTAACTAGAGAAATGAAAACTAAAACCCTTTTTGAGATTGCAAACATTATGAACTATAATATTTGAAAAATGAAAATGAAAATTTGAAAACCTTTAATAAAAATTAAACTGTTGTATTTTCTAAACCTAATAGTTTTTGAAAGTTACTTTTGTATGTACTCTTTTTATGACATGTGATTTTACTATTGGGTGTCAGGTTGCCTTAATACTTTGTCCAAATCAAGATATTTACCATAGGCTTAGGAGTTTTGTTTTGTGATGTCATAATGATGTTTTGATCACAATGTTTTATATTCAACTATGGTAATGTGTCTTGTATGCTCTATGAGGTGTTTTGATATATTGATTGTTATTATGTTCTAGTGTTCTTATGTGAAACTGGGGTGAATTGTGTGACCTATCTAATATAACCTTTGAGTTTTATTTCAGTTGTATTTGGATTACTTTCTTGTCGCTTGTATAGGACTGAGGTGTTGGTATGATTTTTTCTTGATGATGTCATCTTATGACATGGATTGGTTTATGTGTACTTTCTCGGATCAATCCTATTAGGATGGTCATTTTAGTGATGCTTGTATTTTGACTAGTAATATTTCAATGCTTGTTAGTTGCTTGTTTAAGAACTAATCTATGGTATGTGGTCTTTTAAGATCTTTTTTATTTTACTAAGCTTAGGGTAGGTTATTTGTATGTCATGTTGGGAAGTGGCTTACAATGGAGGTTGAGGTCCTAAAGAGGCTGACGAGTAACCCATTCTAGGTTATTTAATAACTAATAGCATTTCATTAAATGGGTTTAAAATGAATTAATAAGAGTCATTATTTTACTCGCCCATGCCTTGAGTGCTAGTACATATTAGAATGGAAGTAGAGAGGATGCTTGGTTGTTATCATGCTTTTTTAGTATGCCTTGTCAGTACGAAAGGATACTAGTGTTGCATAGAGTCACTGGGGGCTAGAGGATTAAAAGACTAGCCTGGTAAGCCTAGAGTTGGTTCATGTGATGACACTTGCCCATATGCATAATAGATTTCCTACATGTCCGTGTTACCTCTAGGATTAGTCGATACTTGTGTCTTGGTACCCTTTGAGGTAGTTTTCTTTCAGGTGATTACTTGAACCTAGATGTTGGTTTTGACTTGTGAGTCTATTATCCTATTTAGGGCTTGAGTTTATCTCCTTTGGGTTTCATAAGGTTGGGTGATAGTGCTTTTTCTTATACCATTGAGATCTGATTGTCAGATGTCATTCATGGATGTGTTTGTGCAAATGTTCTTTTCTATCCATTCTTGTATTTCTATGATGGATGGTTATACTTAGTGTATTGTATTTGATGTCATAGATCTTATGAGATGTTGTAATCTATATTATGATGTATATTCTTTCATCCTCTCATACCATTTGACTTGTACTTAAAGTAGTGGATGAGTGTGCATTTTGTCTATTTCCAAGTGGCATTCAAGATGATTGTCTATTATTTAAATCAATTCATACCTGTAGTTATTCCATGATGTGAAATTGCTATGTGTCAGATTTAATATTAATTAAATTTAAATGGGATTCATCATCATGGGACCCTTAAGAGTTGTAACTTTTTGATGTGTTGTTGATGTATGAGTGTATGTAAATTGCTTCTGCTATTTTATAATTGTTGTTGTATCTTTATCATTAAAAGAAAAATTTGGCAAACTTTATGAAATTTTAGGTTAACTTATTTTGGGTCACATGGTACGGCGTTACATAATGAAAAAATAGTTCCTCATATAATAGATAAATGAAGGAGAAAATAAATAGAATTATACAACTAGTTCATGAGAAACTCCTCTTGGAAAGTGATCTAGAAGATGAACTACTACTCTAGGAAGAAGAAAACTAAGAGCACCAAACCTTCAGTGAAATGATGAGAATGAACACTCAAATAGTCAACATGAGAATAACATATCCATTAGATATTTAGTAGGAAAATAGAAGGGATCACTCTCTTACATCCACCAAACTTGCAATTATAACAGAATCAACACACTCTCCAACAAGGATGTGAGGGACTCAACAGATGAGAAAGGAGAAAACACATTGCATCAAAAAGTTAAGAGTAACCTACAAACATGTAAGAGTACTTTCCTAAATAGGAGTGTCCACTCTGGGAGAAGAAAGAAAGGATCCTTCTATAATAATATTGAAAGGAATTATCACTCCTATAGAAAAAAATTGCATATCCCCACTTGAAATTGCAACAAAAAAATCATAATAATAAGGAAAAAGGGAAACAAAACAAGATAAAGTCATACAAATTATGGAAAACACCTCCAAATGGGATGGACCCTTTGTATAGTAATAACTTAAGACAAAATAGAGCATGTCTTAAAAATTTCATTACTCTAGTAGTTTAAAGTTTTATGGATGAAATTTGGACAAAAGATCAAGCACAACTAGAGGGAACAAGGATTTTGAACAATGTTGATCCACAACCAAGAAAGTTCAAGAAAGAATCAATGTTCTTGACATGATGGGGAATAAGTAGAATCCAAATAAAGGAATCAATTAATCCTAGATAGAAATACCAATCTCTCTAGAAATGATGGGAAACATAGATCTTAGTGATAATATAATGCAAGAAATAAGACAAGAAATAGCGAAACCCGAGGATAAAAATTTAAATGAGTGCACCAAAGAGAAAGTGAACATATGGAAAAATTAGGATAGTAAAAGGTATGCAAGGCTTAGAATTCCCAAACTAAGAAATCAAGAGCACTCATAGGCAAAGAAGAAAATCAAAAGAAAAATTATGATATCCTAAATGTAGGTAAGCAGAATTTCCTTCTCAAGGAACACTGGGTTAACTGCATGGAACGTTAGGGACTTGAATACCCCTAACAAGAAGCACCTCTTAAAGTGCACCTATCTACATTTAATTTCAAATTCATTCTAATCCAACAAACTAAATTAAATAGATTTGAAATTGAAAAACCTAAGCATGAAACTAAGGTTCTAGAAAACCTACATGGTAGAATCAAAGGGTGTTTATGGGGGCATTGGAATAAATTGGGATCCAAGGAGAGTAGATTTTGAAAACATAACTTGAGTCACTAATTGGATGGGGGGAATGCTAGAATGATTTAGAATAATTGAGAGGGCATTGAATTACTTATCCATATGTCCAGAAGTACCAATTCAACTTTTGAATATCTTGAACAACTTAGATCTAATATCATGTCCACTTAGTCTCTATAGTGACTTATCTATAACATAAACTTGCAATCAATGATCCCAATAATAACTAACTTGCAGAATGTATAGAATATTAAATAGTTAAACATCTAAAATAACATCCATGCAAGTAAGACACTAGGATTTAACATGGAAACCCAATTTGGGAAAAAATACAAGTACATGTCACCAATTTTTCACTCTTCTGAAGTAAGTTGTATTAGGGTTTAACCTTCTTGAAAATACACACTATTAGGCATTACCATGTTAAAGGATTTAATCACCCCATTAGAAGTGGGCTTTTAGAGGACTTAATAACATTCCATTATAATATAACCTTGATTAAGGGATTTATGAAAGATTATTAGGTCAACCTTGATTAAAGGATTTTAACTGATACAATGGTTAGAAAGTAATAATAGCTTGATATGATAAATAGAACTCACTTTGTAAATATAGATCACAATGTAGCTTATCTTCTAACTCACTATTCATGTCCCCATCAATGTCTCTATTGTGTGTGGAAATACTTCAAGCAATCACTCTTCACCTTAGATCTTCTCCTTCTTCTCAGCCTCCTACTCAAGTTCACTAATCAATATTATTACAAACCTCTAACCTCTATTAGGTTAATCTTTGTGCATACTTAAAGAGGCATCTCTACTATTTTTATGTTTAAACACCACTCTTGATCTTAATTTTAGGTCATATTCATCAAATTGGTCTTTCTTTTCATTTCCTTTTTCTCCTTCTTGAAACTTCTCAAAAATTCTCTTTGAATCCATATCTAGAAATGCTCAAACATGATTTATCTTGCATTAAATGCTCTAGCTCATCAACCCTTCTTTTAAACATCTTTACATATTTCAAAAATTCAACTATATCATCTAGGAATCTCAATTCATTAACAAAATACCAAATGCTGACACAGTCAATACTGTGTTCCTCTACCTCGGTCATTACTAATTGTCTTGCTCAACTTACACTAACATTTCTTGAACCAACCTTTCTGATACTATGTCCTTACTAGTACTTGATCTAAATTATATTTTCTTGGCTTCTACTATTCACTCAGTCAACACTAGTACAACTTAGCTTCAACTATAAGTTCCTTAATCTTATTCTTTGAAGATTTTTTTAGCTATGTATTATTCTTCATTTATCATCTCTTCTAAGCATCCACACAACTATCTTCACCACTTAGTGTTATGATTAAAGAACACATTATCTTGTCAAATTCCAATTGATCAAGTGCCTATTATAGTTGTGTATAAGTCAACCTTTCCACTAGGTCATCTTTTTATCTCTTCTTTCCAAATCCTCTTCATCAATCATCTTGATATGACACTCTACTTAGGTAGCAATTGTCTCACTAGTAAACTTTGACATCAATGATAATAGAAAATTGTTCCAATTGTACTTTCCAATAATCTCCCTTGTTGGTATTAATGAAACCTCTAGTTAACATACAATCCAAAATACTTTACTTTCTTCAATAAAATCCCTCTATATTGAGTATTAGATCTTCATTAATATCTTTAGTTTCTTTCTTATTCTTATCCATGCAACTCATATATCCAACACCTCTAGTAACAATTTCAATAGCTCCCTTTGGCATTTTAGAACATAATCTCCTTCTTTAATATACATCTTCTAAATTGCTTCATAATATCTCTTGATTGTGACACCTCTTCCTCTAATTCTTTATAATAAATGATACATTCTTCTCACTCTTTGACAAAAATTTCCAAGATAATTGAACATCTTCAGTTATCTATCTCATACATATTCAAAATCTATATATCTCTTTGTCAGTTCTCTAGACTAGGTTCTTCTATCATCTTTCTTATCAAAGATACAGCATATGATGGTCCTCTCTTCACATCTTTAGGTAGGTCCTAAAGTGTGATAGGTTGCATCAATTTGTAAGATATTTTGATCAAAGCATTTGATGTAGAACTTCATCTCAACTTAAGCATCCTCAGTTAGGGGCATCACCTCCAATTTACCTCTTAGATATTCATGTCCATCCTTAGTAAGGTCTTTATGAAAATATCATCTATTTTTTCCTTTGTGTTTACATACTCCAATCTCACTTCTTTGTCTTGTGCCAACTCTCTCAAGTAATGATACTTGATAGAAATATGCTTGGTCTTAGTTTGCATCATAGGGTTTTTAGATATGTTTATAGCACATGTTATCACAGAATATGATTTCTGGTTTAGTGGTATCTTTCGTTATTCCTTTCAAAAATTGCTTGATCGATAATATGTTAGAACAACTAATTTGTGTTGCTACATATTTAGCTTCTGATGTAGATTGCAAGGTGCAATTTTTCTTCTTCCTTATAATCCACAAAACTAGTCTCTTTCCTAGAAAGAAACCTCAACTACCTATACTCTTTCTATCATCAAAATTTCCATCCCAATTAACATCAATATACACTTTCAATTCAAACTGGTCATTCTTCTTATAATACAATCCATAATCCTCTATTCCTTTTAGATATCTTGGTATTCTTTTTATAGACATCATGTGATTCTCCTTAGAATTTGTAGAAAATGTAGCAACAATCCCAACTATTAATGCAATATTTGGTTTGCAATGAGTAACATATTGCAGCATTCAAATCATTGATCTATCTAAGGTTTGATTCACATAATTAGAATCATAATTCTTTGAAATTTTATGTCTAGCAACCATGGGTTTTCCAGCTAGTCTTGAGTCTTCCATACCAAAAGTTTTCAATTTCCCCATAAAATACTCTAATTGAGTAATGTAGATAACTTTCTTCATTTGATACACTTCCAAGAAAACAAAGATTTTGATCTCTCCAAACATAGACATCTCAAACTCTTATGTCATTTGATCTACAAATGACTTACATAGTGCATCCTTTCCTCCAAAATATGATATCATCCACAAATATTTTTTCTAATAGTATCCCTTTTTCAGATTTAGCATTCAAGTATATATTTGCATTATCATTAGTCCTTGCAAAACTAGTCTTCACCAAATATGTGTGCAACCTTTCATACTATGTTCTAGGGGCTTTTTTCAATCCATGCAATGTTTTGTGCAACTTACATATGATATCACTTTCTTTTGGGTCAACAAATTGTTCATGTTTTTCAATATAGACTTCCTCTTCCCGAATTCCATATATAAATAAATACTTCGCATCCATCTATTACAATTTGATTCCTTTGTAACCAGAATATGCAAGTAAGGTCCTCACTCCTAATCTTGCAATAGGCACAAATATCTCTCCATAGTCAATGTCATCTTCTTGTGCATATCCCTTACAAACTATTCTTTCATTTTTTCTTCTCACTTCACCTTTCTCATTCATCTTGTTTCTGAATACCCACTTTGTGTTAGAGTAATTAAATATTTTCTAATTAACTCTAGTTTTTTAAAGCTAAACTTTATGTTAGAAATAGGGAATACTCGGGGGGTGGGGGGAGGGGGTTGAATCGGTATTCTACAAACTTTTGTCACCAATTGGATATTATTAATTACTTTGAACCATGCATAAGACATGAAGAGACACCAAGATTTAATGTGGAAATCCAATTTGGGAAATGCCACCTATTGCAACTAGTTACTATTTTTCACTCTCCTGAGGTAAGCCCTGTTAGGAGCCAACCCTATTAAAGCTTACAAAACACATTTTTAGGTGTGACCCTATTAAAGTGTTTAGTTCACCTTGTTAGGAGTGGCCTTGTTAGAGGTCTTTAAACACTCCAATCTAGAAATGTCATCTTGTTAGAGGATTTGGAAAATAGTTGTTAAGATGACTTTATCAAGACATTTGATTCATTGCTACAATTATTAGAGAGTAACAATAACATGACCTTATTGATGATGCAACTATATTTTTAGATTTCAAATCTCTATTCTAGCTGGAATGCTTGATCTTCCTTGATCATAATGTTCTTTGTAGTCAATCAGCTTGGATACTCTAATATCCTTCCAATTTGATTCCTTGATTTATCTTTTCAATCTTGTGATTCTTCTACAATTAAATCCTCAACTTGACCTTTTACTTATGGGAAAAATCACAAATGTGTGACACCCTTTTCGAAAGGAAAAGGCTGACAAAAGTATAGATGTTCACCTTCAATGACATAAAACTAGTATTATTATTTAGGATTTGAAAATGAACTAAACTAATGAAATGCGTAGAAATGGATGAAGCTTAGGATTATAAATTTTAATAATTATTTGTGATAAGAAATTATATATTTTCATATTTTTTAAAGATAACTTTTAGTTTCTAAAAAACACTAAAAATTAGGGGTCTAGTTCCCACCACAAAACTACATAGAAATAAGCTTATTTCCCTTTGATATCAGATTATGTTATATAAAACATATGTAGATAGAAAAATCAAAAATCAAAGTTGGCTTTAGACCTATATTTTCCTTTTCATAATGATTCAAATTTTAACTTATTTAAATTGATATTTTTCATCTTCCACCACATTTTTCAAAGTAAATCTATTTCAACCAAAAGAAAAAATATTGATTCTAGAAGAGGACTCTCCTCTAGAATATCATATATATTTTTAATTTTTTTAATATGATTTAGTATTTTTTTCTTTCTCAAAATCAACATCTTCTTGAGTGTTAAATTATATACTTGTAGAATTTTTTAAGTATAATATACTATATCTAATTATAACACTATGAACTCTATATGGGAATATTGTCGAGTTTGAGCTCTATAAAATGGTGTTTATATGTTGTTAAAAAATATCATAACAAATAGTAAGAGTTATTGAAAATGCCAGTTTTCTAAAATAATTGTATTTCTTTAGTAATTGGATACTAACTAGTATAAAAAATGCATTTAATGGACATTTCAAATTGGAAAAGTGCGAGACCATATAAATTAGCTAGAATAAATTTATCAACATCATATGTTTCAAAAAAAATTGATTTTTTGATAGAAATACTCAAAATGAATCATTCTGATAAGTCAACCTGAAAGGTGACAGAGCTTTGTACTTTTACCCTTATATGTTTTACCTTGTCAAGTTGGCTTGAATACAATTTCAAACAAATGAAATTCATCCCATGAGATAGCTAGAACTAACCAACAAAACTAATACAAGAAAATCCTTCGTTACCTGACCCAACTCAGTCAACACTAACTCAAAAACCAATTTCCCTTAGGCTTCCTTTAGTAATTGAGAAAGCTTGGTTAACACTTGTTCCATACCAACATTATTTTGTCTACTGAGTGAACTTGGTTAACACAAGTTCCATGTAGACTTTCCTTAGGTAACGGAGTGAGCTTGGTAGACATTGACTTTGAACTTGGTTAATATTGAAATGACCATCATATATTGGAACTTCCTTTGACTCCCAAGTGATCTCAAAATACATTGATTACTTAGTATATACTTAACATTTGTGTAACATCGAAGATAACATACAATTGAATGATTGTTTCCAACAATCTACCTCTTTGGCATTGATGGCAACACAACATGTAATCATACATAGAAATTAAAAAGAAAAATATAAGTAAGGATAATATCCTTAGTTTCATTCTAATTCTCATCCATGAAAACTCCTTCTATCAGTGTTAACTTCCTCTATCATCAATCTCTAATTACAATGACTACAATAGAAAACCCATCCTCTTTAATATGACAAGTTCTCCCTCTTTGACATCATATGCCAAATACAACAATGAATGTAGTTTCCATGTACCTTATGTATAGATTCATATGCAATTTTTTCTAACAATAATGCATCAACTTGATTTTTCTTCAACATGCTTGGTTGATGCATTACTAAAATCTAATTAGTGAGCTTTAAACAAGGGAATGATCCCTATCTTACCTCTTAAATACAAGAATGCATCCTTAGTGAATATTTCTATAATATACTCTTTTGTATTCACATATTCCAAACTTACCTCTTTGTCTTGCAACAATTCTCTCAAGAAATGATACTTTATTGCAATGTGCTTGGTCTTGGTATGCATCACTAGATTCTTGGATATGTTGAATCTACTAGTGTTATCACAAAATATAACAACTGGGTCCTTGATCTCCTCCTTCATACCAAACAACAATTTATTAAACCACACAATGTTGGAAGAATTGACTACTACAACAACATATTCTACTTTTGTTGTAGACTGACATATATAGTTCTACTTCTTGTTTCTCCAATATACTAGCCTCTTTCCAAGAAAAAGTGCTCCACCACTAGTGCTCTTCCTATCATCAACACTTCCTACCTAATCTGCATTAGTAAATTCCATCAATTTAAATTTTTCTTCTTTCTTATAAAACAAACCATAATCTTCGGTACCTTTCAGATTCCTCATGATTCTTTTCATTTTTATCATATGATTTTCTTTAGGATTAGTAGAAAATCTGGCCACCATACCAACTATGAATGCTATATCAGGTCTTGTGCACAATACATAGTGAAGTTTTCCACTCATTGATTTATATGTAGTCTAATATACCTCTTTGGAATCATATTTTTTGTAAAGCTTCTGTCTAGTAAACATAGGTGTTCTAACTGGTCTAGAATCTTCCATTCCAAATTTCTTTAGTATCTCCTTGATGTATTTTGATTGAGTAATATAGATAACATAATTCATATATTGAATTTTTAAGAAAATAAATATATTAATCTCTCCAAACAAGGACATTTCAAATTCCTTACTCATTTCTAGTAAATAATATATCATCCATAAATACTTCTGTCAACATAATCTTCTTATCTATTCCTTCTATTATGTATAGGTTGTTGTTATCATTAGTTCTTTGAAAATTGATATTTAAGAGATAATATGTAACCTTTCGTATCATACTCTTGGGGCTTGTTTGAAACCATACAAATCTTTATGTAATCTTCAAACCATGTCCCTTTTGCTAGGATCAATGAAACCTTCTAGGATCTTAATGTAGACTTCCTCTTCTAAGATTCCATTCAAGAATGTTGATTTCACATCCATCTAATATAATTTGAGTCCTTTTTTTATTACATATGCAAGGTAGTGTTCTAACACCTTCTAGTCTAGCAACCAAAGGAAAGTCTCTCAATAATCAATATATTCTCCTTAAGCATAACCCTTGCCAACTAATTATGCCTTATTTCTTGAAACTTCTCCATTCTCATTCATCTTATTTATGAATATCTATTTTGTGTTAATTAGATTCTTGTCATTGGTTCTAGGAACTAGAGTCTGAGTTTTATTCCTTTCAATCTAATCAATCTCTTCATTCCTTTCCCCTATTTGGCTTTCATTTTCTAATGCATCTTTGATAGTTCTAGGTTCAAATTCAGTAAGAAAACATGTACCTTTAATTTTTTCCTTGTCATTATACCTTCTAACCAATCTCCAATATTTTCTTTTGTACAAATGCCTTTTGACATATCCATCAATACTGGGCTCTTTCTTTTTGAACTCACTAGGTTCACCATGATCTTTTAAAACATGTTCAAGTCCCACTATCTATGAATCAGGTCCATCAGATGACTCAGTTTGCAATGGTTGAAGCCCAGGTCCTTGTGGCTGAGTCAAGTCCTTTAGATGATGAGTCTAATTGCACTAGCTATAACTCATGTTAAATTGGGGATTTTGAGGACTCAAGTGGTGAAGACAACTGATTTTCTTGAACTTTAGCTAAAGTATCAGTTTCATAATAAACAATTTTTTTTGTAATGTTTAGGTTCTTTCTTTATTTTTTCTTCAAACTCTTCTACAAACTCATCAATATTTACATGTGCACTTTCTATAACTTTGTGAGTAGATAGATTCAAACATTTGTATGATTTTCTCTTCTTGGAGTATCCCAATCACTTTCCACATAAAATTTTCCTTTTCTTGACTCCTTGAAAATATAACATTTTCTTCCAAATACTTTGAAATAACACACATTATGTTTATATCCATACCATAATTCAAAAGGTGTTTGATTTGAGTCCTTCTCCAGCTAAACTCAGTTCAAGGTATGAACTATAGTGTTGATTGCTTCCTTCCAATATTTGATAGCAACACTCTTCTCTATTATCATCATCCTTTCATAATCCATAATTGATCTATTAATTTTCATAGAAATGAAATTCTATTGAGGTGTACTAGGTGTAGATACCTGTCAATTGATTCCTCTTTCATTGAAAAATTTATTGAATTCATTTGAGATGAATTCATCTTCTATATCTGATCTTAGACACTTTAGTTTCTTTCATGTTTCTTTCTCAACTCTTTCCAAATACCATTTGAAATTTTTAAAAGATTTTGAATTATCCTTTAAATATGTAACTATCATTATCCTATAATAATCATCAACAAACAAAATAAAGTACTTATCTCTAGAGTAACTTTCTATGCCAATAGGTCCACAAAGGTCTATATGAACCAACTCCAAGACTTCTTCAGAATAATAGTTCTTGCTTTTAAAACTTATCTTTCCCATCTTTCCAATTCAACAATTCTCGAACATGCCTATATTAGGTTTTTCTAGGCTTAGAATGCCTCTAACCCTTTTGTTCTTGCTTATGTTAACTAGGTTATCAAAATTCACATGACACAACCTTTTATGGCAAAACTAGATTCTTCTACATGAGCTATGAAAATAAAATTTATAGTTAGATTTAGGTAGAATGTGTCACCTCTTGTTTGATTTTCATTCCTAGCTAGATTTGCATTTCTATCCAGTAGCATGGTTTTCCTATTAATGAATTCTACCTTGAATCCAATGTTATTAAGTTGTGCCACAATAAACAGAGTATGCTTCAGTCCTTCAACCCAATAAGCATTGTCACATCTGAGATCATTGGTTAGTGCAAGATTGATGCAGGAGCATCCTAGGTTGCCTTGTTATCCTGCTCATTTTTTCTCATTTTGCAATTGGTGCCGAGTTCTTGTTGCACTCTTTAGGTGTTGAGTTACTCTTCAAGTGTTGAGCTCCTGTCGCACTCTTCAGGTGTCGAGTTACTAAAGCACTCTTTAGGTGTCGAGTTACTCTTCAGGTGCCAAGCTCTTGTCGCACTCTTCAGGTGCCGAGTTACTGAAGCCCTCTTCAGGTGCCGAGTTCCTGTCACACTCTTTAGGTGCCGAATTACTCTTTAGGTGCCGAGCTCCTATCGCACTCTTCAGGTGCCAATTTACTATAGCCCTCTTTAGGTGTCGAGTTCCTGTCACACTCTTTAGGTGCCGAGTTACTCTTTAGGTGCTGAGTTACTGTAGCACTCTTCAGGTGCCAAGTTACTGTAGCGTTCCTTCAGGTGCCGAGTTACCCAGTGTATGCCGAGTGCTAGTATTTGGATGTGATTTCTGTGAGCTGACTTGTGAGAATTATTTTATTTATGACATTTAATTTAAGATCTTTTCTTGGGATGAGTCGAGACCGTTGTTGGGTCAGCCCTCCTCTTATGTAATGTTCTAGAATGTTTTGTAAGCTATTTTGGCAAGTATAAATAGAGAGTTTAGGCTTAGAGCTAGGTAAGTTTTAGTAGAGAAGAAGTTTTAGAAGAAGAAAAGTTTTGAGGGAGCAAAACTGAAAGTATGAATTTCCTGTTGGATCATTGAATGTGAATGTATGGTAATTGGTCAGCATGTATGAAGATATTTTGAAGAATCAATAGAAGTATTTCCCGCTTCTTCTCCTTTGGTTGATGTCCACTTGTGTTTTCTTTCGTTGTGTTAACTCTTGCAGGGTGGTTTGGATAGTTGGGTGAGCCTTTGGCCCTAGTTATTCACCTTTCGCTACATCAGATGGTATCAAAGCTTGAGGTTTGTCCTTGTGGAAATTTGATCATGTCGAACCCTAATTTGGATTTGGTTATAGGTTGGTAGATCTGCAGATTTGCCCTATAACTTGCAGAGGGTTATGATCTTGCAGGAACCTGATTTGTAAAGATGGTTCATGGTAGAGGAAATAATATTGATAATGCTATATTGGATCAGTTGAGACAAACTGCAGCCAGATTAGATGCTGTGGAGACAGCCCAGAGGAGAGGAGCACATCTTGATGATGTAAGTGATGATGAAGCAGTAGCACCAATCCATAATCCTGAACCTGAAGAAGACCAAAATGAAGCAAGATTGTTGAGAGTATTTCCTAGAGAGAATTCAAGGCCTACTGTAGAAGTTATTCCTTATGATGGAAAATTGGACACCAATGCTATGCTAGATTGGATCTCTGATATGGAGAAGTTCTTTGAGTATGAAAACACTCCTGATAATAAAAAGGTGAAGATTGTTGTCACTAGGTTGAAAGGTCATGCATCATTATGGTGGGAACACTTGCAAAATGATAGACAAAGGAGAGGAAAGGAGAAGATCAAAACTTGGCCAAAGATGGTGAACAAGGTAAAGAACAAATTCATTCTTATTGATTACCAAGTAAGCTTGTTGAGAAAGATGCAAAATTTGAAACTAAAAGACATGACTATGAAAGAGTATACTGAGGAAATCTATAGACTGGATATCAGATCTGGACATGTGGATGATGATGTTGAGAAAATTGCAAGGTATATTAATGGATTGAGAACTGGAATACAAGAGGAAATAAGTTTTGTGAAGCTAGAAAGTGTAGAAGAAGCATATCAATATGCCTTAAAAGATGAGGATATCTTGACAAAGAAGCATGAACAAAGACAGAGAGGCAGAGCTAGATCTTATAAAGAAAGTGGTAGATCTGAAATTTCTATGCAGGATAAAGGCAGATCTGAATGGAAGAATGATGAAAAGGGCAAGACTAAATGGAAAAGTGGTAATTCTTACCAAGGAGGCAGTAATTCTTACTAAGGAAGAGGTAATTCTTATTCTAGAGGTGGATTTCATGGTAATTGTTTTAGATGTGGCAAAGAAGGGCATATATCTTTTGAATGTAGATCTTCTAAAGGTGGGCAGAATAATAGAAATGATGTGATTCAAGAAGAGGATGAGGGTTCACCAAGTGGACCTGAGGCTGGAGAAAATTTGATGGTGAGAAGAACCTTATGCAATAAGGGAAGTGATGAGGAACCTATTTTAAGAAGTCTTTTCAAGACAAGATGTAAGATGGCTGAAAAATGTTGTAAAGTGATCATTGACAGTAGAAGTTCTACAAATCTAGCATCAAAAGAGTTGGTTACAAAGTTGCAGTTGCAGAGGCTAAAACATCCCAAACCTTATCATGTTTCATGGATCAAAGATGAGCATAAGATATTGGTAAGTGAGCAATGCCTTGTGAAGTTCAAAATTGGACATTACTTTGATGAAGTTTTGATTGATATTATGCCCATGGATTGTTGTCATATTTTGTTGGGTAGAGCTTGGCAATATGATAGATATGTTGTACATGATGGAAGATTGAATCAATATACTCTTTGGGTAAATGGGAAGAAACAAACATTGTTGCCTTTGATTGAAGTTCTAGATGAGGTTAATTGTAGTGCTATAAAAATTTGCATGGTTAATGGGAAACAATTTGAAAAAGAAGTGAAAAAGGATCAAGTTGGTTTTTCTATAATTCCAAGAAAACCGAGTTTTGTCAATGGAGACCAAGTGCCAAAAAACAATGTTAACCGAGTGCTAGCTAGTGGTGATAGGGTGCCAGGAGAAATCGCAGAGTTGCTGAATGAGTATAAAGACATTATTGTTGAAGATATTCCTGATGGTTTACCTCCAGTAAGAAGTATAAGTCATTGTATGGACCTGATCCCTAGAGCTAGTTTTCCAAACAAAGTAGAATATAGATTGACACCTGTAGAGAATGAAGAACTTAACAGACAAGTGCATGAACTGTTGCAGAAATATTTGATCAGAGAAAGCTTGAGTCCATGTGCTGTACTTGCTATATTAGCACCTAAAAAGAATGGATAATGGAGAATGTGTACTGATTCCAGAGCCATTAACAAGATAATAGTGAAATATAGGTTTCCTATGCCAAGAATGGATGACATAACGGATTGTTTGAGTGGAGCAAAGTATTTTACCAAGATTGATTTGAAGAGTGGCTATCATCAGATTAGAATCAGAGAAGGTGATGAATGGGAGACTGCTTTCAAGACAAAAGATGGTTTGAATGAATGGTTTGTTATGCCTTTTGGTCTGACTAATGCACCTAGTACTTTCATGAGGTTGATGAATGAAGTTCTGAAAACGTTCTTGGGTAAGTTTGTGATTGTTTATTTGGATGATATTCTGATATTCAGCAAGACTAAGGAAGAACATCTTGAGCATATTAGGCAAGTATTGTAGAGGTTGAAAGAGGAAAAGTTATTGATTAATCTGAAAAAGTGTTCTTTTATGCAAGAAGAGATTGTGTATTTGGGGTTTGTGATTTCAGCTGATGGTTTGAAGATGGATCCTAAAAAGGTTAAAGAAATTTTGGAATGCCCTACACCTGAGCAAGGTTGGAAAAGTGGTAATTCTTATTGAGGAGGCAGTAATTCTTACTGAGGATGAGGTAATTCTTATTCTAGAGGTGGATTTCATGGTAATTTTTTCAGATGTGGCAAAGAAGGGCATAGATCGTTTGAATGTATATCTTCTGAAGGTGGGCAAAATAATAGAAATGTTGTGATTCAAGAAGAGGATGAGGGTTCATCAAGTGGACCTGAGGTTGGAGAAAATTTGATGGTGAGAAGAACCTTATGCAATAAGGGAAGTGATGAGGAACCTATTTTAAGGAGAAGTCTTTTCAAGACAAGATGTAATATGGCTGAAAAATGTTGTAAAGTGATCATTGACAGTGGAAGTTCTACAAATCTGGCATCAGAAGAGCTGGTTATAAAGTTTTAGTTGCCAAGGCTGAAATATCTCAAACCTTATCATGTTTCATGAATCAAAGATGAGCATAAGATATTGGTAAGTGAGCAATGCCTTGTGAAGTTCAAAATTGGACACTACTTTGATGAAGTTTTGTGTGATATTATGCCCATGGATTGTTGTCATATTTTGTTGGGTAGACCTTGGCAATATGATAGATATGATGTACATGATGGAAGATTGAATCAATATACTCTTTGGGTGAATGGGAAGAAACAAACATTGTTGCCTTTGATTGAAGTTCCAGATGAGGTTAATTGTACTGCTATAAAAATTTACATGGCTAATGAGAAAAAAATTGTAAAAGAAGTGAAAAAGGATCAAGTTTATTTTGCTATAATTCCAAGAAAATTGAGTTTTTTCAATGGAGACCAAGTGCCAGAAAACAATGTTAACCAAGTGTGAGCTAGTGGTGACAGAGTGCTAGGAGAAATTGTAGAGTTGCTGAATGAGTATAAAGACATTATTGCTGAAGATATTCCTGATGGTTTACCTTGGGTAAGAAGTATAAGTCATTGTATGGACCTGATCCCTGGAATTAGTTTTCCAAACAAAGCACCATATAGATTGACACGTGCAGAGAATGAAGAACTTAATAGACAAGTGCATGAACTATTGCAGAAAGGTTTGATCAGAGAAAGCTTGAGTCCATGTGCTCTACCTATTGTATTAGCACCTAAAAATAATGGAGAATGGAGAATATGTACTGATTCCAGAGCCATTAACAAGATAATAGTAAAATATAGGTTTCCTATGCCAAGAATGGATGACATAATGGATTGTTTGAGAGGAGCAAAGTATTTTACCAAGATTGATTTGAAGAGTGACTATCATCAGATTAGAATCAGAGAAGGTGATGAATGGAAGACTGCTTTCAAGAAAAAAGATGGTTTGTATTAATGGTTTTTTATGCCTTCTGGTCTGACTAATGCACATAGTACTTTCATGAGGTTGTTGAATGAAGTTCTGAAAAGATTGTTTATTTGGATGATATTTTGATATTCAGCAAGACTAAGGAAGAACATCTTGAGCATATTAGGCAAGTATTGCAGAGGTTGAAAGAGGAAAAGTTATTGATTAATCTAAAAAAGTGTTCTTTCATGGAAGAAGAGATTATATATTTGGGGTTTACGATTTCAGCTGATGGTTTGAAGATGGATCGTGAAAATGTTAAAGCAATTTTGGAATGGCCTACACCTGAGAATGTGAGTGAGGTAAGATCATTTCATGGTTTGGCTAGTCTTTATAGAAAGTTTATAAAGAATTGTAGTGTTGTTTGTAATGCTATGACTGAAACAATGAGTGGAGATAAAAAGAAATTCAAGTGGACGCATGGAGCTGATAAGAGTTTTGAGACTTTGAAATAAAAGGTTGTTGAATTACTTGCATTCGCTTTACCTGATTTGAACAAAGTATTTCAAATTGAATGTGATGCAAGTGCTAATGCAATAGGAGCTGTATTAAGTCAAGAAGGTAAGCCTGTTGCTTTCTTTAGTGAAAAATTGAATGATGCTAAAAGGAAATATTCTATGTATGATCAAGAATTCTATGCCATTGTTCAAGCATTGAAGAAATGGAGACATTATTTAATGCCTAAGGAGTTTGTATTGTATACTGATCATAAAGCTTTACAATACTTGGGAAGTCAACATAAATTGAATCAAAGACATATGAAGTGGGTTGAGTATTTGTAGAGTTTTACATTTGTGGTCAAGCATAAGAGTGGAGTTACTAACAAAGTTGTTGATGTATTGACTAGAAGACATTCTTTGTTGACTGAAATGAAGGTTGAATTTCTTGGTTTTGATGAGATGAAAGAGTTATATGACGCTGATCCTAATTTTTCTAAGGCATGGAGAGAGTGCAGAGCACCAAATTTGATAGATCACATAAGTAAGTATGATGAGTATTTCATTCAAGAAGGTATGTTGTTCAAAGGTATTCAGTTATTTATTCTTAGAAGTCCTTTCAGGTTGAATTTGATTAAAGAAAAGCATAGTGGTGTATTAGCTGGACATCTTGGAATTGATAAAACATTGAGTTTGCTGAGAGAGAAATATTATTGGCCAAAAATGTATAAGGATGTTCAAAAATTTGTAAAGAGCTATGGAGTTTGTCAAGTTGCAAAGGGAGTGAGTCAAAATACTAGTTTGTATACACAAATTACTATTCCTAAGAAACCTTGGACTGATATCAGTATGGATTTTGTTCTTGGATTGCCTAAAACAGTGAAAGGGTATGATTCCATATTTGTTGTAGTGGATAGATTTTCTAAGATGGCTCATTTCATACCATGTAAGAAGACATCAGATGTAGAGCATGTTGCTGAACTTTTCTTTAAAGAGATTGTGAGATTGCATGGATTACCAAGAAGCATTATTTCAGATAGAGAAAAGAAGTTTTTTGGTTATTTTTGGAAGACTTTGTCGAAGAAGATGGGTACTGAATTGAAGTTTAGTTCTACATTCCATCCATAAACAGATGGATAGACAAAGGTTGTGAATAGAAGCTTGGGTCATTTGTTGAGGTCTTTAGTTGGGAATAAGCCGAGTAAATGGGAGATGGTATTGGCACAAGCTGAATTTGCATATAATAATTCTGTGAATAGGAGTACAGGGAAGACACCTTTTGAGATTTTTACTGGAATGCATCCTAGAGGTATATTAGATTTCAGAGATGTTTTTGGTGAAGGAAAGAAAAGTGCTACAAGAGAAGAATTTGCTGACTTTATGGAGTCCTTGCATAAAGAAGTGAAGTTGAGGTTGGAACAAAGTATTTAGAAGTATAAGCTGCATGCTGATTAGTCTAGAAGACACCATTTTTTTTAGGTCAGTGTTGAGGTGATGGTTCATCTAAAGAAAGGAAGATTCCCAGTTGGAACATATAGCAAGCTGAAGATGAAGAAATTTGGACCTTGTAAGATTGTGAAGAAGTTTGACAGTGGTAATACTTATGAAGTTGAGTTACCTAATGACATGGATATATCCCCTATATTTAACATTGCTGATTTGTATAAGTATCATGAGTCAGAGGATGAAGTTATTATACCAAATGATTATCCTAAGAAACAGATTGAGGAAGTTGAACAGATATTGGATCAGAGAGTTGGCAAGAGTACAAGAGGAAAAGATTACTATGAATATTTGGTGAAGTGGAAGAATAGACCTATTGAAGATGCTTCATGGATCTCTCAATTTGAGTTGGATTCAGCTCAGGTTGGGACATCTCAATGATTTAGCAGAATCATTTCTTCCAACCCTAGTTGTCTGATGCAGGAGCGTCCTGGGTTTCCTTGTTATCCTGCTCATTTTTTCTCATTTTGCAGTTGGTGCCAAGTTCCTATCGCACTCTTTAGGTGCCAAGTTACTCTTTAGGTGCACAGTTACTTAAGAACTCTTTAGGTGCCGAGCTCCTATCCCACTCTTCAGGTGTCGAGTTACTGAAGCACTTTTTAGATGCCAAGTTCTTGTCACTCTTTAGGTGCCGAGTTACTCTTCAGGTGTTGAGTTACTGTAGCACTCTTCAGGTGCCGAGTTACTAAAGCCCTCTTTAGGTACCGAGTTCTTGTAGCACTCTTTAGGTCCCGAGTTACTCTTTAGGTTCCGAGCTCCTGTCGCACTCTTCAGGTGCCGAGTTCCTGTCACACTCTTTAGGTGTCGAGTTACTCTTCAGGTGCCAAGTTACTATAGCACTCTTTAGTTGCCGAGTTACTATAGCATTCCTTCAGGTGCCAAGTTACCAGGTGTGTATGCCCAGTTCTAGTATTTGGACATGATTTTTGCGAGCTAACTTGTAGGAATTAATTCATTTGCAACATTTAATTTAAGATCTTTTCTTTGGATGAGTCCAGACCATTTTTGGGTCAGCCCTCCTCTTATGTAATGTTCTAGAATGTTCTGTAAGCCATTTTGGAAAGTATAAATAGAAATTTTAGGCTTATAGCTAGGTAAATTTTTGTAGAGAAGAAGTTTTAGAAGAAGAGAAGTTTTGAGGGAGCAGAACTGAAAGTATGAATTTGTTGTTGGATCATTGAATGTGAATATATGGTTATTGGCCGGCATGTATGAAGATATTTTGATGAATCAATAGAAGTATTTCCCTCTTCTCCTCCTTTGGTTGCTGTCCACTTCTATTTGCTTCCATTGTTTAACTCTTGCAAGGTGGTTTGGATAGATGGGTGAGCCTTTGGCCCTACTTATTCACCTTTCCGTGCGTGAGATGGTATCAGAGTTTGAGGTTCATCCTTGAGGAGATTGGATCATGTAGAGCCCTGATTTGGATTTGGTAGTAGGGTGGAAGATCTGTAGATTTGACCTATAACTTGCAGAGGGTTACGATCTTGCAGGAACCTAATTTGTAAAGATGGTTTGTGGTAGAGGAAATAATATTGATAATGCTATATTGGATCAGTTGAGACAAATTGCAGCTAGATTAGATGCTGTGGAGACAGCTCAGAGGAGAGGAGCACATCTTGATGATGTAAGTGATGATGAAGTAGTATCACCAAACCATAATCTTGAACCTGAAGAAGACCAAGATGAAGCAAGATTGTTGAGAGTATTGTCTAGAGTGAATTCAATGCAAACTGTAGAAGCTATTCCTTATGATGGAAAATTGGACACCAATGTTATGCTAGATTGGATCTCTAATATGGAGAAGTTCTTTGAGTATGAAAACACTCCTGATAATAGAAAGGTGAAGATTGCAGTCACTAAGTTGAAAGGTCATGCATCATTATGGTGGGAACACTTGCAAACTGATAGACAAAGGAGAGGAAAGGAGACGATCAGAACTTGGTCAAAGATGGTGAACAAGCTAAAGAAAAAATTCCTTGCTACTAATTACCAAATTAGCTTGTTGAGAAAGATGCAAAATTTGAAACAAAAAGACATGAGTGTGAAAGAGTATACTGAGGAATTCTATAGACTGGACATCAAATCTAGACATGTGGATGATGATGCTGAGAAAATTGCAAGGTACATTAATGGATTGAGATCTGGAATACAAGATGAAATAAGTTTTGTGAACCTAGAAAGTGTAGAAGAAGCATATCAATATGCCTTGAAAGCTGAGGATATCTTGACAAAGAAGCATGAACAAAGACAGAGAGGAAAAGGTGGTAGATTCCAGAGAGGAAAAGGTAGATCTAATGGAGAAAGTGGTAGATCTAAAAGTTCTGGGCAGAATAAAGGCAGATCTGAATGGAAGAATGATGAAAAAGGCAAGACTGAATAGAAAAGTGGTAATTCTTACCAAGGAGGCAATAATTCTTACCGAGGAAGAGGTAATTCTTATTCTAGAGGTGGATTTCATGGTAATTGTTTTAGATGTGGCAAAGAAGGGTATAGATCCTTTGAATGTAGATCTTCTGAACGTGGGCAAAATAATAGAAATGTTGTGATTCCAGAAGAGGATGAGGGTTGACCAAATGGACCTGAGGCTAGAGAAAATTTGATGGTGAGAAGAACCTTATGCAATAAGGAAAGTGATGAGGAACCTATTTTAAGGAGAAGTCTTTTCAAGACAAGATGTAAGATAGATGGAAAATGTTGTAAAGTGATCATTGACAGTGGAAGTTTTACAAATATGGCATCAGAAGAACTGGTTACAAAGTTGCAATTATAGAGGTTGAAACATCCCAAACCTTATCATGTTTCATGGATCAAAGATGAGCATAAGATATTGGTAAGTGAGCAATGCCTTGTGATGTTCAAAATTGGACATTACTTTGATGAAGTTTTGTGTGATATTATGCCCATGGATTGTTGTCATATTTTGTTGGGTAGACCTTGGCAATATGATAGATATGTTGTACATGATGGAAGATTGAATCAATATACTCTTTGGGTAAATTGGAAGAAACAAACATTGTTGCCTTTGATTGAAGTTCCAGATGAGGTTAATTGTACTGTTATAAAAATTTGCATGGTTAATGGGAAACAATTTGAAAAAGAAGTGAAAAAGGATCAAGTTTTTTTTGCTATAATTCCAAGAAAATCGAGTTTTGTCAATGGAGACCAAGTGCCAGAAAACAATGTTAACTGAGTGCCAGCTAGTGGTGATAGAGTGCCAAGAGAAATTGCAAAGTTTCTGAATGAGTATAAAGAATTTATTGCTAAAGATATTCCTAGTGGTTTACCTTGGGTAAGAAGTATAAGTCATTGTATGGACCTGATCCCTAGAGCTAGTTTGCCAAACAAAGCACCATATAGATTGACACGTGCAGAGAATGAAGAACTTGACAAACAAGTGCATGAACTATTGCAGAAAGATTTGATCAGAGAAAGCTTGAGTCCATGTGTTGTACTTGCTATATTAGCACCTAAAAAGAACAGAGAATGGAGAATGTGTACTGATTCCAGAGCCATTAACAAGATAACAATGAAATATAGGTTTCCTATGCCAAGAATGGATGACATAATGGATTGTTTGAGTGGAGCAAAGTATTTTACCAAGATTCATTTGAAGAGTGGCTATCATTAGATTAGAATCAAAGAAGGTGATGAATGGGAGACTACTTTCAAGACAAAAGATGGTTTGTATGAATGGTTTGTTATGCCTTTTGGTCTTACTAATGCACCTAGTACTTTCATGAGGTTGATGAATGAAGTTCTGAAAAGATTCTTGGGTAAGTTTGTGATTGTTTATTTGGATGATATTCTAATATTCAGCAAGACTAAGGAAGAACATCTTGAGCATATTAAGAAAGTATTGCAGAGGTTGAAAGAGGAAAAGTGATTGATTAATCTGAAAAAGTGTCCTTTTGTGCAAGAAAAGATTGTGTATTTGGGGTTTGTGATTTCAGCTGATGGTTTGAAGATGGATCCTAAAAAGGTTAAAGTAATTTCAGAATGACCTACGCGTGAGAATCTAAGTGAGGTAAGATCATTTCATGGTTTGGCTAGTTTTTACAGAAAGTTTATAAAGAATTTCAATGCTGTTTGTAATGCTATGACTAAAACAATGAGGGGAGATAAAAAGGAATTCAAGTGAACACATGGAGCTGATAAGAGTTTTGAGACTTTGAAACAAAAGGTTGCTGAATTACCTTTATTGGCTTTACCTGATTTCAACAAAGTATTTCAAGTTGAATGTGATGCAAGTGGTAATGCAATAGGAGCTATATTAAGTCAAGAAGGTAAGCCTTTGCATTCTTTAGTGAAAAGTTGAATGATGCTAAAAGGAAATATTATGTTTATGCTCAAAAAATTTATGCCATTGTTCAAGCATTGAAGAAATGGAGACATTATTTAATGCCTAAGCAGTTTTTGTTGTCTACTAATCATAAAGCTTTACAATACTTTGGAAGTCAACATAAATTGAATCAAAGACATATGAAGTGGGTTGAGTATTTGCAAAGTTTTACATTTTTGATCAAGCATAAGAGTGGAATTACTAGCAAAGTTGCTGATGCATTGAGTAGAAGACATTCTTTGTTGACTAAAATGAAGGTTGAAGTTCTTGGTTTTGATGAGATGAAAGAGTTATATGATGTTGATCCTAATTTTTCTGAGGCATGGAGAGAGTGCAGAGCACCAAATCTGATAGATCACATAAGTAAGTATGATGAGTATTTCATTCAAGAAGGTATGTTGTTCAAAGGTATTCAGTTAGGTATTCCTAGAGGTCCTATGAGGTTGAATTTGATTAAGGAAAAGCATAGTGGTGGATTAGCTGGACATTTTGGAATTGATAAAATATTGAGTTTGCTGAAAGAGAAATATTATTGGCCACAAATGTATAAGGATGTTCAAAATTTTTTAAAGAGCTATGGAGTTTGTCAAGTTGCAAAGGGAGTGAGTCAAAATACTAGTTTGTATACACCTATTACTATTCCTAAGAAACCTTGGACTGATATCAGTATGGATTTTGTTCTTGGATTGCCTAAAAAAATGAAAGGGTATGATTCCATATTATTTGTAGTGGATATATTTTCTAAGATGGCTCATTTCATACCATGTAACAAGACATTAGACGCAGAGCATGTTGCTAAACTTTTCTTTAAAGAGATTGTGAGATTGCATGGATTACCAAGAAGCATTATTTCAAATAAAGATAGTAAGTTTGTTGGTTATTTTTGGAAGACTTTGTGGAAGAAGATGGGTACTGAATTGAAGTTTAGTTCTACATTCCATCCACAAACAGATGGACAAACAGAGGTTGTGAACAGAAGCTTGGGAATTTTTTGAGGTGTTTAATTGGGAATAAGTCGAGTAATTGGGAGATGGTATTGGCACAAACTAAATTTGCATATAATAATTCTGTGAATAGGAGTACAGGGAAGACACCTTTTGAGATTGTTACTGGAATGCATCCTAGAGGTATATCAAATTTGAGAGATGTTGTTGGTGAAGAAAACAAAAGCACTGTAGGAGAAGAATTTGCTAACTTTCTAGAATCCTTGCATAAAGAAGTGAAGTTGAGGTTGGAACCTTATACTTCTGATTACTTTTTTCCAACCTCAACTTCACTTCTTTATTGAAGGACTCCACAAAGTCAACAAATTCTTCTCCTACAAGGCTTTTCTTTTCTTCACCAACAACATCTCTCAAATTTGATATACCTCTAGGATGCATTCCAGTAACAATCTCAAAAGGTGTCTTCCTTGTACTCCTATTCACAAAATTATTATATGCAAATTCAACTTGTGCCAATACCATCTCCCAATTACTCAGCTTATTCCCAACTAAACACCTCAACAAATTACCCAAACTTCTATTCACAACCTCTGTTTGTCCATCTATTTGTGGATGAAATGTAGAACTAAACTTTAATTCAGTACCCATCTTATTCCACAAAGTCTTCCAAAATAGCCAA
Source organism: Cupressus sempervirens (assembly GCA_028749045.1). NCBI lineage: Eukaryota > Viridiplantae > Streptophyta > Pinopsida > Cupressales > Cupressaceae > Cupressus > Cupressus sempervirens. The sequence goes on along the minus strand of CM053785.1, from coordinate 705,528,330 downwards.
CGAACTTCCTGTCTCTATCTGAAATAATGCTTCTTTGTAATCCATGCAATCTCACAATCTTTTTAAAGAAAAGTTCAGCAACATGCTCTGCATCTGATGTCTTCTTACATGGTATGAAATGAGCCATCTTAGAAAATCTATCCACTACAACAAATATGGAATCATACCCTTTCACTATTTTAGGCAATCCAAGAACAAAATCCATATTGACATCAGTCCAAGGTTTCTTAGGAATAGTAATTTGTGTATACAAATTAGTATTTTGACTCACTCCCTTTGCAACTTGAAAAACTCCATAGCTCTTTACAAATTTTTGAACATCCTTATACATTTGTGCCCAATAATATTTCTCTTTCAGCAAACTCAATGTTTTATCAATTCCAAAATGTCTAGCTAATCCACCACTATGCTATTCTTTAATCAAATTCAACCTTATAGGACTTCTAGGAATACATAACTGAATACCTTTGAACAACATACCTTCTTGAATGAAATAGTCATCATACTTACTTATGTTATCTGTTAGATTTGGTGCTCTACACTCATTTCGCGCCTTAGAAAATCATGAGCAGCGTCATATAACTCTTTCGTCTCATCAAAACCAAGAACTTCAACCTTCATTTCAGTCAATAAAGAACGTCTTCTAGTCAATGCATCATCAACTTTTTTAGTAACTCCGCTCTTATGCTTGATCAAAAATGTAAAACTCTGCAAATACTCAACCCACTTCATATGTCTTTGATTCAATTTATGTTGACTTCCAGAGTATTATAAAGCTTTATGATCAATATACAACACAAAATCCTTAGGCATTAATTAATGTCTCCATTTTTTCAATGCTTGAACAATGGAAAAGAATTCTTGATCATACATAGAATATTTACTTTTAGCATCATTCAACTTTTCACTAAAGAAAGAAACAAGCTTACCTTCTTGACTTAATACAGCTCCTATTGCATTACCACTTGCATCATATTCAACTTGAAATACTTTGTTGAAATCAAGTAAAGCCAATATAGGTAATTCAGCAACCTTTTGTCTCAAAGTCTCAAAATTCTTATCAGCTCCATGCATCCACTTGAATTCCTTTTTATCTTCCCTCATTGTTTCAGTCATAGCATTACAAACAGCACTGAAATTCTTTATAAACTTTCTATAAAAACTAGCCAAACCATGAAATGATCTTAGCTCACTTACATTCTCAGGTGTAGGCCATTCCAAAATTACTTTAACCTTTTTAGGATCCATCTTAAAACCATCAGCTAAAATCACAAACCCCAAATACACAATCTCTTCTTGCATAAAAGAACACTTTTTTAGATTAATCAATAACTTTTCCTCTTTCAACCTCTGCAATACTTGCCTAATATGCTAAAGATGTTCTTCCTTAGTCTTGCTGAATATCAGAATATCATCCAAATAAACAATCACAAACTTACCCAAGAATCTTTTCAGAGCTTCATTCATCAACCTCATGAAAGTACTAGGTGCATTAGTCAGACCAAAAGGCATAACCAACCATTCATACAAATCATCTTTTGTCTTGAAAGCAGTCTTCCATTCATCACCTTCTCTGATTCTAATCTAATGATAGCCACTCTTCAAACCAATCTTTGTAAAATACTTTTCTCCACCCAAACAATCCATTATGTCATCCATTCTTGGCATAGGAAACCTATATTTCACTATTATCTTGTTAATGGCTCTGGAATCAGTACACATTCTCCATTCTCTACTTATTTAAGGTGCTAATATAGTAGGTACAACACATGGACTCAAGCTTTCTCTGATGAAACCTTTCTGCAACAGTTCATGCACTTGTCTGTTAAGTTCTTCATTCTCTGTAGGTGTCAATCTATATGGTGCTTTTTTTGGAAAACTAGGTCTAGGGATTAGGTCCATACAATGACTTATAATTCTTAGTGGAGGTAAACCATCAAGAATATCTTCAGCAATAATGTCTTTATACTCATTTAGCAACTCTGCAATTTCTCCTGGCACTCTGTCACCAGTAATTGGCACTCGGTTAACATTGTTTTCTGGCACTTGGTCTCCATTGACAAAACTCGATTTTCTTGGAATTATAGAAAGAAAAACATGATCCTTTTTCACTTCTTCTTCAAATTGTTTTCCATTAACCATGCAAATTTTTATAGCAGTACAATCAACCTCATCTGGAACTTCAATCAAAGGCAACAATGTTTGTTTCTTCCTGTTTAACCAAAGACTATATTGATTCAATCTTCCATCATGTACAACATATCTATCATATTGCCAAGGTCTACCCAACAAAATAGGACAACAATCCATGGGCATAATATCACACAAAACTTCATCAAAGTAATGTAACATTTTGAACTTCACAAGGCATTGCTCACCTACCAATATGTTATGCTCATCTTTTATCCATGAAACATGATAAGGTTTGGGATGTTTCAACCTCTGTAATTGCCACTTTGTAACCAGCTCTTATGATGCTAGATTTGTAGAACTTCCACTATCAATGATCACTTTACAAAAATTTTCTTCCATCTTACATCTTGTCTTGAAAAGACTTCTTCTTAAAATAGGTTCCTCATCACTTCCCTTATTGCATAAGGTTCTTCTCACGATCAATTGTTGAACCCTCATTCTCAGGTCCACTTGTTGAACCCTCATTCTCTTCTTGAATCACAACATTTCTATTATTCTTCCCACCTTTAGAAGATCTACATTCAAAGGATCTATGCCCTTCTTTGCCGCATCTAAAACAATTACCATGAAATCCACCTCTAGAATAAGAATTACCTCTTCCTCAATAAGAATTAGTACCTCCTTGGAAAGAATTACCACTTTTCCATTTAGTCTTGCCTTTGTCATCATTCTTCCATTCAGATCTACCTTTTTCCTACACAGAACTTTTAGATCTACCACTTTCTCTGTAAGATCTACCCCTGCCTCTCTGGAATCTACCACCTCTGCCTCTCTGTCTTTGTTCATGCTTCTTTGTCAAGATCTCCTCACCTTTCAAGGCACATTGATATACTTCTTCTACACTTTCCAGCTTCACAAAACTTATTTCATCTTGTATTCCAAATCTTAATCCATTAATGTACCTTGCAATTTTCTCAACATCATCATACACATGTTCAGATCTAATGTCCAGTCTATAGAATTCCTTAGTATACTCTTTCAGACTCATGTCTTTTTGTTTCAAATTTTTCATCTTTCTCAACAAGCTAATTTGGTAATCAGCAGGAAGGAATTTGTTCTTTACCTTGTTCACCATCTTTGGCCAAGTTCTAATCTTCTCCTTTCCCCTCCTTTGTTTATCAATTTGCAAGTGTTCCCACCATAATGATGCATGACCTTTCAACCTAGTGACTGCAATCTTCACCTTTCTATTATCATGAGTGTTTTCATACTCAAAGAACTTCTCCATATTAGAGATCCAATCTAGCACAGCATTGGTGTCCAATTTTCCATCATAAGGAACAACTTCTATAGTAGGCTTTGAATTCGCTCTAGACAATACTCTCAACAATCTTGCTTCATCTTGGTCTTCTTTAGGTTTAGGATTATGGTTTGGTGCTACTGCTTCATCATCACTTACATCATCAAGATGCGCTCCTCTCCTCTGGGCTATCTCCACAGCATCTAATCTAGCTGCAATTTGTCTCAACTGATCTAATATAGCATTATCAATATTATTTCCTCTACCACAAAACATCTTTACAAATCAGGTTCTTGTAAGATCATAACCCTCTGCAAGTTATAGGTCAAATCTATAGACCTGCCATCCTACTACCAAATCCAAATTAGGGTTTTACATGATCCAATCTCCACAAGGATGAACCCCAAGCTCTGATACCAGCTGACACAGGCAAAGGTCAATAACTACGGCAAAAGGCTGACCCAGCTATCCAAACCACCCTGCAAGAGTTAACACAATGGAAGCAAACAAAAGTGGACAACTACCAAAGGAGGACAACAGGGAAATACTTTTATTTATTCATAAAAATATCTTCATACATGCTGGCCAATTACCATACATTCACATTCAATGATCCAACAAAAAATTTATACTTTTAGTTTTGCTCCCTCAAAAGTTTTCTTCTTCTAAACTTCTTCTCTACTAAAACTTACCTAGCTCTAAGCCTAAACTCTCTATTTATACTTGTTAAAATGGCTTATAGAACATTCTAGAAAATTACATAAGAGGAGGGCCAACACAAAAATAGTCTAGACTCATCCAAAGAAAAGATCTTAAATTAAATGTCGCAAATGAAATAATTCACGCAAGTCAGCTTGCAAAAATCACATCCAAATACTAGCACTTGGCATACAGAGGGTAAGTCAACACCTAAAGGAATGCTACAGTAACTCGGCACCTAAAGAGTGCTACAATAACTCGGCACCTAAAGAGTAACTTAGCACCTAAAGAGCGTGACAAGAACTTGGCACCTAAAGAGGGCTATAGTAACTCGGCACCTTAGGAGTGAGACAGGAGCTCAACACCTAAAGAGTAACTTGGCACCTAAAGAGTGCTACAGGAACTCAGCACCTGAAGAGGGCTTCAGCAACTCAGTACCTAAAGAGTGTTATAGTAACTCAGAACCTGAAGAGTTACTCGGCAACCAAAGAGTGTGACAGGAACTCGAGACCTGAAGAGGGCTTTAGTAACTCGGCACTTGAAGAGTGCGACAGGAGCTCAACACCTGAAGAGTAACTCGGCACCTAAAGAGTGCTTCAGTAACTCGACACCTGAAGAGTGCGATAGGAGCTCACCACCTAAAGAGTAACTCAGCACCTAAAGGGTGTGACAAGAACTCGGCACCAACTTCAAAATGAGTAAAAATGAGTAGGATAACAAGGCAACCCAAGATGCTCCTGCATCAGACAACTGGGGTTGGAAGAAATGATTCTGCTGAATCATTGAGATGTCCCAACCTGACTTGAATCCAACACAAATTGAGAGAAACATGAAGCATCTTCAATTGCTCTATTCTTCCACTTGACCAAATATTCATAGTAATCTTTTCCTCTTGTACTCTAGCCAACTCTCTGATCCAATATCTGTTCAACTTCCTCAATCTATTTCTTAGGATAATGATTTGAAATAAAAACTTCATCCTCTCACTCATGATACTTATACAAATCAGCAATGTTAAATATAGGGGATATATCCATGTCATCAGGTAACTCAACTTCATAAGCATTACCACTGTCAAACTTCTTCACAATCTTACAAGCTCCAAATTTCTTCATCTTCAGCTTGCTATATGTTCCAACTGGGAATCTTCCTTTCTTTAGATGAACCATCACCTCATCACCAACATGAAAATCATGGTGTCTTCTAGACTGATCAGCATTCTCCTTATACTTCTGATTACTTTGTTCCAACCTCAACTTCACTTCTTTATGCAAGGACTCCATAAAGTTAGCAAATTCTTCTCCTATAGCATTTTCCTTTTCTTCACCAACAACATCTCTCAAATCTGATATAGCTCTAGGATGCATTCCAGTAACAATCTCAAAATGTGTCTTCCCTATACTCCTATTCACAGAATTATTATATGCAAATTCAGCTTGTGCCAATGCCATCTCCCAATTACTCAACTTATTCCCAACTAAACACCTCAACAAATTACCCAAGCTTCTATTCACAACCTTTGTTTATCCATCTGTTTGTGGATGGAATGTAGAACGAAACTTCAATTCAGTACCCATCTTCTTCCACAAAGTCTTCCAAAAATAACCAATGAAATTATTGTCTCTATTTGAAATAATGCTTCTTGGTAATCCATGCAATCTCACAATCTCTTTAAAGAAAAGTTCAACAACATGCTCTACATCTGATGTCTCCTTACATGGTATGAAATGAGCCATCTTAGAAAATCTATCCACTACAACAAATATGGAATCATACCCTTTCACTATTTTAGGCAATCCAAGAACAAAATCCATACTGATATCAATCCAAAGTTTCTTATAATTAGTAATTTGTGTATACAAACCAGTATTTTGACACACTCCCTTTGCAACTTGAAAAACTCCACAACTCTTTCAAACTTTCTTAACATCCTTATACATTTGTGGCCAATAATATTTCTCTCTCAACAAACTCAATATTTTATCAATTTCAAAATGTCCAGCTAATCCACCACTATGCGTTTCTTTAATCAAATTCAACCTCATAGGACTTCTAGGAATACATAACTGAATACCTTTGAACAACATACCTTCTTTAATGAAATAGTCATCATACTTACTTATGTGATCAATTAGATTTGGTGCTCTGCACTATCTCCATGCCTCCGAAAAATCAAGATCTGCATCATATAACTCTTTCATCCCATTAGAACCAAGAACTTCAACCTTCATTTCAGTCAACAAAGAACGTCTTCTACTGAATGCATCAACAACTTTGTTAGTAACTCCACTCTTATGCTTGATCAAAAATGTAAAACTCTACAAATACTCAACCCACTTCATATGTCTTTGATTCAATTTATGTTGACATCCCAAGTATTGTAAAGCTTTATGATCAGTATACAACACAAACTCCTTAGGCAATAAATAATGTCTCCATTTCTTCAATGCTTGAACAATGGCTAAGAATTCTTGATCATACATAGAATATTTCCTTTTAGCATCATTCAAATTTTCACTAAAGAAAGCAATAGGCTTACCTTCTTGACTTAATACAGCTCCTATTGCACTACCACTTGCATCACATTCAACTTGAAATACTTTGTTGAAATCAGGTAAAGCCAATACAGGTAATTCAGCAACCTTTTGTTTCAAAGTCTCAAAACTCTTATCAGCTCCATGCATCCACTTGAATTCCTTTTCATCTCCCCTCTTTGTTTCAGTCATAGCATTACAAACAGCACTGAAATTCTTTATAAACTTTTTGTAAAAATTAGCCAACCCATGAAATGATCTTACCTCACTTACATTCTCAGGTGTAGGCCATTCCAAAATTGCTTTAACCTTCTCAGGATCCATCTTCAAACCATCAGCTGAAATCACAAACCCCAAATACACAATCTCTTCTTGCATTAAAGAACACTTTTTCAGATTAATCAATAACTTATCCTCTTTCAACCTCTGCAATACTTGGCTAATATGCTCAAGATGTTCTTCCTTAGTCTTGCTGAATATAAGAATATCATCCCAATAAATAATCACAAACTTACCCAAGAATCTTTTCAGAACTTCATTCATCAACCTCGTGAAAGTACTAGGTGCATTAGTCAGACCAAAAGGCATAACTAACCATTCATACAAACCATCTTTTTACTTGATAGCAGTCTTCCATTCATCACCTTCTCTGATTCTAATCTGATGATAGCCACTCTTCAAATCAATCTTGGTAAAATACTTTGCTCCACTCAAACAATCCATTATGTCATCCATTCTTGGCATAGGAAACCTATATTTCATTGTTATCTTGTTAATGGCTCTGGAATCAGTACACATTCTCTATTCTCAATTCTTTTTAGGTGCTAATACAGTAGGTACAGCACATGGTCTCAACCTTTCTCTGATCAAACCTTTCTACAATAGTTCATTCACTTGTCTGTTAAGTTCTTCATTCTCTACAGGTGTCAATCTATATGGTGCTTTGTTTGGCAAACTAGCTCTAGGGATCAGGTCCATAAAATGAATTATACTTTGTACTAGAGGTAAACCATCAGGAATATCTTTAGCAATAATGTCTTTATACTCATTTAGCAACTCTGCAATTTCTCTTGGCACTCTGTCACCACTAGCTGGCACTCGGTTATGATTGTTTTCTGGCACTTGGTCTCCATTGACAAAACTCGATTTTCTTGGAATTATGGCAAAACAAACTTGATCCTTTTTCACTTCTTTTTCAAATTGTTTCCCATTAACCATGCAAATTTTTATAGCACTCCAATTAACCTCATCTGGAACTTCAATCAAAGGGAACAATGTTTGTTTCTTCCCATTTACCCAAAGAGTATATTGATTCAATGTTCCATCATGTACAACATATCTATCATATTGCCAAGGTCTACCCAACAAAATAGGACAACAATCCATGGGCATAATATCACACAAAACTTCATCAAAGTAATGTCACATTTTGAACTTCACAAGGAATTGCTCACCTACCAATATCTTATGCTCATCTTTGATCCATGAAACATGATAAGGTTTGGGATGTTTCAACCTCTGTTATTTCCACTTTGTAACTAGCTCTTCTGATGCTAGATTTGTAGAACTTCCACTATCAATGATCACTTTACAAAATTTTTCTTCCATCTTACATCTGGTCTTGAAAAGACTTCTTCTTAAAATAGGTTCCTCATCACTTCTCTTATGGCATAAGGTTCTTCTCACCATCAAATTTTCTCCATCCTTAGGTCCACTTGTTGAACCCTCATCCTCTTCTTGAATCACAACATTTCTATTATTCTGTCCACCTTTAGAAGATATACATTCAAAGGATCTATGCCCTTCTTTGCCACATCTAAAAAAATTACCATGAAATCCACCTCTAGAATAAGAATTACCTCTTCCTCGATAAGAATTAGTACCTCCTTGGAAAGAGTTACCACTTTTCCATTTAGTCTTTCCTTTGTCATCATTCTTCCATTTAGATCTACCTTTGTCCTACACAGAACTTTTAGATCTGCCTCTGCCTCTCTGGAATCTACCACCTCTGCCTCTTTGTCTTTGTTCATGGTTCTTTGTCAAGATCTCCTCACCTTTCAAGGCACTTTGATATACTTCTTCTACACTTTCCAGCTTCACAAAACTTATTTCATCTTGTATTCCAGATCTCAATCCATTAATGTACCTTGCAATTTTCTCAACATCATGATCCACATGTCCAGATCTAATGTCCAATCTATAGAATTCCTTAGTATACTCTTTCACACTCATGTCTTTTTGTTTCAAATTTTGCATCTCTCTCAAAACGCTAATTTGGTAATTAGCAGGAAGGAATTTTTTCTTTACATTGTTCACCATCTTTCACCCAGTTCTGATCTTCTCCTTTCCTCTCCTTTGTCTATCAGATTACAAGTGTTTCTACCATAATGATGCATGACCTTTCAACCTAGTGACTACAATCTTCACCTTTCTATTATCAGGATTTTTTTCATACTCAAAGAACTTCTCCATATCAAAGATCCAAATTAGCACAGCATTGGTGTCCAATTTTTCATCATAAGCAACAATTTCTATAGTAGACTTTGAATTCTTTCTAGACAATACTCTCAACAATCTTGCTTCATCTTGGTCTTCTTCAAGATCAGGATTATGGTTTGGTGTAACTGCTTCATCGTCACTTACATCATCAAGATGTTCTCCTCTCCTCTAGGCTATCTCCATAGCATCTAATCTAGCTGCAATTTGTCTCAACTGATCCAATATAGCATTATCAATATTATTTCCTCTACTATGAACCATCTTTACAAATCAGGTTCCTGCAAGATCGTAACCCTTTTCAAGTTATAGGTCGAATCTGCAGATATGCCACCCTACTACCAAATCCAAATCAGGGTTCTACATGATTCAATCTCCACAAGGATGAACCTCAAGCTCTAATAATATCTGATGCAAGGAAAGGTGAATAACTAGGGCCAAAGGCTCACCCAACTATCCAAACCACCCTGCAAGAGTTAACACAACAAAAGCAAACACAAGTGGACAACAACCAAAGGAGGACGAGAGGGAAATACTTTTATTGATTCATCAAAATATCTTCATACATGTTGGCCAATTACCATACATTCACATTCAATGATCCAACATCAAATTCATTATTTCAGTTCTACTCCCTCAAAACTTTTTTTCTTCTAAAACTTCTTCTCTACTAAAACTTACCTAGCTCTAAGCCTAAACTCTCTATTTATACTTTCCAAAATGGCTTATAGAACATTATAGAACATTACATAAGAGGAGGGCTGAACCAACAATGGTTTGGATTCATCCAAAGAAAAGATCTTAAATTAAATGTCGCAAATGAAATAATTCACGCAAGTCAGCTCGCAGAAATCATGTCCAAATACTGGCACTCGACATAGACAGGGTACCTCGACACCTGAAGAGTAACTTGGCACCTAAAGAGTGTGACAGGAACTCGGCACCTGTTGAGGGCTTTAGTAACTTAGCACCTGAAGAGTGCGACAGGAGCTCGACACCTAAAGAGTAACTCGACACCTAAAGAGTGCTACAGGAACTCGATACCTGAAGAGGGCTTCAGTAACTTGGCACCTAAAGAGTGCTACAATAACTCGGAACCTGAAGTGATACTTGCCACCTAAAGAGTAACTCGACACCTAAAGAGTGCTACAGGAACTCGGTACCTGAAGAGGGCTTCAGTAACTCGGCACCTAAAGAGTGCTACAATAACTCAGCACCTGAAGTGATACTTGGCACCTAAAGAGGGTGACAAGAACTCGGTACCTGAAGAGGGCTTCAGTAACTCAACACCTGAAGAGTGCGACAAGAGCTCAGCACTTGAAGAGTAACTCAGCACCTGAAGAGTGCAATAGGATCTCGACACCTAAAGAGTGCAATAGGAACTCGGCACCACCTAAAAAATGAGGAAAAATGAGCAAGATAAAAAGGCAACCTAGGATGCTCCTACATCAGACAACCAGGGTTGGAAGAAATGATTTTGTTGAATCATTGAGATGTCCCAACCTGAGCTGAATCCAACTCAAATTGAGAGATCCATGAAGCATCTTCAATAGGTTTGTTCTTTCACTTCACCAAATATTCATAGTAATCTTTTCCTCTTGTACTGTTGCCAACTCTCTGATCCAATATCTGTTCAACTTCCTCAATCTTTTTCTTAGAATAATCATTTGGTATAAAAACTTCATCCTCTAACTCACGATACTTATACAAATCAACAATGTTAAATATAGGGGATATATCCATGTCATCAGGTAACTCAACTTCATAAGCATTATCACTGTCAAACTTCTTCACAATCTTACAAGTTCCAAATTTCTTCATCTTCAGCTTGCTATATGTTCCAACTGGGAATCTTCCTTTCTTTAGATGAACCATCAACTCATCATCAACTTGAAAATTATGGTGTCTTCTAGACTGATCAGCATTCTCCTTATACTTTTGATTAATTTGTTCCAACCTCAACTTCACTTCTTTATGCAAGGACTCCATAAAGTCAGCAAATTCTTCTCCTGTAGCACTTTTCATTTCTTCACCAACAACATCTCTCAAATTTGACATACCTCTAGGATTCATTCCAGTAACAATCTCAAAAGGTGTCTTCCTTGTACTCCTATTCACAGAATTATTATATGCAAATTCAGCTTGTGCCAATACCATCTCCCAATTACTCATCTTATTCCCAACTAAACACCTCAACAAATTACCCAAGCTTCTATTCACAACCTTTGTTTGTCCATCTTTTTGTGGATGGAATGTAGAACTAAATTTCAATTCAGTACCCATCTTCTTCCACAAAGTCTTCCAAAAATAACCAACGAACTTACTGTCTCTATCTGAAATAATGCTTCTTGGTAATCCATGCAATCTCACAATCTCTTTAAAGAAAAGTTCAGACACATTCTCTGCATCTGATGTCTTCTTACATGGTATGAAATGAGCCATCATAGAAAATCTATCCACTACAACAAATATGCAATCATACCCTTTCACTATTTTAGGCAATCCAAGAACAAAATCCATACTGATATCAGTCCAAGGTTTCTTAGGAATAGTAATTTGTGTATACAAACTAGTATTTTAACTCACTCCCTTTGCAACTTGACAAACTCCATAGCTTTTTCCAAATTTCTGAACAGCCTTATACATTTGTGGCCAATAATATTTCTCTCTTAGCAAACTCAATGTTTTATCAATTTCAAAATGTCCAGCTAATCCACCACTATGCTTATCTTTAATCAAATTCAACCTCATAGGACATCTAGGAATACATAACTAAATACCTTTGAATAACATACCTTCTTGAATGAAATACTCATCATACTTACTTATGTGATCTATTAGATTTGGTGCTTTGCACTCTCTCTATGCCTTAGAAAGATCAGAATCAGCATCATATAACTCTTTCATCTCATTAGAACCAAGAACTTCAACCTTCATTTCAATCAACAAAGAACATCTTCTTCTCAATGCATCAGCAACTTTCTTAGTAACTCCACTCTTATGCTTGATCACAAATGTAAAACTCTGCAAATACTCAACCCACTTCATATGTCTTTGATTCAATTTATGTTGACTTCCTAAGTATTGTAACGGTTTATGATCAGTATACAACACAAAATCCTTAGGCATTAAATAATGTATCCATTTCTTCAATGCTTGAAACATGGCATAGAATTTTTGATCATACATAGAATATTTCCTTTTAGCATCATTCAACTTTTCACCAAAGAAAGAAACAGGGTTACCTTCTTGACTTAATACAGCTCTTATTGCATTACCACTTGCATCACATTCAACTTGAAATACATTTTTGAAATCAGGTAAAGCCAATATAGGTAATTCATCAACCTTTTGTTCCAAAGTCTGAAAAGTCTTATCAGCTCCATGCATCCACTTAAATACCTTTTTATCTCCCCTCATTGTTTCAGTCATAGCATTACAAACAACACTAAAATTCTTTATAAATTTTCTATAAAAATTAGCCAAACCATGAAATGATCTTACCTCACTTACATTCTCAGTTGCAGGCCACTCCAAAATTGCTTTAACCTTTTTAGGATCCATCTTCAAACCCTCAGCTAAAATCACAAACCCCAAATACACAATCTCTTCTTGCATAAAAGAACACTTTTTCAGATTAATCAATAACTTTTCCTCTTTCAACCTCTACAATACTTGCTTAATATGCTCAAGATGTTCTTCCTTAGTCTTGCTGAATATCAGAATATCATCCAAATAAACAATCATAAACTTACCCAAGAATCTTTTCAGAACTTCATTCATCAACCTCATGAAAGTACTACGTGCATTAGTCAGACCAAAAGGCATAACCAACCATTCATACAAACCATCTTTTTTCTTGAAAGCAGTCTTCCATTCATCACCTTCTATGATTCTAATCTGATGATAGCTACTCTTCAAATCAATCTTGGTAAAATACTTTGCTCCACTCAAACAATCAATTATGTCATCCATTCTTGGCATAGGAAACCTATATTTCACTGTTATCTTGTTAATGGCTCTGGAATCAGTACACATTCTCCATTCTCTACTTATTTAAGGTGCTAATATAGTAGGTACAACACATTGACTCAAGCTTTCTCTGATCAAACCTTTCTGCAACAGTTCATGCACTTGTCTGTTAAGTTCTTCATTCTCTGCAGGTGTCAATCTATATGGTTCTTTGTTTGGCAAACTAGCTCCAGGGATCAGGTCCAAACAATGAGTTATACTTCCTACTAGAGGTAAACCATCAGGAATATCTTCATCAATAATGTCTTTATACTCATTCAACAACTCTGCAATTTCTCCTAGCACTCTATCACCACTAGCCGACACTCGGTTAACATTGTTTTTTGGCACTTGGTATCCATTGACAAAACTCAATTTTCTTTGAATTATAGCAAAACAAACTTGATCCTTTTTCACTTCTTTTTCAAATTGTTTCCCATTAACCATGCAAATTTTTATAGCACTACAATTAACCTCATCTGGAACTTCAATCAAAGGCAACAATGTTTGTTTCTTCGCATTCACCCAAAGAGTATATTGATTCAATCTTCCATCATGTACATCATATCTATCATATTGCCAAGGTCTACCCAACAAAATATGACAACAATCCATGGGCATAATATCACACAAAACTTCATCAAAGTAATGTCCAATTTTGAAGTTCAAAAGGCATTGCTCACTTACCAATATCTTATGCTCATCTTTGATCCATGAAACATGATAAGGTTTGGGATGTTTTAGCCTCTATAATTGGAACTTTGTAACCACCTCTTCTGATGCCAGATTTGTAGAACTTCCACTGTCAATGATCACTTTATAACATTTTCCAACTATCTTACATCTTGTCTTGAAAAGACTTCTCCTTAAAATAGGTTCCTCATCACTTCCCTTATTGCATACGGTTCTTCTCACCATCAAATTTTCTCCAGCCTTAGGTCCACTTGGTGAACCCTCATTGTATTCTTGAATCACAACATTTCTATTATTCTGCTCGCCTTCAGAAGATCTACATTCAAAGGATCTATGCCCTCCTTTGCCACATTTAAAAAATTTAACATGAAATTCACCTCTAGAATAAGAATTACCTCTTCCTCCTTAAGAATTACTGCCTCCTCAGTAAGAATTACCACTTTTCCATTCAGTCTTGCCCTTTCCATCATTCTTCCATTCAGATCTACCTTTATCCTACATAGAACTTTTAGATCTACCACTTTCTTAGTAAGATCTACCTCTGCCTCTCTATCTTTGCTCATGCTTCTTTGTCAAGATCTCCTCAGCTTTTAAGGCATGTTGATATGCTTCTTCTACACTTTCCAACTTCACAAAACTTATTTCATTTTGTATTCCAGATCTCAATCCATTAATGTACCTTGCAATTTTCTCAACATCATCATCCACATGTCCAGATCTGATGTCTAGTCTATAGAATTCCCTAGTATACTCTTTCATAGTCATGTCTTTTTGTTTCAAATTTTGCATCTTTCTCAACAAGCTAACTTGGTAATCAGTAGGAAGGAATTTGTTCTCTACCTTGTTAACCATCTTTGGCCAAGTTCTGATCTTCTCCTTTCCTCTCCTTTGTCTATTAGTTTGCAAGTGTTCCCACCATAATGATGCATGACCTTTCAACCTAGTGATTGCAATCTTCACCATTCTATTATCATGAGTGTTTTCATACTCAAGGAACTTCTCCATATTTGAGATCTAATCTAGCATAGCATTAGTGTCCAATTTTCCATCATAAGGAACAACTTCTACAACAGGCTTTGAATTCGCTCTAGACAATTCTCACAACAATCTTGCTTCATCTTGGTCTTCTTCAAGTTCAAGATGATGGTTTGGTGCTATTGCTTCATCATCACTTACATCATCAAGATGTGCTCCTCTCCTCTGGGTTGTGTCCACAACATCTAATCTGGCTGCAATTTGTCTCAACTGATCCAATATAGCATTATCAATATTATTTCCTCTACCACGAACCATCTTTACAAATCAAGTTCCTACAAGATCATAACCCTCTGCAAGTTATAGGTGAAATCTATAGATCTGCCACTCTACAACCAAATCCAAATCAGGGTTCTACATTATAAAATCTCCACAAGGATGAACCTCAAGCTCTGATACCATCTGATGCAAGAAAAGGTTTATAACTAGGGCCAAAGGCTCACCTAGCTATCCAAACCACCCTACAAGGGTTAACACAACAGAAGAAAACACAAGTGGACAGCAACCAAAGGAGGAGAAGAGGGAAATACTTCTATTGATTCATCAAAATATCTTCATACATGCCAGCCAATTACCATACATTCACATTCGGTGATCCAACAGAAAATTCACACTTTCAGTTTTGCTCCCTCAAAACTTTTATTCTTCTAAAAATTCTTCTCTACTAAAACTTACCTAGCTCTAAGCCTAAACTCTCTATTTATACTTGCTAAAATAGCTTACAAAACATTCTAGTACATTACATAAGAGGAGGGCCAACCCAACAATGGTCTAGAATCATCCCAAGAAAAGATCTTAACTTAAATGTCGCAAATGAAATAATTCCCGCAAGTCAGCTTGCAAAAATCACGTCCAAATACTAACACTCAGCATACACTGGGTAACTCGACACCTGAAGGAATTCTACAGTAACTTGGCACCTGTAGAGTGCTACAGTAGCTCGGCACCTGAAGAGTAACTTGGCACCTAAAGAGTGTGATAGGAACTTAGCACCTGAAGAGGGCTATAGTAACTCGGCACCTGAAGAGTGCGATAGGAGCTCGACACCTAAAGAGTAACTCGGCACCTAAAGAGTGCGACAGGAACTCGACACCTGAAGAGGGCTTCAGTAACTCGACATCTGAAGAGTGCTACAATAACTCGGAACTTGAAGAGTAACTTGGCACCTAAAGAGTGTGACAAGAACTCGGCACCTGAAGAGGGCTTCAGTAACTCGGCACCTCAAGAGTGCAACAGGTGCTTGGCACCTAAAGAGTAACTCGGCACCTAAAGAGTAACTCAACACCTGAAGAGTGCGACAGGAGCTCAGCACCTAAAGAGTGTGACAAGAACTTGGCACCAATTACAATATGAGCAAAAATGAGCAGGATAACAAGGCAACCCAGGATGCTCCTACATCAAAGGCCAATAACTAGGGCTAAAGGCTCACCCAACTATTCAAACGACCCTGCAAGAGTTAACACAACAGAAGCAAACACAAGTGGATAGCAACCAAAGGAGGAGAAGAGGGAAATACTTCTATTGATTCATCAAAATATCTTCATACATGCTGGCCAATTACCATACATTCACATTCAATGATCCAACAGAAAATTCACACATTCAATTCTGCTCCCTCAAAACTTTTCTTCTTCTAAAAACTTCTTCTCTACTAAAAATTACCTAGCTCTAAGCCTAAACTATCTATTTATAGTTGCCAAAATGGCTTACAGAACATTCTAGAACATTACATAAGAGGAGGGCTGACCCAACAATGGTCTGAACTCATCCTGAGAAAATATCTTAAATTAAATGTTGCAAATGAAATAATTCCTGCAAGTCAGCTCATAGAAATGACATCCAAATACTGGTACTCGGCATACATTGGGTAACTCAACACCTGAAGGAATGCTATAGTAACTCAACACCTAAAGAGTGCTATAGTAACTCGACACCTAAAGAGTAACTCAGCACCTAAAGAGTGTGACAGGAACTTGGCACCTAAAGAGGGCTATAGTAACTCAGCACCTAAAGAGTGCGATAGGAGCTCAACACCTAAAGAGTAACTCAACACCTAAAGATTGCGACAAGAACTCAACACCTGAAGAGGGTTTTAATAACTCGGCACCTAAAGAGTGCTACAGTAACTCGGCACCTGAAGAGTAACTCGGCACCTAAAGAGTGTGACAGGAACTCGGCACCTGAAGAGGGCTTCAGTAACTTGGCACCTGAAGAGTGTGATAGGAGCTCCGCACCTGAAGAGTAACTCGACACCTAAAGAGTGCTTCAATAACTCAGCACCTGAAGAGTTCAACATGAGTTCAGAACCTGAAGAGTAACTCGGCACCTAAAGAGTGCGACAAGAACTTGACACCAACTGCAAAATGATAAAAAAGAGCAAGATAACAAGGCAACCAAAGATGCTCCTGCATCAGACAACCAAGGTTGGAGAAAATGATTTTGTTTAATCATTGAGATGTCCCAACCTAAGTTGAATCCAACTCAAATTGAGAGATCCATGAAGCATCTTCAATAGGTTTGTTCTTCCACTTCACCAAATATTCATAGTAATCTTTTCCTCTTGTACTCTTGCCAACTCTCTGATCCAATATCTGTTCAACTTCCTCAATCTATTTCTTAGGATAATCATCTGGTATAACAACTTCATCCTTTGACTCATGATACTTATACAAATCAGCAATGTTAAATATCGAGGATAATGCCATGTCATCAGGTAACTCAACTTCACAAGCATTACCACTATCAAAATTCTTCACAATCTTACAAGGTAAAAATTTCTTCATCTTCAGCTTGCTATATGTTCCAACTGGGAATCTTCCTTTCTTTAGATAAACCATCACCTCGTCACCAACCTGAAAATCATGGTGTCTTGTAGACTGATAAGCACTCTCCTTATACTTCTGATTACTTTGTTCCAACCTCAACTTCACTTCTCTATGCAAGGACCCCATTAAGTTAGCCAATTCTTCTCTTGCAATGCTTTTCTTTTCTTCACCAACATCTCTCAAATCTGATATACCTCTAGGATGCATTTATGTAACAATCTCAAAAGGTGTCTTCCCTGTACTCCTATTCACAGAATTATTATATGCAAATTGAACTTGTGCCAATACCATCTCCCAATTACTCAGCTTATTCCCAACTAAACACCTCAAAAAATTACCCAACCTTCTATTCACAACCTTTGTCTATCCATCTATTTGTGGATGGAATGTAGAACTAAACTACAATTCAGTACCCATCTTCTTCCACAAAGTCTTCCAAAAATAACCAACGAACTTACTGTCTCTATCTAAAATAATGCTTCTTGGTAATCCATGCAATCTCACAATCTCTTTAAAGAAAAGTTCAGAAACATGCTCTACATCTGATCTCTTCTTACATGGTATGAAATGAGACATATTAAAAAATCTATCCACTACAACAAATATGGAATCATACCCTTTAACTATTTTAGGCAATCCAAGAACAAAATCCATACTGATATCAGTCCAAGGTTTCTTTGGAATAGTAATAGGTGTATACAAACCAATATTTTGACTCACTCCCTTTGCAACTTGAAAAACTCCACAGATCTTTACAAATTTCTTAACATCCTTATACATTTGTGGCCAATAATATTTCTCTTTAAGCAAACTCAATGTTTTATTAATTCCAAAATGTCCAGCTAATCCACCACTATGCCTTTCTTTATTCAAATTCAACCTCATAGGACTTCTAGGAATACATAACAGAATAACTTTGAATAGCATACCTTCTTGAATGAAATCCTCACCATACTTACTTATGTGATCAATCAGATTTGGTGCTCTACACTCTCTCCACACCTCAGAAAAATCAGAATTAGCATCATATAACTATTTCATCTCATCAAAACAAAGAACTTCAACCTTCATTTCAGTCAACAAAAAACATCTTCTACTCAATGCATCAGCAACTTTTTTAGTAACTCCACTCTTATCCTTGATCACAAATGTAAAACTCTGCAAATACGCAACCCACTTCATATGTCTTTGATTCAATTTATGTTGACTTCCCAATTATTGTAATGCTTTATGATCAGTATACAACACAAACTCCTTAGGCATTAAATAATGTCTCCATTTCTTCAATGCTTGAAACATGGCATAGAATTTTTGATCATACATAGAATATTTCCTTTTAGCATCATTCAACTTTTCACCAAAGAGAGCAACCGAGTTACCTTCTTGACTTAATACAGCTCTTATTGCATTACCACTTGCATCACATTCAACTTGAAATACTTTGTTGAAATCAAGTAAAGCCAATACAGGTAATTCAACAACCTTTTGTTTCAAAGTCTCAAAACTCTTATCAGCTCCATGTGTCCACTTAAAATCCTTTTTATCTCCCCTCATTGTTTTAGTCATAGCATTACAAAAAATACTGAAATTCTTTATAAATTTTTTGTAACAACTAGCCAAACCATGAAATGATCTTACCTCACTTACATTCTCAGTTGTAGGCCACTCCAAAATTGCTTTAACCTTTTCAGGATCCATCTTCAAACCATCAGCTGAAATCACAAACCCCAAATACACAATCTCTTCTTGCATAAAAGAACACTTTTTCAAATTAATCAATAACTTTTCCTCTTTCAACCTCTGCAATACTTGCCTAATATTCTCAAGATGTTCTTCCTTAGTCTTGCTAAATATCATAATATCATCCAAATAAACAATCACAAACTTTCCCAAGAATGTTTTTAGAACTTCATTCATCAACCTCATGAAAGTACTAAGTGCATTAGTCAGACCAAAAGGCATAACCAACCATTCATACAAACCATATTTTGTCTTGTAAGCAGTCTTCCATTCATCACCTTCTCTGATTCTAATCTGATGATAGCCACTGTTCAAATCAATCTTGGTAAAATACTTTGCTCCACTCAAACAATCCATTATGTCATCCATTCTTGGCATAGGAAACCTATATTTCACTATTATCTTGTTAATGGCTCTAGAATCAGTACACATTTTCCATTCTCCATTCTTTTTAGGTGCTAATACAATAGGTACAACACATGGACTCAAGCTTTCTCTGATCAAACCTTTTTGCAATAGTTTATGCACTTGTCTGTTAATTACTTCATTCTCTGTAGGTGTCAATCTATATGGTGCTTTGTTTGGAAAACTAGCTCCAGGGATTAGATCCATACAATGACTTATACTTCTTACTGGAGGTAAACCATCATGAATATCTTCAGCAATAATGTCTTTATACTCATTCAGCAACTTTGTAATTTCTCCTAGCACACTGTCACTACTAGCTGGCACTCGATTAACATTGTTTTCTGGCACTTGGTCTCCATTGACAAAACTCAATTTTCTTGGAATTATAGCAAAACAAACTTGATCCTTTTTCACTTCTTTTTCAAATTGTTTCCCATTAACCATTCAAATTTTTATAGGAGTACAATTAACCTCATCTGGAACTTCAATCAAAGGCAACAATGTTTGTTTCTTCCAATTTACCCAAAGAGTATATTTATTCAATCTTCCATCATGTACAACATATCTATCATATTGCCAAGGTCTACCAAAAAAAATATGACAACAATCCATGGGCATAATATCACACAAATCTTCATCAAAGTAATGTCCAATTTTGAACTTCACAAGGCATTTCTCACTTACCAATATCTTATGGTCATCTTTGATCCATGAAACATGATAAGGTTTGGGATGTTTCAGCCTCTGTAATTGGAACTTTGTAACCAGCTCTTCTGATGCCAGATTTGTAGAACTTCCACTGTCAATGATCACTTTATAACATTTTCCAGCCATCTTACATCTTGTCTTGAAAAGACTTCTCCTTAAAATAGGTTCCTCATCACTTCCCTTATTGCATAAGGTTCTTCTCACCATCAAATTTTCTCCAGCCTCAGGTCCACTTGGTGAACCCTCATCCTCTTCTTGAATCACAACATTTCTATTATTCGGCACCTGAAGAGGGCTATAGTAACTCAGCACCTGAAGAGTGTGATAGGAGCTCGGCAGCTAAAGATTAACTTGGCACCTAAAGAGTGCGACAGGAACTCGGCACCTGAAGAGGGCTTTAGTAACTCGACACCTAAAGAGTGCGACAGGAGCTCGACACCTGAAGAGTAACTTGGCACCTAAAGAGGGCTTGATGTGCCGAGTTATTGTAGGATTCCTTCAGGTGCCAAGTTACCCAGTGTATGTCGAATGCCAGTATTTGGACATGATTTCTGCAAGCCAACTTACGAAAATTATTTCATTTGTAACATTTAATTTAAGATCTTTTCTTGGGATGAGTCCAGACCATTGTTGAGTCGGCCCTCCTCTTATGTAATCATCTAGAATGTTTTGTAACATGTTTTGGAAAGTATAAATAGAGAGGTTATACTTAGAGCTAGGTAAGTTTTAGTAGAGAAGAAGCTTTTAGAAGAAGAAAAGTTTTGAGGGAGCAGAACTAAAAGTGTGAATTTTCTATTGGATCATTGAATGTAAATGTATGGTAATTGGCCGACATGTATGAAGATATTTTGATGAATCAATAGAAGTATTTCCCTCTTCTCCTCCTTTGGCTGCTATCCACTTGTGTTTACTTCTGTTGTGTTAACTCTTGCAGGGTGGTTTGGATAGCTGGGTGAGCCTTTGGCCCTAGTTATTCACCTTTGCCTCCACCAAAAATTTGTTGTTGGATCATTGAATGTGAATGTATGGTAATTAGTCGGCATGTATGAAGATATTTTGATGAGTCAATAGAAGTATTTCCCTCTTCTCCTCCTTTGGTTGCTGTCCACTTGTGTTTGCTTCCATTGTGTTAACTCTTGCAGGGTGGTTTGGATAGCTGGGTAAGCCTTTGGCCCTATTTATTCACCTTTGCCTACATCAAAAATAACCTTTTCCCTTTACATAACAAGGTTCATGATTTCCAAATCTAACACTCCCACCATCATAGTGTTCCAAATACTCAAATTTTGATTTATCATCAGTTATGTGGTGAGAATAACCATTATCAATAATTAATGTATCATTCTCATCATCTAATTCATCCTTAACAACAATGTAAACCATTTCATCTTCTTCGCTACTATCAAAATCTTTAGCCATGTAACAATATTTCTTATCTGTATCCTTGTAGTTTTTGTAGCTTTTGAAATCCTTCTTGTCTTTGTACTTTTCATGCTTCTTTTTTATTAGCCTTCTCTACTTGGACACCTTGTAGCAATAGGAGCAACTTCTTGACAAGAACAAAAAATCAAAGGAATTTTTTATTCATACTTTGGTTTGCCTTTGGGAAATATTCTTGCAAGAAATGGTTCAATGACTTCAAGATCATCAAAAGGAACCATCTCTTAAAATTCTTTCTTTTAGACTTTGCAGCTTTCTTCTTCAGTGATAGCTGGCTTGAAATGTGGAGTCAAGGTTACTAGAGTTACAAACATAATTATCAAAACTAGCTAGCTCAAATGTTGTCAATCTTCTCACTAGTGCATCCAAGGTCATATCATTCTTAGGATCAAATCTCATTTCTTGAATAGTTGACACTCTAATTGCATAAACATTAAGAAGTGTTTTGAATACCTTGCTTACCACTATCATATCATCAATTTTTTCCCCTAAGGCTCTAATTACAAAAACACCATCTTTGATTGTTTCACTATACTCTATAATGTTCTCATCTTCTTTCATCTTCATTTGATCAAACTAACCTCTAAAAATTTCTACCTTAGCTCTCCTCACATTATCATAACCTCCATAGATATTCTTCAATTTGATCCACATTTCATGAGAAAAGTCATAGTCTTTGACTTTATCAAATTCAACATAATTTAGAGTGGAAGAAATTTCAATCATCATAATGTTATGATTCTTTTTTCTATAATTTGTTCCATAATCAAAGTTATAGTTGGTGCCACATATTTTTTATCCAAATATTTCAAGCCTATGTGACCAATGGTTTCCAAATGGAGCTTCATAATTTCCTACCATACTTGAAATTTATCTCTATTCAGTGTAGGAATCTCCCTTCTATAAGACATCTTGATCTTTAGCTTAGGTCCTTGAAACCTTCTCTACAAGCACTAAAAGCTCTAATACCAATTGTTGGAAATATAAGAGGAGTAATTGAGAGGAAAATAGTGAATCAGTGACCACAAAAGAAAATCCAACATCCATTAAAATTTCAATACAATTCAAAACTAACTTCTGCTAAAACTTAAATACTCATGTAGCTCGGTTAGCACTGAAACACTCGATTAATAGTTTACACTAAGAATGATTATCACTCGATAAAAACTCAATTAATACTAAATATATGTATTATTAATTTTTTAACATTGAACATGTAGATCTTATGATATCAACTGTGATTAAACTTAATTAACTTAGTTGTAGAATCATAAAGAAAATAACATGAACACAAGAGACACCAAGATTTAATGTAGAAACCCAATTTAGGAAAAACCACTAATTGCAACTAGTTACTATTTTACACTCTTTTGAAGTGACCCCTATTAGGATCCAAACTTGTTAAAGGTTATAAAAGACACTGTATGGCATGACCATGTTAAAGGATTTAGTTCACCATGTTAGGAGTGGTCTTGTTAGAGGTATTTAAACATTTCAATCTAGAAATGCCACCTTGTTAGAGGATTTGGTAAATAGCTATTAAGATAACTCTGTTAGGATATTTGATTCACTACTAAAATTATTAGAGAGTAACAATGATATGACATGATTGCTCATGCAATAGTATTTTTTGATTCCAAATCTTTTTTCTGGAAAGAATACTTGATCCTCGTTAATCTGAATGTTCTTTCTAGCTCGGTCAAATTAGATACTCTGATATCCTTCCAATCCACTTCTTTTATTTATCTTTTCAATCCCATCCTTCTTCTAAAATTCAATTTTCAACATGACCTTTTACTTTTATATTTATCCTTGTCAAGTCAACTTAAATACAATTTTAAACAAATAAAATGCATACCATGAGTTAGCTATAACTAACCAAAATTACTGATTAATGACTTCCCTTCAGACTTCCTTTGCTGACAAAGTGAGCTCGGTTAACACTCATTCCATGTCAACTTTTCATTGGTAACCAAGTGAGCTTGATTAACACTTTTTCCATGCAGGTAGCTAAGTGAGCTCAATAGACACTGACTCTAAACTTGGTCAATATTGAGATGCTTGTCATACATTTGAACTTCCTTTGACTCCCAAGTGAGCTCAGCATACATTTATTTCTTAGTACATATACTTGAAATTTGTGTAACATCAAAGAAAACATATAATCAAATGATTGTATCCAACAAGAACACACCTCTTCAATAGTCCTTGGCTTTGTAGGTATAATGACTCGGTAATGACTAGGCTCATTAGACTCAGTCCTCTCTAAATCTCCCTCTTCAACTTTCTTTTTATTATTATCCTTGTACTTTCTGGCTAAGATCTAGTGGTTTATATTTTCCTTTAAGCTACACTTGTGCTACTAGGTTTTGTGATCTTTACCACTCCTTTCTTTAATAGTGGCTTGACATTGCTTGTTGACACTACCCTAGCTATGGGTTTCTTTGGTGTAGGAGGAGAGAGGAGCTTAAGTATTACCTCCTTTGCAACTCACCTTAGGCTTAGTAGTTTTTTAATTTTTATCCTTCTTGATTGGTGGGGTGACAAGAGCTAGGGCTTTAACCTTTTTCACCACACTCTCTTCCTCTTCCCTAGTATCACTATCATTTTCTTCATCTTCTCCAAGTCTTTGAGTAATCATCAAAGGTTATTTTCCTTTTGCTTATGTGCCTAATTTCAATCATCTTATTTCTCTTATTATCAGTAGAAGAAATCTTGATATCAATAGTTATTATAGTCTTTTATTCTTCATATTTACCAAAGGTATCAACCTTTTTATCAATTTCTTCATTAAGTAGCATAGTAGTTGTTGCACTCACATTGTTGCTATCAATCTTGTAGCCAAAATGTTTAAGCCAAGGTTTCCTTGGCTTATCTACCTACATACATATGTGTTATTTGTATCAAAAAGGAAATATATATAATTATAATGCTTCATAACTAATGATGTTGGGATCCTCAATCTCTTTCTCATTTTCTATTTGAATTCTTCAAAATATCCATCCAGAATATCTTCAAAATTTTCTCCCAAATTTTTTATATACTCACTAATCTTCCTTGTAATAGGTTTTTCTTGTTCCCATAAAACATTACCAATAGTTGGAAAATAATTCTGAGTGTAAAAGAAACTAAGCATAATCAATGAAGAAAAATTAAACATTGAATTCTTTTCTTTCTAAATTGATGTTAAGTTTTCTACTAGTTGTGACTATTGCAACTCAACAACATCATATTCATGGTGCTTCAACATGATCTTCAATGCTTGATTGAGTGCTATACATGGAACACTATTTAGTTAGTTCAATTGATAAAACTTATGAGAGATTACTCTCACAACAGATTTGGTTAATGTATTAGTGATAGTAGAAATAGAAAGTTTGTGTCCATTCCACTTGACTTTGGTATTTCCCTTGATAGCATCTTTGGTTTAGCAATGCATTGTATTCTTTTTGTCAAATATTGTGTAACCACTAACAACATAAATTATCTTCATTGTAATCTCAATAGGTCCATTTCCTAACCACAACTCCTTATTATTAATTCCTCTCAACACAACTTTACTTCATTCAATTTTGAAGTTTCTTGGAAAATTTAAGGCACAAGTTAACCCTTTTCTCTCAACAATTTTAAACTCATTCTTTAAAATTCCTTCATGTCACAATTTTTCATATGCTATGAAAATCTCATAGTCTCCAACTTAACTAGTTTTGCACATCTAACAACTACTTACATTGCGAATCATAATGAATTTAGGTGGTATTGATGATAAAGCTTCCATTAAATCTCCTTTCATGGAAATCTCAAGAATATCACAAAACTTATGTGGAGGAAAATTGTCACTCTTTGCCAATTGAAATTTTCTCACCACTTTTATTATAGGTGATGAAGATCCCATTTTCTTGTTTTAGGGTTTTGAAACTTTTCTTTCTAAACAGCTTGACACAATTGAAAATCAGTACTCGATCACTCTTCCACTACTAATTTGCTTCCAATCACCTTTGAAAATCACTTCACTAATTTCTCAAATTGTTTTGTGCTCTCAAAATTTCAATTCAAGGTGTGTAAAATTCCTTCAAATTCTTGATATATACCTACATTCATTCAAGTTAGTGTCTCCATAAATGGTGTGTTCTCTTGTTAGGTGGAATCTAGCTGACTTGATCATTACTAGACTTTTGAACTTTGTCTCCATTATACAGCTTGGTCAATTCCATCTGACTTAGCATATACATTAATTTGACATTTGGGTTACTCGATCCATGTTACAATGCTTAGTCAATATAGACAATTTTATTGATGTTCAACATGCAATAAGTAAATGATTCTTTCACACTATTATTTTCATAGATTTTTTGTAATACACATCTTTTCTCATATAGATATGAAATTTTGCACATTTAATTTTAGGAACTGATGTAAGATATATCATTAAGTATATAGTTCCTTACATACCTTTCTTGATCAACTTGAGGTGGTGTGATCACCTTCTCCATTGGATTGGGTGATCTTAACTTCATTTGTTCCATTTTTCTTTTGCTTCCACCTTTTTTCTTCCAGTTTTAATTCATCTCATTCTTTTCTTTTTCAACATCTACTTTTCCTTTACCCTTGTTGTGTTCATTATTTGGTATTGTTGGATAAGTTCTACAGTTCTTTCTCACATGTCCAACCTTGTGATAATTAGAACAAAATTTATTAGGTGGATTACTTTGTCTTCTATTTGTCTAGTTAGTTTTTGCATGTGATTTATATTCATATGCTCTGTGTCCAAACTTTTGATGATTCTAACAATATGCCTCAAATCTAGGTGCAATAGGTGTATTGTTTATTCTTGATCTACACTCATGTATTTGATGTCCTTGCTTCTTGCAATAAAAATAGTTAGCAATAAACTTAGGTTTATGGTTTTGCATACGACTCTTACTTCTAAAAATATTTTTAGTATGTCCAAGTTTACCACAATGATAGCATGTCAGTTTACCTTTTGATTTTTCATTCTTTAGATCTCCACTCTTGGATGATTCTCCTTTTCTCACAGATGATTCTTTTGATAAATGTCCTAATATAGAAGTATTGGACTAGATGACCTAGGTGATCTCATCTATTCGTCAAAGTACTTAATGCTTCCCTAGGCTTGTTCATCCTTTCCACAAGTTCTTTCTAAGATCGTAACTCATTCCTCGGTAGCTCACCATGTGATCTAAAATTTACTATCTCCATTTCTTTCCTATTCAATTTCTTATTTGCAACCATTATTTAATTCATCATGTCTAGCTGAGTGTTTGTAATATTATGTACATTATATGACCTTTCTTCAAGTTTGATAGTCATTTTTCTTTTGTCTTCCTTAGCCACAAATTTATCTTCTTCATCTTTCTTCTTTTATTTGACCACTTCACATAGCCTTACTGACTAGATTCCATGTTCTCTTCTCATTCCTCTAACTTCTTCATTCATGATAGTATTCTTCTCCAATTGATATACAATGGATGCATCACTTTTATTAGAATTTTTAGTGTCAAGCAATCCTTGTGTATCAACTTCTTCATAAATTGTTTTATTTTGTTTAGTGGCTATATCTTTTCTCTTTCTTAGAGATTTTCTCATTTACTCTCTTGCTTCTTGAAGTTACCATAGTATGAGGTGGATGTCAATCACTTGATTTGCAGGCCTCCATCTCCAAGATCCAAAAACACAAGTTGTTAGGCTTCGTTGAAGAGAATTAATGATTTAATACCAATTGTTGGAAGTTTAAGTGGGAAACTAAGATACCGAGAGGGGGGTGAATCAAGATCTATAAAATGTATATCATTTAGTACAACTTTACTACGCTCACCATATTGACCATCTCATATCTAGCTTACGCATAACATAGCTTGAAATTCAAATGTTGAATTAGATATAACTAAGTATCACATCCATTAAATGTTAACACAAAACACAAAAAAATAAGGTAACCTAGAAACCCTCCAAGGTGAAGGTAAAACTAGGGTGAGGATGATACCCAAATATCTTCACTACTACAATAAAAAAGTAACCTATTAGGCTTATGTGTATGTGTAGGATCATGGTGTGCCAAAAAGTGGCGATCTAAAAAATCTAGAGTTCTGAAATATCTCATACCATTTCAAAATCTATTCCAATTTTTTTCCCAACCACCTTGACACTAAGTGAACACAATTAATATTTTTATAAGGTCTACTATATCTGTTGATACCAAACCTATACAGTCAACTTTAAAAACATTCTTAAAATGTGCTTTTGGCCTATTTTTAAGTGATTTTTATTTCAAACATGTAGCTAATGACTTTTTTTCACTATAATTTGATTAAATGAAAAGGGTTTCTTAAGAATGTTCTTATCTTTCCATAAATGTAAGGTTTGTCCAATTATGAGTTTAGTAAGTAATTATTACTTATTTTCTAATGGAGTTAGATATAAAATGTTGACTAACACACTACTTGAAAAATAACTATAACTTTCAAATGGTACAACATTTTTTAAATCCAAAAGATGCATCACATTCTATGTTTGTTCTGCTATAAGGGAAAAAATGAAAATTTGAATTTTGCAGAGTTTTGAATTAGTTAAGGTTGTTGGACATGAGAATTTTTACTCAAAAATTACTAAAGTCAAAAATTATTTATTAATTATTTATTTAGAATAAAAATACCAAAAAATATGTGTAACATCCAGGCATCAGTCTACGACTTATATCTAGAATTTTTAAAAAAATATTATCATTTGATTTTGATTAAGGCGGTAAGACATACATCTACTTCTTATTTTTGTTCTGAAATTTTTGTAATATTGCATTAAAATTCAAAATTTTGACCAATCATTTTTTATTTTTAGAGATAAGCCCTAGTAGTTTAGAAACTAGATTCAATTTTCTAGAGATTCTTTTCTCTCAACTTTTTGATATAAAGTAAATAACAAGTAGAAAATTGCACGTCAAGTTGACATAATTTTGATTTTCTGATCTTTTATTACCACTTGAGAGCATAGTTTGGTTGACCATGATCTTGCACATAGCCTTACAATTTTGATCAATTCTAATGTTCTACCTTATGAGGGGTCTACTCAGTTAAAACCTTTAAGACTATTAGGTCTACCTTGACTAAAGGATTTTACGCTTACAAGGAAGCAAGGACTTTGTTAGGAGATTTGTAAAGGTCTATTAAAACCACTCTATTAAGATATTTTCCCTAATTCAATCTATCAAAATTGATTCAATACATGATACTTTGATTTGCACTTAAAATTTCTTATTATATATCTCCTCCTTCTAATCTCTAATCTCTTATTTGATATATGTTTTCTCATTCGTTCACTACTTCATTCGGTTGCTAACTCTATTTGCCTTACCAATTTCTCATGCAACATCCAAAACTTAACTCCTTCACACAATTTGCACTCTCTTCTACATATATCACTCCGTATATGAAAATAGGTTTGGATTTGCCTATTTAAAGATATTTGTAAAGTCTTCTAGACACTTCCCTTTTTTTCCACTTCATCTAATTGGTTTTTTTCCTCATAGGGATTGATGATCCATCTTAGAAAATGCAACAATATCTTTAACAAAATCTACTATCATTAAATGGTGTGTTGATTTCATTTTGAAATGGTTTAACTTCGAGTTCGTATCATTATAAAATTTTATGTTCTGTCTGTGTCACTTGGAACTCCATATCTTTGATACTTGGTCATAATTTTTCTTCTTGTTGTTTCTTGATCTAAGTTAAACGTGGCTCCTTCTATATAACTCATCATCTATGTGCTTTGTCTACTTGACATTTACTATACTTAGCTTATACTGAAAGTACTTGGTGATGAATGACTTTCTTAGCTCCTATAGAGCTTGGCATATACATGATTATTTACAAGTCTTTACATGACTTGGCCTATATAGAGTAGCTTGGTTGTAGTGATGACTAGTTGACTCTGTAACCTTATATATGACTAATTTTTTAACACTTACAGACAAAAAGACTTATACCTAGTACTTTCATGATATTCATGAATTAAGTTCTCAAGAGATTTTTGGGTAAGTTTGTAATTTTTTACTTAGATGATATTCTGATATTTAGTTTGACTTAGGAAGAACATATTGATCATATTAGTATTTTAAAAAATTAAACTAATTAAGAGGAGGGGTGAATTATTTATTCAAGGTCCTTAAGTACTATTTGAACAATAAAGCATAAATTTTCATTGTTATGCTTATCTTGTTGTTGGCCAGTCTCTATTGTAATCATAAAATTATTGTCTCAAACATAACATGCTTTTCCTTAGTGAAAATATTATCAAATGTAAAACATATAAATCATTCAACATAGGTTTCACACTAGGATTTAACTTGTAAACCCAATTTGTGAAAAACTACTAGCAACATGTCACTACTTTTTCACTCTTTTGAAGTGAGCCTTGTTAGGAGCCAACCCTATTAAAGGTTTATAATACACACTATTAAATGTGAGCTTGCTAAAGGATTTAATCACCCTATTAGGAGTGACCTTGTTAGAGGACTTTTATCATTTTATTTAGAATCTCACCTTATCAAATGATTTACACAGACTATTAAGTCTTTCAAAATGATTGTTAGGTCAACCTCTTTTAAAAGGATTTCAATACAAACTATTTATAGTGATTAGAAAGAAATTAGTAGGTTTTGATCTGTATGACTATAACTCACTTTGTATATTTAGATCTATGTTTGGTCCTTGTGCTAACTTACTGATAAGCTCTACATTTTCATCTATGTTGTTGATTTTCTTGGTAACCCTTCTAGAAATCAACCTTCTCTCTTCACCAAAACTTCATCCAGCTGCTTAGATTTAATTATCAATATCATCAACATCTATGTAATCTATTTCCTTTAGCTTTGCATTCACTAACACACTCTTGTGTTCACCCTTGTGCATCTATGGTCCACCTTTGTCTATATGCCTTTCTCATATGCACCACACCACAATTTTTCTTAGATTAGTACCTCTTTAAATAGGAAATTCTTTCTTTACCATTTTCAATTATTGCCATAGGTCTTATAGTTTATGATCAAGTTCAACATGATTCATTGTATTTGTCAATATTCTTTATCATCCTCTAGAAACTTCTCTAGAATCTATCTGTTAGGTCTTTACCTAATCCTTGCCTTGAATTTAATGGTCTAACTCATCAATATTATCCTCAACATAGTTTACATCTCCCAAGAAATCAACTAAGTTGGCTAGAGCTCATAATATCCTCAAATTCATTCTCAACATTGCTACTCATAAATATTTAAATTTTGACACTTGATCATCACTAAATTACTCAATTATTGTAACTTCTTTGGCTTGGTATCAACAATCTTGCTCAATAAATACTAGCACTTGCTCAACACTTGATTTTCTTAGCACTAACTTTGGCTTGGTTGACACTAGAATTATTCAACATTCCTTATCCCTTTACTCTATTGCTCAACTTAGATTGATTTTTTTGATATAAATAATCAATTTACTTTATCAAAGTTTATCAAATCAAATGTCCATTGTACTATCCTTTTCATAACTCAACCTTTCCTTTAGGTACTATTATTATGAGTAATTTCTTAAATCCTCCTCATCACTAAAATAGATATGACATTTAGATTAGGTAGTTGTGCAGAGTATAAACATGTATTCATAAAACTTTAATGTAGAATGAAAATAGACTAATGATGAACTAGACTAAACCAAAGATATCATTATCAAAATGTAATATCTATGAATGTCTCATGTTTCCCTAACTGTAACTACTAAAATAGCTTTCAAACTAGCATCTTAGTGAAGTTCTAGAATGGAGTATGCTTAAAATGTAGATCTACAAGAATGCATGCAAGATATATGACTAAAATGTAGACTATATGCTATCAAAATGGAGATACAATAAACTAAAAAGTAATAAATGATGTGAAATAATCATAAAAATAATTCTAAAATGTTGTGAACTTTCTACAATGATAATGCTAAAGTGATGAGTGAAAATGTGTCTATAGTGCAGATGTCTAAAACTTGGGTCCATTGGCTCTTGGATTTTCCTCTTATTTATAGGATTTTGGAAGGGGTTGGGGTAAGAGTCAAGATTTTCAACTTTGACTGATGTGTGAAAGTGAAACTAGAAATATCTCATAAGAGACTAGGAGGAAGAGTCCAACAGACTTGGTTTTGAGGATAATTGAAGATATTTTTAATTCTTTTAAAATGAAAAAGGGAAATTTTTAATTTTGTGAGGATAAATGATTTTTTTGATTTAATAAATGTCTTATTTATTCTCAACACTTTGTCTTTTTGTTCCTCCTTTTTGAATTTCATTTTATGAATTGAAGTATTTTCCTCCTTCTTTAATGTTGATTTAGGTCTTGTCAATTCAACAGATGATTAATGACCCGATGTGATTTTTTATTTGAAAGTCTATTGTGTTTCTTTTTATTTTCTCTTTAGTTTACATTGATTGATCAAAATTTTGTGATTTAGGTCTTTGCCAATTTTTGGGTGTCTACAAATGCCCCTCTTTGAGCTAATATGTGACCCATATTAGTTCAAAGACTATCTTAATTTTCTAATTTTAGGTCAACTACTGGTGATTAAATGTCTGTTCCATGATATTTTGGTATTTTGTCATTGTTGTGGTGTCTATCTATTGGTGGTTTGATGTTTTATTATTGATGATTTGATATTTTGATTGTCGTTGATTTGATGATTTGATTGTGGTGTTGATTTGGTGTTGTGATATTTTTTCTTGGATACCCAGGTCTTGATATTTGAATTTTTTAGCTGCAGTAGGATGTTTTTGATTTTTCAAAAAAAATTGATGGCCCAGCTTGAATGCCCCAGTTTCATACAGATATACTGCCCCCTAAAAAATGAAATTGGAAGGAAATATGGGAGTGCAAAAGTTAATTAGGCTCCAATTTTATTTCTAAAACATTGGATAGTTGACGAAAAAATATGATTAGTTTGGTTTGATAGAATACCCAATTCATGAGAGTGAGCAACAAAATTCCAATGATGGGGAAATAGGTGAAAAAGTGGTATAAATACCCCTTAGGGGGTTTAAATATGTCAAAAAGACCTTTTACCCTTGTCATTTTCACACTCCCCTTGTGCATTTGGTGATTTGGAGCTCTAATTCAGTGAGGATGGTGGTCCCTTTAGAAGAGCATAGATTCCAAAAGGATCATTTGTATGAGCGTCCAATACTATGATGCCCCGGTAAGTCATTGAGATCCTCTATTTATAAGATTTTGCATGTGTACCTAAGGTTTTTCTGAAGTTTACACAAATTTTGTGAAAAATGTGATAGTTTAGGTAGTTTAGCGCATTTGAATGCATTTAGTGCATTCGAGCAATTTTTTAGCACATGTGTAGAGTGAATTAATTCATCTAAAACCCTAGGAATTTTGTGAATTAGCACATATAGTGATCTTGTAGTGCATATAGATGCTATAGTAGCACTTATGAACAATTTAGCACATACGATTGTTATTATAGCACATATGTAGAGTTTTTTAGTGCTTTTGTTTGTAATAGCACATTTATAAATCAAAATGACACATATGTGTATTTTAATAGTGCTTAGCCCTATTATAGTGCATTTGAGGTATGAATAGCACTTTTAAGTGTTGTAATAGCTCATACATTTGTTGTAGTGCATATGATGGATCTTATAGTGCATTTTTCCTAGGAAATAGTGCAAGTGAACTTTGTAGGGTAAAGACAGATTATAAAGCCTAGATTGAATGAAATATAATGCAAGAGGCTACATGCTAGGTCCGACAGTCAAGGATGTTTCATAGCAAGGAAATAATAACGATCAGGTATTTGTGAAGTGATGTTGTAGGATCAATCTGATAATAGATAGGTGGTGCCCCAGCTTAAGATATAGAGTAGGGAAAACAAGAAAGTCCAACTAAGGATAGAGAAAGATGACTAATAGGTCCAAGATAGAACCAATAGCTAGGTAGCTAGATATAAATATGAGACTGATGTTTGATGATCACTTTGAGATGAAAACTAAGATTTTTGTTTATCTAATGAAAAATAGGTGCATGGGTGAAAGCTCATCGTATGAGGACTATATCCATGGCCCTTAGAGGTAGTAGGCCACCTTATAATAGACCACTATGTGATAGATAGATTTGGGTTGAAAATTTTGTTATAGATGCCCCAATTCCTAAGGAATAGGGGATTACTAACTGTTGTGGTTGAGCGATGGCACTCAGAACACAACACTTTTCATTTGCTGATGGGGGACACAACAGTCACTCTCGAGGACATATACCAGATATTTTGGATCTTGACTATAGGGGATTTGGTTTATTTTGATCAAACTAATTATGGTGCTACTTTTTGAGACTTGTTTTGGGATGATAGCATTGGTGATCACAATGTATCATGGTTTTAGATGTTGTAGTATGATGCATTACTGATAGTTTTTGCTAGTTTGATAGGGGGTTTTTTTGCTAGATCACCAAGGGTAAGGGTGTCTGATTGGATGGGGCCAACTGATATAGGCTATGATCGATGAGCCATAGAGATTTGCATGGGGTAGCTATATTTTGCCCCACTTATATCATGATTTACATCAAGTTGTGTATTTTGATGCGTCGTCATTATTAGCAATGGTGATTTTGTTATAGCTATGGACATGGGAGCATTTTCCCATTACTCATCTAATGTGTGTGTGACAGTGGCCTCAGAGTGTGCCATTCATGTATACCTATTCTAGTGTGATCATGCAGCCCCATTTGGGCAAGATAGAGTATTGACAGTGAGTTTTGGATGATATTGATGAGGTCATGTGGAGACCTTATAGGTTCATAGAGCCATGGGTAGAGGATGATGATAAGATGGTGTATTTC
The DNA here is from genome assembly GCA_028749045.1 of Cupressus sempervirens. Taxonomy (NCBI): domain Eukaryota; kingdom Viridiplantae; phylum Streptophyta; class Pinopsida; order Cupressales; family Cupressaceae; genus Cupressus; species Cupressus sempervirens. The sequence continues at coordinate 705,493,422 of CM053785.1, read as the reverse complement.
TTCAATCTGAGGTATTTTCTTGGTTAGGTTCCTTCCATGATAGAGCTAATTTTTTCAGGCAAATGGTGAGATAGTTTGGTCAGTGGCAAGACATGCCATAGGGGATAGCACATTATGCCTAAGTATAGTCAAAGAGGGTAGTGTGGGGGATAACTCTAGAGTATGATGCCTTTTTGGAGGCCTTATTGAAGATGATAGATAGACCACATCCATGGGTCTTGTGAGATGGGGTGGTAGATGCAGGGATGGAGGGGGATTACACACAGTGGTTTTAGGATCATCCCTTCCATAGATACACAGATTCGGCCAAGCCTATTCCAAGGATTGATGTGTCATTGAGTGGGGAGAGGATGATGATGATGAGGGTAGCCCAAGGAGAGGCAAAGGGAGATGGTGGGCTAGAGGTAGGGTGAGAGGTGAGGCCTAGTAGCTATGGTACTACTATAGAAGGGAGTGGTATGAGGCATAGTTCAAGGACCAATAGATATAGGGAGGGTCAAAGGGATCTGAGGCTAGTGTGGTGCATGGGTTAGAGGAGGGATGGTTAGTGGTGTGGTGGTCAGTTAGTAGGATAGATGGGCAAAGTAGGCTAGAGTAGAGCATGTGAGGGTTAGGTTGCCAAAGGATGTGTAGTTTGTCTGGCACTAGAGGCTACTAGTGTAGGGTTTGATTAGAGATCCACTGCATGCACAACCATAGGGATATCAGTAGTTGTTACCAGAGGCATAGCAACAGGTATAGTAGTTGGTATCACTAGATGCAGAGCCATAGGTAGAGAAATCAATACCATTATAGGCATAGTTGCCAGAAAGAAGGCTAGGGGGATCAACCAATTTGGTGGTTTGGATGAGTGACATAGAGGCTCAGATGGGTGAGATGTTTAGTACATTATAGACATTCATATTTTTGATGATACCAAGGCCACCACTACCACCACCATCATTGAGGATAGATGGGGCATCAATGAGTTAGATAGCCAATGTGGCACAGATGATAGATACAATAGGTCAGGCACCTTCAGAGGATACGGGTGCCCCTAGTGAGTAGAAACTATCAGATTAGGCACCTATGCATGGATGAGTGTATCTTGTGTCTCATGTCCTTATTCCTCATTATGTATGATTATTCTTTTTATGTTCATTTGACATTTGTGCTGATGTATTTAGTTGATCCTTGATTTATTGACATTCATGTTATGTGATCATTTGATGTTCTTGTTGGTGTAATTTATCTAATATTCATGTGATTTTGGCTTTTGGATGGATTTTCTAATTGTTATGTTTCTTTATGAGATATTTGAGCTTATTGATAATTTAGATGTGTCAAATTGTTATATCATGGATGACTGTACCTTATGTCTCATGTCCTTACTCATCATTATGTATGATTATTCATTTTATGTTCATTGGACATTTGTGCTGATGTATTTACTTGATCCTTGATTTATTGACATTCATGTTATGTGATCATTTGATCTTCTTTTTGGTGCAATTTATCTAATATTCATGTGATTTTGGCTTTTGGATGGATTTTCTAATTGTTATGTTTCCTTATGAGATATTTGAGCTTATTGATAATTTAGATGTGTCAACTTGTTATATTATGGACTTATGTGTGCATGTGATGGTTTAATTTGATGGATATGGTAGGAGTGGATGTAGATATGTATATATATGTGAATGATTAATGTAGCATGACATATGGATAATGATCTAGAATAGATGGTATGTCACTAATGATGTGATGAAAAGGTGACGTGATACTATGAATGTAATGACATGAAATGAAATGTGGTAAAATAAAATGTGATGTAATGAAATGTAACATGATGCAATGTGATGTAATAAAATGATTTGCAATGTAATGCAATGGAATCAATTATGAAAAAATGAATCGTAATGGGATGAATGTTGTGGTGACATAATGAAATTTGTTAAAAATGTGATGAAATGTGGAAAGGAAATGATATATGATAAAATACAATGTGAGTTAATGAAATGGAAAAAAGCAAATAGGTAATGAAATGTCTAATTAACAAAATGATATGTGATGACATGTAGGTAATGAAATGGAATGAAATGTCTAATGAATGAAATGATATATGATTGGTAATGGAATGAAATAGAATGTCTAATGAATGAAATGATATGTGATGAGATGATAGGTAATGAAATGAAAAGATGTGGTTAATGAAAAGGTGATGTGCAATAGGTAATGAATTGGAATAGGGGATGAAATGAAAGGAAATGTCTAATGAAAGAAATGATACGTGATAAAATGAAATGAAATAGGTAATGAAATGGAATGAGATGTTGAATGAAAGAAATGATAGGAAATGAAATGATCAGGGCTATTGTAATGAAATGAAAAGAAAGTGGTGAGTGAATAAAAAATGTGATGAAATAGAAAGGAGATGGAAATGTAATGGAATAGAAATTAGTGCAATGTAATGTAATGATATGGAATGAAATGAAAGTTTTTGTGATGTGATGTAATGCAATGTCATGATATGAAATGAAATAAAATTCATAAAGAAAATGAAAATGAAAATGCACAAATGTGTGGAAAAGTGCATGGAATAGAACATGATAAAATAAGAAGAAAAAAGGAATGTAAAAGTGTGAAGATGGGATGAAATGAGATGAAAAGATATATGAAAATTTAATAAGATATAATGTGACAAAAGAAGTGTGAGTGAAGCTGAAAAATGTAAGGAAATGAAATTGTCTAAGATTTGAAGGCTATGAGGTTGGGTGTCAACTTCTGAGATTCAAAAACCACAAAATGAATAGATGATATGCATGAAAGAAATTAATGTGATGAAGAAATATGCAATGCAAGGCACAAATGGAGTGAAATAGGAAGAGTAGATAAAATGAAGTGAATTGGAAAGATGGAGGAAATGAAGTGGGATGGAATGAAAGTGAGAAAATGAGTTTGTGATGAATGAAATTGTGTGGGATTTGAAAGCCACCTGATGCCATAGATGAAATGGTGAAATGAAAGGAGATGGAATGTGAGAAAAGATGATGTAGCAAATTAGATGAGATGGAATGTGGTTAAATGAGATTGTTGGAGATTTGAAAGCTATGCAAGGTAGCAGATGAGGTGGTGAAATTTGATAGTAACTAGAATTGTTTGAGATTTGAAAGCCACATAATGCAATGAGTGGAATGAAAATGAGATCTCATGAAGTGTAATGTTGGTGGCTATGTTGAAAGGATACAAAGTTCATGATAGTTGGATGCTAGAAGCTCATCCTAATGTTGATTTTGATGTTGCTGTCCATTATTTAACAATCAGTCATGAAGTCACCAACTAATGTATGTGAATTGCATCCTGATGTATGTGCCAACAGTTTTTTTTCAAGGAACCCAAGATGAGAATGCAAACTAGATGAATGCCACAAATTCTCACTTTTTTAAAGAGATGCAAATTAATTGTCATCATAGAGCTTGTGATAAAAAATGATTAAGTACAACCACCATTAGCTCAGCTACAGTGATATGAATACTATGTCATGTTGAGAAGCACTAGCAAAAATGAACAATGTACAAGAAAACATGACAACCACTGGGAAAAAGAAGCTATATTCATAGAATAATAGAAATAAGAACACACAAAATCACATGTTAGATAAAAGACCTCACCTAAGATAACACAAAATTGGTTGTGGTACACATGGCATTCCATACAAGAGGAGGCACTTATAAGTGGACATCAATAATATTTGAAACCAAAGGATCATTGGAGCTAAATAGTAAAGAAAACCAATAAAAATATCATGAATTCATCTTAGTGCCTCTATTCAAGCACATCGTTGAGGTAATAAAAGCACATGATAGCATAGAAAATCATTATTTGTAGACTACGTGTGCTTCTAGTTGTGTGTAATAGTGTCAAGTTTGTTTAGTTTTGCTAGAGGGAAACTATTTTACTAGGAAGATAAAAAAGTTTGGGGTGTATTGGTGGTGATTTAGTAGTAGGCTTTGCATATGCATTGATGAGAATTTGGGTTGCTAAATGTTAGATTCAAGGGTCAAGTGTACTAAGTACCAATGTAGCAAGATGCAAAGAACAAACTAGTACAAAATAATTCTTGGGTGAGTGACAGCTATAAGTAAGTATATAACATGGGAATGGATCAAGGCAAGGTCTCAAGAGTAGAATGTGATTATTGGATGTATTTAGAAGTTGTAGGAATTGTGCAAGTGAAAGTATGTCAAGCTCACCAAATCAATCATAGCAGAAGGGTGATGCTAGCTAGGGAAGGTGAATGAGAAAAGGGTGAAGAGCAAAGCATGTTCAATAATCCTCTAGGAGTTGGTGGATCATTCAAAACTCCAAGTGTTAATTTTGGGTGTAGGTGAGGCAAGTTGGGCACAACAAGGATGATGGAGACACAACCCAACAACAGAATGGACACAATAGAAAAGGGGAATTATATTAACTGAGAAAATAAGCTAGTACAAACATTGTAGAGAAAATAAACTTCAAGACATGCCCTATGGGCTTACAATAGCATAAATCTGGAGAATATTTCTCCTTTTAGCACCTCCTCTCAAGCTCCAATCCGAACTGCTTTTTACAATGCCAAAAATCTCCTTAAATAGACCTCGGAGGGTTAAGGACTAGGAGTACATTCCAGAAAGTGCTAGTAGGCATCCACCGACAAAACAGAAGGTTCCAGAAGCCACGTTAGAAGTCGGTGCAAATCTAGAAGAATCCAGAAACGGTAGCCGAACTTTCGGGAGGCATAACTTTTGAACCGTAGCTCCGATTGACGAACCGTTTACATTTTCGGAAAGCTCTCAAAGTGCTCTATAGCCCTATGGACGAGCTTTGCTCGTCCCCCATTTTTTGACCCTTTTCGAAGTCATTTAATGCCCCAAACCTGACTTCGAAGCATTCTTAGGAGGTCTCCAAAACCCGAAAAACTACAATAACTTTCAAACCGTGGGGCCTTTTGACCTGATTCTTTTTTTGGAATGCTCTAAATCTCAATTACATTCATTTGGCCAAGTCGCACCTTCTAGGTCACCAAAATGATGGTCAAATTGCATGCTCCTATTTTTTCGGGATTTTCAAATGCACTGATAGTTGAACTATGAGAGTTGTAACCTTTATTTGAGCCAAATGGGTATCCAAAAATGCAAAGACATAAAATAGAAACTAAGTCTAAGTACATTTTTTTGGGTGACACAGGATTGCCCTTATACCTCTGGATGCTCCTGCATCAAAGGGTTAGTGCAATCCAAATAGTTGGGAATGAGAGCTAAAGTAACTCCCTTGTCTACATTAATCATTTTATCAAGGACAATAACCCAACATGCATTGCATGTGGTATTAAATGATGAGCCAAGGACATAGGTGGAGAATAGTCCACCTAAGAAGATGAAGAGCATGTCAAGAGTGAAGGAGGAGGTGGGGGAGATAAAATCTCCTACAAAGTATGTTTTAGAAACTTTTAAGGATGTAGGAGGTGTTAGTAGGGGTGAAGTAATGAGTGGGATATGTTGTTTGATTAGCCTCAAGACTCCAAGACAAAGGTCAATAAAAGGGTGAATAAGTGATGTAAATGTGGAGGAACCATGGCTAGAGGTGAGAGGTGAAGAACAATCATTATGGGACACCGAAGGATTATAGAGATTGTTAGCTATAGAGAGAGTTCAAGTGGAGAATGTAGAATGGGAGGTCATGTTTTTGTTGGGATTAATCAAGAAGGTGTAGGAAGATAGTGTACAAATGGAGGCAAGATGACTACAAGTGGTGGTGGATGTAGAGTGGGCACAAGTGCAATTGCTAGAGATAGAGCTATGTGTGGAGCATTTGGGAGTGGAAGGAAATGATGCAGGGATATGAGTGGAATGGTCATGGGCACAAAGATTGTAGGAATCATTGAAGATGGTGCAAGTGGGTTTAGACAACACTCAGAATGAATTGGTGTTATTGCAATCACATTTTGAGTCCTTTAGGGAAGTGATTGTGAAGGTGAATAAATTCCTTGGCATTGAAGTTATAGGAGTAGTTATCATTAAGTGAGGGGAAGGTGAGACAATTGTAGGAGCATTGAAAAATGGTGATAGATCAAAAGCAACAAGAGTGGGATGTGGCACAATGAGCGATCACTACACTAGGGGTAAACAAATTAGTGGAGAATGTATTCATGAAAATGCACTCGATGATGATGGTACACCAGGAAGCCACTTATTAGATGGGACATTATTATTAGGCATTCTCAAATGAGGACTGATGAGAGACAAAGTTCATAGATAGGGAATTTACACAGCTATGGAATGCAGAATTACACATTGGGAGGTTTCCAACTCCCATGGATGCGGTGTGGGTATAGAGGGGGTTGACACCAAGGGCTTCTTAATCTAGAGCTAGGCCAGAAGAGACACCATTGATTAGACACCCTATTTTGTCACCTCCCCCAAGGAGGCCAGAATAAATAATCCACCAAACACTATTTAGATGTCATGAATTCATTTTTGTCATAGGAGAAAAAAGTTTGTGCTTGTTGTTGTGGCAATTAAAGGGACAACTGATGTTGTTCATAGTGTATTGTCATGTTTGTTTTTGGTATTTTGTGGAATATATAAATATTATTTTTGTTTCCTAGAATATGTAAATGTTTTTGGATTTTTGATAGGTATTTGAATTTTTTTGTTTTGTGACAACTATTAGAATGGTTTTAATCTCTATAAAAGTGGGAATGATGTGATCTATAGAGTAAGGTTAACCATTACTGGTAGATGAGAATGTCAGTGTGGGTTAGTAATGAAAAATAAATATAGATTTATGCATTATATGGGGAGCCATAATGTGGAAGGCATAATTATTTTTATAGTAATATCTATAATAGACAATTGTAAGGCCAATGTTGAGATATTCCTCTAGGTGTGTGTCGAGATGGACATTCTCAAGGCCTATAAAAAGGCGTTTAGGGCCCAAAAAGTGCACTTGGGCTTGAGAAGGTGAATAGGGCCTTGAAAAATGTTCTTGGACCCAAAAAATCATGTTGGTGGCCCAAAAAGGACATCTAGGCCTTGAAAAAGGCAAAATAGGGCCTTAAGAAAAGGCATTTCGGCCCAAAAAGACATTGGAGGGGCCTAAAAAGGTGCTTGAGGGGCCCAAAAAAGGCACTTTGGGCCTAAAAAGGTGTTTTGGGCCTAAAAAGGTGCTTGGACCTAAAAGGCACTTGAGGGGTCCAAAAAGGACACCCGGGCCTTGAAAAAGGTGCTTGAGGGGCCTAAAAAAGGTGCTTTGCACCTAAAAAGACATTTTGGGCCTAAAAAGGCACTTAGGGGGCCTAGAAAAGGCATTGGGGCCTAAAAGATTCTTGAGGGGTATAAAAAGGACACTTCGGCCTTGAAAAAGTTGCTTGAGGGGCATAAAAGGGTGCTTTGGGCCTAAAAAGGTGCTTGAGGCCTAAAAAGGCATTAGAGGGGGGGGGGGAGAGGAAGATTCTCATGCTTATGCTTACTTATTCTGTGCCACTGGTTGGATGAGGAAAAAATAGTCTAATGGGTTTTTGGGCTTTCAGAATAACATTGATATATTTTTTGAAGGGGGCTAGACCAATCGTGGCCACTGCACATAAATAAGATTAATGATCCATTGGGAATGGTTGTTCTTCACAAGAGGGTGAAAGAGGACTTGGCCGATACCTCTTGCATTATTTGTGTTGTACCAGATTTTCCAAAGCCCAAAAATATGTTTTAGGACATTACTATGCTACTTCTTTGTACCGTTAAGGTGCTTTAGATATTATGTAGCCTATTTGAGCTAGAGTGAGGCAAGAATTTATAGGAATTTTGGGGTGTTGTTAACATTTTAGGCATTGAACCACTTTTCTAATGTTTTTGGCTAGTTCAAGATTTTCTTTTTTTTCAGTACTTTTAGACAACTTTTAGATTTTTTTGGTTATTGAGATGATCTTTAATTTTTTTTTATAATTCTTTTGATATTTTTAGAGAATTTTTCTTTTTTGAGAATCTTTGGCAATTTTTTTTTTTTTGTATTTATTTTTTATTTTGATATATTAGAGGATTTTTTTTTAAAAAGAATTTTTGGGGTTCTTTGGAGTGGAATGAGGATGTGAGTGAGATTTTTTGGAATACAGGGGTAACCAGGACCATGTGAGACACAAAAAGAGGTAAGAATACCAAAATGGGCCAAAAGGTAGAAAAACAAGTGTGGATAACTATGTGGGAGACAATGGAAGGAGTGTGGGACATCAAATAGGTCAAATGAGGGTTAAAATAAACATTGGTAATTGGTGATCAATGAGGATAGATGAGATGTGCATTTTTTTTGTTGCAATTCATGTCCATGGGATCTCAATACATATCGGTCTCCCTATTGTCCTCCATTTGTTGATCTCCCTATTATCACTATCATACTGGCCATCTCTGCTACTGTGAACTATATCAAATGCCATAGAATTGTAGAATTGTGGCCCACAAGTGTTTCTCAATTGGGTATGTGTGAAATTAAATTGATTTTCCTAGATGAACCCCAACAAACAAAATTTTTCTAGAGGCAATTGCTTAAGGGTTGTTTTGACTATTTTTCAGCATTGAAGGACTTTTATTGTTTAGGGAAGTCAAAAGGTGTTGTCTCTCACCCCTTTTCAAACCAAAGGTGGCATCCTCACTTCTTTTGTACCAAAACAACTTTTTTAAGATTGTTTTGATGGTTTTGATTTTTTTGGTATTTTTGATGTGTTTATCAAAGTTCTAGACATAAAACCATTTGAGATGGACGCTATTGATGGGTTCCACTAGGTCTATGTCATCACAATCTAAAATTTTATAGGTACCAGTCCCAAAGGACTCTATGATAATGTAAGGACCAATCCAATTCATCTCCCATTTTCCCTTTTTTTCCCTAGCTTCTTGGTTCTTAGGGTTCTCTCAAAGCACTAGGTCACCAATCTGAAAAACATGGCATTTGACGTTTTGGTTGTAATGTCTTAATAGCCTATTCTAATACACTTTGAGTTGGTTAGGTGTCATATGCTGATGTTTTTCTAACAAGTCTAGATGTTGTAGATAGGCCACTCTATAATCTTCATCTGATAGGGCATTTTGAAGGGTAACACTTAAGGATGGGATCTCAACCTCTAAATGAAGAATAACTTCACAGCCATAAACTAAGGAGAAGGATGTCATGCCTATAGGTGTTTTGACACTCATCCTATAGGCCCAAAGGCTAGGTTTAGTTGTAAATTCCAATCTCTACCAATATCATTGATGGTTCTTTTGAGGATGTTGATAACAATTTAGTTGGTGGCCTGTACTTGGCCATTGCCTTGGGCATAATAAATTGATGAGGAGTGGTGTATAATATAATTTTTTTCACATAATTCATAAATTATTTGATTTTTAAAGTACAAGGCATTGTCTGTGAGAATGGCATGGGGTATTTCAAACCAACAAATGATATGGTTTAGGATGAAGGAAGAGATTTTTTTTCCTATAGAATCAACAAGTGGTGTCACTTCAACCCACTTGGTGAAGTATTCTATGGCAATGATAATCCATTCACGTTTATCAAAGGAGGGTGGATGGATGGCTCCAATAAAATCAAAGCCTCATTGATAAAAAGGCCATGGTGTGGCCAAATAGTTGAGCTCTTGGGCTGGTGCATGAACAAGGTTACCATGGATTTGGCATTTTTTGCAAGTTTTGACATAGTCGATAGAATCATTTTCCATGGTTGACCAAAAATAGCCCATTCTAAGAATCTTCTTTGCTAGTGTGAACCCACTAGAGTGTGACCCACAAATCCCTGCATGGACTTCCTATAGAGTGGATCTAGACTTGTCCTTTCCAAGACATCTAAATAGAGTACCGTCAAGACTTTTCCTATACAACATATTAGCCACCACAGTGTAATGTGAGGTTTGTTGAATGAAATTTTTTTTTTGATTATCTGAAAGGTTAGATGGAATGGTATTATCATAGAGGTTGGTGATGGTGGGGTTATACCAAAGGGCATTGAGAGTGTCTAAGTGGAAAGTAATAAGGGAATTGAGTTAAATAAATGTGGGTTGAACTACCTCTTCTACTAAGAACTCAAACCACTTGTGCTACTCTAGGAGTTGGAGTAAGAAGGCCAAGGTGGACATAGCATCTTCTGATTTGTTCTTCTCTTTAGGATTTTTTTCAAAATTAATATGAATAAAACATACCTTAAGTGTGTCAACCATATGTTTATAAGGCAATAATTTTTCATCTTTGGTCTAGTAAGTTTTGGTGACCTTATTGACGACCAACTGGGAGTTTCCATACACCTCTAGTGCTGTTAGCTTCCATTCTAAAGCTAGTTTGAGACCTAAGACCAAAGCTTCATATTCTACCATGTTGTTGGTGTAGGGGTAAAGCAATTTGTAATATTTAGGGATGGTAACACTGAGTGGCGTAATGAATAAAATATCAATTCCCGATCAATGAGTTGTGTAGGAAACATCAAAATAGAATTTCCATGTTACTGGTGTTGTTTGAGGAATGTGCATATTTGGAAAGATAGCTAGGATATAATTAGAACTCAATGTCAAATTCACTTACGATCATCACCCATTTGGCTAATCTGCCTGTTAATGTTGTTTTGCTGAGAAGATATTTGAGTGGATCAATTTTGGATATGAGCTTGACCTTGTGTGTTAGAAGATAAAAGTGTAGCTATTGGGAAGAAAAAACTACGGCTAGACAACCCTTTTCGATAAAAGAATAATTGAGCTCATAGTTGACCATGGTACAATTGATTTAATAGATAGCCTATTATTTTCCTTGGTCATTTTATTCTTCTAGGATGACTCCAATTGATTTATCCATTAAAGAAATGTACAATAACAAAGGTTTGTGTGATACAGGAGGTAACAACATGGGTGGATTCATCAAGTAGGTTTTGAGTAAGTCAAAAGCCTTCTGACACTGATCATCCCACTTAAAATTTATATCTTTGTGTAGCAAGTGTGTGAAAGGCATACACTTTTTCACTAACTATGAAATGAACTGATGAATTGATTGAGGCCTATCTTGAAGGGAGCATAGTTAAATCAAGTCCTTTGGAGGTTGCATACTGATTATGGCTTATACTTTTTTGGGGTAAACTTCTATACCTTTAGATAATACAATGTATCCTAGAAGCTTGCCTATTTTGATGCCAAAAGCACATTTGTTGGGATTGAGCCTGACTTTGAATGCTTCTATGTAGGTGAGTATTTTGGCCAGTATGGGGAGATGTTATTCTTGGCTATGGGATTTGGTGAGAATGTCATCCACATAATCTTCCATAAAGATATGCATCATGTCATGAAAGATAGTGGTCATAGCCCATTAATAGGCAGCCCTAGTATTCTTTAGCCCAAATGGCATTACATTCCATCAAAATGTACCCCATGCACAAGTAAAAGTTGTTTTCTCTTGATCTTTTGCAGCTATCTTGATCTAATTATAGCCTAAGAACCCATCCATGAGGGAAAACATGGAATGACCTGTTGTCAGATCTTTAATGGTGTCAATATTGGGAAGGGGAAAATCATCTTTGGGACATGCTTTGTTTAAATCCCAGAAGTCAATGTAGATGTGTATGATACCATTCTTCTTTGATATGGGAAAAATGTTGGATATCCATGATGCATACACCAAGGGATGGAGGAAATTGGTGCTGATCAATTTTTCAAACTGTGCTTTGACTAATAGAGTTATATGGGGATGCACCTTTTTAAGCTTTTTTTTACTGGTTTGACCTCCAGAGAAATGTTGAGATGACGAAGGATTAAAGTTGGGTCTAAGTTGGGCATGTCTATGTAGGACCATGAAAATTTTATCTGTCTTTCTTCAAAGAAGTGAATGAATGCATGTCTTTCCTCTATGCTTAAAGATTGTGCCAAATAAATGGCCCTTAGTTCTTGCTCTATGCCAATGTTGACTGGTTCGTTTAGTTCAATCAAGATAGAAGACCTTTCCTTAGAGTGTTTGGGTAAGGTATCGAGTACCCCATCTGTGGGTGCCACAGTTGGGTTTTCACCTTGGGATGTGTCACTTCTATTTGGTTCTATTTTTTCCTCAAGATTAGCCACAACTTGGTAGTGAATATTGGGGTTGTGGAATGCTTGACCTGCTCTAGTGTGAGTGAGGTAATTGATACCAGACTCAACTAGATACCTTTCTTCTATTCTTTGTTGCCAAGATGCTTCAACCGTATTACTTGGTAGATGAGGACTTCATGGTTAGTGTTAAGATGATGGATTTAGTGAGGCTTAGTTTTATCCTAGTTAATGAGTTCAAGATGGACTAGGGAAAGTGATGCATAATATGGAAAGGGTTTAGTGGGGTTGAAAGACATAATTTCATTGGATGGTTCATACATTGTATTTGTTAAATCTATGATATGAGATTCTTCTAGAGTATCAGGAAAGTTAGAGATTGTGAGAGGTTCATAGTAGTCATCTTCAACTTCTACTAGAAAGAAGTCAAGTAAAAGGGTTTGGAATAAAAACCCTTCAACATGTTCATCATCTTCTAAGCTACTCTATTGTACCTTGATTCTTTGTGAAGTGGGTCTTGTACTAGAGGTTGTTCCTTGTGTAGCCAATCTATCAGATGTGGGTATGTGAAAAACATTAGATTCCTTATCATGAAGAGACTCCTCAAATAATTATTCAAATTATCATTTAGTGGAATTCTCATTGTCTTCATAATTGGAGGTATTCATGGGCGGTTCTTCTATGGAATGTGAACCTAAGAGGGATGGATTTATATTTATCATGCTTGTAAATATCTATCTATTACCATCTCTTTGTTTAGGTACCCATACCAAGGTGGAAGAGGAGGGATCACTATACTTAGGATGAGCTTTAGAAAAGGTTTGTGTCTTGCCTAGTTCATCATACCCTACCCCTATTTTGGACTTATTAGATCTGAATTATGTCACTAGATGTTCAATGATACTTCTCCCTTTCCCTAAAGGGCCATATCCCATGTATCCCATCTTTTTCATTAAGTCAAAACCTTTTATGTGTAGGTGATAGGAGATGTCAATGTTTTGTTCACTAATTTCTTCGATTGAGTTTGGAGATGCACCAGTTGCTTTGATAAAGTGTGCATAGTAAGGCTTGGCAGATAATGGTTTTCTATGAGATCTTGGAGAAAGTAGGGATCAAATAAGGAGAATGAGTACTTTCCCACCTCTTTGTGCTGCAATTTACACTTTCTATCAAATTCTTTCATCAATTTATCCATTTCTTCATAGTGTGACTATTTAGGGTCTTTGAATGATGATGGTGAAGGAATGGAAGGACCCGAACAACCCACTTTCTCCTTACCCTTAGTTGACATAGATGAGTGGTTGTCAGTTTGGTCTATAGAGCATGAAGTGTTGATAGCTATGGACTAGGTGATATCATTTGTCAGTGTGCCAGTTTCTTCCCTATTATGAGGGACAGGGGAATTACAATATTGGGAAAGGTGCTGGTCTCCGGGTATGGTCAGCTCTTGATCTATGTAACGAAATTTAAGACACTAGTAATAGGTTGAAGGAAAAACCTACATGTCATGAATCTATGGTCTTCCTAATAGGATGTTATAAGTTAATTGTAGGTCTAAAACATGACAAACAATTCCTTTCACAATTGGTCTTACTCTAATTGGTAGAATGACCATGCCTTTGGAGGATCTTTCCTCATCATTGTAAGCTTTGATTGTAATTTTTTTTCTTGGGTCAATAGCTTCCTCTTTATACCCTAGGGCCTTTACTAAATTGAGTGTGCAAATATTGATGGCTGCTCCACTATTGACCAATGCTCTGTTAACTCTATTTCTATGGATGAAGATCTCAATATGCAAAGTAGATTTTTGTGGCTGGATGATGGACATATCATCTTGGGTTGAAAAAAATATGTAGTGAGGGGTAACTAGATTATTGACCATGTTATGAAATCTACTCACATCCAGGTCTAGAGTATTAAGTAATTGGTTGACCAGATTGTACTTGGGCAAGGAGGAACTTGGAGCTACATGATCGAGATTTGTCACAGGTCTTGGTAGGATAACTTTAGGGGCTTGGCTTGGGGTAATTATTGTCAATGATTGTTTTTTATTTTTATCTTTAACTATGATGACATTTATGGTGTCATCAAAGCCATAAATCATGTTGATGGTATTGTCGTAATGATGCGCATAAGTAACCTTAGTGTTAGAGGGTTTGTTTTTATTGGCTTTGGAGTATTCACCCTTTTCATGACTCATGAAGGGGTTCTTGAAGGTGGTATGGTCTTCATTATTGCTAAGGTTTTCTACTTTGATGATCATGTCAGTGATTAATTTTTAGATTACCCACTTTAGGGGAAAACATTTATATGTTAAATGCCCCCTATTTCGATGGTAGAATTTTTTTTTTTATCATTCCATCACTTTTACTTGACATGGGGTTCATATGGTTTGGCCTCAAGAGATACAATGAGTTCATCAGCTAGGAGGGTTTGCAGAGCACTTTCGTAAGACACTCTGATAGGAGTATACTCCTTGGGTATGTCAAAATATTAATTTCTACAGGGAGGAGGATCTTTATTTTACCTGACTTGTTGGTTGGGTGTTGAGGGAGTTTTTACATTATGTCAATAGAACAAATAAACATTATCTTGTTGGGGTGTGTTTGGGTTGGTGTTGTTGACAACAGGATACGATTGGTTTAGGTGAGATTGGGTTTGACTTTTAACATGGTTGGCTTTGACCATCCCATCATTAACAATGTTCTTTTTGTTATTTCTCCACCATGACTCTTGTTTATTGGTCACTAAATCGAAGGAATTATGAGTCTATGTGGAGTTATTTAAAAATCCATCTTTTGATAGTTTAATAATGTCATTATTTAGTAAGGTCTCTTATACCTTAGCAACATTTCCAAAGGTGGTTTTAAAATCCTTAGGCCCATGGAGTTGAAGCCAGTAATTCATCAATTTGGAGAGACTATTATTGAAGATGGCAGTCTTCTCTTTGTTGGGTATGTCTCTATCAAACTTAGCGAATGTGTGTCTCCAATGTTGTAAGAATGTTTTGAATGACTCATCAGGAAGTTGTCTCATGTTGCATAATTTGGTCATTGTAACTTCCTTTTTTGAAGTTGCAGGAATATTGAGAGATGAACATGGAAGCCAATTGGTCAAAGGTTTTGATAGTGGAGGGTAGCTTGGAGAACCACTCCATGGCTTTCCCTCCAAGGCTTCTAGGAAATACTCGCATCAAGTATGTTGTGTCGTGGATAGTTCCATACTCATGGTATATAGTTGTTTGAGGTGGTCTTGCATATCTGATGTGCCAAAATATTTATCATACTTTGGTATTTGTACATTTTTTGGGAAAGGCACAAAGATAATGTTCTTATCAAAGGGGAGAGGACAAACCTTTTTGAGGCTAAATTCCATGGGTTGCATTTTCCTCTCTTTGTTCTTTCCATCTTCATTTGTAGGTCTTATAGTTTTTGTGTGAAAACTTCTAGGGGTGACTCTTCTTCATCTCATTTTAAGTTGGTCACATCAATGTTAGATGGAAATTTTACACCTTGTTTTGCCAATGCTAGTATATAATGTTCCTTATATTTCTCGAGTATCTTGCCCATGATGTCGACAAGCACATAATTTTGTTAAAGATCTTTGATCGTAGTTTCAATAATTTTGTCATCTCATACATTAGATGAACCCATTGTGGCCATGTATTCCATATTTTGATCAAACAAGGGTGACTTTTGAATAGTTCTATTCTATGAGAAATCTATTGCTATAGTAGGCTCAAGGAGATTTAGAGGTTTTGTGTGCTTGATGGTTTTGTTGGCTATTGTAGAACTCACTTGTATAGGCAATTACTTCGGTCATGTAGTTGTACCAGCTTTATGTAGTGGCATGAAATAAGAATTGGATTCCTTTAGTTCTTAAGAATTTTTGAAATGTGAGTGTTTCTATTGACCGTGATTTGTCTATAGTAACAAGCTAGGTTGGACAAGGCATTTACCAATGTTTATAGGATGAGCTTCACTTTCATGAAATTCGGATGTGTGTCTTTGAATTTCTCTAGCTTGATGTGTGAAATGAAGCAATGATAACTGTTGCATTGATAATGATGTTTGTAGCTCTACTTATTTCAAGAAGATGTTTATGGTCAGATATGGAATTTCTCAAATTTTGTAAAGTGACATCAAGGAAAAGGGTATCCAAATTTATTGTTTGTTCACAATTATTATGCATTTAGATGGCTTCCATTTTATGTTTTTTCTCAAATGCATCATAGGAATGGTCAGATGTGTTTTTTAATTGGTCATATGCATTGTTTAAATGCCTAGATGTGCAATTCTAATTGTCATATGCGATTTTTAATGAATCAGAAGCATGGTTTCACTAACAAATGCATTTTTTAAAGGCTTAGGTGCGTTGTTTGATAGGAATATGCATTATAACAAAGATTAGAAGCATTATAATAATGGTCAAAAGTGTTGCTTTATGTAGTATATATGCTACTTTCAGGGTTTTTCAACAATGTCTTCATCTTGGACTTGGTTTCTTGATATCAGTTTGAAGTTCTTCTTTCTGGAAGGATTGTGATCCGCACTGGTGTTTTTTATTAAGTTTTAAAGCACCTCTAAGAAAAATAGAATTAAGATCAAAACAAAACATAAAACTTTACACACCTAGTAAATGGAAGAAAATAGCTTCCTAACAAGGTTATCTAAAGCTAGTGACTAGTGGGTTTTAGTGTTTAACAAGCTATGTTCAAATTTACCTCTCTTTTGACAGAGAGCTTCCCACCAATACTAAGGAGGTTTGGTGTAATCCCTTACGGGACTACTACAGGAAGGCTATGTTTTGAACACAGGTGGCTTGCATTTGATTGGGAATGCAAGATTGGAAGCAAATCCCTCTTACCTTCCCTCCTAAGGCAACTTGGGGGGTAGCCTTTCTATGGAAAGATAATCCTACCTAGTGTAAAGTAGGAAATGGAAATCATGATAGGTTGGGAAATTGTAATTTTTACTAGATGTGCTATAGAAATACTCATATGTGCTACAGAAAGCCTTATATCTGCTATTTAATCTAGAAAATGTGCTATAAGAAAAGAAAATATTCTCTAATATGCTTTATATGCACTTTAGAAATGATTAGATGCATACAAAAAAGATGCAAATGTGTCACAAAAGCCTACAGAAATTCTACAAAAAGATGTAAATGTGTTATAAAATAATTTAAATGCACTTTAGAAGGATTAAATGTGTTAAAAGAGTTCATAAGCACCAAAATATCTCTTGGGAGCATTAAAACAGAGCTTATAAGTGTTAGAGGATTTAGATCTAGTCCTTATGTGCTTGAGGAAGACTTTGGAACATTGTTCTTATTGATATGAGGCTTCTCGAATGATGGAGAACTTGTATTTGATTCGATCTATGCAAGAGAATAGAAAGGAACATAGATCTACACTAGAAATTAAAGATTAGAGTAAAAAAATTGAAAATAGAGAGGCTTTTAGTCGAGCCCCACGGTGAGCACTAATTTGTACATGATATAAATGCCTATTCATGAAACCTTAATGTAGAATGCAAATAGACTGATGACAAACTAGACTAAACCAAAGATATCATCATTAGAATGTAATCTCTATAAGCCTCTCATGTTTCCCTAACTAAAATTGCTAAAATAGCTCTCAGAACAGCATCTTAGTGATAGTTCTAGAATGGGAGTATGCTTAAAATGTAGATATATAAGAATGCATGCAAGATCTATGAATAAAATGTAGAGTATATGCTATCAAAATGCATATCCAATAAGATAACAAGTAATAAATGATGCTAAATAATAATAAAAACAATGCTAAAATGCTATGAACTTGCTACAATGATAATGCTAAAGTGATGAGTCAAAATGTGCTTATAGTGCAGATGCCTAAAACTTGGGTCCTTTGGCTCTTAGATTTCCCTCTTATTTATAGGATTTCAAAAGGGGTGTTGGTGTTTGAAACTACTGAACAACAAAATGCTCAATACCAATATGGTAATGCTCATACAACCTAAGGAATAGACAATTCCTATTAGCAATTATATGTGAAAATTATTTGGGCCCAACTTCAACAAAACCAAGGATGGTTTTCAACTCTTTAGGTTCTACTAAACCAAGGTGGGTATGCCAAAGGCATAATTTACCAAGATACTATTGTGTGAAACTTAATTTAGTTTCATTTTGATTTCAATCTTCTACCCTATCACATATTGAAATTTATTCATTTATTGATACTCTCTTATTCATATATGTCCCTTTTAAGAAGATTTTTGTCACAATTCTCCTTGAGTTTATAAGAATCCCTAGTAATAGCAGCTACCCATGACTCAAAAATTATGTATAAATGAGTTCTGACCAGCAATATAACCTTTACTAAAATTGATTTTGAATTTAAAATTGATTTGGCATGCAAAAGCAAGATTTACTCTCATCTTTCATTTGATTTATATGACCAATACCTTATCCATTGGGAAAAAACTTACTATTGGTAGGAGATCTAATTCAGACAACTTGTGAATGAATTTATCAACAAAAATCACCCATTCCCATTCTTATAAAATATTATTTTGATAAACTCATGAATTCTCTTGATCTATTCTAGCATTTATATATTTCATTGAATTAAAAGCAACACTAGAACCAATACACAACCAATCTAGATTGCATTCAGCCACATGATCATCATTCAAATGAACTCAAAATAAACAAGCTCATGAAATAGAGATAGGAAATGATGAGATAAAACAATAGTGTAAATACCCCTTTGTATTATCTATTTGAAATGAGTAATACAGTAACCAATAGAATTTTAATAGAGGCCCAAAAAATTCAATTGGTCATGTCATATTTCTTGAGAAAAAGTACACTTGAGAGTATATCAAAATACTACATTAAATAGGACCAACTATACTATTTCTTGATAATTCCAAAAAATACATTAGAATTTGGACCATCACATTGCCTTGAAAACTCATTTATATAGGCATGAGTTGCAACAAGCAAAGGGAAAATGTGATTGATAGGTGTCCTTATAAAAAAGATACTTACATACACCTATCATAAAAAGACAAAACTACAAATAAGAAAATGATTGATACATCAAACAATCTTTTGTGGGTCCCTTTCTATTACACTAGTTGGAAAGACAAGGGTACTATGATCTGATTCTTTGATTATTCTGATTCCTCAAAGTATTTGGCCATCAAGCTTGAAAAGGATGAGTCATCTCCAGTTACTTGTGAACTTACCTTAACCTAAGGATTCTCCTTGTCTTTAAAATTAAATGTAAGGGTGACTTTTTCTTTGTACTTTCTTCTTCCTCATCATTTTCTACCTCATCACCTTCTACCATCTACTCTATAGAAATAAATTTATCTTTCCACTCATTATAGGCAGTGTCATCTGGTCAATCAAAACTCAAGACCTCTCTTTGTAAAGTTCTTAAAGAATTTGCAACTGCCTCTATATCCAAAAGATCCTTTGTGATGGTATTATAGAACAATTGTACCTTTACTAGCTCTTCATTTTTCATTGCCCATAACAGATGGCCGATTTACTTTATAAATTTATTCATTCTTTCACATAAAATCTCATCCATCTCCCTCTTCCATTCTTCCTTTTCCTTCACTTTATCAATTGTCTTTAAAGTACAAGGAAATAAATCAATTTTTTTTAAAAATAATTGGAAAAACAAACAGTTAATCTTCTTTGAAAATAAACTTGTTTATCTTCAAAACCTTAAAATTTATTTAACAAATCAAATATCTTTTCTCTTTGATGAGAGAGTATTTGGATGATAGATATACACATAGTAGTGATATCTTCATTTCTTTCTGTCCACTTCCACAATAGGGATCTAAATACAACTTCATCTCTCTTCAATTTAACCCTGATAGTTGCAATCCTTGCCAATTGATCAAAAAATGTTGGCCATTCTATCCTATCCATTAGATACATTACACCTTGCCTCAATTTCTCTTCAAATTGATTATTTAATTCTACATGTAGTGCATACAACTTATTCTTCTATTCTTCAAAATCATCTAAAATGTAGAACAATAGCCTTTCTGGGGTGTCTAGTATCTCAATAATTGGAGTTGAACTGAATGGTTCAATAGGTAGCCATGGGGGGTATGCAATTCTTGGTATACTGGATTCTCCTGCTTTCTTTTCCCAAGTAGTTTCTCCATTTGAGATACTTTATTTTCTAATGAATGTATTTGCATAACCCTCTCCTCATATGCTTTCAAAACTTCTTTGAACCTAGTATTGAGTTGAGAAAATCTATCTTCTTCCTGGCAAGACACCACACTTCCAAATTTAGCATATCTAAAGCCATTCTAATTATTTTCTTATTGCCAACCTCACGAGCCCTGAACACTGTTAAAGCACTAGTATGCTCTGTAGTAGAAATTTCTTGCATTCTAGTCTTATCCCTTTTCTCAATAGACCAAATAACAAGGGCTTGGTGGTCATCACTAAACTTGACTCCTCTATGAGCCTATAATACCTCTTCTTTAGTCTTGAATTGGACATCCTTTTGTTTCCTTATTGGATCAAAGATAATGGCATTCACTATACCCCATTTTGGCAAAATGAGGACTCCTGATTGTCTAACTATTAGCCTTCTGCCATTAGTTGTAAATCAAGCAAAATCATTCAAAAATTTAGATTTCACCTCTTCTTTTATAACAAAGTCTAATTTGTTAGGTTCCTCTGCCTTTATCTTTTCATATGTCTTTTCAAAATTGCCTATGTTTAACCTTCACAAAAATTATGCAAATGCTCTAGACTTCACAAAACTTTCATCATTAATAAACGTTTCAGAGGCTTGGGCAACTCTAGGATCTATTTCCTTATCTTGGAAATCAACAACAGGTAGATCCAAGGAAGCTGTAGGAGGTTCTTGTTGTTCTCCAATCTCCAAATTAGTGGAAGTAACAATTACATCCCCCTCCCCACTAATTTGTCTCAATTGTTCCCTTAAAGATGCTTCATCATCTATCTAGACTGGGGACTAGCTTGGGGAATACTATTCTACTTGAGAAGAAGAAGACCCTTGCTCTAACTTTTGCCTTTTTAGAGCACTAGTTACAGATAGACTTTCTAGCATCGGTATTTGCTGGAGGGGAGCATGTTGTACACTTTGAACCATTACATAACCTACCCTTTTCTACAAGGTGTACTAATTGGGAGCCACTATATTTCTTTTTTTTATGCTCCTTTGCACCTCTACAGCCCTATCTGGATAAGTCTTGGCATATATGGCCTTCTTCTCATTCATGGTTTGGATTATCACAGAAAAATTATTCATTAATGCTTGAATCTTGGCTCCCTAATATTTTTTTATCTTTCAATGGGTCATAATTGGAGTCAAAAGTATTAATTAATTCTAGATTCTTACTAAATACTATCCATTTCTCCTTTCTCAATTGCTGCTCTTGTAAAGAAAAAATATTCCTAATAACATCCTCAAGATAGCATACTTGGTGCACCATGTAGGTAGCCTTTGTCCTCTCTCTTAAGAGGTCATAGAATCCTTTAGGGTCAATAAATCTAGCATGAGATTCTGCCATGTTGTATCTATTCAGGAACAAGTTGAGATGTTCCCATCGTTTTCTTAGAAAAATGAAATCATGCACTACAGTAACAACTTGAAAGAAGGTACCCTTCTTAGGAAAATCCCTCTCATCAATAGTTCCTATCTACCATAACAACATTTTTATCCCTATCTTCAAAGGCACATGAAATGGTAACACATGAGGCTTTCCCAGGAAACCATACTCTCCTATTATTGTTGAGACATTATAAGGAATTATAGCCCTCCAATTATGACTAACCAATAGCCATTGTCCATGGTCCTTAGGTCTAACCAACTCCAGCAGTGCTTATGGAATTCTAGCCTCTAATATCATATCCACACTCCATAATTGAACTCAATGCCTCTTTTCATCCTTGTTTATTTCTAGCCCATACCCTTAGAAAAGAAAGTATATCCCTTGTACAAGAATATATACATAAGAATGTTTCAAATAATCATCTATCCTGTGAATTCTATTTGGGGAGGCAATTTGAATAAACCCTAGAAATTATATAACAACAGACACTTGATTTTATGGAGTCACAGAGTACTTACCCCTTAAAACTTGCACTTCTAATTAGTATGATTTTTGCTGCAACTGACTAGATTGGTGGATTAAAATTTTGTGCCTAGTCTCTAAAATTTTTTTATGCTCTGATATTCTTTCTACACTTTAGTGGTTCATTAATGGTGAAATTGTCAGTTTTACTCATGCATTGATACCACACGAATGAGCTCTACACCATATTTACTCTCAGTAACTGTTACCTCCAAATTGCACCCAGATTTAAATCTTATCTATAGATTTTGCCAGATTAGATGGCTTTAATTAAAAAAAAAATGAGCTTCACAGCTTAAAAAATGTGGCCACATGTCACATTACCACTTACTCACATTCCTTAAACCTCTTGCATCTTAAATGTTTGGGTAAGTGTTATTCGTTGATCAAGACAAGATCAACGATCACACAAGTTTACAATTGAATAAGGCCCAGTTAGCTGCATTGACCAACAGGAAGTCTTTATGTGAGTATGTGCCTCTTGAAAACCTCCATGCAAGTAGGTCCCATATCATCTTTTGTGTGAATGAGTACTTGATGTCATTCTTTCCACGTGTCAAGTTAGCACATTCCTGCTTTCCTTATCCAATGAGCACCTTCATAAAGTAGGCATGCATCCTTCATTGATCTTAACAAGATAAATGGTGACACATCTTGAACCATTTAATATTTTGAAATAGGAGTGCTGAAATCACCATAGACACATGTTTGCATGGTGCATCCTCGCTTTCTTTAAACTTCATTCAAGTTCTTAGTGTTGGAAAGCGCCCTTCATTGATCTTAACAAGATCAATGGTATGAAAAAAATCTGCACTTTATGGTTGCATCATCCACTTGGACCAATGAAATGACTCTTCTCAACCCTCATGCTCTGACCAATCTGACTACTGCATTAATTTTTAGAATTTCCATGCATGTAACATAAATACTTCCAGCTAGGCACATGTGGCATATAGAAAGGTATAACTCAGCATTCTCCCCTAGTCCCCACCCCACTATAACATGTGGCATAAAGCCACATACCTGTATTTTTTATTTCTTGAACAATTTCTTAATGTGGGAAAGTGCTAACCCTTGATCTTTGAAGGATCTACGATTGACAAAACTTTGATCCTTTTTGGCAGACAAACCCCTTCATTGGTACAATTGATAGTATATATCAACAATCATTTTATAGCTTCGCACACTATAGCACATCCTAGAGATTCTTGACCCCACCTTGCTACGTGTCCAATTTGCGCTTCCCCACTTTATTTAATTCTTGTGCATCTTCTTAATGCAAGAAAGCACTAGCTCTTGATCTAAACAAGTTCGATGGTCGATAAATATTTGTCATAAAGTGATACCTCTATTAATATAACAACCAATCACATTATAGGAATTCCAGAACATGCATGAAAGGTATTGAAAAGTCTACAAAAAGGTTCTATGAATTTATGACAAATCACAATATTTGTGGTGCACTAAGACCTTAAAAAAAGGAAAGGGCTATGTATCATCAAAGTGCATGCCCACATTATTTAAAAACCTTGCATCTTAACATTTTAGAAATGCGATACCATTTGACCTAAACAAGATCAATGGTCACACATAATCTGTATCACATAGGATATTTCTCAATAAAATAATCGAGCAAATTGTAAACAAAGCACAACCAGTAGAGGTTTAAACAAGATTTTAATGAGTTCATGCTTGTGTAAGCCCAACCTTAGGGTAAAACTAATATGCCTTAAAGTTATTTTATTAATATTATTTTCAAAATTTTTTCAAAAAAAGGGTAAAATAAAACAAGGCACTAGGGTTTTCACACTTAGGGTTTTTCAACTAATTGTTTTAATGACAAACCTTGAGAATTTGATAGAATTCCAAAAACATAGAGACTAGGACATGAACTCGGGCAACCTAAGCATTTGAAAATACAAGGAACAAAAACCCTAATCTGCATGAAACAATGCCCTCAAAGTTTTTTCACTAAAGTTTCAAAAAAAAAATTTATTATGAAAAATTAGACCAATATGGCTTTGTCTAGGGATGATAGGGTACTTGAGTCTATGCAAGAATTCAGAATCTTTGGGAGAGAAAACTACATACTTGGTATAGGAAAGACAACTTCTGAGCATGAAACAAAACAAAAAAATAGGGAACTAGACTATACAAGGATATTTACAAGGATCTACAAAATATAGACAATGTACAAGAACACAAGGAACCCTAAAACTAATGTTGATGGAAAAATAAATACCTTAAGAAAAGAATCTCTTCAAGAGTTGTCCATTAACTGGCAATTCAAGAATATCTCCAGTTAGATGTCTTAAGAAATATGAATCTTCCCCACTTGTATCATAAATGCTATATGGACCCAACCAAATTTGGTCAAATTTACCATGCTTTCCTTTATCTTCCATTCTAGCATTCCACATTAATACCATGTCACCTATTTTAAACTTCCTCTCAGTGGTCCTTTTTTCATATAAATAGTTCATCTCTAATTGTAACTTGGCATTTTGAATAGATGATTCTCTTCTTGTTTCTTCTAATTGAAAGATGTCATCCATTCTGAGTTGCATCTCATCAGCAATATCATCTTCATAAAGTTGAATAAACTTGTACATCTCCAGTAGGTTATTCTGTGGAAGTCTAGCATGTATACCATAAACCAAATCAAATGGGGCACATCCAATAACATTTTTCACAGTAACCCTGTCAGCCCATAGAGCTAATGGCAATTTTGAATCCCATGCCTTCCTATTTTCCCCTATAATTATTTTGATAATATTTAGTATACTCTTGTTACTTGAATCCCATGCCTTCCTATTTTCCCCTATAATTATTTTGATAATATTTAGTATACTCTTGTTACTTGATTCTGCCTGACCATTCCCTTGGGGATGATAAGGTGAGGATGTGTACTTTATATTGCCATGTTTGGTACAAAAAAATTTATATTCCTCAGACCTGAAACACATAGCATTATTAGTCACAATTTTTTGTGGGTATCCGAATCTAGTCACAATGTTCTTAAAAATGAAATTAATAACCACTTTACTTGTTACATTCTTAGTAGGGATTGCGTCAATCCACTTAGTAAAGTAATCAATAGCTACCAAGATCCAAGAATTCCCAACACTAGATTTGTTTGTAATTTCACCTATAAAATCTATTCCCCATTATTGAAATGGTGCTTGCACTTCAACAAGACTTAATGGTATATTCCTAGAAAATTTCAACTTTCCACCAAATCTCTGTCAAGTATCACATATTTTCACAAATTCATGAGGATCTCTGAAAAGTGTTGCCCACCAAAAGCTAGCCCTAAGGATTTTATGAGCAGTAGTCTTAGCCATATAATGACCACCAGAAACACCCTCATGCATATCCTTTAAAATTCTTTTGGACTCAATTTCATCTACACACTTCACCAGAACCCCCTCCATATTTCTCCACCACAATTGACCTTGAAATATAAAATATCTTATAGCCTACAATTTAAGGAATCTTTTCTAGTTTTCTCCCTAATGGAGATTTCATGTTTTGCAAATAATAGATCACATCCTTGTAAGAGTCAAAAATATCCATATCACAAAGATTTTCTCTGCAACTATCATCCAATTGGTTGATTTGGTTTTCCTCTGAATTCACTTCTGTCATTAATTTGGCCAAACCCTGACCCCTAACCAATTTAGTGATTTGAATGTCAATATTGAATTATTGTATTATGTTGATCCATCTACATCTTCTACCAGATACCTCCTGTTGTCAAAAAATATCTTTTATAGTAGTAGTAGGAAAAAATGCAACAATAGTAGCTCCCATTAAATAACATCTAAAAGCCTTTATCCCTTTCACCAATGCATATGCCTATTTCTCAATTATCATATTTGAGTTCTGCTACCTACAATGACTTGCTAAAAAATGCAATGGATTATTCATAACCTTCTTCACTTTTTTGTAATAGTACTATAGCAACAGTATGAAATGAGGCAAAAGAAAATATGTGCATTGGCTTGTCATAATTTGGGGCTCTAAAAATGGAGGCATCTTTAATAGCTTGCTTAATCTTGTGGAATGCAATACTAGGTTCACCATCCCACCTTATCTCAGATCCTTTCTTAAGCATTCTTGATATAGGTCTACTAATTTTTGTAAATTAGTGACAAATCTCGTAACAAAGTTAATCTACCCAAAAATGATTGAATTCCCTTAACACTCTTAGGTTTCTGAATCTTGTCTATTGTTTCTACCCTTTTAGGATCAATCCTCACTCCATGTTTGTTGACCAGGTGTCCTAATAACTTTTTCCTTTTGTGACACCAAAATGACACTTTCTAGGATTCAAAGAAATACCATACTTAAGGGCTCTAATAAATACCTTCTCTAGATGCATGCAATGATCATTTTCATCTTTAGAGTAAGCAGTTAAATCATCCTGATACACAACTAAAAATTTATCAATAATATCAGCAAATGCCACATCCATTGCACATTGAAAAGTAGCCCTAGTATTAGTAAGTCCAAAAGACATCCTGACATATACACAAGTACCCCATGGGGTGGTAAAAGTAGTCTTTAATTGTTTTGATTCCTTAACAACCACTTGGTTGTAACCTAAAAATCCATCCATCATAGACATGAGCTCTGAGCTAGTGACCTTTTGCAACATGGCCTCCATGTTTGGTAAACCATAATTATCTTCTAATGAAAATATATTTAGATTCTTGAAATCAACACACAACCTTATATCTCCATTTTTCTTCCTAAAAAGAACTAAATTGGACACCCAAGAAGAATGTCTAATAGGCTTTATAATCCCTACATCCCTCAGCTTGATTAATTCTTGTTGCATTTTGGGAGCTAATGTTGGATTTATTGGCCTTTTTTTTTTTGTCTAAAAGGCTTAGCATCTACTTTCAAAGGACATCATATGACCATGAAAACACATGCCTATATTTTCTTAACAAATCAACTAGACCTTGCCTTATTTTAGGGGATAACCTCTTGCCAATATATACCTTCTTTGGTGCCTCTGAAGTTCCCAAATTTACATCATCAAGGTCCTTAGCACTATATTCATTAGTATCCATATGTGCCCTATCTTGGTTGTCAAAGATTGTTTCTAATACAACTAAACCCTTTGGGATCTTGTTAGTCTTTAATTGCACAATTTCCTACCCAAGAATAGTATCTTTTCAATTTATATTTTCCAAATAAGCTACACAATCAATTTCTTTTCCTGATAGCATATTTCCACAATTTAGAAATCTCAGAATATACTTATCATCTTCAAATACTTGGCAATTATGGATATTGTTAGGGATAGAGGGTCTAGTTTGAGTTTCAATTTTAGATGTACCAAAAAATGTAATATCATAAGGTTTTACTACTATATTTGCTAACAAATCTGCCATCTTATTGTAACTTCTATCCTTCCAAACTATCCCAAATACATCAAAACATTCCATCATGTCCCATACTGCATTTCTATACAATTTTAAGCTTTTATATTTTGACACATAAGTATTTCTTACATGGGATACCACCAATTTGGAATCTCCTACAACATGTAAACACTTTATCCCATTTATGAGATAATCTAAGACCTAACAGTAAAGCCTTATACTATGCTATATTGTTAGTACAAGGGAAACTTAAAGTAAAGGAGAATTTGTATGTTACCCCTGATGGAGATATCAATAAAAAACTTGCACCAGATCAATCTTTGCAGCATGCACCATCAAAAAACATAGTCCATAAATTACCCTTGTCTATTTTTTGTGTCATCTTCCATTTCCATTTGAGACTTATGCTTGGACTTCTTCAAAATCAAAACCTCAACTCTAAATGCATTAATATCTATATCCACAAAATTTTTCATATTGTCCTCTATATCTTCCTCTATCATGTATATACTCTTAGGCTCCCTGTTGACTTTTATCAAATTCCCCTCAATATTAAAAGTAACAAATGGCAAATCATACTGTAGACTCCCTCCCATGGCAACACTCCACTTTCTAGATAACAACATGCCATACTAAGGTATAATGTCAACAACCAATACACTCATAGTAAGCTCTTTGTCAAGATAGGCTATTAGTCTATATGGTAAAGAATTAATCGTACCTATGACTGTCACTTCTCTTTTATCCATGGCACAACATCTTCCTTGAGTAGTATCTACCTTCAAGCCTAATTCCTTCATTATTTCAAAAGGCATCACAGTATTGGAAGCACCAGAGTCAATCATGCAATTTTTTAATGTTTTACTATTTACTAAAATACTTAATTAAAATGGTTCAACATTTCCCAAACACTAATTTATACAATTATCCAAAAACATTTGAGGAATTTGAGACACAACTACTTTAGCTAAATTGTCCTTTACTTTTTCTTTACTACTCTCCTCGGGACTATGATTTTCATTACACTTGTGTCTCACATTTATACTAGTATTTCCCAACCATGGTAAAGCTTTATTTCTATGTTCAAGGATCCTTAACAATTCAGATAAAGGGACTTTAATAGTGATTTGTGATAACACTATAGTTTTATCTATAGAAGAATTCGATAAGCTATCAATAATAATACTCTTTTTTTCATGATGCTTATCAAAAATACTTACAACATCTTGGTGATTCTTGTCACTTGTAATGATTGCTTTTGGTATCTTCTCATCTATCTTGTTTGGAACATTATTTGGGGACTCATAAACCTTGGGATTATCTTCCTTCTTTGGTTCCAACTTTTTATTTGTAATTTTGATTTTCGTAGTAGGAATGTCTTTAAGCTTCAAATCTTCACTCTTCTTATGACCAGTTCCCTTTATGAAGATACTAGCTACCTTGCCCTTCTCATCTCTACCATACTAGTAGTCATTTGATCAATCTCTTCCCTAGAAGGTTTTCTTGATGTTACTTCTTCTTTTGAACCTACCATGTCACACACATTGTCTTTAATATCACTTTCATCAGAAAATACTTGCTATTGTATGACACTCTGAAACTATCTTTGGTCATGTACTTCTCTATCATAATCTTCATTTTCAGAATAATGTGATTCAAATATGTTACACCCTACATCATCTTTTTTTTCCTCTTGCTCAAGATACTTTTCTACTATAGTTTGATTTCCTAGAAATGAAAATGCTACTGCACAAGATTTAGGAGAATGGGGTAATTGAAATGCAAAACACCATGTAGGTCCAATAGTAGATTCAAGATCATCCTCTATATTTATAGAATTTTTTGATAGAGCATTAGAAGTCACCTTGTTATTGTTAATCTTAGGGGAAGAAACATTAGGCTAACCATCTTTCCTAGTAGTGGTATAGGGGAAATTCTACAACCTATTATGTCTATTGAAGTTAGATTGATAAGGGATCCTATAGTTAGTGGGATTCCTATCATTCTTTACATGAGGAAGACTTAAATTCTTTATAGCAGTGAGAACTTGACTTATCTCACTAGACTCTTGTTTCTTCCCACCTAAAATTTTATGATCTTCCTTTCTACTTCCATTGTTACCAAACAATCTAGGGTCAACCCTTTTACTTTCTAATTTGCCTAAGATTATAAAATTATTCTCAAAGTTAATAGCAATCCTGAAGACTTCTCTTAAAGTTGTAGGTTCCTTATCCCTAAGTTGATATGCTATTTTATCATCAAAATCATTCAAATAGGTGATGAGGCATACCTTATCATCAACTCACATGGTTTGCATCAGCTTGTACATTCTCTTTTAAAATGTATTATTGAACTCAGTGATAGACTCATTGGGTAGTCTCTTGATGTTATTGAATTCACTCAAAATATAACTTTGATCGAGCTTGTCACCATATTGTTCCTTGAAACGATATTCAATATCCTTCCAATCCATAATATTTACTTCAAGAAGTCTTTTGAACCATTCTCTAGCATCTTCAATTAGTGACTGAACAAAAAACTTCATCATAACATCTTTAGCTTCAACCTCATAATCACTCATCATATCCAAAAAACTTATTAAATGATCTTGACATGTAGCAACATTGTTCCCAACAAATTTAGGAAACCTTTCCCTCATTCCTTGTGGGGTGGGATTAGGAAAACTAGGGATTCCATCAAAACATATCTACCTATAACCCTCTAATAGGAAAAATATTCTTTACAAATTAATCTTAGGCTGATAGGGAACATTTATCTTAACATTATCCATGGTATTACTAGTATTAGCATCACCAATAGGCTTATTTAGATCCACTTTCTGTGAAAAAGAAGACAAGAAAGAAACGTGTACCTGAGTAGCATTCTGATCTACATTATCAAATTCACCATCTATGTTACCTTTAGGCATGGCTCTAGATTACTTCTTAGCTATTTCTAGGAATTTGATCTTCTTGTTCATCTAAGCTATAGTAGCCTCACTTTCTGCAATCTCCAATTTTCTAGCCAAAGCATCTTTCTCTTTTCTTCTCTTTTCCACCTCAATATCAAAAGGTGACATGGAATTATAAATCTAGACAACTTTTTTTGGTTCATTGATCTTAATACCAACTTCCTTTTGTTTTCCTTTATCTTGAATATTAACAGCATGTCCTACATCCCTTTTAGCCTCGAGGGTCTTATAGCTCTTGATCTGTTGTATCATAGGACCATCTTGGTTTGCATGTTTGTTCTCTATCAACCTTTTCTCTTTTAATTTGATCTGCTCAACTTGACCCGCAATTTCAAGCTACCAAGCACTAGCTGCCATCTCATTTTTCTTTTTTAAGCAGCAATTTGCCTATGTAATTCTTGTTTTTCTTCATAGGCTTTCATGATCATTTCCTCCCTTTCCTTCTAAAATTTCCAATCAATGGCTTCTTGCTTAGCAAGCTACATTCTCAACATTTCATTCTCATCAAGGTTAAGAATAGTAAACTCAGAACTAGAGGTCTTCTCATCATTGAAACTTTCAAGATCTAAATGTTTCAGTCTTTCCCATTCAAGAGAGTAATCTAACAAGAAATGGTTTGTGCTACACTAGAAAATATTGTTACTAGTCCTATCCTGTAGACTAAGTGCATTTGGTTGCACAACTTTTTCTTGACATATCATTTCAGAAGTGTTATATAAATAATCATCAAATAAACCAGGATAAGATCTAGGATCCTTGTATAAAGGGTCCCTTTTAGCAGCAAAAAGGTAGGTGTTATTTTCCCTTGCCATTTACTCCAACGAGTAATTTCCCTTCTACATCTAGGCTCCTTTCACAACCCAATTTTTCTTTCCTCTAGGAGGAAGATCAATCTATAACTTAAAAGCTATTTTTTTCTTCACATTTGCCCGAGTCTTTTTCACACTTCCCATGATATAAAGTGTTCTTAAACTTGACACTAGTTAAAACCTTTCTTAGTTGCCACCCACCTAGGGAAAAATAATGCAATAGTCTTGTTGACCTAACAAAATATCATGGGATTATCATGAAAGAAAGGGACAAATAGAATCGACCGAATCAGAATTAACCCTATCTTAGTGGATAAGACACCTTTGCAAGGACCATACATGTTAGTATACATCTGTAGTGTGGGATTTTTCTCTGCTTCTTTTTAAATTCTCAAGTTTTGTCACTAGAAAAGTCCACTAAAACCACAAGTAATTTCAAAGGATCTGACAATTGTAATACTGACACTTGTCCCTAGCAAAGTTGCCATTTTGTTGGTGTTTGAAACTACTGAGCAACAAATTGCTCAATACCAATATGGTAATACTCATAAAACCTAAGGAATAGCCAATTCCCATTAGCAATTATATATGCAAATCATTTCAGCCCAACTTCAACTATACTAAGAATGGTTTTCTACTCTTTAGGTTCTGCTAAACCAAGGTGGGTATACCTAAGGGATAATTTACCAGGATACTACTGTATGAAACTTAATTTAGTTTCATTCTGATTTTCATCTTCTACCCTATCACATATTACAATTTATTCATTTATTGATACTCTCTAATTCATACATATCCCTTTTAAGTAGATTTTGGTGACAATTCTCTTTTAGTTTATAAGAATCCCTAGTAACAGTAGCTACCTATGACTCAAAAATAATGTATAAATGAGTGTTGACTAGGAATACAACCTTGACTAAAAATGATCTTGAATTTAAAATTGATTCGGTATGTAGAAGCAAGATTTACTCTAATCTTTCATTTGATTTATATGACCAGTACCTTATCCATTGGGAAAAAACTTACTATTGGTGGGTGATCTAATTCAGACAATTTGTGAATGAATTTATCAATAGCAATCACCCATTCCCATTCTTATAAAATATCCTTTCCATAAAATCATAAATTCTATTGATCTACTGAAGCATTTATATAATTCATTGAATTAAAAGCAACAATAGAAGCAATACACAACCAATCCAGATTACATTCAGCCACACGAACCTCATTCAAATGACCTCAAAATAAACAAGCTCATGAAATGGAGACAGGAAATGATGACACAAAACAATGGTGTAAATAAAAGTTTGTATTATCTATTTGAAATGAGTAATATAGTAACCAATAGAATTTCAATAGAGGCCTATAAAATTGAACTAGTTATGTCATATTTTCTGAGAAAAAGTGCAATTGAGAGTATCTTAAAATACTACATGAAACAAGACCGACTATACTATTTCTTAATAATTCTGAAAAATACATTAGAATTTAGACCATCACATTGCCTTGAAAACTCACTTATATAGGCATGAGTTGCAACAAGCAAAGGGAAAATGTGATTGACGGGTGTCCTTTAAAAAAAGATACTTACATACAACTATCATAAAAAGACAAAAATCTGAATAATAGAAAGATTAATACATCAAACAATATTTTTGGGGTCCATTTCTATTACACTAGTTGAAAAGACAAGGGTACTATGATCTGATTATAAATTGTCTTTAAAGCACAAGGGAATAAATCAAAATTTTCTACAAAATACTTGGAAAAAAAAATAGTTAATCTTCTTTGAAAAGAATCTTGTTTATCTTCAAAACCTTTCAATTTATTTAATAAATCAAAGATCTTTTATATTTGATGACAGGATATATGGATGACAGATATACACATAGCAGTGATATCTTCAATTCTTTCTTTCCACTTTTGCACAAGGGATATTAATACAACTTCATCTCCCTTCCATTCATCCTTGATAGCTATAATCCTTGCCAATTGATTAAAAAATGTTGGCCATTCTATCCTATCCATTAGATACATTACATCCTGCCTCAATTTCTCTTCAAATTGATTATTTAGTTCTACATGTAATGCATACAACTTATTCTTCTCTTCTTAAAAATCCTCTCTAGTGTACAAATATGGCATTTCTGGGGTGTCTGGTATCTCAATAATTGGAGTTGATTTGAATGTTCAACATGTGGCCATGGGGGGTATGCAATCCTTGGTCTACTAGATGCTCCTACTCTTCTTTTCCCTAGTAGTTTCTCCATTTCGGACACTTTATTTTCTAGTGACTGTATTTTCATACCCCTCTCCTCATATGCTTTCAAAACTTCTTTGAACCTAGCATTGAGTTGAGAAAATCTATCTTCTTCCTAGCCAGACACCACACTACCAAATTTTAGCATTTTTGAAGCCATTCCAATTATTTTCTTACTACCAACCTCAACAGCCCTAAACATGGTTAAAGTAGCGGTATGCTCTGCAATCAAAATTTCCTCCATTTTGGTCTTATCCCTTTTCTCAATAGACCAAATAACAAGGGCTTGGTGGTCATCACTAAACTTGTCTCCTCTATGAGCCTGTGATATGTCATCTTCAGTCTTGAATTGGATATCCTTTTGTTTCCTTATTGAATCAAAGACCATGGCATTCACTATATCCCATTCTGGCAAAATGAGGACTCCTAATTGTCTAACTTTTTTCCTTCCAGCCTCAGGTGGAAATCAAGCAAAATCATTCAAAAATTTAGATTTCACCTCTTCTTTTATAATAGATTTTGATTTGTCCGGTTGCTCTACCTTTATCTTTTTAAATGTCTTTTCAAAATTGCCTATGTTTAACCTCCACAAAAATTGTGCAAATGCTCTAGACTTCACAAAAATTTTGTCATTAATAAACACCTGAGAGGCATGGGCAACTATACGATCTATTTCCTTACATTGGTAATCAGCAACAATTAGATCCAAGGAAGGTGTAGGAGGTTCTTGTGGTTCTCCAATCTTTGAATCAGTGGAACTAACAATTACATCCCCCCCCACAAATTCATCTAATTTTTTCCCTTAAAGATGCTTCATCATCTATCCAAATTGGGATTGGCTTGGGGAATATTGTTCTACTCGAGAAGAAGAAGACCCTCACTCTAACTTTTGCCTTTTTCGAGCACTAGCTACAGATGGACTTTACGGCCCTGGTCTTTGCTACAAGGGAGCCTATTGCACACTTTGAACCATTACATAACCTGCCATTTTCTGCAAGGTGTACTAATTGGGAGCGACTATATTTCTATTGTTTATCATTCTTTGCACCTCTACAGCCTTGTCTAGATAATTCTTGACATATATGGCCTTCTTCTCATTCATGGTTTTGATTATCACAACAAAATTATTCATTAATGCTTGCATCTTGGCTCCCTAATATTTTTAATCTTCCAATGTGTAATAATTTGGATCAAAAGCATTAATGAATTCTAGAGTCTTATTGAATACTATCCATTTCTTCTTTCTCAATTCCTGCTCTTTTAAAGAAAAAACATTCCTAATAATATCCTCAGGATAGTATACTTCGTGCACCATGCAGGCAACCTTTGTCCTCTCTTTTACGAGGTCATAGAATCCTTCATGGTCAATAAATATAGCATACGATTCTACCATGTTGTATCTATCCAAGAACAAGTTGAGATGTTTCCACCCTTTCCTTAAAAAAATGAAATCATGCACTATAGTAACAACCTGAAAGAAGGTACCCTTCTTAAGAAAATCCATCTCATCAATAGTGCCTATCTACCATAACAAGTCTACTATCCCAATCTTCAAAGGCACATGAAATGGTAACACATGAGGCTCACCTAGGAAACCATACACTCTTATTACTGTTGAGACATTATAAGGGATTATATCCCCCAATAGCCCTTGTCCATGTTCCTTAGGTTTGACAAACTCTAACAATACTTGTGGAATTCTAAGACTGTCCCCTCTCAAAAGCTATCTAAGCATTGATGCAAAGTATCTATCAAACCTAACAAAACTAGCATCTCTAGCCCCTGATGTCATATCCACACTCCATAATTGAACTAGATGCCTCTCTCCATCCCTGGTTATTTCCAACTCCATACCCTTAGAAAAGAAAGTATATGCCTTGTACAATCATATATGCATAAGCAATGAATACTAATAGAAAGGTTTATTTACTTTCCCTTTGGCTATCTGACTAAACCATTGTGAATCTCTTGTGCTAAGAAAGTACCAAAGTCAAGAATAGTGCTCATCCCAAATTGAAGAGTCTGAACCATAATGAAAAAAATAGAGCCTGGGATATGCTCTACTTCATGCATTCCAAAGATCTTGCATAGAGAAAAATATAATGCTTGAGCCCTTAGATTAAAATGTTTTCTTATTAATGGCTTGAGTGTGCTAGTAGAGATTATATATAGTGTACCCATCTTGGTAGCATGTTCTTGCAATGGCCCTATTTTCAAGTATATCCTTTGGACATCATACCTTGCTTGGAGGTCACCCATGTCAATTTCTTCATGGACAACATGGTTAGCGTTTAAATTGAAAACCTCTCTAATTAACTTAGGGAAAACTCTAAAACGATTTACCCCAGCATGGTTCTTAACCCAATTTGTAATAGGTTCATACTTTTTAGCTAAATAAACCAACAAATCGCTATCAAAGAATACTACAGGGACTATTAATTTTCCAATGTCAAATTCTGAGACATTGTTCATGGGGGTATCTAAATTCCTTTCTCAAAACCATTTTCTAAACAATTATAGGCCTCCCACAAATACTTGGGCATCTCTTAGCTAATTTTCCTTGTCATAGAAACCCTTCGCTACAATTTCCCTAGAATATTTTGCATTGAGCTCCCTTCCCTTAGTTATTTCATGTAAGGATAGAGGGAATTGTTCAAGAAAATCATTGTGTATAGAACATTTCAAATAATCTGTTTGTCCCATGAATTCTTTTCGGGGAGACATTTTGAATAAACCCTAGATATTATATAACAATAGACACTTGATTTCAAGGAGTCAAAGAGTACTTACCCATTAAAACTTGCACTTTTTCTCTATATGATTTTTGCTACAACTCACTAGACTGTTGGATAAAAATTTTCTACCCCGGCTCTGAAAATTTTCTTTGCTCTAATATTTTTCTTTTCTTTGGTGGTTCATTAATGGTGAATTCATGATTTTTATTCATGTATTGAAACCACATGAATGAGCTCTGCACGATATTTACTCTCAGTAACTGTTACCTCCAAATTGCACCCAAATTTAAATCTTACTTATAGATTTTACCAGATCAAATTACTTTAATTGAAAAAGTAATGAGCTTTATGGCTTTAAAAATGTGTCCACATGTCACATTATCATGTACCCACATTCCTTAAACCTCTGGCATCTTAAAATTGTGGGTAAGTGCTATTTGTTGATCAAGACAAGATCAACGATCACACAAGTTTACAATTGAATATGGCCCAGTCAATTACACTAACCAATAGGAAGTCTTTATGTGAGTTTGTGCCCCCTAAAAACCTCCACACAAGTGGGTCACATATCATCTTCTGCATGAATGAGCACTTGACATAATTCTTTCCACATGTCAAGATAGCACATTCCCACTTTCCTTATCCAATGAACACCTTCATAAAGCGGGCATGCATCCTTCATTCATCTTAACAAGATCAATCATGACACAAGTTGAACCATTTAATATTTTGAAATAGGAGTGTTGAAATCACTGTGGACATGTGTTTGCATGGCACATGCTTTCTTTCTTTAAACTTCATTCAAGTTCTTAATGCGAGCAAGTGCCCTTCGTTGATCTTAAAAAGATCAACAATATGAATAAACTCTGCACTTTATGGTCACATCATCCACTTAGACAAATGAAATTACTCTTCTCAACCCAGTGAAATGACTCTTCTCAACCTAGATCAATCTGAGTATTGCATTAATTGCTAGAATTTCTATGCTCATAGCATAAATACTTCTAGCTAGGCACATGTGGCATACAACAAGGCACATACCCACATTTTTTATTTCTCAAAAAAAATTTTAAAGTGGGAAGGTGCTAGCCCTTGATCTTTGAAGGATCTAGGGTTGAAAAAACTTTGGTCCTTTTGGGTAGACAAACCCCTTCATTGGTACAATTGGCAGTATATATCAGCAATCATTTTATAGCTTGGTAAACTGTAGCACATACTAGAGATTCTTGACCCCACCTTGGTACGTGTCCAATTTTTTCTTCCCCACTTTATTTAATTCTTGTGCATCTTCTTAATGTAGGAAAGTGCTAGCCCTTGATCTAAATAAGATCAATCGTTGATAAATCTTGGTCATAAAGTGATACCTCTATTAATATATCAACCAATCACATTGTAGGAATTCCAGAATGTGCATGCAAGGTATTGACAAGTCTGCAAAAAGACTCTGGCAATTTATGACAAATCACAATCTTTGCGGTGCACTGAGACCTTAAAAAAAAGGCAAGGGCTAAAGTGCATGCCCACATTATTTAAAAACCTTACATCTCAACATTGTAGGAATGTGATACCCATTGAACAAGATCAATGGTCACACAAAATCTATATCACATAGAATATTTCTTAATAAAATAATTGAGAAAATTGTCAGTAAAGCAGGCCAATAAAGGTTGAAACAAGATTTTAATGAGTTTATGCTTGCATAAACCCAACCTTAAGGTAAAAGTGATATGGCTTAAAGTTATTTTTGTAATATTATTTTTGAAAGTTTTTCAAAACTAGGGTAAAATAAAACAAGGCATTAGGGTTTTCACACTTAGGGTTTTTCAATTGATTGCTTTGATGAAAAACCTTCAGAATTTGATAGAATTCCAACAATATAGAGACCAGGACATGAACTAGGGTAACCTAAGCATTTGAAAATACAATGAACAAAAACCCTAATTTGCATGAAACAATGCCCTAAATTATTTTTCACTAAAGTTAAAAAAAATATGTATTGTCAAAAATCAAACCAACAAGGGGTCGGGCTAAGAATCAGAATTTTCACCTATGACTGATGATTGAAAGTGAAATTGGAAATATCTCATAAGAGACCAGGAGGAAGAGTCCAACAAAATTTGTTTTGAGGATAATTGAGGATATTTTTAATTCTTTTAAAATGAAAAAGGTAGATTTTTAATTTTGTGAGGATAAATGATTTTGTATATTTAATAAATTCCTTATTTATTCTCAAAACTTTGTCTTTTTCTTCCTCATTTTTTGAATTTCATTTTATGAATTTGAATTGTTTTTCTACTCTTTTAAAGTTGATTTAGGTCTTGTCAATTTGATGGATGATTAATGACTTGATGTGATTTTCTATTTGAAAGTCTATTGTGTTTCTTTTGATTTTCTCTTTAGTTTGTACTGATTGATCGAAATTGTGTGATTTAGGTCTTTGCCAATTTTTGGGTGTCTACAATAGTAATATGTCTCACCAATATATTTCGGATCAATTTTTAAAAAACAATTGTTCCAATTATATGTTTTTAAGAATTAAGCAAGTATTGCAGAGATTGAAAGAGGAGAAGCTTTTAATTAATTTGAAGAAGTGTTCCATTATGCAGTAATAGATTGTGTACTTAGGATTTATGATTTTAGCGCATGGTTTGAGAATGGATCTTGATAAGGTTAAATTAATTTTTGAGTGGCCAATACCTAAGAATGTGGATTCAAGGTAAGATCATTTCTCGCTTTGGCTAGTTTCTAGAGAAATTTGATAAAGAATTTTAGTACTATTTATAATGCTATTACTTAAACTATGGGAGGAGATAATAAAAGGATTTCAAGTGGAAACATGGAGCTTATAAGATTTTTGAGTCTTTGAAACAAAATTTTGTTGAGTTTCCTACATTGGATTTACCTGATTTTAATAAGATATTTCAAGTTGAGTGTGATGCAAGTGGTAGTGCAATAGGAGTTGTGTTGAGTTAGTAAGGTCAATCTATTTCTTTCGTTTGTGAGAAATTGAATAATTCTAAAAGGAAGTATTCTATGTATGATCAATAATAATATTCTATTATTCAAGCCTTGAAGAAGTGGATACACTATTTGTTTCCCAAGGAGTTTGTATTGTAAACTAATCATAAAGCTTTATAGTATTTTGAAAGTCAACATAAGTTGAATTGGAGACATATGAAGTGGGTTGAATATTTTCAAAGTTTCATGTTTTTGAGCAATCATAAGAGTGGATTCACTAACACAACTATAGATGCATTGAGTAGAAGACATTCATTGTTGACTAAGATGAAGATTGAGGTTCTTTTTCTTAATAAGATGGAGGAGTTGTATAGTATTGACCTTGATTTTTTTTAGGTGTGGAGAGGGTGTAGAGCACCAAATCTATCAGATCAACCAAGTATGTATGATGAATATTGTATTCAAGATGATATGTTCCTCAAATGAATTTATATGTGTATATCAAGACATTCTATCAGAGTTAATTTGATTAAATAAAGTATTGTGGTGGATTGGTTGGACATTTTGGTATTCATAAGACATTGAGTTTTCTTAAGGATAAGTATTATTAGCTATGGATGTATAAGGATGTTTAGAATTTTTAAGGAGTTACAAAAAAAATCACGTTGTAAAAGGAATAAGTCAAAATATTGGATTGTATACAACTATTTATGTTCTTGAGAAACCTTGGAGTGACATTAGTATGGATTTGTTCCTTGGATTACCTAAGATAGCAAGAGGGTATGATTCCATATAATTTTGTGGATAGATTGTCTAAAATGGAATATTTCATGTACTATGTAAGAATACATGAGATAATGTGCATGTTTCTGAGATTTTCTTCAGAGATATTTTTAGATTAAATCAATTACCAAGAAGTATTATCCCTGATAGAGATTAAATTTTTTTTGGTTATTTATAGACGACATTGTGGAAGATGGATATAATGGTTAGTTTAGTTCTACATTCAATCCATAGACAAATGGACACATAAAGGTTGTAAATAGAAGCTTGCGCAATTTTTTGAGATGTTTAGTTTGAGATAAGCCAAGTAATTTGGATATGGTATTGGCACATGATGAGTTTACATATAATAATTTCATGAATTGGAGTACTACAAAAATAGCTTTCGAGATTGTTATTGGAATGCAGCCTAGAGGAGTATCATATTTTATGGATTTTATTAGTGAGGGGAAGAGAAGTGTTGAAGGGGAAAATTTTATTGATTTTAAAAAGTCTTTGAGTGAGGAAGTGGAATTGAAGTTGGAAAAAAGTAATTAGGAATATAAGAAGAATGTGGATAAGTCTATGAGATATCATGTTTTTGAAGTTGGTGATGAGGTGATAGTTCATTTGAAGAAGGGAAGATTTATTGTTGGAACATATAGTAACATTAGAATGAAGAATTTTTGACCTTGTAAGATATTAAGGAAGTTTGATAGTGGTAATGCCTTATGAAGTTGAGTTTCCCAGTGACATTGATATATCTCATATATTCAATGTTGCTGATTTTCATTTGAGTATCATGAGTCAAATAATGAATTTGTTTTACTAGATAATTATCTAAAAAAGAAGATAGAAGAGGTTGAAAAAACACTAAATCAAAGAGTTGGTAAAAAAATAAAAGAAAGATATTACCATGAGTCTTTGGTGAAGTGGAAGAATGGACAAGTTGAAGATGCTACATGGGTTTCTCAATTTGAGTTGGACTCAACTCAGGTTGTAACATCACAATAATTTAGGAGAAACATTTCTTTCAACTTCAATTGTCTGATGCAAGAGTATCTTGGGTTGCCTTACTATCATTCTCATCTTTGTGCATTTTGTCTATTAGTGTTGAATTCCAGTAGTTGTCGAGCTACAATTACTATCGAGTTCATTGTTGGTCAAGTTGTTCAATGTTGGCTAAGTTATTCAACATTGACTGAGTGATTTGGTAACCAAGTATTCTTTCATATGTCACATGAACCTGATGTTTTCTTATGCTTGGTTCATTCTTTGACTGATTATTCTATGACTGGTTACTTTTTTGAGCTAACTTATGGATTTAATTTGGGTTATGAATTGAATGTAAGGATCTTGTCTTGGGATGTGAGTAGACCATTTTGAGGTTAGCCTTCTATTATGTAATGATCTAGAATATTTTGTATGCCATTTTTCCAAGTATAAATAGGGGTTTTTAGGTTAGGTTAAAGAGGTGGAGAGAAAGAGAGAATGCCAAGTTGAGGAAGTTGAACATCTAAATTAAGGATTTGTGAAAATTCTTAGTCTGGAATTTCGTAAATCTTGTTGGTTGTAACCTGATCTAGACAAATTGATGAATTAATAAAATATTTGGTGTTCCTTCTCTCCTTAGTGTTCTTCTATGTGTTTTTTTTCTTCCATTGTATTCACTCATCAAGGTGGTTGGATAGTTAGGTGTGCCTCTAGCCCTATCTTTTCATCTCTTCTTATATTATTCTCTTAATGATAAACAAGCTAGAGATAAAGGTGTTGCAAGAGATAATCTAATAAAATATATGAAATTATAAAATCAGGATAGTTTATAAGCACTCATAAATAAATTTGGTTAAGATTCCTAATAGAGAAGAAAATAAAAATAAGAGAGATGCACCAAAAATTGTAAGTGGGGCCATGAAGAGGATATACCCAATAAGTCATCATAGTGGAGAATTTTTTCAAGAACACCAACAAGATGATCTATTTATGAAGAAATATACATGGAGGAAGAACAGAATTTGAGTGAATTAAAATACGAATGAAATGAAGATGAACATCCAAAATAATGTCTATATTATATAAAATTTGGATATGATAGAGTAGAAAATATTTAACAAGATAGGCTCTTGATGAAAAAAACAAGAAAATTAGAGAAGATAAATCTAGATAGAAATACCAACATAAAAAGAAAGATAATAAAGAAAAAAATAGAAGAAGAACAAGATGAAATATATCTAGGGGTATCAAGGACCCTCTTGTATAATGCACCTATTTTGATAACTTATGAATCCAATAAAAGGGGATGTAAAAGGAGCCACAAAACAAAAACTTTTCTATCATTATAAATTCATCTATGTCTTTTAAAATAAAGTAAAATGGGAGAAATAAATTATTGATAATAATAGAAATATATAGCCACAAAGGGAGTTGGTAGTTTTAAAGTTAGTATAAAAATTTGAAGAGAAGATGCAAGTACACGATTGTTAGATGTGTAAGGTGGAGTTGGGAATCCAAACCACAATGGAAGAAAAAAATGATTATAGAAAGTGGTAATTAGAATTTTTGAAAGAAATAAGGATAAAAATATAATGATGAATGCAATGAATGAATGAAAAAATTAAAGGGTATTTCCCATTAGTTCTTGTGACACTAGGGTTACATTTTCCATTCTAGAATTCTAGAATTTGTATCTGGATGAGAGGCTAGTATTAAAGGAATGAATCACTTTTTCTTAGATAAATTTAGATAGAAATACCAAAATGAAAGAAAATGTAATAAGGAAAAGAAAAGAGAAGAGGAACAAGATGAAATATGTCTATAAGTATCAAGGACCCTCTTGCATATTGTACCTATTTGGCTAACCTATTAAATCCAATAAAAAAGGATTTAAAAGGAGGCACAAAACAAAACAAAATTATAACAATCAAAAAATAGAGCCAAAAAGGGAGTTGGTTGTTGTATATTTATTATTAAAATTGAAGAGAAGATGTAACTACAAGATTATTAGATGCATGAGATCAAGTTGGGAATCCAAACCACAATGGAATTAAAAAATTATTATAGAAAGTGGTAACTACCATTTTTTAAAGAAAGAAGAACAGTAAAAATATAATGATGAATGCAATGAAAGAATTAAAAACATAAGAGGGTATATCTCATTAATTCTTGTGACCCTTAGGCTATGTTGCCCATTCTATAAGTCAAGAATTTATACCAAGTTGAGAGGCCGATATTAAAGGAATGAATAACAAGTTCTTAAATAAATTCAAACAAAATAACCAACATGAAGGGAAAGATAATAAATAAAATAAAATAGAAGATGATGAAGATGAAATATGTGTAGGAGTATCAAGGCCCTCATTCATATTGTACATATTTGGCTAACTTATAAAATCCAATAAAAATGGATGTAAAAAGAGCCACAAAGTAAACACTTCTCTATCATTAGAAAATGACATATGTCTTTTTAAAAAAAAGTAAAAAGGGAGAAAGAAATTATTTATAGAAATAGAAACATATAGCAACTTGAAGGGATTTAGTATTTGTATATTGAGTATAAAAATTAGAAGATAAGATGAAATTATTAGATGTATGAGATAGAGTTGGGAACCAAAACCAAAATTGAAGGAAAAAAATCATTATAGAAAGTGGTAACTAACATTTTTGAAAGAAAGAATGATAACAATATAATCATGAATGAAATAAATGAATTGAAAAAATAAAACATGGTATATCCCATTACTTCTTGTGACCCTTGTGTTATATTTTTGAAGTATTTGATAGTAGCCAAAAAGATAGGGGTTTGACCCCAAGGAACAAAAAGTCTGAAGAATCAGCTAGAGGTAACCTTCCAGTTAT
Organism: Cupressus sempervirens; assembly: GCA_028749045.1. Classification (NCBI taxonomy): domain Eukaryota; kingdom Viridiplantae; phylum Streptophyta; class Pinopsida; order Cupressales; family Cupressaceae; genus Cupressus; species Cupressus sempervirens. The sequence goes on along the minus strand of CM053785.1, from coordinate 705,449,485 downwards.
CTACCCTATGCCATCTTTAAAGTTAAAAAAAGCAACTTTTGTCCATAGCATAATTGACAACACTATTTGTCCTTAAACTAATATGCACAATAGACTATAAAATAGACCAGCAACTCCTGAACAAAATGTTGTTATTAATCGACATAAACATAAAAGCTAAACCCTTGTGGGGTACCAAGTTCATAGTAATGACCATTAAAATCCTTAGAGAAAAAACACCAAAACTAGGACTAGCTGAGTTCTTCCTATCATTTATTGTCTTCCTTCTTTTCCTCAAGAACATCCTTTTTTGCATGCTCCCCCTTCGCATTAACTAGTTTGTCCAAGATAGCCTTTAGGTAATCCTCCACTAGAAACCCATAGATGGATCGAGTGGTCATAGTAGCTTTTCCTAGGTCCTTCTCCTCATTATTAACCTAAAATAAGTATAAGCTTGTGGCCATGGAGTGCATGACCTTGGTGGAAAATCTACCATAGTATCAAATCTCTGGTAGATGCCAGTTTGATTGTTAGTTAGGTCCTTCATAGACTATTTTGGCCTTTCCAGTATGCCCTTACTATGGTTGTGCTTCCCTTTCTTCCCAATGTCTTTGGTAGTTTCTTTTCTATGTGAGGTGATATCCTCACCCCCCTCCCCACTCCTATTCAAGGTAGCCTATAGGGTATTAGAGATATGGGAACAGCTTAGAGGGCTAGGTGATATCTTATTGACCTAAGGAAATCTCTTCTTTCTTACAAGTCTGACATCACTATTAGAAGACTCAGAGGTGGAATCATGCTTGGGGGGACATAAATTTTTCTAACTAGAGACATTTACTAGTTCTCTTGGTGTTCTTTGAACCCTTTTTAGTATTTGAATTTGACTCTATGAGGCTAATTTTAACCTCAGGGTCCATTTTGGCTTCCAGGCTAGGGGTTTTCTTGAACTTCTTATGGCTAGGGCCAACACCTTAGTCCAAGGAGACTTGAAGGGTGATAGAGGCCAAAGGGTTAACTAAAAGAGGTGGGTTCTGGGCTAGATGGTAGATATATAGTTTGTTCACGAGCCCTTGATGGATAAGGTAGAAATTCTTACCCTCGTCATGTTTTCCCACCTTGTAAATACAATCTTCTAGTGAATGAAATAATAGAAATGGGAAGGAAATGTGGTCAAGATTCTTGAAGTGTTTTGAAATAGGGAAGTGGTAATAATAGATTACCTAAAAGTGGTCCTCTAGGTTGATACACCACATGATTACATAGAAGATGGCATCCCAAGGCTTAGGGAGGGCAACCTATGAAAACCCTATGTGCATTCATGTTGATTCCTCCTTGAATTTTATTTTTTGTAGTCAAATCGCTTCATCATTGACCTTAGCCTATCTTTGCCATTTCTTTACCTCCATAGTAAATTCTCTAACCCTCATATTAGTTTCCTCAAAAATCATTGACAATTACCTTTCTATCCTTCCAAGTCTGGAAGAACTGCATCAAGACAATCTCGTTGTGCTTCACCATACCCTCCATATATGGTAAGAGGTCACCTTCCTACAAGTAGATCATCACCACCTCATTTCTTCAAATAACTTCCTCCACACTCACTAGTTCAATATGATCACTAAAACCCATGCCTTCTCCTAGTTTGACGACCAATTCCTGAAATGACATAGCCTTGTTGTAGGTATGGTAGTTATCGAATATAAAATGAAAAGCATGAATGATAAAAATGAAAAGGCATTGTATATTAATCATTACTCTGCAAGGTTTCCTGAAAAAACAAAAATCCACCATCTGCGACATGTGTAAGTGATCTCTTTCCATCTATAAATGATTGATGCTAGCTACAGTTTGTGTGAGAATTCAAAAACTTGTCATCTATATCTCACTAAATCCCTTTCCAAACAAACCCTTTATGGAAAGCCTTGTCCTTACACCCACGTGGAAAATTAAAATCTTTCCACCTATATTGATTATTCATATGGTATTATTGAAAGTACACTCCCTTTCCATCACCTGCATTGATGATGGCAACAATCTGACATCCTCCCATTCCACTAATCTCATGACACCATTGCTAAATTTGGCCAACTCATCTTACATGCCATCCCCTTCTCAATATATGTGTGCCACTTGGATCTCATGGTAATCTTCCCTCAACCTTATGATTTCATTAGTTATGATTCTAATTGACTAGTTGCTTTGATCCTCTCCCTTAGTAGCCTTAATGATAAGCATAGAGTCCCCCTTAGTAGCTAGCTTATTGATTTCCTAAGCTCTTGAAATTCTTAACCCCTATAAGACTACCAGAGGTTTAGCTTCATTGTTAGAGCCTCCTCTATAGTTTTTAGCAGAGATGACCACCATATTTACCATGTTGTTATAAAGAACAACCACTACTACAATACTTCCCATAATGGTCAAACCATTCAATTTTATTTTAAACCAAGATAAAGGGGGTCGATGCCACACCATCTTCTTCCCCACCAAGATTTTTGAATTATCAAATTATGCAATGATTGAGGCAACATTCCAAGATGAATCCGATTTCATTTCTAGTCCACCCAAGGGGTTCAAGGGGCTTTCATTGCTAGACCCGTTAGCATTCTTTAATTAGCCTAATAATCTATTGGGCCACCCCTTGAATAGTAGTATCTTGTTCTTTGAAGATCCTATTGTTCCTTTCCTTCTAGATATGCCAAGTAACATATGGGGGGATAATCGACCAAAAGTTTCTAAGATATGGGTGAGGAGCCAAACTATTCCAATGAATAAATTGGTTCAATTCACTCTTTATACACCACTGGACCTCCCATAGGGAAAGTACTTCCCTCCACCCAAACGTGGCAAAGGGGTAGTGGATAAGAAAGTGTGGAATAGATTACCCATCTTGGAGACAAAAAATTCAATAGTTATTGAGTTGACACTCTCTATGCTAGAGGTTATCAATAGTGGGTACTGACCATGCAAATTTGTCTACCAAATTTTTTTTATCTTTGGTAGGATCCAAGTGTGCCAGGATTTTTACCAATAGGCCTGAGCCACCCCCCCCCCCCCCCCCAAAACAACAAAGATAATTTGAATTAATTATAAAATCCCCTAAGGGTATGAGTTTCCTCACTAAGGAGTCCTCAAAAAGGTCAAGGTGGGTCATATAGGTATGGAGAAGGTAATGTAGCTCCTAAGAAAGCACCAACTCCACAGGCTCAAGGTTTTGGAAAGTAACCTATTTCCTTTTAGGAGTAATGAAGTTTTGGATCTAAGGGCCATACAATCTAGTACATTTCTCATACAAAGGTGAGAACTTAGTCTGCATGAGTGGGTTGTCATGAATCCATTGACCCTCTCCAAAGTCAATAGAATTACCATTCTCCATAATCTAATGACACCCATTTTTTAGTATCTTTCTAGTTTTGACCACATTGTTCCAAATCTTGAAGCCCTTGAGTAGAACATGTTCCCAAGGGAATTGGTAGGGAGACAATCCTACAAAATATTTAGCCTTGATAATCTTACACAACTGCCTTCAGAACTCAACAATTTCCAACTAATTTGGGTTAATAGGGCCTTATTCAAGTGTCGTATTCCTCTTAAATTTAGACTACCAAGAATTTTAAGACAACATACTTTCTCCCAGCTAACCAAATTCATTCTTGACTTTTCTTTAGTGTCAAACCACAAGACGTTCTACTAGATTTCGTCAATAATTTCATTGAACCTTCCTAGGATTTTGAAAATGGAGAAGAAATACACCAAGATTCTCTTTAGGGAGGTGGAGACAAGCTAGAGTTTCCTAGCATTACTCAAGATTTTTCCTTTCTAGCCAACCAACCTTTTTTGGAAGCATTCAACCAAACCATTACAAAATTGATTGGGGACTTCTTTTATCATAAGTGATAGACCAATATACGTATTAGGAAGGGATGCCTCCTAGTAGCCAAGAATACCTATCACTTTTTTTGTCAAATTAGAAATGGTGTTAAAGAAAAAAACTTTACTTTTCTTGTAATTAATGCATTGACTAGAGACCAACACTTACTGATTTAGGGTGTCTTCCCATTCTTTGGCTTCATGCAAGGAGGATATGCTGAATAAGAAGGTATCATCCACAAATTTTTGTATGATTTATGGGGGGGCATTGGGAGGAAGGTTTAATGCCCTTGATTCTATCAGAGTTAGTCAAAGAAACTAAATTTATGCTTAGCAATTCCACTACAATAATAAAAAGTTAGGGAGATGGGGAGTCATCTTGGAAAAGACCTTCAGAGGAAGAGAATACATTTCTAGATGCTCCATTAATGATCACTAATAAAGTAATAGAGGTAGCAACATTTTTTTATAATACTATTAACCTTTTCATTAAAGCCAAGTTTGGAAAGAATAACAAATAGGAATTCATGCCTAACCTTATCATAAGCTTTGGAAATGTCCAGTTTAAGAGCCATAACCAGTTTCTTAGACCTTTCCATAGAGTGTATTACATCATGTTAGTAATAATTAGATCAAGAATCTGCTTCCCAAGCACAAAGCAATTTTGAAAGGGGCCAATGAATTTTTCCAAGAGAGGCTCGATGCAATTCACCATAAATTTAGCAAGAAACTTATAAATTGTATTACAAATGTTGATAGGTCTAAAGTCTTCCAATCTCTAAGGGTCCTCCATCTTAGCAATGAGAGAAATTAAGGTCTGATTAAGTTCCATCAATAAGTTTTGCCTCCAAACAAAGTAATGAGAAACATGCATAATGTCGTACTTGACAATCTACCATAATTCCTATAAGAAAGTAGGAGGAAACCCATCAGGACTAGGGTCTTTATATTGATCCATACTGAAGATAGCCATTATGACTTCCTCTTCTTTGACCTTGTATGTCATCTTCTCATTTATGTGATCATTAATCGCCTGCTGAAACAACCTCATGATGTCACTTTGTATGTTGTTATTACCCTGCATCACCAGGGGGTTGTACATTTCCTAATAGGAATTGACTCTATCATCTATATGTTCCATTTCAATGACCTTGTGGTCATTATCATCTATCAAACTATTGATAGTGTTTCTCTATTTTCTTCTATATATGAAAAAATGTTGTGTTTTTGTCTCCTTCCTTCAACCATTGGACCCTAGATATTTTTTTCTAGAAGATTTCCTCTCTATTTAGGAGGGTTGTCCATTTGTCTCTATACTTTCTCTCCTCCTGTTATTGCTCAATCTACACATTTCTTTGTGCAAGTTGCATTTTGAGAGCTTCCAACTTAATTTTTTTAGTAGCTTTCTTTTCCTTCGATAAAATCCCAATGAGGATTTTCTCTAATCTCTCAAGGTCTCCTTTTTTATTTTGTCAAGTGTTCTACCAATACATAACATGGTCATGCCTTCCACCAGAACCTTCTACCACCATGCAATATAGTCTCTAAATTCATTATGTGAGTGCCACATGATCTCATACCTAAAAGGCCTTCATCAAATAGCCTTTTGTGTCTAGTAGAGAAGCAACATCAAATGATCTAAGATGGTCCTCAGATATACCTTTAAGGAAGAATGTTGTAGAATGTCCCATCCAGAGGAGATTAGAGCCCTATCTAGTCTAACTTGAATCAATTTTTTCCCTATTTTATTATTAGACCAAATAAAAGAAAAACCCTAGAGATCAATATCGATCATATTGTTTCTTCTCAAAAAATCCTCCAAGTCCTGCATGCTCTCCAAAATATCCTCCAATTCCCCCAATTTCTCTGAAGGGTACAACGGGGTGTTAAAGTCTGTCATACACAAAAAAAATTCCTTGTCTCATGGAATCAGCCATAGTGGTAGCCTCATTCTAGATGGCAAGCCTACCATTAAGAGTGTTAGGGACATAGAAATTAAAAGCAGTCTAGCTGCTTGACTGGGAAGTGAAATTTGTGGCAACAAAATGGGTGCTAACGAAAATATACACACCCACAACCTTGTCAGGATTTCACATCATAGAAATGCCACCAAAAGCTCCATTAGCATCACTATAGGTATATTTAGTGCTTGGCCATATATAATTAACGGCTCTAAAAAAGACTTGCGTAGTCAATTTAACTTCCTGCAAAAGAATCATATCAGTGTTAAGTTCAATGATCTTCTATTTGATTTCATATTACTTCATGGGGCTATTCATCCCTCTCATATTCCAAGATATGATCTTCATCTTTTGTGGTTCTAGGTTTCCTTCAGGGTTTTTTATTTCCCCTGTGCAATATCCTTTTCTATTTCCTTTTGATGAATGTTTGTAGTCAAAGGTCTCCCTATCCTCATAGTTGATCTGACATCTACCCTATTCCCCCCTCTAATCTTTCTCTTTGAGACCATCCATTCAACTTTATTGATTGGGAAATTAAGTCTTGGGCCCTCAAAATAAGGGGAAAATATTTCCACAATACCAAGAAGGGAAACCACAAGGGTTCCATTAACAAGTGGTGGGCTAGCCCCAAAGTAAAGGGGTGGGCTATAGTAGCTCCCAACACCCTCAAAAACCATTTCTTTGTCTATCAAACACTCACCCAGATGTAGCTATTCAATGGCCTACATGTCCACAATCTTTCCCTCTTCATGAGCAACAACATTCATCTCCTCACCTTGAAAAACTACCATCTCTTTGATCGGGGTTCTTGTGCTCTCACCCATGCAAGGGTCTCCATTCAGCTGAGGCTCCCCCACACAATTTTTGATGGTATCACTCAATTTTTTGTTTTCCTAGTTTTTGGGTACAATAGTCTTTTTAGTTGTTTTTGAACTTTTAACCACCTCCACACCTAGGGATGAGACCTTGTTATTGAGTTTCTCACTCTTCAGGAATTCCACAAAAAGATGGCCAAACTTGTTACATTTCTAGCAGAAAGGAGCAACATTCCAGTAAACCAACAGTTGCAACTAGGTTCTCCATTTAGACTTTAGGTCCACCATGGTTGGTAGGGATTTGTTCATTCCCACAGATCTTAGGGAAACCTAGTTTGATCTTTGAGCCAGTCATCGAATTCATTTTTATGAACTACCTAAAGGAGCTATGAATCCATCTAAAAACACACTCATACTAGAATTCCAAGGGGAGCCCAAGTAAGTGGATCCAGATTAGGGTGAATCTATAAAGGTCACTCTCTAAGTTAAAACATAGTTTCCATTTCGGTAGCATCAAGTGATGTTTACCAAAGTTTCAAGATCCTGCCATGATCACATCCCTATCTTTTTCAGCCATGAAACTAACCAAGAAGAGGGCCCCAATCATTGCAAAGATGGAAACATTGCCCGTAAGTTTCCACTTGTCAAGTACCATTTTTTGACCATATTTAGCATAGGTTAGAAAGAGATAAACTTTCCTATGAGGTACAGGGTAAAACATAAGGAAATTTAATCTACCACAGAATCGGGTAAGGGGATCAGGGGTCTAGTGGGTCCTAAAGAGAATGTGAGTTTAGCACTAGAATCTACAGGAGTCTTGGATCCAACAATATCCCCTAACTAGTTTGATTCTAGGGTCGTCATTTTTGTGGGACCACCCAAGGGCTTGGACTCTGTTGTCCATTTGATAACTCTATAATTTGCACTGAGTTGAGAGGCCAATAGTAAAGGAATGAATAATTTTTTCTTAGATAAATTCAGAAAAAAATACCAACATGAAGGGAAATATATTAAAGAAAAGAAAATAGAATAGGAACAAGATGAAACATGTCTAGGAGTATGAAGGACCCTCTTTCATATTGCACCTATTTGGCTAACTTTTGAAATTCAATAAAAGGGATGTAAAAAGAGGCAGAAAACCAAATGTTTTCTATCATTATAAATTCATCTATGTCTTTTAAAGAAAAGTAAAAAGGGAAAAATAAATTATTTATAACAATAAAAGCATATAGCCACAAAAGGAGTTGGTAGTTGTATATCAAGTACAAAAATTTGAAAAGAATATGCAAGTACAAGATTATTAGATGCATGAGATAGAGTTGGGAATCCAAGCAACAATGGAAGAAAAAAAATCATTATAGAATGTTGTAACTACCATTTTCAAAAGAAAGAAGAATGATAAAAAATATAATGACGAATGCAATAAATGAATTGAAAAAATAGAAGGGAATATCCTATTAGTTCTTGTGACCCTTGGGTTATGTTGTCCATTCTATAATTTCAGATTTTGTACCAAATTGAGAGACTGGGATTAAAGGAATGAATAACTTTTTCATAGATTAGCATTACGACATTTAGATTTTAACTCAAAGGGTAATTCAAAAGGCTCTTGACCTATATCACTTTAGAAGGACAATTAAATATTTTTTCAAATATGATTATAATGGAGAAAAAAAAGGGAATTGAGTGTAGATACAACTATCCACCTATAAAAGGATTATTTTCTAAGGTTCACATTATTAAAAAAAAATTTATGGGAGAAGTATACAGGACTAGATATCTTAGACAAAAAGATGATGTTGAAAAAGATAAGAGTAATCAAGATGACAATTAAACACTAAAAATCAAAGACGAAGTAATTGAAAACTGTGAATCTGCCAGTACCTTTCTATTTAGAGTACAAGAATTTTACCAACCAAATTTATATACATTTTGGTTAGGAAAATCAAGGATGAGAAGTGTGAAAGACGTTATCAAGGAGTTCAAGGAAAATTTGCATTAGAACGCACCAAGCAAAGGCATTGACCACATGATGGATATCAAATAAGAGATGAAAAATATACAAGTTAAGCTTCCTTAATTTTACGATTAGAAATCAAAATATTGGAAGTCATTTCAGAATAATTTGTTAAGATTGAATAAAAGAAGTATTAGAAGACGGGTAATATGTTAGGCTCTTCAGCGGAGCATTCCCAAAGGGCATAGCACATTCTTTATCACTATTCTATCCTATTTTCTAAAACTAGGTGAGGCTTAGAAAATATCCAGAGCAGTACAAATCGCCAAAATGCACCGAGTCTCTGATAACATGGTACTTGAGAGAGCAGCAACAGTAGTATTGAAATATAGTGTGAAACATACTGTTAGAACATTGCGAATATTGAATTTAAGAATAGGATTCAAAGCAATTTATTATTTGCATTTTGATCTCCTAATGAATTCCTTGTTAGTATTGACTATCTTATATATCCCTGGCTCAAATTGGTACCTACGTTGAATCTCTTCTCAAAATGTCTATCAAGACTTCTTCTCACATGCACAATTAAGATTAGATGAATTACGAAAAATTTATGATTTAGCATAACCATCTAATCTAGTAGGTAATTGTGGTTATCCTCATTATCTGAGTAGATAAAAATTTATTTATTTTATATTAGATTGCTTTTATTTTTTATAATCAACATTAATGTAGGATGTTGGTATAGAACTATTTAATTTCAAAATCTAGCTTGGCAGATATTATGATGGAAAAATCTAAAACTAATAAAATTACGCGAAAGCGACAGCTGCTTTGAGTTGGATGTAAGCCAAGGTGCCGTTCATCGAATAAAATTTCCAAAGTTGAGAGGACGGAAAGTTTCTGCTTTGAATATTGAAACAATAATGTATTCCAAGATGAGAATGAAATAAAAAGAAAAGATCTTAAAAGAAATTGTTCTAAAACAACGTAGGAAAATGAAAAGACGGCATCCACAACAAGATGAATATTAAGGCAAGCGATTCTACTGTCCCCCCACTGCCCATATAGCAATATTCTCCTTGCTAATAGTAGGGAGAACATATTCTCTTTACTTTATTTACTTTTGTAAATTCATTTTAAATATCAAATCTTAGTGTATGATAGAAACTCTCACTCTTTAGAATCAATAATATGAGTTAAAATAAGAATGTTTATATAACAATTGGCAATTATATAAATAAAATGTTTCATTTCTTCAACAAGATATATCAATAGGGAGATTCATATGGCATCCTAGCTTTCCACTTGACATCAATCAAACCTTTTGGCAGCCAAAATTTTGATTGATGTCTAAGTGGAAGGCTACGATGGTGAGAGAAAATCAGCATTCTGTCTATTTATACTGCAATAGCCTTCTTGAGCTCACATATTGAAAAAGTATCATCTACAACATACCCTTCTTGATTGCACAAAATGGGTTGGATCTTACCTCTGGTTACTGCAGTTATAGCAGGAATCATCTACTACGTCCTCTATGAGGGTCCTAAGGTGGGTGCTTCACAGGGAAGTAAAGAGCAAGATGAATGGAACTTCTCCGAGGACGATGCCCCCTGCAAGGATGATTGATTTCTAGAGCACATATTTGTGATATGTTATCTCTTGTATGTCTGCAATTCGTGTGTGGTCACCCTTAAAGATTACATACTAAGCAAGGCATTAAGCTTAGAAAAATAAGTCACTTTTGACCATTTAATACTTTTAACCTACGAACCAAGCCTTAGTGTGTGTGATATTTAAGCCGTAAGATCTAGATTATCTTATGTTAAAGTGATATTTTTTTAAAGGATCATCTATATTGATATCTTTGTAACAAATGGAACGTTTGTAATAAATGGAACATTTTCTTAAACATATGTTTTCTAAAAGAATGTAAACAGTTCACCTGATTGTGCATCTCTCTAAGGGGCTGTTTGAATGGCTTATATGCTAGGTATCAATTTATTGTGAATTGAAAACTAAGGTCTTGTCAAATAGAGTTTTTTTCAAGTGGGAGGTTATGCGGTAATAGATAATAACAATGATCACTATCCAATCAAAAAAATCTTGAAAAACATGATAACTTTAGCTCTATGGTTTACTATGAACAGTGAATAGTATTTCTAGTTATTTTTCCTTAATATAATATAGTCGAACAGATTGTAATATGAATCTCCCCATTTCTTCAGTAACGTCCACGAACTCGTAAGCATGCCGTAAGCTTGAATTATACGAAAACGACAGCTGCTTTGCGTTGGATGTAAGCCAAGGTGGCATGCAAAGAATAAAATTTCCAAAGTTGACAGGACGAAAAGTTTCTGCTTTGAATTTTCGAAAGAAGAATGTATTCCAAGATTAGAATGAAATTTTGAAAAAAAGAGCTTAAAAGAAATTGTTCTAAAACAACGTACGAAAATGAAATGGAATCATACACAACAAAATGAATATTGAGGCATGCGATTCGACAGGTCATAATCGAGATGTTACTGTCCCACCACTGTCCAAATATCGTAATATTCTTTCCTAATAGGAAGAACCATCATATAGTAATGGAACTGAGACCAACCACTTCGCTGAGGCAATGGCCACTTTTCAGATAACCAAACTGGCTAAGGTGTGGGGAATATCTAAGTTATGGTTGGAAAGAGATTCTTTGTATATAGTCAATTGTCTTAATGACGTGTCTAATATCTCATGGAACATAGATAATATAATTAGGGAGACCTTCAATAGTTTAACTACTATGAAGAGCTTCCATATTACCTGGAACATAGATAATATAATTAGGGAGACCTTCAATAGTTTAACTACTATGAAGAGCTTCCATATTACCTGGAACATAGATAATATAATTAGGGAGACGTTCAATAGTTTAACTACTATGAAGAGCTTCCATATTACCCTTGTTTATTGTGAATCCAACATGGTTGCAGATGCAATTGCCAACATGGCGGTTAGGAATGAAGATCAAGTGAATGGCGGAGTGATGACGTATTACAACTAAATGGCATATCTTGCATTGATTATGATATGGTGAATTCGGACAAAAGATGTAACTATTAGTAATAGTGGATGCGTATAGAAGTGATGTTTTCTGCTAAGAGAAAGGATGTCATTTGCCATTATTGTCTCTTTTTCTCTCATGCTATTGTCATTTTTTTTTGCATTGTTTTGCAATTTCTATGTATAGTAGCACTCTGTGTTATAAGGAATTCAAACAGAGCATGGGGGAAAATGAAGATGTTGTGAACTATCCAATTATTACGAATGGAAGAGAAGAACAAAGGTTTGGGAGATTTTGAAAAAGGGTGGGCTGACCACTTGCATGGCAAGATTCCAGGCTGGTAATCCTAGTGTCACTCAACTCTTCATGTGCAAGTGGAACAATGATATTTTGATTCTAGGAGGCAAGAATGCATCTATTACTTAGGAGTTGATTTTCACTTTGATGGAAATTCATATGGTTGGCCAAATCTTTAATAGACATCACAAGTTTTCAGATTCTATCATTGATGACATCTCCAAGGAGTTGGGTGAGAGTGGAGCTCTAGATAAACAAGAAGATAAGACCTACTTCTAACCTAATTGTATCAAAAAACTTTGGCATTTTGTGTTGCAGGAAATCATTTATTATGTGAACTTGGATGGTAGATTTTCTAGAACTTGATCAAACCATTCTGTGTTATTGAATCATTTTAGACATAGAATCATGGTCTTGATTCCATATTATCTTTTGTCTTCTTTAATAGCTAGTATTAATGGTGTAAGGGGGAAAGTCTTAGCTAGTCTACCCCTCCATGAGGGTTTAATGTTGCTCATTTACGAACACATCAAAACCCATTGTATTGGTAAATTCCCTAAAGTGATAGTGGTAGAGGAGACTTGTGATAGTGATTTGGAGGGGTGTCGTGATCTTTTTGACATTCAGGATAATGAAGGATTGTACTTGGAGGATGAGGAGGTAGGGATTAAAACTAATGGTAAGAGTAGCATTGCTACGCATAAAACCTCTTTGATGATTCTGAAGAAGCATTTACCTACAAGGAATAAGAAAAAGAAGAAATTGTTGAATTCAAAAGAGGAGTTATATGAGGAAGAATCCATGAACACTGAGTCTAAGGAGGTCAATTCTAGGGGAAAAAAAAAAAAAAAGGAAAGGCGATGGACAAGAAAGGAAGGCTATGCTAGCCTTGAACCATGGCAGGTACCTGAAAAAAAGCCAAGGTGGTTATTTCATCAGATGAATATGAAGACAATGGTGATAAGATGGATATTGGCATAGGAGTGGAAGGCATTAGCACTACTATCAACAAGGCCAAGAAAAAATTAAAAGTTGACAAAGGATCCCTAATATGTGGTCTTAGATCGATCTCCCTCCTAGAATTCATAAAAGACTAGTATGGGGATGCCTCTTCTCTAAAGGATCATGGCATTGATCCCATGCCTATCCAAATTGATAATGATAAATATGTTGAAGGTATTTTTTCCCAATTCAAAGGTAGAATGATGGTTTGGAAAAATATGACCATGGACAAAATTCGGTTGGGGATTGCAAGGGAGAATATAAACCTTAGAGCTAGTGAGGGGGAGTTTGTTAATGTGGACCTCCGTGCACATCATATACTAATGAAAAAATTAAGCTTGAAAAATTGCAAATCAACATGTATTGTTTAACACTTTTAGTTTAGGAATCAACTCTTAGGATCTGTTTCGTTTGTGGAATTGTAGAATTCAATATTTCTAAAAATCTCAAATTACCCAAATAACAAATTTGGAAATCTTGAAAATAATTTATATGATTTTAGTACAAACATTTGGTTCACTTGGAAGATGAGTGGGAAGATTCGCTTTATGTGTTTGGTTCCTCAAATTGGAATTAGTATTTGATACTAGAGCTCAATTTAGAAGACTAGCTATAAAAATTATAGTAATTTGGATGGTCCAATCATTCATGTTAGATCTATATAATGCCACTTGAATTTTTTTAAGAACATTCCATTATCTCTACCTAAGAAGAGAACAAATATTCCAAAATATTTCCTCAAACAAAAACACCAAAAAATAAATAAAATCCCAACAAACTAGTAAACCAACACATGACAAAAGACATAAAGAAAAGATTGTCAGTAAAACCCTAACCTACATCGAATCACTTGAATCAATAGATCAATTTGGGCATAAGAAAAATGCACAATGAGGTATATGGCAAGTCAAAAAGATGGGTTTAAAATCCCCATTTAGCCCCTTCCAAACCAAATCATGGAAAACTCATAGATTGGTTATATAGTGGAGGATAAATCTTGAATGGTGATTTCTCACCCACACATGGGGGGAAGAAAGAGAGATGTAGGGAAAATTTAAAAAGAACAAGCATGGTACATGATTTCATAGATCATAGGCTCATCTTCATCAAACTATTCAAAATGATATGGAAAGATTTTTAACAAAGAAAATATTATACAGAAAAATGAGTTTCTTAGGATACCATAGTTGAAAAATTCCAAGTATTTTGCAAGTTTGATGCTTGTCCAAACACCAAAATTATGCCTTATTCACAAGAAAAGTCTAAATAGAAAGAGAAAGAACAAAATCCAAACATGCATAGAAAGAGAAATCATAAACCCTAAAATTGGAGAAATTTAAATTTGAAAAAAAAATAGTGTTGTAGTTAATGGGTAGACTCCAAAAATTATAGAAAGTAATTTTTTGCAATCCTCAAACATGTGTAACCTGGATACAATTTTGAATTCTAGCTTATGGGTTCAGGCCATAGAAATGATTCCCACTTTTCATCATGGAGAAATTAGATGCAAATTGGGAAACCTGATTTTTAATCCCTTCATTCAAAGGTCATGCTTCTTACAAAGACTCCACAAGGGTTCGAGTGAAGCCATGTGGTCTTGTGTTTCACCCAAAGCCATAGGCTTTACTTGAAGTCTATGTGGCATGTTCACATGTTTGGCTTCATGTGAAGCCTTTAGGGCTTCACTCAAAGCAATTTTTTTCCCACTGGGATTGCTTATAAAGTGCCAATTTAACATTTTCTTTTTCATTTTTACCATTGCAATTTGAGGGAAGAGCTTAAGAGAACTTCTTGATGCCTTGGGTTCCATGATCATTTTAGCCTACCATTTTCAACCTCCTTCAAGAATTTAGCATACCAAGCATGCAAATTTTCTTCAACTTTGTGTTTTAATGAATATTTAATTATTTTTAATAAATATTTCATTTTTTTTTATGAAGCTTTAGTTGTTATTAATGAAAGTTTAGTAGTTTTAAATGAATATTTTGTTATTTTTTATGGGTATTAGTTTTTTTAGTATATATTAACTATTTTTATGTTTATATGTTACATTTTAGTTTACATTTTAGAAAATGTAGTTAAAATTGTAGTTGGATGAAATATTATGTTTAGAAATATAAAATGCTAGGTAGATAGAAGGAAAAAAAACAAAAATAGGACTATGTTCATATAGAAAACAAAAAATGATTTAAAATCCTAGATGAATAAAAAGTCAAAAACTTGGGATATCTAAACAAAACTCTCTCCCATCAACTAGTTTAAATCTCTCTCTCTCTCTCTCTCTCTCTCTCTCTCTCTCTCTCTCTCTCTCTCTCTCACTCACTCTCTCTCTCTCTCTCTCTCTCTCTCTCTCTCTCTCTCTCTCTCTCTCTCTCTCTCTCTCTCCTCACTTTCTCTCTTCCTCTTTTGATTTTTTTCTCTTCTTGATCTCTCTCCTCACTCTATCTCTTCTAACTTTCCCACCTCTCTCTCTTCTCACTTCTCTCTCCTCTCTTTATCTTGATATCTCTCTCCTCTCTCATCTCTCATTTTCTCTCCTCACACTTTCTCTCTGGTTAATTTCTCTCTCTCTCTCTCTCTCTCTCTCTCTCTCTCTCTCTCTCTCTCTCTCTCTCTCTCTCTCTCTCTCTCTCTCTCTCTCTCTCTCATATATATATTTAACTTGTATACATATGTTTAAATGTTTTAGATATTTAGATGTGAAATTTTAAAAATTCATGTGTGTGTGTGTGTGTGTGTGTGTGTGTGTGTGTGTGTGTATGTATATGTATGTATGTATGTATTTAATTTATTTGTTATATGTGCTTGTACATTTAATTTATAAGACTTATTAATAGGGCCTATTAACACCTAATAGGATCTTATATGACCCCTTAGAGCCTTAGAAATAGTTATAAGATTTAATAAGATCCCTTATGATCTTAGATTGGTAAGAAAACCTATTATAACCCCTTAAGAACTTAGATTAGTAATAGGACTTGTTATGACCCATTAAGACCTTAGATTACTAATAGGATCCATTATGACCCATCAAGACCTTAGTTGTATGTATTTAATTTATTTGACTAATAGTATCTAATATGAGTAATAAGACGTAATATGAGAGACCTTATGGGCTTAGATTACTAATAGAACCTATCATGACCCCCTATTGAATACATATTCTTGTAAGTATACATATTTAATGAACTAGTTAATATTAAGTTAACATTTGGTTCTCACATGTTTCCTATGGATGGAATCCCATGATTGTGGATGACTTCAACCTCTAGATCAAAGATTGGGAAAGGGTCAAGGACAATGAGAGGGACATGATCAATTTCAAGGACATGGACAAGGAAATGACCAAGGGGAAGGATAGGGACACACTATCAAGAACGAGGACATGGACATGTACCCCCAATCCACCCTCACATTCTTGATTTGGCAATGTAAGAATTTGGCTTAGGCTAAAATTCACCCAAGAACTAAAGAACTCAATACAAGCACACAGAAGACCAAAATAGATAGAGCATGATCAAAATAATGATATTCATTCAATAATTGGATTGAGAGTACACTAGGAGTGCCTGAATATAAAGGCCTCAGGAGACCTTCTAGAATGCATAGAAGTCAGCATCATGATATGTCATACAACCAAGCACATGTCCACTAGATATGGGTTATCCTCCATTAAGCACGGGATTAAGTGTGATGATGTGAGGATAAGCCTACAATGGTGTAGAACACAAATCAGTGGTGTAGACAACATGTGCTAAATAAGGAGTGCAGATAAATGTGTTGTCATCATGACAACTCAGTGAATGATGCATACTCCTATGTTGTAGACACCATGTGCATAATTAGATTTGCATAACTCAATGAGAGTTCACAAACTCCTAAGTGTCTCACCTAAAATAATAACAAAATAATACAAAATAATTAAATAATGCTTTAACCTAAGTAAAATCTAAGTAAGTGTAATAAGTAAATACTTATTTACACCAACAAGCAACTATATTCTAGTTTGGAACCTTGGATATTGCTTAACTAAGATCAATGATTGAGAGATCTTAGGATCATCTATGTAGAGGTATTTGTAGTAGATTTTGAGTAGTATTGAGGAGCTCACTGGTAGGCTTAGATCATAGACTCCATTCATACCATAATTTATAGATAGGATTTTTTTGGAGCTTAGAGTAGATGTATCCATTGGTATATGCTTAGAGTAGGTTGAAATCATGGTATCTAAGGAGACTATCAAATGACATGTCTCCCCATTTGATGAGGGGAAGACCCAAGTAAGGGGATATCATGTTAGTATATGTGTTATGCCATAGATTTCTTATATGATACACCCTTGATTCCTAGTAGCACATGATCATTTTCCTAATAATGACCAAATTCCATTATATTTCACCCAATAGTTGTACATAGTGATCCATTTGGAGAACAATGTCAACTATTTAGATCATCCAGGATATTACGCCTATGAACATAGAAAATTTTGTGATCATGATGCATACCATGAGCTAACTCATCATGTTCCTAGTCATCATGCATTGCTAGGACCTAGCAACCTAGCATTGACACCAGTGATGGTCACTACTATAGATAGGGTTGCTATTGCTTCTTAGAGGGAATTAGTTGATCAGATAGGGCACATTACATATGTAATCAGGAGCATTACATCTAATACTTTGGCTAGATATATTTTAAGTAGACTTATTTAGCACATATCATCTTTAGAGGCATCATCGATTAATACACTACCCATTGATCACATCTATAGGGTTGCATGTATTCTTACCCTAGGAGATATATGTTGCCACACAAGAGACAATAGACATATGGGGATGGCCTAATATCTTCTAAATGATCTTTTATAAGTATATTTAGAAATTGCAAATACATGGGTGAACCCAAAATAATGGGTTCCACTTTTGT
Organism: Cupressus sempervirens; assembly: GCA_028749045.1. NCBI lineage: Eukaryota > Viridiplantae > Streptophyta > Pinopsida > Cupressales > Cupressaceae > Cupressus > Cupressus sempervirens. The sequence goes on along the minus strand of CM053785.1, from coordinate 705,431,638 downwards.
GGGATGAAGAAAATCCAAAAAAAATTGCAAAATCTGCAAATTACATTTATCAATCGTTCGCCCAAACATATTAACCATGTTCGCATCGAACATATTTCACATATATTAGGCATGTTCCCTATGAACATACCTCATTAGTATGTTTTCAAAACTTAAGGGTGTGTGTCCATAGTGAACCCATTATATATGTTCACAGTGAATAGTATGTTTGCAATGAACATGTCAAATTACAAATTTTTGACCCTCTTTTCTGGAAAATTTTTTGGCTCTTTTGACACCCAAAATTTAAAATGATTGATCTCCTACTATAAAATAAAAAATACCAATTTGTGCTGCTCAGAGCAAGCTTTCCAATGACTATAATTGTAATAAATATTATATTCATTAGGACTTTCAAATATGAGTTTAACTTATTATAGGTTCATTATTGATTGAACATCAACTAACTTTGACACTTTGGAAAAATTAGTAAATTAGGTCAATTTTTTTTGAAAAATGTCTAAGTAATAGGTTATTGAGATAGCTTTCTATTCAAAAAAGAAAGATTTATGATAAATTGAGTTCAAGTTATCTGTGTCAAAATGAACTTATGTTTGAGTTATGATTGGTGTCACTTCAAAACTTCATAAACTATACAATTTTCAACCAAATTGAATCAAACCAAATGCATCCTCTAGATATTGATGTTACAAATCCAACACCAAAAGAATTACCTTATTATCTTTTCTACAAAAAAAAGTTATGGGTGTCAAACGGACTATCTCTCATTAAAAATATTGAATTTTAATATGTACCACTTTTCAGAGGAGAAGAAAAAATTGACATAAATTTTTTTTTTTTTAAATTAAAAACTATGGTTACAAAGTAAGAACAGAGTACTAGAAATCACTAGTTTATTTCATCTTGAAATTATTCATAGTTTTAGAGATATAGTCACTTGAACATGAGGTTCATTTCAAAAATATTAATTTTAGTGTCAAAATTGGTCAAAAAGTGGAACCCATTATTGTGGGATCACCCACATAAGGGATGCCTTTACATAGAGTCACAAGGATGGTTTTACAAAGACCTATATTTTAGTGATCCATGACATGCCAACAAGTCATGTATACCATAGTACATATCTCACTCTACACAAGGCTTTGACACTGACACTCAAGAGCTTAGTAGTCTAGTACTCAACACTTAGATGCATGGTAGTCTATTGTAACTCCACTTCATGGGACATTAGGAGTTGGCCTACATGTTTTGATTTCTACCAATAGACTTGACGTGATTGATTAGAAATTGTGAGATTTAATTGAGATTGATATTCCCATTAAGATAGGATCATACATGGATATGCTATTTTAGTCTACTGACTCTACACCAATTCTATCCCATCTTCTTACTCCTTTACACTCCTCACTATCATAGAGTCTTGGAACTATTGGAGATAGAGTTTATGTTGATGACACCTTAGTACATGTCACTGATGACCTTGATGCTTCTCAAATCTAGGTACCTCTTTTATATTTGTTTCTTACAATAACAAATTTATTTTGAAAAATATATATTTATGTGTTGATATTTAAAAATGAATTATATTTTTGTAGAAATAGTTAGTAGAGCACGACTTTTCTAGTGTGGGCTTCAATCATGGTGGTAGGAGAGACATTATTGATGTAGAACCTACTACTCATGGGGGTATAGATCTGATGGATGTGGCACGCACTATTTCTTAGTTGATTTTTAAATAGACTTTTAAATTAATTGATCAATACTAGAAACATGCACTTGCATCAATTTTTATTTAAATTTGTACAATTTTTATTTTTTTCTATTGCATATGAGGAAAATAAAAGGGGAGTACAACATTGTGAAGTAACTTTTGGGCTACTATTAACCCAATAGATGTGAGAAGGCAAAATCCATTCCCAAACCCCAAAATAGAGAAACAAAAAGAGATAAGTCACATTGTGACAATGAAGATTATAAGTTAAAATATCTATAAAGTATCAACAAAACTAAAAGAAAGGGGAAAAAATCAATCTTCATCCTCACTACTATAGTCAGTAGTGGCATATCTAACTGGGAAAGGAATGAGGGGCAAGCTAGGAGATGAGGGAACCTAATTTATTGGCTTCTAATTATCTTCACCTTTTAGATTCTTCACTAGTTGAGCTAGGTATATGTTAACATTTCCAATCTCTTTTAGGGATGTGTAGACATGAGCCAATTCCTTTAACTCCACAATCCCTTCTTTTGTGATCTTGAGGAAATTGAAATCTTTTAGTTTTTGCATTGTTATTACCTATAGCAAAACATCAAGAATTGTGAGCCTCTTTTGAGACTTAGTAAGAAATCTAGATTTTTCATGAAATACATCATTATTTGTAAGTTTCCAAATTAGCCAAAGTGTAATGCCTCACCTGGAGATCTTTGGCATGAGGATTCAATTTAAAACAAGATATTTTCTTTTTTACAAGTATTAATGCACATGACAACATCATACAGGGATCACAAAGATTGCAATGGAAGACTTCACCACAATCTCGAGACCCAACGAATCTCTGAATGTCACAACTAACTGACACACACAAAAATAAATGCCAAAAATGACCACTCACATGATGAGGGTTCAAAGAATGTCCACTCATCAACAAAACACCAAGTTGGGGTAAAATGCAGAATTCTAAAATTTGGCTAAGTCTAAAATCTTGAAGCCCTAAAATTTGGCTAAGTCTGAATTTCTGAAGCCTTGAAATTTCCTAGAATTATTATCTTAACTTGGAGAGGTATGAAACCTATCCCAAAAGACTTTTTGCATATATTAAAATATATCTTAAGTATAAAGAATTAAATATATGTCAACTTATACATCTAAACCTATCCATCTAAGGAATTAAATATATGCCAACCTATCCATCTAAACCATAACAGTAAAGAACATACTGAAAGAAACATCATAGTGAACAGAAGCAACATCACAATGTACATAAATACATCTCAAAAAAAAAAAAAAACTAAGTATGCAGTTCCTTCCAACCATTAATAGCATCATAAGACCATCATGGATCCTAGCCATCCCCTGTGCGTAACATCGCAAGTCATCGATCAGATCATCGGTACTATTGTAATAGGGACGTCACTACTAAACATGCTACAAACATAAGCATAAGGAAATATAAAATGGTAGTAGTAAAGCATCAGGTAATCCTACAAGTAGATAATATCACCTATCACATGTTGAACATCGTAATAAGGAAATCTAACATGTTAAACTAATAAGCAATAGATAATCTAATACAACAATTCACATCATCTAATTATATGCTAAACATCATAATATGGGAATGCGTCTAATAAACTAATATCATCTTAACATGATATTCAAGAATTCAAATGAAAGCATACACTAGAACCTGAAGTACCAAGTGAAAACATCCAACAACAGTTGCACTAGGATAAAAGACCATCTCTGTACACTAGTCCCTAGCATTGATGAAGGTAGCTATGCCTCCCAAACACGTGCAACTTGTAGGCCCATACCCATAGTGTTGATGGAACTAATGATCCAACCATAAACACACATAAAGAACAACATCTAAGGCTAACACTTACACCAGATAGTATGATGGTTGTAACCAAGTGAAAACATCCAACAACAGTTGCACTAGGATGAAAGACCATCTCTGTACACTAGTCCCTAGCATTGATGAAGGTAGCTATGCCTCCCAAACATGTGCAACCTGTAGGCCCATACCCATAGTGTTGATGGAACTAATGATCCAACCATAAACACACATAAACCACAACATCTAAGCCTAACACTTACACCAGATAGTATGATGGTTGTAACCAAGAACCTAAGACAATGGAAGGAGTACACATCCTGGTGAGACACTCAATAGGCTACTAAGTAGGGGCTGACATCATGGAGAGTTGCTTGGCATCAATAAGCCTAAGCTCAAACTTGAGCAGATTAAATATCCCTCAACAGAAAGGCTCTAGCATCCCACATTTTAATTATCTTAAGATTTTATTACCAATCACACATTTCATTTAGTTATCACTTAATTAAAACTTCCTCCACCAACCCTCTGGGCGCAATGATCAACAGGCTACGGGATAGAAGCCCCCTCCATATGCTACCCTTCCCTACCCATTCTCATCCTATGACAAGTGTCTATGGGCATGAATATTCCCAACCTAACCCCAATGATAATAACTTTTGGAAAATCCATGGAAGATCAAGCCTTGCAAGTCACCCGACAAATGTACAATCGTGTGTGTGCAAAACCAAACACCCAACCAAAAGCAACTTAGGACGACGAATTCTACATAAATCCCAAAGCCAAATAAAACCATACATCATGAAATCACTCTACCGGCCTCAATCTAGGACTATGGATTCTACACAAATCCTAGTGTCCACAAAACAATAGCAAAGCTCCAAGAGAAACCATAACAATAGGTATAAAATCACTCAACCGAATGCAACATGGGAGTACGGATTTGACATACATCCTAATGCAACATAAAATTGCAATAGTGGTCTAACTGATATCCAAATGGATCATCTAGGTCCACGACCCACATTGTGCCAAGAAAACTAGAGAAAATAGGGCAGCACACAAAATGAGGTAAAAATCCCAAAATTTTGGAAAACTTTGAAATTAAAACCCATTTGGTCTTTGGGTACAAAAACTCCAAAAATCCAAAAATAAACAAGTTCAGACAGTGTATGCAAAAAAAACCAACATAACCATGCAAAACCCCAAACCCTCATCTTGAAAAATATGGAAATGTTTGTACCTGCCCAACTGGGTAGAACTAGGATACAGAAATGGAGGGGAACACTAGTTGTCAGCCTCCAAAGAAACATCTACCAAAAAAAGAAGTAGAAATAGAGCTCAAATAGTAAAACACACAGATGCCCTACCTTATAGCTAAAAGGGTAAAATAGGAATCTGAACCATAAAATAAATAGCCCACAGAAGTAGTTGAAAATCATGGCAATCCAAGTTTTCCTCGAGTTGGATCTAATGAGCTCAACCTCAAGACGATCCCCCACCTGTAGCTCCCTCAACAAACAAAGTAGTAAATCCTCATGAAGAGGATTTTGGATTTTACTCCCCAAATTTTCTAATTCAAAAGTGATAAGTGAGGAATTAACTTCCTTTTTGGATATTTATTCACTTTTCGAGTGAATAATCGATTAGGGCAAATAACCAACCAAACTAGTTAAACCCCAAATCAACTCAAATAAAAATAGCCTATTCCTATAAATAGGAATTCATCTATAGAAAAGCTGCTAGAAATTAAAATTAAAAAATTAAAAAGCTTGAAAACCCAAAAACATAGATATCTCCTTAACAACTTTCGTGACAATGCGAAACTCTAAATGCACAAACATGACCACTGGTCTAATCATGTAATGTAAATGAGTTCGGATTTAATAATCACCGAAAGGTTTAATTCAAACATTTAAAATAAGGATACGTCGACCATACAGGGACATCATTGGTAAAATATGAATAGCTGAATCACTAACTCCATGTGCCACTACTAGGGATATAAAGCCTGCACACTAAACAATGTGATCAAGTGCAAATTACATACAATAATATAGCCAAAGAAATAAATGCATTAAATCACCTAATTTAACCATTTATTTAATTATATTCAAATAATCTATTTACATCACTCATGTTTGCATAAAGCATAACAATGCAGGAATGAAGTGAATAACCATAGTACTAAATCCATCACATAACATAATCAGTGTTATGTCCAAAGACCAGATAACTAAATATCATCATAAAACACACTGTCATCTAAAAATGGCATCATCATGCAATATGATTAACTGAACAACATAGTAGTCTAACATCTATGATACTAGAATCAAGGTATAACATCCGACCTTTGGGTCCTTTCAAATGTAAAACATAACATAAGTAACATCTCTCAGATCAGAATATAACAAGGTAAATGTTTGTGGCACATAACCAAATAATCCAACATTGAGAATCCATCTCTAATCATTTAAGCATTTAATAATGGTTGTTTAAACAACATAAAAAGGAACTTAATATACATAAGTAACATAGTCATAAACATGACTAGCCACTGCTACAGGAACCTAGTCCAGTGTAGCATGGTAGTAGTACATAGTGCAATCTTTGCACACAACTCAAGGTAATCATGAAACAGCCTCATTATACCACATTGATATTGGTAAGCACTGGCACAAACCTCAGTGAACCATTAATCAAATCATAATCTCATAATTCAATCAAAGCATAAACAAAGAAACTAATATATCAGAGCACCTCTACGGTATAGACCACTCATGGTCACAATCATGATCCATCACAAAAAAAGATCAACTAGGTTACATCCATCAGGATGACTTACAAAAGTCAAATGTGAGAGGCACTACAAAAAGAATATGATAAGATAAATGAGGCCATAATATATTGAACACTTTATTACCAAAATTCTTCCTAGAAATTAATTTATGAATACTAAAATTACCATGAAAGGAGAAAACAAACAAATCCCAAATACCTATAAAAAAAGGGAAAACTAAATAACATGTAAGACTAATTCATCATGCAGACAAACACAATAGATGTTATACATCCCCCACAGATTTTTCAAAGGTGATATGTGTAGCTATATTTTCCAAAGTAAACAAGCTAGTTTAGGTTCTATTGGATTGGACCATAGCTTTAGAAAATATTGTTTCCAAGTCAAGGGGTTAAGGGTTAGATTCGAATAGGTGTTGAGATGATTAAGGATGGATTGGTTGGCAGTAAGAGAAGAGTAAATTGGTTTGAATTTAATAAAGTGGAGGGGGATTGAGGCAATCCATCTTAGCTGAAAGGAATAGAAGGAAGGAGAAGAGGAATTGAAGGAAGCCAAGGTCTTCTCAAGTGCAAGTCTAACCAAACAATAGGTTCTCCAATGAGAGTTAAGAAAGCTGAACCTATTTTGAATAGCATCCTATTGAATAAGCTTTCCAGCTTTAAATATATATGGAACCTAAAAATGCCTACTTGAGCCCATTTCTTTTTAGAACATCCCTTAACTAGATACAAAGGTTTTCTATCCTTTTTTAAATTTCACTGTATGGAGCCTCTCCCATACCACACTTTTCCTAATTCCATTCTCTACACATGACCTAGCAGGAGTCTAATAGTAAGCCAACCCTTCCATAAAGATTTAAAAACATTGAATCCATTAACAAAAAAATTAACATTAAGAGCAAAGATATCTAGTATATCTAAACCACTCCAAATTTTTCACAACTAGAATAACCATTACAAATATTATTTATGATAAGGATCTCCCATAGCTCATCACCCTTAATGCTTTCATAACCCATTTTATTTCTAATGCAATACATTAAAGCCTAAAATATTTTATACCTAATCATCTATTCTCCTTACTCCTAATGCACTAGTCTCATCTTCTTGCATGCCCAATTTTTCCACCTCTCCCATCTAACTATAGGAAGTTTCTAATGAATTTTTAAAGAAAAAAGAGTTGACCCAGATTGAATAGCTAGATAGATGAAAATTATAATGTATATGAAGAGAGTATCTTTTGGAAAACTTGAATCCTTGTAGCCATGGTAGGATAGGTGGTGTTCTATATATTAAGTTTCTCAATCACCTTTTCCTTTATCTAGCACCACATGTGATTAATATTAGGATTACCTAAAAATGGAATACCAAGATATCTTAATATTTGGTTAGGAACTCCCCAACAAATATTAAACTTCTCACACTAAATTGGTCAGTATTTGTCCCATCCTAACAAGATAGACTTATTGATGGAGACCATGCTACCTAATGTGTTGTAGAAAATATCAAATTTAGTCATGAGATGGTTCATTTTTTCTTCTTCAAGAAAAAATAGGATTGTAGTAACATCAATGAATTTGATATTTGAGATTTACTCTTGACAGGGTTGAAAAAGACCTTTGATTTTCATGGAGAGAACATGATATCTTAACAAATAATGCAAAAAAATTGAAGCAATAACAAAAAGGGAAGGAACCAATAGACACCCTTGGTTGATTGATCTAGATAGACTAAATTCTACTAATCTTAACCCATTAACATCAACAACTAGTGCAACATCTTTCATTAAGGTTGAAACCATAAGGCAAAGCAGTTGGGAAATGCCTATGACATCAAGCACCTTCAAGATAAATTCCTATTCTACTCTATCATATGCTTTTTGGTAGTCAACAACGAGAATATCAATCCAATGACCAAAGTATTTAACCAAATCCATGGTTTCCCAACAAGTGATTATATTTTCTAATATACATTTGCCTCTAACAAAGCCAGTTTGAGTAGGATTAATAATATTGGGAAGGATATTCTCCACCCTTGCTGCCAAGATTTTGGCCAATATCTTATATGTCACATTGAGTAATCTAGTTGGTCTCCAATTTTTATAATAATTTTATCTCCATGAAAATTGGAGAGTAATTACATTAGTCACTATGAGATATGCAAATTTCTTACTCCTCAAACCCTGACACCTCTTTTAAATTTATTTTCTACAGTAAAAAATTTCAATACATAAGTAAATAATTATGTGATAATATTTTCAAATTCAAAATATATTTTTAGGCATAGGTAGCAAAGTATACCTTTTCTAGTGTTAGCTCTAATCATGGTGGTAGGAGAGGTGTTACTGATGTGTTACCTACTACTCATGGGGCTATAGATTTGATCAATGTGACACTAACTAGTTCCCAAGTGATTTTTAAATAAACTTTTTAAGTAATTTAATACTAGACACGTGCACTTGGATAAATGCATTTAAATTTTTAAAAATCTTTAAAATCATTTTCCATGTATATATACATGTATGTCTAATGATTTTTTGTATTTTACTTTGTAGGGATTAGTTGGTACTCCATAGGCACATGATCCTCATGAGTCTTGATTAGAGGGTGGCTCTGTTTGCATGCATCTATATGACTCTATTTTAAGATATGCACACATTTACTTTATCATTAATATTCTTAAGAAATATAATTTTATGATTTGACATTTATATATGTATTGAACTTTGTATATGTGCTTATGGTTCATTTATTATTGGAGATGTAATATATTTATATTTCTAGTTAATGATTAGATGTGCATTATTGGTTCAATTAATGATTAGACATTTAATTAATTCATTTATAGACATGATTTTGGTTCATGGTTATACATGTGATATATGTATGTTCCTAGTTTATCATCTATGTGTGATGTATGTTTCTAGTTTATGATTAGATGTACATGATTGGCTCAATTTATTTGATTCAACATTTAAATGAATGATGAAAATGATTTAAAGACACATGATTGTTTCAATTTTAGATTATTAAATTTTGAATTGATTAAACATTAAATTTTAGATGGTTAAACATATAAGTTGTAAGGTACATAAAATGAACATTTGTGTACACATATAAGTCATAAACATGAAATTCAACATCCCTATATATGTACACATATAAACTCCTAAATTTTATATAATATGAACATGTACATTCAATATAAGTCTTGAAAACTACAAGAAAGGAGTTCAATAAATGAGTTCATATAATTAGTTAGACAAAATTAAAAAATTCCTTGTACAATGATATAAGTCTGAAGTTGTGTGAAATGAGTTCATGTAAAATGTAGAAACATATAAATCATAAGTTATGTTAGATAAACATCTACATGATATAATTCCTACAAGTTACATGAAATGAACATGTACACATGTCTACACATATAATGCCTAAGTTACATGGAATGAACATAAACATGAAATGTATTAAATGAAGATACGTATATTTAAACATATATTTTCCTTAAAAATGAAATGAACATGATCTAAATTTTAAGTTTGGAATGTATTTTAAACCCAAACATACATTTTATTTGCATTAAAGAGTGAGTTGGTAAATATGAAATATCTAAGAAAGTCTTAAATATGAAATATCTAGGAAAGTCGTAAATATGAAGTATCTAAGAAAGTCGTAAAAATATGAAATATCTCACATTGTTCCAAGTGGTTCCACAAGCTGATCTAATCTCATTGTCCTTAGTATCTAATCTCCCCTTCTGATGTCAAATTTTTTGTTTAACTAGATGTAGAGAAATGGAGGTAGCCATAATTATTATAAATATTTAGAAAAATTGAGAGGGGGGTGAATCAGTTACTCAAGATCCTTAAGTATCATTTGAGCAATTAAACATAAACACTCACTATTCTACTTATCTTGTTGTTTGTTGGTCTCTACTACAAAAATATTGTCTAAAACATAACATGCTTTGCTTAATGAAAACATCATCAAATGTAAAACATGTAAAGCATTCAACATAGATTTGACACTAGGATTTTTTGTGGAAACCCAATTTGGGAAAAGGCACCAGCAACATTTTACTACTTTCCACTCTTTCAAAGTGAGACTTTTTCAGAGTCAACCCTATCAAAGGTTTATAGTACACACTCTTAAATGTGACCTAGCGAAAAGATTTAATCACCCTATTAGGAGTGGCCTTGTTAGAGGACTTTGATCATTCCACTTAGAATGTCACCTAGTTAAAGAATTTACACAGATTATTAACTCTTCTAAATTACTATTAGGTTGACCATTGTTAAAAATATTTTAATTAAAAATGTAACTTATAATGATAAGAAAGGAAATAGTAGATTTTTATTTGTATGATTAAAATTCACTTTGCAAGTTCAGGTCATTGTTTGGCTCATGTGTTAATGATGTTTCCTTCTCCTGATTATAAACTTAAGATGTAATGTAGCAAACCTTTTTCTTCACTTGCAAATTAGACTCTTAAACCAAAGTGAACCTAATTAGTATTATTTTTAAAAATAAATTATCTGCATTTTTTCCACATATTTTGGGCATGACATTTTGGTATTAGAGCCTATGTTTCAACATTAGCAACCTAAAACCATTATGCTTCTGAACTTAATTAAAACTTTGTTTGTGAAGGATGCCTCCTGCTACACAAAGCAACCATCAAGGTAGAGGTCATAGGGTGAGAGGTGGTAGAGTGGGATAGGAGGATGGACCTCCACTAGCTCCACCTCCACCACCACCTAACCCGAACTAGGACATTTGAGATGCCCTTCAGACATTGATTGGTGCAGTTCAGCACAAGGTAGTACCTATAGTTCAGCCTGGATAGTAGATTCCAATAGTGGAAGCAGAGGGACCCGAAGGTAGAGAGAGGACTAGGAGTCCCCCACCAAGGTAGTTAGAGGGACAGGGTGAGCATGAGGGTGAGTCAATACACTAGAGGGGACGTCCACTTGATACACCTCCTAAGCATATAGGAGATGATATCAGGGAATTGATTTGACTTGGGCCACCATTATTTATTGGTTCCAATGAGGGGACAATAGCAGAGGCCTGGTTGCAGAGCCTATAGTGGTGCTTTGGATTACATCCTTATGGGAGTAATCTAAAGGCATGTCTAGTAGTCCATCAGCTGAGAGGAGATGCCTCCAATTGGTGGCATCAAGAGGAGACTATAGGAAGAGGGAACATGGATACCCTCACATGCGAGTCATTATTAGAGAGATTCAGAGAGAGGTACTTGTCTGAGCACTTCAGGAAATAATAGATTGAGGAGTTTCATTCTCTATATCAGAGGGGTCTTACAGTAGCTCAGTATGAGAGTCTATTTCTCGAGCTCCTCCCATATATTGAGTACATGAAGGATGAGAAACTACAAGTGCATCAATTCATCATGGGTCTTAATTTCTCACTTTAGGGTCCATTTTGTATGGCGTTCCTTACCACCTTCAGACAGGTAGTGAAAATAGCACTAGTTGCTGAGGATACTCGAGGTAGACAGGAGTCACGGGATCAGTCTTAGAACTGAAACTCTACCTGACAGAAACCCCCTTGGAAAGGGAATTAGAACTTTACATCAAGGTCCTCTAAGGGCCCATAGTCTCAGTCATTGTAATAGGAACCCTCACAGAGTTATCAGGGCTCCATGCCCAAGTAGTGGCAGTCACAGTAAGATTAGAAAGTACATGTCCAATAGCCATAGTCAAAGAAGACTCAGTAGTCTTCTAGGTGTGGATATAGTAGGTCTAGTAGGTCAAGAGGCCCACAGTAGTCTAGATCACATGATGCATAATCTTATGCCTGAGGACCATGCTACACTTGTGGTGGCATGGGTCATATAGCTAGAGAGTGTCCGCAAGGATAGTCATCCAGTGGTCAAATAGGGGATTTTTCAGAGCCGACAGTTGGAGACATGGGCAGGTCCCAACGAGTTTTTGTAGCAGTGGATAACCACCCAACTGAGCATCAGGCTACAATTATCGAGGCTATGGGTGGAGTTAAATAGGTAGCTAGCACTGGAGCCTATCCATATCATTGCCTGACAGACCCTAGCTCCTCGAGGTCGAGAGTTGGATCAGGTTAGGGTCCAATGGGATTGTTATGATGAGGTTGCAATTTCATGGGAGGATACAACATGGATGCAATCTCAGTACCCTTATCTTTTGATGAACTCTAGGAGGAAGTTCATGCCTAGTGGGGGAGGATTTGGGGCCTCACCTTGACCCATCGTAGCATAGTGGCACCTTATTACTTTGATACTTATGACTTGATATGTAAAAACATTATTTGATGCATTGAACATTATTATGCTATTTATGATGCATGATGCTTTACTTTTAGATATTTTATTTTGTCATTTAATGCTTTATGAACATGTACAATGATGAAGTGAATTAATGGAGAACTAACACTTTGACTTTTCCAATTTTAATGAATAGAATGAGATAAATAATTAATTTGTAAAAAAATGGATGTTTTAATTTACATGAATTTCTTGATACGTATTCCTACACATATATACATGTGTTTCTTGAACTACTGATGTGTGGAATGAGTGTGTAGAAAGTTTAGCCAAGAAACCCCATGGAAAGAAGGAACTAAACTCTTTGTTAACTTGTGCTATCTTTGCATTGTCTTTCTTTGAAGGTTGTTAATGTTGGAAAATGAAGATGGGGTAACTGAGAGGGGAGGGGTGAATCAGTTACCACAAAAACAAATTCAACAGTCCTAAAGATGCCTTAAACTTAGTTGCTACTGCTACTTGTTAAACACATAAATTGCTGCTTAAAACTGGATAGATGTTTAGTTAATTTATTAAGCATTTACTGAAATAAGCAATCATGAACACAGTAGACACCATATTTACATGGAAACCCAATATGGGAAAAACCACCAGCAACTAGTCACCAATTTTCACTCTTCTGAAGTGAGCCCTGTTAGGAGCCAACCCTGTTAAAGGTTACAAAACACACTGTTAGGTGTGACCCTATTAGAGGATTTAATCACCCTGTTAGGAGTGGCCTTGTAAGAGGTCTTTAGAACAATTCAACTGAATTGCCACCCTGTTAAAGGATTTATGGAATGGCTGTTAAACCAACTCTGTTAGGAGATTTTGGAATCACTGTTACAATGGTTAGAAAGCAACAATGAATGATCTGAAAATACATGCAACTTATCTTGCTGAATACAGATCTCAGTTTAGCTCCATAAGGTCCTTACTAATTAAATATATCTTTGCAGCTCCAAGATTTCCCTCTGCTCAACTCTACTTAGGCACACGCAAGTCTCTTCCTTGCACTTCCTTGCACTATCCGTATCTACTCTCTATTCCACACTTTTCCACATCTTGAGCACCTCTTTATATACTATACATAATACCAGGTCGGCCCAACCAACTTGACAAAACATATTTCAAAGTCGGCTTGAACTAACAATCAAAACAAAAATTCTTCACTGGCCGACGTTGCTCAGTTAATACAGAACAAAAAAAAAACTGCTTCCTGTGTTAACCGACAGAACTCGGTAAAAACTACAATTACCGGGGAATTCGGTAAACTTGCCACTTCCTTTGGAAACCGACTAGACTCGGTAAAAGCTGTCTTCGATTACCGAGTGAGCTCGGTGAAAATTAAGCTTTCCTTAGCTTACCGTGCGAACTCGGTTAACACTAACCGTCCGCTACAAAATCCTTTGATACCCGAGTGATCTCGGTAAGAACTAAACTTTCCTTAGCTTACCATGCGAACTCGGTTAACACTAACTCACCGTGTGACATACAGGAATGCTCGGTATACACTACAAAAGGCTTTACTGACCGACTGAGCTCGGTAGACTCTGTAAACTGTTTTCCAGACCGACAGAACTCAGTAGACTCTCTCTGATAACTGATATGGCATTTGTGTAACATCAAAAACAATACACAATTACTTAATTGTATCCAACAATCTCCCTCTTTGGCATTGATGGCAACACAACATGTCATAGCAGAAATGAAATTTGAAAGCAAGTCTACAGCAACACAACACAATTAATAATTCTCCCTCTAAGATAGAGAACTCTCCCTCTTACAGTAATCTTCCTCTGTGAAGAAATTACATAATCAAATTTCAAAAAGATATGACAGTACTCTCCCTCTTACAGTAATCTCCCTCTGTGAAGAAATTACATAATCAAATTTTGGAAAGATATGACAGTACTCTCCCTCTTATAGTAATCTCCCTCTGTGAAAAAATTACATAATCAAATTTCGGAAAGATATGACAGAAAAACTCTCCCTCTTTGACAATACATGCCAAAGAAAATCCAATTTCAATGAATTTCATTGTACCTTTAGTACTGATTCATATGCAATATTTCCTTGATTTGCTGCATCAACTGAGGATTGTTCAATTTTGTAAGAGCTGATGCATCACTAAAACTTATTTTTAGTGAACTTTAGATAGGGGAATAACCCCTAACTTACCTCTGAGATACAAAAATGTATCCTTAGGTAAAGGCTTTGTGAATATGTCAGCAATCTGTTCCTTTGTATGGACATATTCCAATCTGATTTCCTTGTCCTGCACCAATTCTCTGACAAAGTGATACTTGATTGCAATGTGCTTAGTCTTAGAATGCATTACTGGGTTCTTAGATATGTTGATTGCACTTGTATTATCACAAAACATGACAACTGGTTCCTTGATTTCCATCTTCATGCCTTGTAGTAATTGCTTGAACCAAACAATATTAGAACAGTTTACTGCTGCAGCAACATACTCTATCTCTGCTGTTGATTGAGATGTACAATTTTGCTTTTTGCTTGTCCAAGAAACCAACCTCTTTCCAAGAAAGAATTCACCTCCACTTGTGCTTTTTCTATCGTCAAGGTTTCCTACCCAATCAGCATCAGTAAACACTTTTAAGTCTAGGTTTACTCCAAATTTATACCATAATCCATAATCTTCAGTTCCTTTCAGATATCTCATTATCCTCTTGATTGCCATCATGTGATTTTCTCTTGGTTTGGCTGAAAATCTTGCCACAATTCCAACTGCAAGAGCAATATCTGGCCTAGTATGAACTACATATTGCAACTTTTCAATCATAGATCTGTACAATGTCTGATCTATTTCCTTTGAATAATCTTCTTTGGTAAGTTTTAGTCCAGTACACATGGGAGTTCCAACTAGTTTACAGTCTTCCATACCAAACTTTTTCAATATCTCTTTGATGTATTTTGCTTGAGTGATGTAGATGCCATTCTTGTTTTGCTAAATTTGAAGTCAAACAAAGAATTTGATTTCACTGAACATTGACATTTTAAATTCCTTGCTCATTTGTTTTGAAAATTCTTTGCAAAGATCATCATTCCCTGTGAAAATAGTATCATCTACAAATATTTCTGCCAGGACAATCTTATTTTCTGGTCCTTCCTTGATATACAAACTACTGTTATCATTATTTCTTTGAAATCCAATTTGAATAAGATAGCTATGCAATCTTTCATACCATGCTCTAGGGGCTTGTTTCAGACCATACAATGCCTTGTGCAATTTGCAAACCATGTTCTTTTTATCTGGATCTATAAAATCTTCAGGTTGTTCAATGTAGACCTCTTCATCCAGTATACCATTTAGAAATGCTGACTTGACATCCATCTGATAAACTTTAAAACCTTTGTAAGCAGCATATGCTAATAAGGTTCTAACACCTTCCAATCTAGCAATGGGAGCAAAAGTTTCTCCATAATCTATGCCTTCCTCTTGAGAATATCCTTTGCACACTAATCTAGCTTTGTTTCTTGATACTTTACCATTTTCATCCAACTTATTTCTGAAAACCCACTTTGTACCGATTACTTTTTTGTCTTTAGGCCTGGGTACAAGAGTCCATGTCTTGTTTTTCTCTATTTGCTCTATTTCTTCATTCATTGCTTCAATCCAATTATCATTTTCTAATGCATCTTTGACAGTTCTAGGTTCAAAATCAGCAAGTAAACAAGTACCTTTCAACTTACTTCTTGTGATGGTTCCTTTAGATTTATTTCCAATGATCTAATCTGTTGAATGATGTCTCCTGACATATTTGGCTAGAACAGGTTCTTTTCCTTTTGGATGAATCTTGTCGTTATCTTCTTGCATTTCTCCTTCATGCTCGATTTGGTCTGGCTCGGTATCAACTGGCTCAGTATGCACATGCTCGGTTACCTCTGGCTCGGTAATCTCTAACTCGGTATTTTTTGACTCGGTAGATGTTGGCTCGGTAGATGTTTCCTGCAACTCAGTTAGTGATGACTCGGTAGAAGAAGGTTTCTGATTCTCAGATGCAGTTGATATTATATCCGGTTCACTGAAGACGAATCTTTTGTAATCTTATGGTTCTCTTCTGCTTTCTTCTTCAGTCTTTTATGCAAACTCATCAACTTTTACATGTATACTTTCTATGACTTTGTGAGTAGATAAGTTCAAGCATCTATATGCTTTACTCTTGCATGAGTATCCAAGAAATATACCTTCATCACCTTTTACATCAAATTTACCTTTTCTAGATTCTTTAAAGATATAACATTTGCTTCCAAATACTTTCAGATAACTTACATTGGGTTTATAGCGATACCATAATTCATAGGGAGTTTTGAATGAGTCCTTTTTTAACTGTACTCAGTTTAAGGTATGAACTGCTGTACTGATAGCCTCCTTCCAGTATTTGATAGCAACACTCTTTTCTATCATCAAGGTTCTTGCACAATCCATGATGGATCTGTTCCTTCTTTTAGCTATGCCATTTTGTTCAGGAGTACCTGGTACTGAAACTTGTCTTTTGATTCCTCTTTCAATACAAAAGTTATTGAATTCATGTGAAATAAATTCACCACCTCTGTCTGACCTTAGGCATTTCAATCTTTTTCCTGTTTCTTTTTCTACTCTTGCGAAATACCATTTGAACTTTTCAAATGCTTCAGATTTGTTTCTTAGGTACATGACAGTCATCATTCTTGAATAATCATCAACAAAAAGAATAAAATATTTTTCACCAGTATAGCTTTCAGTTTCAATAGGTCCACATAAGTCAGTATGCACAATTTCTAATAAATCTTCAAACTGATAATTTTTTCTTTTGAAACTAGACTTACCCATCTTTCCAATTTGACAATTCTTGCATAAACCGACCTCTGGTTTCTTTAAATCAGGAATGCCTCTCACTTTCTTGAATTTTCTTATCTTTACCAAATTGTCAAAATTCACATGACATAACCTTTTATGCCATAACCAACTTTCTTCTACTTGAGCAATAAAACATGAATGTTCATCAAGTTCAAGATAGAACAAGTTACCTTTAGTTTGAGTACTAGATCCAATCAGCTTTCCTTTACTGTTTAGCAGTCTTGCTTTGCCTTGGATTAATTCTACTTTGAGTCCATTGTTGAGTAACTGTGCCATACTCAACAAATTGCGCTTTAGGCCTTCTACCCAATAAGCATTATCACATACAAGTTCCTGGGTTAGAGTGATTCTTCCTTTTCCTTTGATGCAACAAGGTTCATTGTTTCCAAATCTTACACTGCCACCATCATACTCTTCAAATTGATCAAACTTTGTTTTATCTCCAGTCATATGATGTGAGCAGCCACTATCAATGATCCAAGTATCATTCTTACATATGTGAGAGATGAGTGTCATTTCTTCATTGTCAGATTCATCTTTTACAGCAATGTAAACAATCTCATCCTCTTCTTCATCATTAGAATCATTAGAATCTTTAGCCATAAAACATGATTTCTTACTTTTATCCTTAAATGATTTGAGATCTTTCTTACTGTTCCATTTATTATCTTTCTTTTCATCTTTATCTTTCTTGTTTGGACACCTTGCAGCAATATGACCGACTTCTTCACATGAAAAGCAGATTAGGGGTACTTTACCTCTGTATTTACCTCTTCCTCTTGAATATTTCCTTGCAAGTAGAGCTTCAATTACTTCAAGGTCACCGTCAGAACTCTGATCTAATTCATCTTCACTCTCTGACTGAGATTCCTTCTTCTTCTTGCCTTTGTCCTTGAGTGAAAGCTTGGCTTCAAATGCAGACTCAATGTTCTTTGCAGCTAGAACATAATTATCAAAATTATCTAGTTCAAATGCTGTCAATCTTCCAACTATGGCCTCTAGGTTTATCTTGTGATTGGCCTCACACCTTCTTTCTTGAATGGTTAATACCCTGATGGCATAAACTGGAAGTAGAGTTCTAAGAACTTTACTTATGACTGTCTCTTCACTGATACTTCCTCCAGAAGCTCTGATAGCACTGACACATGCTTTAATTCTTTCAACATATTTGGCAATGTTTTCATCTTCTTTCATTTTCATCTGATCAAACTGTCCTCTCAGACTTTCAGCTTTGGCTCTTCTGACATTGTCATCTCCACCATAGATCTCTTTCAGTCTTTCCCACATTTCATAGGCAGTAGTGCAGTCCTTGACATCATCAAACTCTTCATAACTCAAGGCAGATGCAATATCAATCATCATAATGTTATGAGTCTTCTTTATAGCAATGTCATTGACTGATAATGTACCTGATGGTTCTTCATATTTCTCATCAAGATATTTCAGACCAGTGTCACCAATGGAAGCTAGATGAAGTCTCATTAATCCCTACCATGCTGAGAAGTTGATTTGGTTAAGCCTTGAGATTTCCCTCTTGTAAGACATCTTTGATCTTTGGCTTAGATCTTTGAAATCTCCTCTTGCAAGCACCAAAAGCTCTTATACCAATTGCTGGAAAATGAAGATGGGGTAACTAAGAGGGGAGGGGTGAATCAGTTACCACAAAAACAAATTCAACAGTCCCAAAGATGCGTTAAACTTAGTTGCTGCTGCTACTTGTTAAACACATAAATTGCTTCTTAAAACTGGATAGATGTTTAGTTAATTTATTAAGAATTTACTGAAATAAGCAACCATGCAAAAGAAAGCAATCATGAACACAGTAGACACCAGATTTACATGGAAACCCAATATGGGAAAAACCACCAGCAACTAGTCACCAATTTTCACTCTTCTAAAGTGAGCCCTGTTAGGAGCCAACCCTGTTAAAGGTTACAAAACACACTGTTAGGTGTGACCCTGTTAGAGGATTTAATCACCCTGTTAGGAGTGGTCTTGTAAGAGGTCTTTAGAAAAATTCAACTGAATTTCCACCCTGTTAAAAGATTTATAGAATGGTTGTTAAACCAACTCTGTTAGGAGATTTTGGAATCACTGTTACAATGGTTAGAAAGCAACAATGAATGATCTGAAAATACATGCAACTTATCTTGCCGAATACAGATCTCAGTTTAGCTCCACAAGTTCCTTACTGATTAAATATATCTTTGTAGCTCCAAGATTTCCCTCTGTTCAACTCTACTTAGGCACATGCAAGTCTCTTCCTTGCACTTCCTTGCACTATCTGTATCTACTCTCTATTCCAAACTTTTTCACATCTTGAGAACCTCTTTATATACTATACATAATACCAAGTTGGCCCAACCAACTTGACAAAAAATATTTCAAAGTCGGCTTGAACTAACAATCAAAACAAAAATTCTTCACTGGCCGACGTTGCTCGGTTAATACAGAACAAAAAAAAACCTGCTTCCTGTGTTAACCGGCAGAACTCGGTAAAAACTACAATTACTGGGGAATTCGGTAAACCTACCACTTCCTTTGGAAACCGACTAGACTCGGTAAAAGCTTTCTTCGATTACTGAGTGAGCTCGGTGAAAACTAAGCTTTCCTTAGCTTACTGTGCGAACTCGGTTAACACTAACCGTCCGCTACAAAATCCTTTGATACCCGAGTGATCTCGGTAAGAACTAAACTTTCCTTAGCTTACCGTGCGAACTCGGTTAACACTAACTCACCGTGTGACATACAGGAACGCTCGGTATACACTGCAAAAGGCTTTACTGACTGACTAAGCTCGGTAGACTCTGTAAATTGTTTTCCTAACCGACAGAACTCGATAGACTCTGTCTGATAACTGATATGGCATTTGTGTAACATCAAAGATAATACATAGTTACTTAATTGTATCCAACAGTTAATTGGTCTTAAAAATTTCCTAGCCTTTTTTTGGGTTGTATTAAGTCCTTAAGATTTAAATACATTAAATTTAAGTACGCTAGGGGTAAGCATATGGGTGGGGAGCACTTTCCAACCCCTTGGTCTCCTTGGTTGACTTTTAGGGTCACTCAAAAACTCTATTTTTGGTTGATTGTGAAAATTGATTGTCTCCTACTTAAGTTGGTGACTCAAACTTCATCTTGAGGTTACTTGAAGTCTATTTGAGTTAAGGATCATACTTAGAGGCAATTTGGAGTAGTTTTGTGGGGGTTACCCAATCTCTAATTTTGGGAGAAAGTTTGAAGATTGAAGGAAGAAAAGGAAAAGCTCTTCTCAACTTACCATTTTTCCATAACTTTTTTATGAAGGTAGGAGTTCTTCACTCTCTTGATTTTTTCTTCATGTGTTCATGCTTGAATCATGCATAAGGCATTGTGTTGTTCTTTGTATTGCTTGCTTGTGTGGTGGGGTTGAATTAGAGGGATCTTAACTTGGTTCTTGAGGTTATTCCTATGCTTGCCTTGATATTTTTTTTTTGAGAGGATTTCATAGGGATTTTTTTGGCATCACTCACCCTTGGATAGGGAAGAAGTGGCCATGTATGGGGGAAGGGCCTTAGTTGGACCTCAATAGTGTAGAGTCTCCTCTCATGGTTGGAGGAGGGAAAGAGGGTAGTGTGTATGGGCCCCTACTTCTCATCCCATACCTTGTATGAAAATTGGAATTCTTGAAGAAGGGAAGGAATGAATACCCTTGTTATATTGGCCCCAAAAGGGCATTTGTAGAAGAATAGAAGTTCTTGAATGATTAGCCCAGAAAAGGCTATGTTATGGTATGGTGATTGATATCTCCTATTGAGAAAATCCACCTCCCCCCTATTTTGGTTCAATGTTGAACCTATTGTGCAAAACTGGGTTGGGAATGCATGCTTGAATTGTTCATCTTATTATGTTGTTTTACCTCCATGTTGGTTCTTGTCTTTCCATGGTTCCCTTGATGCATTGAAGACATTGGAAGATATCTCTTGTGAAAGCCCTAGAAGTGATTTCATTTGAATTGTAACATTTTGTAAAGATGTATTTTAAAATTTGGATGTATTTAGCAAAGACATCAAGTTTTCTTACTGGTTCTTTCTCGATGGAGCCTTGAACCAGGTTAATTAATAGAGAGGAAGGATTAAGAAAACCTCCTTGCATTGTATCATGTGTTATTTTAATTCACATCTAAGTGTGTGGAAGAATAGTTTAAATGTTGATGTATTTCAAACTATGCAATTCTCAAGTTCAATTATGCTAAGGAAGAAAGTAGGTTATGTGGAAAATTTGATTCTTCTCATGACCATTGGAAATAAATAATTTTACATTGATCATAGATTCAAATGATTTAATCTCCTTATGCAAATTAAGTGATTGAAAAATCCAATTTGAAAGAAAAGAAAAAAAAAATACACTTGTGTTATAAGGTTTAATTGGAAGGCATACATTGGAAAATGTTAAATATCCCCCTTGCAATAAAAAGGTTGAAAAAAAAAAGAGAAAATATATGCTTCTCAAAAAAACTGGATAGTTAGAAAAATTTTCATACTTCAAAAGAAGGGCACCTATAGGAGCATTTTGCTCTTTGGACTTTCTATGGCAAAAATGTTTTAATTCTCTTCTTGCAACAGAGAATATTCTCTCTATAGATCCTTTATTTTAAAAATTTAAATTCACAACAATAATTTAAAAAAAGAAGAAGGAAAAGAGATACTTTTTTATATATCCTAAATATCCTAGACTCATCCCATGAGTTCTACCTAATAAACTTTAACTCATAAATGTTTCCCCGTTTTCCTATATCTCCACCTAACCCTCCCCCCCCCCCCCCCCACTTTTTTTTCTTCTTCCATGTTTTGAGCGAATGAGGAGAATATCACCTAAAATTCTATCCATAATCATACCGCTATCACCATTATTAATTTTTTAGGAAGGGGAATTAATGTTCTTTTAAAAAAAAAACTTAATCTAGCCACCTTGATAGGACAGCCCTCCTCTCTCCTCCCCTTGGTTGGTGCTCAAGTTTTGGGGTGGGTCCATGCTGGGATAGTGTGCCATCGCCTGCAAGCACATAAGTTTCTTTTTAAACTCTCTTTCATGGAGACACAACCCAAGAATAGAATGGACACAAGAGAAAAGGGAAATTATATTAACTGAGAAAATAAGCTAGTATAAATAGTACAAAAAAAATAAACTTTAGAACATGCCCTAAGGGCTTACAATATCATAAATCTGGAGATAATTTCTCCTTTCAGCACCTCCTCTCAAACTCCACCCCGAACTGCCTTTTACAATGCCAGAAATCTCCTTAAATAGACCCCAGAGGGTTAAGGACTAGGAGCACATTCTAGAAAGTGCTAGGAGGCATCCACCAACCAAATAGAAGGTTCCGAAAGTTGCGTTAGAAGTTGGTGCAAATCTAGAAGAATTCAAAAACGGTAATCGACCTTCCAGGAGGCATAACTTTTGAACCGTAGGTCCGATTGACGAACCGTTTACATTTTTGGAAAGCTCTCGAATTGCTCTATGGCCCTATGGAGGAGCTTTTCTCGTCGCCCTTTTTTTGGCCCTTTTTGATGTCATTTAATGCCCCTAACCTAACTTTGAAGCATTCTTAGGGAGTCTCCAAAACTCGAAAAACTACAATAACTTTCAAACCGTGGGGCCTTTTTGACCTGATTCTTTTTTTGGAATTCTCTAAATCATAATTACATTCATCTGGCCAATTCACACCTTCTAGGTCACCAAAATGATGGCCAAATTGCATGCTCCTATTTTTGGGATTTTCAAACACACTGATAGTGGAACTGTGAGAGTGGGAACCTTTATTTGACCCAAATGGGTATCCAAAAATGAAAACACATGAAACAAAAACTAAGTCTAAGTACATTTTTATGGGTGACATAGGATTGTCCTTATACCTTTGGATGCTCCTACATCAGACACCCAGGGTAGATTGAAAAGTGACCCTGTCACTTTATGGATTGTAGAGGAAATCCCAAATGGGAAACCTCAGCTGCTGAAATCCAAGTTGAGTCCTCGATCGGTCGTCCTTTCCATTTGACAAAATACTCTTCATACTTCCTTTTTCTGGTACTCCTACCCACACGATGATCTAAAATGTCTTCTATCTCCTCCTTCTTAGAAGCAGGAATTGGACATGGCTCTAACACCAGCTCATCATCTGCACCATCATCATAATACTCTGTTAAATCTGCAATGTTGAAAATGGGAGAAATGTGAATACCATATGGCAGCTCCACTTCATATGCATTTCCTAAGTCATGTTTCTTCAAAATTTTGCAAGGGCCAAATTTCTTCATTTTCAGTTTATCGTAAGTACCGGATGGAAATCTTTCTTTTCATAAGTGCACCATAACTAGATCCCCTACTTGGAATTCCTTATGTCTTCTCCTTTGATCAGCCCTAGCTTTATACTCTTGATTCATCTTGGTAATGTGTGCTTGAACCTCCTCATGTAGATGCTTGATATGTTCAACAAATTCTTCTGCTTCAGCACTTGCCCTCTCCCCTTGTTCTATCTTTCTCAATTCTAGTGCAGTCCTTGGGCTACTTCGATATACAATTTGGAATAGTGATTTTTCAGTACTCCTATTAATAGAGTTATTATAAGAAAACTCTGCCTGTGGTAGAATCAAATCCCATCCCTTGGGCTTATCCCCAACTAAACATCTCAGCAAATTGCCCAAACTTCTATTTACCACTTCTGTTTGACCATCAATCTGCGGGTGATGCGTGGAACTGAATTTTAGGTCTGTTCTCAACTTCTTCCACAATGTCCTCCAGAAATACCCCAAAAATTTAGTATCTCTGTCAGAAACTATACTCCTTGGAAGACCATGTAGTCTTACCACCTCTTTGAAAAAGAAGTCTGCAATATGGACAGCATCGTGAGTTTTATGGCATGGAATGAAATGTGCCATTTTGGAGAACCTATCAACCACCACGAATACTGAGTCATTAACCCTTTGTGTCCTTGGCAATCCAAGAATAAAATCCATACTTATGTCCTCCCATGGCCTTGATGGAACAAGCAATGGCTGATATAGGCCAGTATTGTGACTAAACCCCTTGGCAACTTGACAAACCTGGTAACTCTGTACAAACTTCTTCACATCCTATGAAATTTGAGGCCAAAAATAATGTTCTCTAAAAATGGCAATGGTCTTATCTCGAACAAAATGTCCTGCCATCCCTCCACTGTGTTTCTCCTTAATCAGATTTTCCCTCATGGAACTACTTGGAATGCACAATTGACTACCTTTGAACAACATGCCATCCTGAATCAAATAGTCTAACCACTTGGTTCTATCTACAGCAACAGGTTCTTTACAAGCTTTCCATGCTTCAGCAAAATCAGGATCCTTGGGGTACAAATTCTTGAGTTCCTCAAACCCAACTACTTCAACTTGCATTACTATAAGCAATGACTGTCTCCTACTTAGTGCATCTGCAACCCTATTAGATTTTTCACTTCTATGCTTCAACACAAATGTATAACTCTACAAGAATTCTGCCCACTTCATATGCCTCTGATTCAATTTACCTTGGCTATTTAGGTACTGTAATTGCCTGATGATTAGTATACAAAACAAACTCCTTTGGCAAGAAATAATGCCTCCATTTCTTTAAGGCCTGAACTATTGCATAGAACTCTTGATCATAAACAAAATACTTCTTCTTTGCATCATTCAATTTTTCACTAAAATATGCAATAGGCTTACCTTCTTGGCTTACCCCAATAGCGCTGCCACTAGCATCACAATCCACCTGGAAAACCGTTCTAAAATTTGGAAGTTCCAACACAGGCTGTTCTGTCACCTTCTTCTTCAGCAATTCAAAACTTCTCGCAGCTACTGCAGTCCATTTGAACTCTTTTCTATCCCCTGTTATTGTATCAGTTAGGGGTGCACATATGCCACTGAAATTCTTAATAAACTTCCTATAAAAACTAACTAGACCATGAAATGATCTTACCTTAGTAGTAGACCTTGAAGTAGGCCATTCCAAGATGGCTTTTACCTTCTCTGGATCCATTTTGAGACATTCGGGTGATATAACAAACCCCAAATAGACTAACTCCCTTTTTGCAAAGACACACTTCTTTAGATTAATAAACAGTTTCTCTTCCCTTAGCCTTTCAAGGACACTATGAATATGTAGTAAATGTTCTTCCAAAGTCTTGCTGAAAATTAAAATATCATCCAAATAAACAATAACAAATTTTCCCAAGAACTTCTTAAGTACCTCATTCATGAGCCGCATGAAGGTGCTTGGGGCATTCGTCAATCCAAAGGGCATGACTAACCACTCATAAAGACCCTCCTTGGTCTTGAAGGCTGTTTTCCACTCATCTCCTTCTCGAATCCATATATGATGATAGCCACTCTTTAGATCTATCTTTGTGAAGTACTGAGCTCCACTCAAGCAGTCCATAAGATCATCCATCCTTGGCAAAGGAAATTGGTACTTGATGGTTATCCTATTTATAGCTGGAGAATTTGTATACATCCTCCACTCTCCATCTTTCTTTGGTGCAAGTACTGCAGGTACTGCACATGGACTCAAGCTCTCTCGAATCAAGCCCTTCCTCAATAGCTCCTAACCCTGTCTATTTAGCTCCTCTGTTTTAGTAGGAGTCATCCTGTGAGCAGCCTTGTTAGGCAAACTAGCTCCTAGAATCAGATCTATCTGATGACTAATTTGCCTTACTGGTGGAAATCCATCTGGAACATTATCAGAGATAATATCTCCAAACTCCCCTGGTAAATCTGAAACTTCAAATGGTATTTCACTACTACCTTCTTTATCTTTCCTAGGAATCAAAGTATAGCACATATGCCGATGTTTCATGCCATCTAAAAACTTTCTTCCATCAACAAGACAAATCCTAGCACTGCTACATACCTTTTCACCTTCCTTTTTCATGGGCTTCAATTTGTGACGAATTCCATCCTTTGTCAGAGAGTTTGTGTTTGCATGTCTATCAAACTACCATGGTCTACCCAACAATAGATGGCAAACATCCATCAAAATAACATCATAGAGAACTTCATCATTGTAACTCCCAATTTTGAATTTTAATAAACATTGTTCACTTATCGAGACCTTATGATCATCTTTTACCCAAGAAATCTGATAGGGCTGGGGATGTTTCTCCTTCTTGAGCTTCATCTTAGAGACCATCTCTTCTGATACCAAGTTATCAGTGCTACCACCATCAATGATCACATCACAACATTTATCCTCACACTTGCATCTAGTACGAAAAAAACTCCTTCGTTGTCCTGGTTCATTCTCACCACTTAGTAGGACTCTTTCATTTACCAAGTTCTCTCCTCTTTCTACATCCTCTGAATGTGATGATTGTGCATCCTCATCCATATGAGCAACCCTAGCTTGGCCCTCAGTTCTCCTATCTGTCCTTCCTTGTCATTGAGGGCATTCAAAGGCACGATGACCTTCTTCATTGCAATTGAAATAGGTACCACGAAAGCCTCCTCTTCCTTGTCCATGTCCCCTACCTCTTCCTCTCTGATTTCCAAAGTCTTGATCGTGGGAGCGGTTGAAACCCTCATTCCTTTGGTTCCTGCTAGTACCCTCATCTTCATTTTTCTTTTGAGTTTCATTGCGGCCTCCAGATGATCTACTGCTTCCCCTTCCTCCTTGACCGCGCCCTCTTTGTCTTCCTTCAAACCTCTTATTCAGCTTCTCTTCAACGCATAGGGCAAACTGGTATGCCTCTTCCACGCTGGTCATTCTTACTAGACTTAATTCCTCATGGATGCTAGGTCACAACCCACTGATATAAGGAGCAACCTTCTCCTTATTTGCTTCTGCATGTCCCACTCTAATCAAGAGTCGGTAAAACTCCTCTGTCTATTCTTGGACTGATCTTCCTGCTTGCTTTAACGCATGCATCTTCTTAAACAGATCCAGCTCGTAGTCCACAGGAATGAACTGCTTCTTCAATTTGTCCACCATGCGATCCCATCTTTTGATCTTCTCCTTTTCTCTTCTATTTCTTTCCAATTAAACCTCTTGCCACCAAATTTTGGCATGGCCTTTCAGTTTGGCCTTTGCAAACTTAACCCTATCTGGGTCCTCGATATCCTCATTCTCAAAGTATTCTTCCAGTTCATTGATCCAATCGATCAACTCATCTGGTTTCAGATTTCTAAAAAATACACCCACTTCAATTGTGGATCTTTTCCCAAACTTAGTAATGGCTCTAAAAAGCCTTTCCTCTACATGATTTAGAACTTTCTCATCAAATTCCTCTTCTGGTCCCATTACTTCTTCTTCATTGTCATCCTCACTATTGTCACCAGCGGCAACATTTGATCCTCTACGGAGCTCCTCTTGCAATGCCTGCACTTGCCTTTGGAGGGCTCTAACCTCCTTAGGATTAATAGCTCTGGCCCTTCTACCATGCTCTCTTCATGGAGGCATCTTCTAACTCAAACCCACAACCACACAGTCCTGGTGCAAACTGTCTCACAGTCGGCGCTCTGTCTACACACTCAGGAAAACCTGCTCTGATACCACTTGATGGAGACACAACCCAAGAACAGAATGGACACAATAGAAAAAGGAAATTATATTAACTAAGAAAATAAGCTAGTACAAATAGTACAGAGAAAATAAACTTTAGAACATGCCCTAAGGGCTTATAATAGCATAAATCTGGAGATAATTTCTCCTTTCAGCACCTCCTCTCAAACTCCACCCCGAACTGCCTTTTACAATGCCAAAAATCTCCTTAAATAGACCCCAAAGGGTTAAGGACTAGGAGTACATTCTAGAAAGTGCTAGTAGGCATCCACCAACCAAATAGAAGGTTCTGGAAGCTGCGTTAGAAGTTGGTGCAAATCTAGAAGAATCTGAAAACGGTAACTGAACTTCTGGGAGGCATAACTTTTGAACCATAGCTCCGATTGATGAACTGTTTACATTTTCAGAAAGCTCTCAAAGCGCTCTATGGCCCTATGGACAAGCGTCACTCATCCCCCATTTTTTGGCCCTTGTCAAGGTCATTTAATGCCCCTAACCTAACTTCAAAGCATTCTTAGGGAGTCTCCAAAACCTAAAAAACTGTAATAACTTTCAAACCGTGGTGCCTTTTTGACCTAATTCTTTTTCCAGAATGCTCTAAATCATGGTTACATTCATCTGGCCAATTCACACCTTCTAGGTCACCAAAATGATGGCCAAATTGCATGCTCCTATTTTTTCAAGATTTTCAAACACACTGATAGTGGAACTGTGAGAGTTGGAACCTTTATTTGACCCAAATGGGTATCCAAAAATGAAAACACGTGAAATAGAAACTAAGTCTGACTGCATTTTTTTGGGTGACACAGGATTGCCCTTATACCTTTGGATGCTCCTGCATCACTCTTCTCCACCTTTCCAGCATGCTCCCCAATTCATCATTCCCTAGCGCATTCTTCATGGGAGCTTTCCTGCACATTAGAGGGATTAGCATTGGTAGTCACACCTTCTTGTCCTTGGTACTCACAGTGCAGGCTAGTCAAATCAAAAGAAGGATTAGCATTTTTTTCCCCCACCTTTTACTCTTCCATTCCTCCATTTAGGCGCTACCCTTGCAAGATACTCTCACGATAGCAAGGGAAGACAAAGTCTACACACCTGGCAGACTGGGGACAATACCAGACTATCTTGGGATCTGCCAAGATCTCCTTGGGCATGGGGTAGGGGGGGAAGAGCCTAGAGACCAAGTGACCAAGGGAGTGTAGGGAGTTAGGTTGGGGTAAGCTTGAGACTAGGTTAGTTGTAGTTAATGACAATTAGATTGTTGTTTTCTCTTTTCATTGGGTAAGGTATTTAAATTTTATATTAGTTGTTATTAATTTTGTTAGAATTTTTAATTAACAACTTAGTAGTTTAGGTGTTTGAAAGTATATTGATTAGTTTTAGAACAAAGTAATGTTAGTATTTAGTTAAGATTGTTTAGTAGAATAGATGTTAGTTAAGCTCTATGTTATTAGTGTTGTAATTAACTTCCATTTTTAATATTAGTATATGTTAATTATAACTGTTTCATGAATTTAGTCATTTTTAAATATTGTCAATATAGATTAGGTTAGTATAAATTTAGTTTACATTAGTTAGTAGCGTTGGTAATATAGTTTTCTCTAAAACAATTAGCTGTTAGTGTGTGTTAGTATTAGTTTAAATATGTGTTTGAGTATTAGTTAAAAGTTAATTATATGTTGTAAATATAAGTTATTTAGCATGTTGAAAATTCTATCAATCTTAATGTTAGCATGGTAGACAATGATAGTTGTTTTGTTTAATGTAATCATCATATTGAGTTAATTAATTTGGTGTTATAATTTGGAATATTGTTAATTCTATTATATTAAAGATTTATATAATTTTGAAATGTTAACTAAAGTTTATCTGAGGATGTAATATTATTTTAATTAGAATTTTTTTCTTGAGTACAAATATTTCAAATAGTTAGTTTGGTGATTATTTAAATCGTTATTCAATAAATTTAATATACCATTGTAAAAGTAATGTAATAATGAGATCAAGGGTTGACACCAGTATAATGACAAGTATCAAACATTAATGATGTTTCCTTCTCCTGATTATAAACTTAATATGCAATGTAGTAAACCTTTTTCTTCACTTGCAAATCAGATTCTTAAACCGTAGTGAACCTAATTATTATTTTTTGAAAAAAAAATTGTGTGTTTTTTGCCCACGTATTTTGGGCATGACACATTGTAACTTCATTTTCATTATTCAATCTTTCCTCTAGGTGCTATTGTTATGAACAACTTTTGAAATCCTCTTCACCAATAAAATAGATATGACATTTAGATTAGGTAGAAATATGCCTTATCAATAGATTTGACATCAATGAAAAAACAACAATTGTTCAAATTATAAGTTTCCAACAATCTCCCTCTTTGGCATTGATGGAAAAATCTCTATGTCTCAATATCAACAATATCTCAATGTATCAAATGTATCAAACTTAGTTGCCATACAATCCAAAAGATTTCTCCCTTTGAGATAATAGTTTCATTTCTCTAAGTTTTTTATATCTCCCTCTTTCTCTTTATCTCAATATCCCTCTACATTATATTATTGTATATATCTCTAATCTTGTATGTTTATCACTTCCACATTTACTATATCTCTCTCCCTTTGTTAATCATGTCTCACTCTATTGTATATTTATTCTATTATATATCTCTCCCCCTTTGAAAACACTACCAAAGACACTTAGCCTTCTTAGCTTCAATCTCATCTTACATATGAGCTATGTAGATTTTGCATGTTTGGCTGATTTTTTTCATTTGTCTATGACTGATCTATTATGTTGTACCAAAATTTCTATGATAGGCATTGCTAAAACTAGAGTTGTATTGTATCACTATGTAGGATATTTTGATTAGTACGTGTGATGTAATACACCTCACCTTTTTAAGTATATTTTCCTAGGGGATTCACCCCTAATTTACCTTTAAGATATTCATGAGAATCTTTAGGTAATGCTTTTGCAAGTATGTCAGCAATCTATTACTTGTTTTTCACATAGTCTAGCTTCACTTCCTTATCTTGAGCTTTTTCCCTCAAGTAATGATACTTGATAGAAATCTAATTTTTCTTTCTATGCATCACTGGATTCTTTGAAATGTCAATAGCACTTGTGCTATCACAATAAATAATGACTAGATTTGTAATTTCTTTTTCCATACCTTTCAGTAATTACTTTATCCTTGGAATGTTTGAATAGTTCATTGCAGTTGTCACATACTCTACTTCAACTATAGATTGGGAAATACAATTATACTTCTTACTCGTCTATGACACCAATATTTTTCCTAGAAAGAATGCACCTCCACTAGTTCTTTTTTTGTCATCAATATTTCCTACCCAATCTAAGATAGTGAATACCTTTAGTTTAAATTGATCAGTTCTCTTGTAATACAATTCATAGTCTTCTATAGCATTTAGATATGTCATTATCCTTTTCACTACCATCATGTGAATCTATTTAGGATTTTCTAAAATTATAGCAACTATCCCAACTAATAAAGAAATGTTTGGTCTATTGTGAATAATTTATTATAATTTTTCAATCATGGCTATGTATAAGGTCTGGTTTACTTCAACACATTCATCATTCTTGGATAGCTAATGTTCTATAAACATGTATGTGATCACTGGTCTTCAATCCTCCATACCAAAATTGTTTAGTATATCCTTGGTGTATTTGGATTGAGTAATTAAAACACCAAACTTCATTTGAAAAACTTATAATTCAACAAAGAATTTGATTTCACCAAACATAGATATTTCAAATTCCTTCTTCATTTCATTAGAAAAATGATTTTCATAATTATTTTTTCCCCCAAATATAATGTCATCAACAAATTTTTTTGATAGCTATTACTTCATTTCTTTTACCATTCTTGAGTTAAAGATTACTATTATCATTTGTCCTTTCAAAAATAATCTTCACCAAATAATTATGCAATCTTTCATAACATGCTCTTGGGGCTTGTTTCAATCCATAAAGTGCTTTGTTCAATTTACATAACATGTTCTTCTTGTTTGGATCTAAAAATCCTTTAGGTTAACCAATTTACACTTCTCCCTTAAACTTATCACATTAAAAAGTATAAATTTGACATCCACCTAATATACCTTGATATTCTTCCAGGTTGAATATGCATGAAGGGTTATAACTCCTTCAAATCTTGCCATAGGAGAAAAATTATATCCATAAAAATATCCTTCTTCTGAGCATAAACCTTGTATACTCACTGACATGGTTTCTAAAAATACACTTTGTCCCAAAGATGTTTTTGTCTTTAGGTCTTGGCACTAAAGTCCAAGTATTGTTCTTCTTAATTTGGTCAATTTCTTCATTCATTGCTTGAATCAAGCCTTCATTGTCAAAAGCATATTTTACTATTTTGGGCTCAAATTCACAAAGTAAGCATGTGTAAACATTGAGTCTTTTTCTTTTCATGTAACACTTTATTGAACATCACAAATGATTTTTTTAGGTTTGTAATGTCTTCTCACATATTTTTCTATCATAAGTAGTTTTCTTCTTTGTTCTTCTATAGCTTCATCTTGGAAAATAATCGAAAGCTCATTTGCTCTTTCTTGTTTCATGCTCATTATTTTCTATATGATGGTCAATATTCCCTATCTAAGACTTGATATCTTCAATCTTTTGGGAAACTATAGAGGGAATACTGACCATCATTTCCTATCTATTGGGAAACTACAACTTAATTTTCTTGTTCATTAAGAGTGCTAGGACCATCATCATCCACATAGATGAATTTATTTTACTCTTCAAGTTATAATTTACATGCAATGACACTTCTTTTTGTAAACTAATCAATTTTCACATTTGCACTTTTGACAACTTTGTTAGGGATAGAATTCAAACACTTGTAACCTTTACTCTTGCTGGAATATCCTAGGAATATGCCTTTATCACCTTTTAAATCAATTTTTCCATTCCTATTATCTTTAATTATATCACATTTACTTCCAAATAAGTTGAAATATTTCACAGTGGGACCATACCCATATCATAGTTCAAAAAGTGGTGTTTGTACCTTTGTTGACTTGTACTCTATTCAAGGTATATACATAGTATGAGTTCATAGATTCTCTATAATATTTATTTGATATGTTCTTTTCGATCATGAGTGTTCTTACACAATCCATTATTGATTAGTTTTTCTTTTCAACTATCCCATTCTGAGTAGGGGTGTGTTGGAAATAACAGTGGGAAAGTATGTTCTAGGGGGGTTCATGGGAGCGAGGGGTGAATCAACAGTTAAAAGTTTTATAACTAAAACATATCGCCATCATCTATCTCATAACTTAACATGTAAACTAAAATATGTAAGCATGCATCACATCCATAACATAACATAAATCAACACATAACATTGTAAATGATTTTGGTTACCTAGAAATCCTCCAAGGAGAGGGTGAAACTCGGGTGGGGATGACACCCACAACTCTTTTTCACTACAATAATAAAGTGTGGCTAATCATGGCTACAAAATTTTGACCATAATCTATGATCTACCCTATGAGAGGTCCACTAGTACAAAAAATGCAATCTATTACTAAATAGACAACTAGAATTTGAAGATACCAATTTTGATCACATGATCATTGGTAATTTATTGCCACTCATTAATATTACAACCATATTTATGAGTAAACTTTTTAAATCATTAATTTGGTTGTTGATTTGATCATTGATTTGGTTGTTGATTATGATTAAATAGTATTTTATTTCGTATTTTCTTGGTGGTTTATTTAGTAATTTATTTCATACTTTATTTGGTACTATATTCGATATTATATTTGGAAAATTATTTGGTAGTTGATTTGGTAGTATACTTAATAGCTAATGTGGTAGTATATTTGGTAGTTGACTAGTCATTTATTTGATAGTTAATTTGGTCATTTATTTATTCACTTCCATTAATTAGTCCCTAATATATGTATGAAATGAATAATTTATTTAGGACCATAGATTTTAAATTACAAAAATCCATGATATTAGAGTTGAACTAAAACACTAAAGAAAATGAAAATATTTCACATGAACAACACTAAAATTAAAAGATTAATTCAATATTATGATTAAAAAAAGGTAACTTCACATAAAAAAAATTTGATGAAAATATATATAACTAATAATATGTACAAATTGTCTTATAGTTTTGAAATCTTTCAAATACACCTTGATAATTAAAATATTTAAACAACACACTCAAAATAGTGTAATATAAAGAAATGAGAATTTTTTTCTAAAAAATAACACATTGATCAACTATGTCATTTTCTTTGAATACTTCAATGGCCACCATGTGAAGGTTCCCTCTTTCTCTTGGAGATGAATATCTCCTTCTATTTTATCTTTATAAGCAAGTGGTACATTACTTGTGACTATTATAATGTTTACTTAGGCATCTGCAATTCCGTTAAGGTTTTGTCCATGTAAAATAGACAAGGAGTAAATAATCCCAATACCAAAAATATGACCATCATATGGATCCAAACCTTTAACCTTATCCCCTTATTTGAATTTATCAAAACATTTCTACAAAAAGAAAAAAACATATAACATATTAGATTAATCAAATTAATCAACTACAATCAATGGATTAGATAAATGCATAAAGTTGTAATTGAGTCTTTTCTTTTTCCTAAATTTAATAAAGATTACAATTGGATGGATATTACTTGTTACTATAGTTCAAATAATAAGACTACCAAAAAAAAGTAATAAGAACCTTAAATTATTTAATTTTATTGAAAACAATCCATAGAAAAGGGTTATTGTCTTGCATTTATATTTTGTTTTGGGGAAAAGTCCTACATGAAAGTTATTGCAGTCCATAATTTTGAAAGATATCCTTAGAATTCTTAACAACTAGTATAGAAGTGTTACAAGTTAATTTATTCATACAATATAGGCACTTTTAACATTTCATACATATTCTATTGAATGATGGAACATAGGAAAGTACTATAGAATCTAATCACACACTAGATGTATACTTTTCTCTAGAAAACAAGCACTAGTACAAAAACAATAATATATCACTAAATAAACTACTAAAAATTGTAAATATATGACCAATTTTGATCACATGACCATTGGTAGTTTATTTTTGGTCATTATTATAACAACCAAATTCATGACTAAACTATTTTAATCATTAATATGGTTGTTGATTGTTATTAAATAAAAGTTTATTTGGTGGTTTAATTGGTAGCTCATTTGGTATTTTATTTGGTTGTTTATTTGGTGGTTTATTTGGTAATATATGGTAGTTTATTTTGTAGCATATTTGGTATTTTATTTGGTATTATGTTTGGTATTTTATTTGGTAGTATATTGGGTAATAAATTAGGTAGTATATTGGGTATTATATTGGGTAGTTGATTTGGTAGCACATTTGGTAGTTGATTTGTAATTTAATTTGGTAGTCAAAATGGGTAGTATATTTAGTAATTGATTTGATAGCTGATTTAGTAGTTGACTAATCATTTATTGGATAGCTAAT
Source organism: Cupressus sempervirens (assembly GCA_028749045.1). NCBI lineage: Eukaryota > Viridiplantae > Streptophyta > Pinopsida > Cupressales > Cupressaceae > Cupressus > Cupressus sempervirens. The sequence goes on along the minus strand of CM053785.1, from coordinate 705,396,021 downwards.
TTGGCGGTTTATATGTTTATTTCCATTAATTAGTACTAAATATAATTATGAAATGACTAATTTATTGAATACCATAAATTTTAAAATACAAAAAGAAAATATGATATTAGAGTTGACTAAAACATTAAAGAAAATAAAAATATTACACATGAACAATACTAAAATTAAAAGAATGATTAAATATTATGATTAAAAAAAGAGTAACTTGGAATTAAAAGTTTAATTTTATATATATATATATATATATATATATATATATATATATATATATATATATATATATATATATATATATATATATGTAAGTAATAAATGTCAAAATTGTCTAAAGAGTATACAAGTAAATATGATAAACAGTGTCAAAGTTGTCTAAGAGTTTCCAACTCTTTCAAAGACACCTTGATAATTAGAATATATTTAAACAACACTTTTAAAATATTGCAATATAAAGCAATGAACTAAATTTTCTAACAAATAACACATTGATCAACTATTTCATTTTCTCCAAATACTTTAGTGGACACAATGTGAAAGTTCCCTCTTTCTCTTTGAGATGAACAACTCCATCTATTTTATCTTCATAAGCAAGCGGATTATTACTTATGACTATTATAATGTTTACATTGGCGTCTCCAGTTCCATTCAAATTTTGTCTATGTAAAATAGACCAGGAGTGAATAATCCCAATACTAGAAACATGACCATCATATGCATCCAAAACTTTAACTTTATCCCCTTCTTTGAGTTTATCAAAATATTTCTACAAAAAGAAAACAAAATAACATATTAGATTACATGGGTTATAATGAAAGGCCAAAAATATAAAATGCAATATAAACATAGTGCTTATGATAAAGATTCATTTTTCATTGCTAAAGGTAAAATATTCTTGTAAAAATTAAGGACACTCACATAATGTTAGATAAATCAATAAAATTAAATAAATTAATAATATTAGGATTTTAATGATGAGATTCAAGAAAATGACTTATGAAAAACTATGAATATGAATGTATTATGGTAAGTAGTTAAGGTCCCTAAATTATGAGGCAACAATATCCATTAAAATTGACTATGAATAGACATTCATGTACATACAACTAAACCTTTATGCAATTTCATGTCTATTTCTAGTTATGAAACAACTAAAAATCATATCCAAATGAAGGAAATGTAAAGTTGTATAGCACTCAACTCTAGTTTAGCACTACTAGTACTATATATATCACATGCATCCTCTTTGAAATCAGCATAATCACTACCAACATTTCCCTTTCCTTTTTTATTTTCTTTCATATGATTGCTCTACATGTCCAGGTTTAGTCATCATGCAAAGTTAATATAGTTCAACTAAATAATAGAAAAGCTTAAATATTTTTCCATAAAAACTATTATATTACCTTAACTTCAACATAAGTATAATTGGGCTACAAATTATTATCCACGAGTTCATCATGATTGTTGTCAATATTAGAAGCTCCATTCCCATTAGGGTAGTTCTATTTTTGTATTTCTTTGGTAAAATTGTTCTGCATGTAGTTAAAATTGGTAAAATCTTGGTAGAGAGGAAATACCATAAAAAAATGGTGTGAAGGTGCAATATCAACAATGTCATGTATGAGAATCAACACTTAAGGATAGTAGTGTTATATATAGAGAAATTTGAAAAGACAATGATCAAAATGATGCCTTCAACAATTAGAAACTATAGGTTGAACTAAGGAAGCCAATTGAGAAACTCTCTCATTTAGATGATAAATTTTCCCATTAAGACTATGTAAATAACTCATTATATGTTGGTACCCAACATTTGTATTAGTAGGATTTGTTGAGGTTCTCACTAGGTGTTCCACATATGGTTGTGAAATCTCTGTTGATGAACCAGATTTTCACTTCATAGTACTCTTAGATTTAGTAGGATCTAATGTTGCCATATAATTGATAATATCGTCTGTGCATGTTTCTCTACTATTGTTTTCTACCTAAAATATAATGTTAATTTTAATACATAGTTAGTTAAGTAAAAAATCAAAATAAATAACACAATGTAAAATGAAATCAAAAGCCATGCAATTACTCCAAATTTGTTTATTTTGGCATGTAACCCACCTCGACCAAATGCATATTCAGCCCTCACGTTATCTCTCGCTCTCTTTCCTTTGTTACTCTTTGTCAAATATTCTTCAGAACGCATATTTTCTTTCAATGTCTCCCATTTTTTGGAAGTTAAAGTGGAGTCTGGCCTCTCTTTTCCCTCATTGATTAAGTTTCTGCAATTGTATCTAAAAATTTTCATTAGAAGTCTCATCTTTCTCTTGTAATACTTTCTAGAGATTTTTCCACCAATACTATCAAAGGTGTTTTCCATTTTTTGTATAACACATTCCACACATTGTGGATCTTTCTCTACAAAATTTGATTTGCAAATATCCAAATGGGATCGACATCTTATGCCCAAATCGGTGGCCCACCTTGCAACATTTTTCCAAATAGGTTCACCATCTCTTACCTCAACTAAAAATGGCTTATGTCCTTCTAATTTCCTTTCTTTTGCATGTCTCTCTATAGATATATATAAATTTTGGCTCAATTTCTTTCTTTCAACAAAGTTGAGCACATCTTTTGTTGAACCACTACCAACAGGTACACTCTGAGGTACACCAGATGCAAGTGGACTCTCTTCATGACTTTCTTTAGGACATACACCACTGTGTGCTATATTAGGTTGTACATCATCACAACTACCTTTTTCACCAACTACATTTGTTGGATCACAAAGGCATTGACTTTTGTGAATTGGCAGCATTGAATCTTTATTTGCTACTTTTTCTTTCTCTTCATGTTCTCTACACTCTTTTTCTTGCCTGCAAAACCAAAATAATAATAATATCAAGTCTTGTATACATAAATATATTGCTTAAATTTTTTTTATCATATAGTATTAAACAAATAATATACTACTTAGTTGATTTAAAACTTTCCTATTTACCAAACCAAGATGCAATAAAAATTCATTATTCTTGGCCACACATTCTTCATGAACTCACTCATAATCTATTACTGGAATTTCAGCATTTTGATCACTATCATCTAATTTGCACCTTATATTCTTTCTCTTCATTTTCTAATGTCCAAAAAAACAATAATGTATAAATTAGTAACTTTATAAAACCTTTATTAACCATACCAAAAATTGTATCAATACAACTTTAGTAAAATCCTCATGTCAATTTTGATGACTTGTGCCATAAAGAGAGAAAGAATGTGCCCAAACACAAAATAAAAGGACATTGTTCAGTCATAAAAGTGTAAAAAAAGAATTTCTAATGATCTGATACTACTTATACCCAATAAATGTAGCTAATGAACCCAAAATAACAAAAACTTTCAATAACACACATGAAAACTCTCAATGCATCTTAACACAAAAAAACTCTTCTTCATTGAAAACTAGATAATATTAGCAACAAACCATGCCGCATAAAGAAGATTGTATAATTTCCAAAAAAAGATGAGATGGACCACATAATTAATTAGTCAACAATAAGACAACATAAATTCTTCACCTATATCTAGCCAAATAAAAGAACTTTCTTTCTTATTGATGCCACTGCTAGACACTCAGTAAGACTTTGAGTCCTCCTTGAAACAAAATCATCTATGCTTGACTGCTAATGAGCATAAACATAGGTACAATAGATGATACATAAATGAATAATTTCAAAACTTATATCTTAAGCTCTCTTAGGAAACATGACAAGCTGATGTATTAACGGAACAAAACTACAATTATCTAATTAGTACCTCTAAATATGTGAATTAGATATATGGAAAAAATTAGCATTGTAATTTATTCCATTTTCTCTATAACGATCTCTAGCTCTTATATTTTTATCTCTAACTGCAATGTCCATGTAACTTGCAATGAAAGAAGTGAGCTAAAATGATTTATTTTTCAATGCCTTCAAATAAAAAATAAAATAAGCTAAGATCTATTTTTTTGTGTTTTAACTTGAATTAAAATTTAATTGCATAGAATTTACTTCTTTTTGGAATTTAATGTCTTTTTCCTACTATTAAAACACAAAAAAATAAAAGTATTTTTTTCATGTTGCCACAGTCCATGTTTGGGCCTCTACAATATTCAAATATGAGAAAGGAAAATTATAGATGAATATCACCAAAATATCACAATAGAGCTAGTGAGCCAATAAGATAGGAAGTAGAATACTATGTAGATTATTGAGATCTTTCTTGTAGGCTTCTTGTGAAATTGCAATAGCTTAGTTTTCTGTATTTGTATATAAGTGTGACTATTTTATGTGTGGTTTTGTATTCTTATTGTCCTCTGAGACTAAGAAAAGGGTTTTCTGTATGAGGCTCATTGTATGACTCAAAGTTGGTATATATTTATTTGGGTTTGATCAATCTACATCTGGCTTTTAGAGGTGAGTTTTTAAGGGAAGTGTGCATGAGTTAGTGATTATGGATTCCACTGACCTAATCCAAGTAAGGGTTTCACTTATATACTTCTACTAACTCAGACAAAAGAGTGTCTAGTTGTTTCATTTTAGAGTATAAGTTAGAGGAAGAAAGCTCTCTCTTTTGTAACACCTCCCTCTGCTGCCATTTGATGATAGAGGATTGCATAATTTTACTAATAATAAAGATATATGTGGCTAGCAAAGAGGAGACAAAAGATTGCAGTCATCAATGCTTGAGATAGAAATGATAGGACTATACCTTGACAATGAGAGTGACCTCAAATATTTTATATATATTTGCTAATACAATTCAAATTATTTGATGTGGACAAATTTTTACTTAATTTTTATATTATATATTTATGGTGAATTCTTTGTGATGATATGTGATTTAAATGATCTTGTTTGGGAATAGAAAAGAATGTGTTTGGTGTTGTTCCATTTCAACATCTGTATCTTGATAAAGGTAGTTCTAATTTGTTATGATTACTAGTATCTTCAATTCCAGTGGAAAATAAGAAGTGACTGCTACTATGCATGAATGAAAGGCAAATTAAATAGTATTGAATGTAAATGTTTTGTCCATAGTGAAAACTTTAAATCCAATCATATTAATTTTCTTGGAACATTAATCCACAATAAGCACCACAAATGTGGCTATAGCTCAGTGATTTGAGGTCTATGCAAACATCCGCTCAATTTTTTAAGGTACACCATTATAATAAAAAAAATGAAAAAATGTAGAAAACATAAAATAAGTCTAAAATTTGAAAAAAGTTGCTTATTCAAGAAGCTCGTACATACATGAGCAACAACATTGCAGTCATGATGAGATTGAGGAAAATCTAGGTCAAGATTCCTTCGAATTGTGCTAGCTTGTTCTTGACATGATATTGTGAGAAATATAAAATTCAATTAAAACTCACAACTCAAAAAACTAAAACAACTTGCTTGGCACAAGAAGAGCTTAGCACTCAAAGGCAATGCTCGGCAAAAATGGACACCGAGTGAGCTTGGCTCAAACTAGAAGATAAATATAACTTAGAAGAATTTCAATGTGAATGCTTTCACCATTAAAACTAGAGAGCCAAAGCTTGAAGCTTCTAAAAAAACTTCTCAAATGCAATGAATAGAAGGAGAATCAATGGATTTAAGGATGCTTACTTACTTTCTATTCATTTGAGATTAAAAACATTACAAAATTTGGAAGCATTCAGCTTCAACCAGAAAACGCTAAAATAACCCCAAAACTTGTAAAACTTCAAAACTTTAATGAACTTTAAACTTGTAGCTCTAATGGCTGCATACAATGGTTCTTGGAGCAATCACTACTTCAACAGGACAAATTCAACAATAACAAACTTACAAAATGAATAGAGGAATCACGTACAACTGGAGAGATTAGATTTGCCGATCACTTTCTTCTTCTTCTTCCTTCTCTACTCTGCTAAACTTCTAATCTATTGAATGACATGAATGAATCTAAAACATTCCTTTTATCATATTTTCCCCCTCCTTTCCTAATTTCAAAACTGACCCACTGGATTTATGTTTTGTGTCTGTTCTAGAGTCTGTCAGGGGTGGTAGGTGGGTGTTTGGCTCTAGGGGAAAACATCAACTATAATTAATATTTCAACACTTCCCCTTTGTCCCAAGCTAAAAAAACAAGGATCATTGCTAATCCACATCAACTATACCAAGACATTCTCTTAGGTGTACAAAACTTCCAATGCCTAATGGCTTTGTGAAAATGTCTACTAGCTACTCCTTAGACATGCAAAATTCCATTTTGATATCCCCATTCTCCACCAACTCTCTGATGAAGTGATATCTGATTTAATATGCTTGCTTCTCCCATGGAAGACTAAATTCTTGGACAATGCAATAGATGAGATGTTGTCATAATAAATTGTACTTCCATCCTCTTGCCTTTCATTCAAATCTATCAAGATCCTCCTGAACAAAATAGGCTAACATGCTACTACATTTTCTAGTATATATTTAGCCTCTACTATAGATTGACTAACAATAGGTTGCTTCTTGGATGCCCATGAAATTGTACCCAATCCCATGTGGAATACATATCCAGAAGTACTCTTCCTGTCATCTATACTTCCAACCCAGTCACTATCTGTATAACCTACCAACTTGAATTCATTTGCTGCAGTATACAAAATCTCAAATCCTTTGGTACCTTTCGCATACCTTAGGATCCTCTTTCCCGCTTGCTAATGGGAATCCTTTAGTGTTTCCATAAATCTAGAAATCAAACTTACTGCATGCATTAGGTTTGGCCGAGTTGCAGTCAAATACATTAAACTTCCAACCATACTCTTGTATAGTGTTTGATCCACTCTCTTGCTAGAATCTTCCTTGCTCATCTTCAGACCTACTACAGTTGATGTGGGGGCTACCTTACTATTCTACATTTTAAATCTTTCCAAGATCTGCCCTACATACTTTTCTTGAGAGATGAAAATGTCATCATTCATTTTTTTTACTTCTATGCCTAGAAAGTATTTCAAGAGACCAAGGTTTGTCATCTCAAATTAATTTTTCATGGTCTCTTTGAACTCACCAATTAGAGCCTTGTCATTACCAATAAAAATTAAATCATCTACATACAAGAAAATAATCAACACATTTCTCTTTGCTACCTTGATGTAGAGTGTAGGATCACCATTGCTTTTGCTAGAGCCATTGCTCATCAAATATGAGTCAATCCTACTATACCATGCCCTTGGAACTTGCTTGAGCCCATAAAGAGCTCTCTTTAATCTATATACTTTATTCTCTTCACCTAAAACTTCATAACCAGGTTTCTGCTCCACATATACTTCTTTCAATACACCATTTAGGAAGGTGGAGTTCACATCCATTTGAAATACCTTCCATTTGTGCTGAGCTACAATTGCTATGATAGTACGCACTATTTCCATTCTTGCAACCAGCACATATGTCTCATCATAATCTCTACCATACTGTTGTTTGTAGTCCTTGACTACTAGCCTTGCCTTATGCCTATCAATCTTGCCTTCAGCATTGCATTTGGTCTTGTAGACCCATTTTACTCCAACCACTTGCTTCTTTGAAGGCAATTTAGTTAGCTCCCATGTCTCATTTCTTTCTATAGCTTCTATTTCCTCATCCATGGCCTTACACCATTTCTTCTCCTTAATAGCTTCTTCAAAATATATTGGATCACTATGAGAAAATAATGCAAAATTAACACTCTCATCATAATATTCATACCTTTTATCTTGGTATATATCCCTAAGACTCTTGGTCTTTCTTGGTAATAGGGAGGAGAGTGTGGAATCATAATCTTCACTACTATTGCTTTGTCAACTAGTTCAATCTTCACTAGTACTCGACATTGACATTTGATCATGCTTAGAGGAGCTCGACAATGATCGAGGTTTCTTGCCTTTTCTTCTATTTTCTCCTTCTTCTTCTTGTTCATTAGCATCCTCTTCATTCATAATTGGCACTTTAATTGAGGTGCTAGGTGACTCATCAATTTGTCCATACCTTGACTGATTTTCAAGAAATTCCACATCTCCTGAGAGAATCATCTTGTTGTTCAATGGGTCATACAATCTGTATGCCTTTGATTCTGACCTATACCCTATGAAGATGCACTTCACCCCTTTTTCATCCAATTTTTGCCTTTTCTCTTTAGGTATATGTACATATGCAACACATCCAAACACCCTTAGGTGTTCAACTATCCATCTTCCTCGTGACCATGCTTCCATTGGAATTCTATCACGAACTACCTTTGTAGGATACCTATTAATTAGGTAGACTACTGTTGCCACAACCTCTCCCCAAATTTTAGTTGGGAGACCTTTCTCTTTCATAATGCTCCTTGCCATTTTGATAATGGTCCTATTCTTTCTTTCAGCCACTCCATTCTACTATGGTGTATAGCAGGTTGTGAGCTCTTTCTTTATGCATTGTTTCCTACAAAAATTTACAAAAGAATTGGAGGTATACTTCCCTGCTCTATTCGATCTTAGGACCTTGATATAGTGTCCACATTCTCTTTCAGCCTAGGCTTTAAATTCTACAAATTTATCATATCCTTTAGATTTATTCTTTAAGAAATACACCCATGTCCTATGACTGAAATCATTAATAAATTTCATGAAATAAGTACTCCCCCTACTGGAAGTAACTTGCATAGGACCGACTAGGTCAGTATGCACTAACTCTAATGGATATCTAGCCCACCTAGAATTTCTAGAATTAAAGGGAAGCCCATATTTCTTACCCAAAATAAAAACCTCACACTTGTCACATGAATTTCATATACGTGGAAAATCTTCTACCATTCTTTTATTTGACAACAAATTTAAACTAGCATAGCCAAGATGACCATACCCGAGGTGCCATAGCCATGAGGGGTCCTCAATCACACTCCTTAGAGCTGATTGTGTGGGAGGTGTAGCACAAACTTGAGATGAGAAACATGTTTCTATCTTCAAGGGAAACATTCTGCTCTTTGTCATTTGAACTGCTGCAAGTAAGTTCTTGCTCCCATCCTTTTCGTGAATGACACACGTGTCATTCTCCATTAGCACTTTGTATCCATTTTGAATGATCTAACCAATGCTCATCAAATTGTGCTCCATACTAGGGGAAAAATATGGATTTTTTATTTCCTTCTTCTCACCTTTCTTGGTGTGGACCATAATAGATCCTTTGCCCACTACTGGTTGGGTTCAATTGTTACCCATTTTAATCTCAGATATGAAACTCTTGTCAACAAATGAAAACAAGGTTTCATTACCACTCATGTGGTTGCTACATCCATTGTTGAGGTACCAAACCTTAGGGCTTCCTTCTTCACCAAAATTACACATGATGAAGGTAGTGGCATTGTTTCCACTTCCCATGTTCGCATCAGCCACATTTTCTTATCTTGACTGATCATTTTGCTTCTTCCAGTATTCACTTTCATAATGCCCATATTTATGATAGTATTAGCATTCTATATTACTCCTATTTTAGTTCTAGTTTTTCTTACCTCCTCTTGAAGTATTTTGTGAGCTACTTGCTCCATCTGCTCTTCCTAAGCTTTTTGTTGCAACATTTCTTTGTCCTTCATTTCTTTGGCCTCTACCTCTAGAGTTTCTACCTGAGCCATTTCTTCCTCTCCCCCTTCCTCTTGCATTTGAATGAGCCTTGAATTCTTGCTCTTGAGAAGAAGAAGATGTAGATCTATTGATCCTATACTCATGGGTTTGAAGAGTACCCATCAACTCATCCATTGTCAAAAAAATGAGATCTTTTGCCTCTTCTATAGTCATGACCAAATTGTCATATTTATGAGGTAAACTCCTCAATATCTTTTCCACTATCCTCTGCTCTTGATAGTCTTTTCCATTTGACTTGAGTTGATTAATCACATTGGAGGTCCTCAAACTAAAATCTACAACTGATTCATTTTCCTTCATTTGAAGGTTCTCAAACTCCCTCCTTATATTCTATAGCTTTACTATGTGGAATTTATTAATCACCTTGAAGTTTGTCTCAAGGATATCCCATGCTTCCTTTGCATAATTTTCTGCTACAATCTTTGGGAATATTGTCTCTGTCATTGCTGCTTCAATCAAACTTAATGCCTTTGCATATTTCCTCCTTGACTCTTTAAAATGAGTATTTTGTGCATTTGTGAGAGTAGCATACTGAGTTGGGTCTGTTATATCATTGAACTCATTAATCACAAACTCCCATAAATCATTTGTAACCATAATGCTTTTCATTTTCTTTGCCCATGTATCATAATTTTTCCCATTGATGAATGGTGGTTGTTGCCATATCTTTCCTATATCTACTACCATGTCAAATATCCCAAGAAAAAACTTTGCCCTAACTCACTGTGGATGTGGGGCCTCAAAGCTTTGATACCATGTGAGAAATATAAAATTCAATTAAAACTCACAACTCAAAAAACTAAAACAACTTGCTCGACACATGGAGGTGTTGAGTGCCAGTTTTCTCAGCACCTTAAGGAGCTGAGTGGCAGTTTACTCAGCACGTGAAGGGTTTTGAGTGATAGGAAATAGGTGCTGAGTTAGCTTGGCACAAGAAGAGCTTGGCACTCAAAGGCAATTCTTGGCAACAATGGATGTCGAGTGAGCTTGGCTCAACATGGAAGATAAATATAACTTATAAGAATTTTAATGTGAATGCTTTCACAATTACAACAAGAGAGCCAAAGCTTAAAGCTTCTAAAAAAACTTCTCAAATACAATGAATAGAAGAAGAATTAATGGATTCAAGTATGCCTACTTTCTTTCTATTCAACTAAGATTAAAAATATTAAAAAAATTGGGAGCATTCGGCTTCAACTAGAAAACACTAAAATAACCCTAAAACTCGTAAAACTTCAAAACTTTAATAAACTTTAAACTTGTAGCTCTAATGGCTGCATACAATGGTGCCTGGAGCAATCACTACTTCAACAGGATAGATCCAGCAATAACAAACTTATAGAATGAATAGAGGAATCATGTGCAACTGGAGAGATTGAATCTACTGATCACTTTCTTCTTCTTCCTTCTCTGCTATGCTCTACTCTGCTAAACTTCTGATCTCCTGAATGACATGAATGAATCTAAAACATTCCTTTTGTTATATTTCCCCCCCTCTTTTCCTGATTTCAAAACTCACCCACCGCATTTATGTTTTATGTCTATTCTAGAGTCCATCAAGGGTGGTAGGTGGGCATTTGGCTTGAGGGGCAAACGTCAACTACAATTAATATTCCAATAGATATTGGCATCTATTTTAAAGGGTTTCTCATATTAAAACCCTCCATCATGTTGAGGAGTTGGAAATTGATCAGTTGTGTGTGATACATCTTTGGAAGTTTCATAAGGAAGTTTGTTGAGTTTGTTGTGTGTAAGATGTACTGCATGATGCTGAGTGGAATTGTTTGAATTATCTTTTTTTACCTATCCAACCAAAGAGCTATGAGCCTTTGGTGTATATTTTAATTCTTATTGCCTTTGCTGAGTCAGATACATCTTCCAAAAAGTAAGATATCTTTGTTTCCTTTGTTACTAATTGGGCACAAAGTCTGTGCTTCTAAATGCGATTCTAGGTCTATGCTCCACTGACTATCTTATTGGCTTAGTACCTTATTATTCCTTAATCAAATTTCTCCTTGCTACCTTGCTGAGTCAGATATATGTGTTGGAGAATCTCACACCAACCTATATTGTAGTTCTTGTGTGTTTTGAAGCCTGAGAAAAGTATATATTTGTTTGTTTGTGATTCCCCTATTAGCAGTGTGAAATGTAACTAGCACTTGTGTATTGTTCAATCCTCAACTTATCAGAATGTAATCTCATAGGAGATATAAAGGAGGATATGTGGAAATTAGAAATGAAGGGTTTTATATATGGTTTTTGAGTAAGAAAATAGTTTTTTAATGAAAATTTGCTATTGTATTGATATTTGGCTATAGTTTTAACATTTTCTTCCTTACTCCATGGTTATGGTAATCCTTAAAGATTCCTATTTATGGTGATGAGAATGTTATTTCTATTGATGATTAAACATTTTTTTGGTATCATTGTGTTAGTATAAATAGCAACAGTATAAATCAGTATAACAACATTATAGCAATGTCTCATAGTTCAATGTTGAGCTCTCCCTCCATGGATTTCAATGTTAAGCTAATGTAAGTTAACCTCAAGAACTTATGGCACAAATACATATAAAAGGTATATATTATATGGAAACATATAAATATTGCACATTAACTTATATATAAAACTATCCAGATTACATTCATATAGAAACCTTTTTCAGCATTAAAACTCTAAAATTGTTATTAATCTAAAGGACCATGTCCTTAAAACATAAAATAGTCATAAAATGGGAATCATCAATCATCATCTATATTTCAAACAAGATTAGAATCATGATCACTCATGTCTGTATCTACTTGATTTTCTTCCCTGCCCTCATTTGTGACATGAAATACATTCTCTCTCTCAATTCCTTCATTTGTAATCAAAATATCTTCTTCAAATATTGCCTCATTAACTTCATCCACTTCTATAAATGTTTCATGTAAATGAAAATATTGTCCATCAAGCATTACGTTGACAACTTCCATGAATTTTTTCTTTGAACAAGATTTTGTTTGAACGACATATGACCAACCTGGGCTTCTTACATCATCAATTAGAAATGATTGATTAATTTGAATAGGTGAAACATATGGCTCATTTGTCTCCAATAAAAATTGCCATGTACTTACACATATAAATCCATACTCATCAACTTGTACAACAGATGGTCAGATCCATTTGCATTTTACTAATATAGGACTATTTTCACCAAAATCCACTTGAATAATTTCTTGGATGAATTTGACATAAAAAAATTTCTCAGGTTCATGAAGAAATTCAATACTAACAAGACAATCAGAATTTGTCTTTCCTTTGTCCTTTTCTTCCACTCTTAAATGACTACCATAAGCCCACATTCCACTAAAATGCATAGCCCACATATATGGAGCTTGTGAAAGCTCACTTTCATCTTTTTTTTATATCTTGACCTTTTTTTTTGCATCACTGATTGCATTACCAATCCACTCTTCAAATTTAGGAAAAGATTCACTTCTAATCAAATCAAGATGTCTCCACTTTTGTGGTTGATGTTGTAGCCAAGTTTGCTTCTCTTCTTCATATTTCTAAAAAGAATAATTTAAAAAAAAATTAGTAAGATTAACAATATAAATATACTATAAATACAATTCAGCAATTAAATTATAGCAATTTCTTTACCTCCACAACTTCTCGAATGAACATGTGTTTTGAAGAATATAGGTATGTATTGCAATCCTTTCTTGAGATGAGAGCTTGAAACGGCATCCATTGCCTTCTAATACTTCACCAGCAACTCTCGCATCTTTATCATCATCGCATACACATCGAACAACATTTATAAAATTCTTCGTATATTCTGTGCAAAACCCCATGGCCTCTTGCAATGAATATCCCTCAAACATGTTGCCTTATGGTTTTTCCCTAGTTTCAACAATTTTTTTCAAAACCTTCATATATCGTTCTATAGGATACATCCATCTTGTTCTTTCTAGGCCACAGTGCTCTAATTCATATCCTAGATGTATCAAAAGATGCATAGAAATGTTAAAGATTGTTGGTGGAAATTCTCATTCTAGTAAACAAAGGACTTCAATAACCTCCTCTCACAAATTATCAAAGTTTGAGGATCTAATACATGTAAACTCATTCTCTTTAATATTAGGCCCAATCTTATAATTGTAATTCTTGGCCCTTTTGAAAAACTTGACATATTTACCACAATAGGTAAAATATTCTTGATTATGACATGATTATCATGGCTCTTGAGGCCTCTTAAGCTATTAATATTAATCTGGCTTTTGATGCTACTACTCACATATCCAGAAGGAAATCGAGTTTGAGACATTAGTTGTAAGAATTGTGCATGTTGTTCCTTTGTCCAGACATAACGAGCAATAGGTTTTCTATATTTATCATTATCAAAAATTTTAACCCAAATATTTTGACGAACCTCTATTTTCCAAAAGTCTTTACGAGATGAAATAGTATTAGAAGCACCAAAAAAAGTTTCTATAATAGCATAAGCTATATTTTTTTTAGTGTGCATAAAGTCAACAGTATGCCTAATGGCTATATCCTTAAAGTATGACAACTTATACAATATGCATAATCATTTTACACCACTTTCATTTTGTGGATCATGTCTACTTCCAACAATCCCATTGTTTTCAATAAATAACATTCTTTTTTGTCCATTTTCAACAATGTAATCACCTGTTATTAGAACTGGTGCTACACAATTCTCTTCGTGACCATTGAAACATGTTTTTTGTCGATGATATGGATGATCCATTTGAAGTTAAGAACAATGTCCACAATAGATACACTTATGCAAACTTCTTGAGTGCCTCACGAAATCCTTGAAGTTGCAAGCAGGATATCCATGGTATCCATGAATAGATAGACCAAACAATGTGCCATATGCAGGAAGATTGTGAATTGTAAACAATAAGGAAGCTCGTAAAGTGAATTTTATTAAATGACCATCCCATGAAGATTGAATTGCTTCAACTACTTTCCACAATTCAATTAGTCCATCATATAATTGCTCTAGATAAGTATCGATTATATCTAAACTCACACTTTTATTTCCTCGTATAATCAACAATAACATTAAGAAAAATGGCTTAGTTGCTAACCATGGAGGTAAGTTATAATTTATTGGAAACATCGGTCATGTCAACCATTTGGTACTTTTGTCTGAGAAAGGGTTCACCCCATCTAGAGTGAAACCCAACCTTATATTATGAGGATCTTGAGAAAAATCAAGCCATCTATTATCAAATTCCATCCATATCTTAGAATCTGGAACATGTCGTTGTTTTCCATCAATGCCCTTATTTTGGGCATGCCAGTGCATAAGGTTAGAAATGTCTCTACACCTATATATTCGGAGTAATCATGGGATTATTGGAAAATGGAAAAGAACCTTTCTAGGAACAAGTTATTTGAACCCTTCTTTATACCTTTCTTGATGACATTCTAGACATTCACTCTCATTTACAAGATTTTTATAGAATAATACACAACCATTGACACATGTATGAATATTTTCACACCCCAAGCCAAGCTTACTAATTTTCTTTTTACACTGACTTTGTTTTGTTGGAAATGTGGAGTCATCTGGTAATAATGAAGTGAACAATGATATTAATTGATCTACACTCTCATTTGTCGAACCACACACCACTTGCAAGTTAAGAATTTGAAGGATTGTCATCAAATGACTTAAATTACAATTAGCATATAAATTCTTTAAAATATCCTCCATTACCTTGTCCCAATCATCATTTACTCCCTCATTTAACATTCTATTAACTTCAAACCCTTCATCACACATTTTTGTCTATTCATCTATGTTTGGTGTCACTTCATCTAGTTTTGTTGTCTCTTCATCTCTCACAATATTTAATTCTATCATATCTTCATAATAATTATAAGCCCAAGGGCTTATACCACTATGCCCAAATCTTATCATGTGTTGATAAATCACATTTCTTCTTCTCACCTTTCCACCAAGACAATCATTACATGGACATGGATATTTTTCAGTGCCACTCTCTTGAGCTACTACCTCATCATATTCATGATATTCACCTATAGTCAACCCTTGATGTTGATTCATCTGTAATATTGTATCCCAATTAATTGATTTTCTAAATTAAAGAAAAAAACATAAATTTGAAAATAGAAATGCCAAAACATTGTGAATGTAGCCTATTTTAGAAGAGATGGTTACAAAAAGAAGAGGTTATAATGAGTCATTATTTGGAGGTTATAATGAGTCATTATTTGGAGATCTTACAAATTACCTAGTAAGAATTAAATATTTATATGTTTCAAGTTTTCAATTACCTCTGAGTTTGTCATAGAGGATGTCACTAACTTCAAATTTGTTGCAACAAACTCTAATTTCCTTGCATGCCTTTTTAAAAGTCTCCAAGTCCTATCCAAAATAACTTTATCATCCATGCATGTTCTTCAATACCTATCCATGAGAATAAAAAATGGCAACAACTATAATGAGGGTGTATTATTAGCTTACAAATCAATATAAATATGAGAGGAAAATCATTGTAACCATAATCATAGATAATTAATATCAACAAGAAGTAACAACATAGGCTTTTAAAAATCATACCAAGCTTTTGTGACTTTGGAGTTTTGGGTTAAAATTTTGTATAACGACTAAAGCATGTCACTTCAACCCTAACTACCCCATTCATTGGGTTTCCAAAGTTAACTCTAAATAGAATTTTCAAGGAACTAGTCAGTCCCCATCTCCTTCAAGAATAAATGGAGGAAAATGGAAAATAAGAACTCATTCTAGCATTCTTAAATTCTGAGTTCTGGAGGGTGAGCTTTGAAGATAGGTAATATGTTATACATTCAGAACAATATTTCAGCCTCAGGGTCTGAGCACTAAGTGATATCGTTCAGTCAATATCCATAGCCAATACAACAATTTGGGAGATGTTTGAGCTTGTTGGAGGTTATACTTTAATGACCCTCATATATGTTGGAAGTTAAACCACAATTTAGATCTAACATAGGATGATCTTACTTGTATAGTGAATGTCCTCATAGCATATAGACCTTAATCATGGATTGCTTTCCTAGGAGCACCCTAGTGCATATTTTCATAACAGTGAATAGGCACATAATTCTGCTATTTAAACTACAGAGCAGAGACCACTCCAAAAATGCGTTTCAAGCCTTCCACTACTTCAAAGGCTTCACTACCACAATTACTAGAGACAATCACAGAGAGACTGGACAAGCAATTGTCTAATAGGAT
This sequence comes from Cupressus sempervirens, assembly GCA_028749045.1. Classification (NCBI taxonomy): domain Eukaryota; kingdom Viridiplantae; phylum Streptophyta; class Pinopsida; order Cupressales; family Cupressaceae; genus Cupressus; species Cupressus sempervirens. Next base: position 705,379,108 of record CM053785.1, on the reverse strand, counting down.
GACTTCTCTGCTAGGCAAATGAAATACTAATTAGCTATTCTTCTTGCTGAGAATAGAGGTTGCCAGAAATCTCACAAGATTCTATAAATAATGAAATGCAATACTTCAATAAAGAGACTGTAATTTGCATCAAATAATCAATTTTAAGCAAGCTAAATGCAAAGGATGTGTTTCCTAGAGGACCTTGCAAATTGAAGTATACCGTTAAATTATTAATAGTTAACTATTATATGTTTAGGTGTTGCTTGCAAGAATTCAATAATCAAAAAGCTGATAGATACAATCCAGAGTAGATTGATTACATTGTGTATAAAAAACTGAAATAAGAATTAAAGAGGAGATAACAATCACATACAATTTTAGATACTCAACTTTTGTGTAATTCTGTTAGTGTACCTTTTAACAGACACTCAAAAATAAGATTCTGCAGTCAATCCGGTCTCATCCTGTCGAACCCAGTTTACAAGTTTCTATATCATTTAATGATCGGATCTTTTATTTGTCGTTTAAATGGTTTCCATAAGCTTCATTAGACATTGAATTTCCCTAGCTTTAAAGAAGCTTTTGGTATTCAGAACATTAAATCTACTGATATGACCATTTCATGCCATGACATTACAAATTGTGTACATGTCTATCTACGCACTTGAGGCCTATGATCAAACCCTAACTACAAAGAGTTGTTAGTAGATAAATCCAGGAATAGTAGCTGGGTGGAAATTTTTGCACTTGGCCACTTATTGCCATTAGGATAATAGGTTCAAGAGATAAACCGATACAATATAGAATATTGAAAGGAAAAATCAAATGTATTTTAACATTACATAATTAGCTATATAATTGTTGAGATCTATATAGGTTTCCACATATGGTTAAAGCATAATTATTCATGTACAACATCCATTTAGAGTTATTAGATAATTAGTGTAATATGTTATAGAACGCAGAGCTGAACTATGGTGATATAGCATCAATATATCAATTAAAGAAATCATTAAACATGATAGAATAATAATATAATTCAAAGAAATCAATTGATTTCTCTACTAATTAATATTTTTCTATAGTTTACATTATGTTATGATGACTCACAATATTAGTGAAGATACACAAGGAGCTTTATGATGTCAATTAAAAATAATATTTTATATTGGATTTTTTAAGAATTATAGGAAAGAAATATTGATATTAATGGTGGATGAGGTATGATATAAATGCCATGAAAATGCTTGGATATTTTGTCTACTTCTAGTTTTTCCACAAACTCGTTAAAAACCCACAGTTCATAGAAGATGGCATATGATCCATCAAAGAGACTAAAAAAACTATTTATACAAATCTATCTCTTTTCACATGACAGATTTTAACAAAAGTTGGGACTTTATCTGCAACTTTACTATAGATTGGTTTATTGGGAGTGCAATGTTGTCTTTGTGGTGATACTAAAGTTCTAAACATTAAACTTTGTGGTCAATAGAATAATAGGTTTGACAGATATGGATGATAGAATAAATTGATATATTGAAAAAATAGTCTTTTAGTGAACCTAATTTTTATGTAGAGATTGTGATGAAATAAAGTGTTTAATCTCCAACATTTACGAAATAAGCTTTACACTTTCCATCATAATCAAATGAGGCAATGGTATCTCTCTACTCATTTATCAACCTTCCTGACTTTACCAAAATAAAATCTTTTGAACATGGTATGAATGTCCAAAAAAAATGAGCTTGGATTGTTATACTTGGGTTCAATGGAAGCATTCACATGGCTTTAACATTTCCTCTCTCAAGAGAAGTAATCATATAAGACTAATTGTGCTAATCAACTCATAGCCTATCATAACACTAATCATCTTGAAAAGCCCATTATTATTTAGTTTTCTTTATAATCCTTACTATTATATTTAAAGTGAAATGGTGCAAAAGCACCTCAAACATTTAAGAAAAAGATAAAGAACATGGAGACTTTCATGAACCTTAAGGATGATCAGGGGAATAGAATGCATCATCAATGTCTTCAAATCAATTGGAGGATTTTACAACCTATAGTGATATTAAAATAATGCAATTTCATACTTGTAATGTCCTCAATGGACAAATAGTTGCTTATGATGGACTAAATGTTGTCCAAGCTTCATTAATGTTTTAAGAAGTATAGATTAGGTTATGGGATAGATGAAGACATTAGGAATCTTTAGAAAGTGTTAAGTGAAGCTATTTGAAAAATTCAAAATTTCAAATAATAACAGCTATTTAGTGTTGGAGTTGAGGAAAGCCAATTCCAAAGATGCCCAAGATCACCTGCATGCAAAAACCTGTCAAAGAGAAGCCAAGAAGAGGAAGAGCATGGAGCAAGGGAAAAACCCTAAATGAATATGAGAGACAATATGTATAAACACAAAAAGAAAATGTATTTACAATATGCACAATGCCTTATTAAAATACAATGAGAGAGTCCACTTATAAAGAGCTCATGGAAGCTTGTAGAACAAGCTGGAAGGTAGTAGAAGATAAGCTTGACAACTCAGCACATATCCACAAAAGGTGGAACATGCTAGAAGGGAACAAACTCCTGTGTTGTCAATAACTAACCACTACGTGCATTAAATACAAAATATTAAATAAATGCATTTACCTAAGTAAGCTTAAGTAATAGAATAAATAATAAATAATTAATTAATTATTTACTCTAACAACCCCCCTTAAGTGCAACTTAGGGAAATGCCTTAAGCTCACAAAACTAAGATGAATGTAGAATGGGTCCCGACAACGAGGCCATGTTAGGTACCCAAGTACAATGCAAGAAAAAGAAACCTCTAAAAGTGGGAAAGGAGAGAAAACCACGTGGGAAAAACCCTCCCCCAAAAAGAGGCAAGGACCTAGTGAAGAACTGAAGAAGCCTCCAACTAGGGAAATGTCCCCTAAAACAGGAACAAGGATTGATCATGAAGAGCATAACTGAAGCATGAAGAACCCGCAAATCTATCAAGCTGCTAATCTAAAGAACTTCCATGGAAGAAGAAGGCACAAATCAATCATGTCTATATAATAGATGATCTATCTCACCGAAATGCATAGGTAGCCAGCCACTACAATCGCCTTGTATATAGGATCAACCAATGAATACATAGTTCACACTATCGAACCATCAAACCATGGATGTATTAGAGCAACAACATAACCACCCCCTAATGTAGATTTGGTGTGATGACAAGCAACTAAGAAGGTGGGCCAAAGTCTCCTGCAGAAAAACCAAGAATGACGAGAGAGGGAAAGAGGTACAGACACCTATAAAGACACAGTCAAACTAACTCTACATGGGCTAATGTCATGGAAGGGACACTCGCTTGACAAAGGGAGAATACCTAAAATAGCAAACAACTATCCCCCCATGGTGCTTTATGAAAATAGTGCATGTACAACTAACTCAAAACAATGTTCATGACTCCCAGAATGCAAAAGTGGCACTTTATCTTAGTGCGATACAAAAAGGTGCTTCAAAATGATAGCTACAATGATCAAAATTGAAAACAAGTTGATACAAAACAAAGTACAACTAAAAATAAGAGAAGCCATGCCAAGAAAATGATCATCGGGCCTAAAACACTCATGATATCCACCATATAGCAAAAATGCCAAAACTATGATAGAAAGAGCACAGACCAAAAACTAATAAAAAGGACCACATTTCTGAAAAGATGACAGAACCAGCTTTCCAAAAATATGCAATTTTCAAAAAAAGGCATGGGATGCAAAAGATATGCTTGTTGGAGTCAAAAATAGAACTTCAGACTTTGACTAAAAAAATGGGCAATTAAAATGCATCAAAACCTAAAAATATCTACACCAAAATCTCTGTCTCAGAACTAGCTTTCTGGCACTTCTTTTGGATCGAAAAAATACCTCCATATGCTCAAGTTATGGCCAAAAAATTCAAGTAGGTCCAAAATAGAACTTGGAAGGAGAGTGCAAGCAAGGCTGATGTTGACGTCAGCAAACAGGGGGTTTAAAATTGACAGTTTGGAGACCATTGCAGCAAAAAAGGATGCCACATGGCAAAGCGAATGTGGCAGGTGATGTGGCAATGTGCCACATGGCCCACGTGCCACATGTCACCTGCATAGTGTGCCAAGTGGCAGAAAACCTGCAGGTTGCTGAGTCTACTGCAATATGTCAACTATGCTGATTGGACTAGAGGAGTAGGGGTAGTGCATCGGTGTAAAATGTCAGCCGAGCAAAGATCAGGAGGCTTAGTGGTGGAGGGACCCGATAGCACCGTTGGAACTGGGGACTAAGCGTCGCAAGAGTGGTGAACAAGCAGTGGGGAGGAGGCTGAGCGGAGCCCGACCGGCACTGCCTATTGCAGTAGCTACGGGTTGCATGCGGGTGGCGTGGTGGTGCCCCCGTGGTGTCGCGATGGCTGCGCACCAGTTTTAATTTTTAAAATGTAATAAATGCTGAAATCGTCCATACAGTTCGTACGGCAACCTATAGGGCAAAAAAAATTTCCTCTTGGAGCTCTGTCTTAAAAATTGAAAAGCTTTATATGAATCCTGACTGCAAATAGCCTTCTGGATCCAATGGTGATGTCCGTTTGGTCCCAATGTGCTCTAAAAAATCATTGATCCCCTGATTTGAAAAAAAAATGCACAAACAAACTAGGGTTTGTGACTTCAAATCATCGCTTCAAAATTCTTCAACCAAGCAGTAGTAGGGAGGCTCTGATACCATGTTGGAGTTGAGGAAAGCCAAATTCAAAGATGCCCAAGATCACCTGCATGTGAAAACTTGTCAAAGAGAAGTCAAGAAGAGGAAGAGCATGGAGCAAGGGAAAAACCCTAAACGGACATGAGAGACAATATGTGCAAACACAAAAAAAAAATGTATTTACAATATGCACAATGCCTTATGAAAATACAATGAGAGAGCCTGCTTATAAAGAGCTCATGGAAGCTTGTAGAACAAGCTAGAAGGTGGTAGAAGATAAGCTTGACAACTCAACACATATCCACAAAAGGTGAAACATGCTAGAAGGGAACAAACTCTCGTGTTGTCAACAACTAACCACTACATGCATTAAATACAAAATATTAAATAAATGCATTTACCTAAGTAAGCTTAAGTAATGGAATAAATAATTAATTATTTACTCTAACATTTAGATTATAGAGGGAATTAGTAGTTTATCTCCTTTTATTCAATCCAACTAATGCAAGGTGTTTGAATTAGTTTTTAGTTATTTGGAGTCTTTGTATAAGATGGAGTCTCTATTATGAGACAAGAGGGTATAGAGGTAGCAACAAGATTGGGTGTTGATTGAGGAAGTGTGTGGGAATAGGAGATTGATGAAGCCCTAGTTGACAAGTGTTTGAAGATATCGATTGGGGATACTGGTGTTGTAGGGCCCGTAAGACAAAGTGCCTTTGAATTCAGGTGATTGGAGATATAATAAGTTACTCTCAAAGAGTTGGAGATGCCAAGAGGTCATGAACCTACACTTCCTTGGTAAAATGAGGCATTTTGTGCATTGAAAATAGGGAACCAGCCGGGTATAGATGTACTGATTCAAAATAACAATATAGAAGTCTTTACTATGTGATAGAACCCTATAAAGAGTATCTAAAGTTGTCATTGTCTTATCAAAGAGTTCATGGAAAGGTCAGAACATTCTAATACCAAGTCTACTGTAGGGTTATGAAGACCTGTTACTAGACCATTTGGTTTAGTTTGAAAAGCTTTTATGGATTGAGAGATTGGAATTGTATTAGAAGCCTAGAATTCCTTGGAATCAAATAATTTGTAGATCACAAATCTAGATTCATCCTTTAGGAATCTTGAGGATAACCTTAAATAGTTAGATCTCTTAAGCATTTGGGGTTGTTTATAGACACTAGTGTCTAAACCTTTAAAATTTATAAGTTTCCCCGTGTGTTTAAAACCACCATCCTTCCTCTACATCATGAAATCCTAGAGAGATGTAAAGAGGCCACCTTCTTCTTCTTTAGTAAATAGTTTATGAAAGAGAAGAGTGATCTGATCTCTACCCCATCTGCAATATTCATTAGCATGTTTGACCAATCAATCAAGAAACCCACCATCTCAATGTTTTTTAGTACAATTCCTGAAATGGCACTGAACTTAAATTGATTCTATATAGTTAATTCTGATTCGAGATAAGAATTTTTGTTTTTTATTAGTGCTCATGTAGAATTCATGGAACACTTATGCAGTAAATGAACATAGTGATGAGTCATACACCTTTAAGGATGAAAGGGCTTCAAATGCTAAGCTTGTTAAATAATGATATCAACACTCTATTCAAATGAACCTTAATTTCCATCACTATTAATATCAGAATATAAATTTTTTTAACCCACTCATCATGCTGGGTTAGATACAACTCAAGGTATCCTTGGTCATGAATATCAAAAGTATGATCTTGTACTTGTATAGGCATCAATCACCCTACATCCCACCAATTTAACATTGCTCATAGAAATACTGGGATGGAGCCCAATGGTCAAAGTATTGGCCATGTGTTATTCCAAAAAAATTTAAGTACATAAAGTCTATCAGTGAAAAAGTATAAAAGCAAGGATGTAGCCATATGTGAAAACCATATGTGAAAATTTCACAAATCTGCATTTCCAACATATAGTAGCACCATAAGCCTTGGTGATGAAAAAAAATCAAATCTCTAACAATGGAGCAACACAAGAAAAATCATAACCTTCAAGTCATGTTACTGTACCATCGGTTAATCTTAATCCAGAGCAGGCTTTACTGCTTGTCTCAATTTATTTTACCCCTGCCCTCTCAAATTTTTTGAGAGAGTTTGGGAACCTAAAACTAACTATTTGTAGCCCCTCTCCCTGCTCCACCAACTCATTATCACAATATCACTCAACAACCATCATGAAAATCTTTCTATAGGATCTTCTAGGTCAGATACTTTGCAAAGGAGATTTTGGCCAAATAAACAACTCCAAATCATTTGATTTTATGACTTCCCAATTGTAAAGTATGAAGCCAATTCTCTTAACTCTTGGGAATCAACTACTCCATTATTGTCAAACAGAACAACTGCCACTAGAGACCCACTCTATCTTCACTTAAAGACCATGGGATCAAAACTCTCATTAGTAAAATGGAGAGATATGACACACCACACAACATTCTTGGGAAGGTTTTATGACGATTGGTGATGAAATATGACTGGAAGACGAAGGTTAGAATAGTAAACATGGGCATTTGAAAAGGAAGCTTAAAGGATTTAATACATAGAAAGGATTATATGTGGGGCCATGACAAGGAAAAAGTAAGAAATCCTACATGGAAGCCTAGTGACTTAATCCCCTACAACAAATGTCATGTGAACCTAGCAAGGCCCTGAATAGGAACTACAAAACTAGGCTCACAAACCCTATCTCTACCAACCAGTTCCTCATCAACGCAATAGTAGTTTTTTGCCTCTCCTAGAAGACTCTAGAATTGGATGGTACTAATCACACATCAAATTATGTGAATATTTTTAGTATAATGTTATGCTTTTTCAAATACTCACTAAATTATGGATGTCACAAGCTTCATAAATGCAAAAAAATAGCAAAAGGTTTCCTTTCCAAGACAATAATGAGGCAAGGTGTAGTGAGCAATGGATACCAAAATGCAAGTCAGGGTATCAAACTTGAATTGAGTGGAGAGCTTGATGTTAGATGGAACCACTTGTTAAGCTTTTGTGAGTAGTAGAAGCTAGGGAAAATCCAAATGTAATCACAAGGAATTCAAAAAGGAAAAAATTTAGGAGAGTTGCAGGAAATGCCCTAGCTCAATTTCTTTCACCACCACCATGATGGCAACATATACATCCAATTGCCCAGACAAGAACTCCCCAATAAATCAATCATTTATCTATCAAAATTTAGTCTCAATCAGACTTGATAACTAAACATCAGTATAAATTACATTAACTAGAAATTTAAGAAATTTAGTTAGAAGGAGTCTCTAAGGTGAAAGCCATGACAAGGGATACTCGTCTAGATGGTGAAAACTTTGACAACATGATGGTGAATTACTTTGACTATGAGTTGAAGAAAAAGCATGAGTATTAATGTGTGTGAGAAATCCAAAAGAACATTGTCCCATACTACTCAAACTGCATATAGTTCAAGGGTGACATTTAACTAAAACCCTTTTTCTAAACCATCTTATAATAAAAGATACTATTGAATATAATTTAGGTTCAATTCAAATACAACTTTGACAATGTTTGAATATATTAAGCAAAGAAGTAGTAACTCACCTTGTGATGAATGAGGTAGAAGGTCAAATGAATTGCCAAACTTTGTTCTGTTGTGTCCAATCCTCTTTAAAAATGAAGGAATCTCAAAAACTATGTTGCTTTGTCGTCTCTGGTCCAATGAAATAGCAGAGGAATTGCACCAATCTTCTGCCCCAAATGTTTTTCACATAATTCCAATTTGTGAATGAGAGAGAATGTAAAATTTGTGCCCTTTCATATATATGGGATGGGCTAGGACAATAATTATTCTTTTTTAATTTATTTTGTTATTTCTTCACAACTCTTCAATTATTTTTATTTCTTACTAGCCCACTTAGTGTACACCCAGTGTTTCACAAAAGCTTTTTAAGATTATGATTATTTTATTTATTTTTATCAATTTGTTTATTCATTTTTTTATAACACCAAACATATCTTCTAATTTTTTATTTTAATTATTAATTATTAAATTTTTTATCGATTAATAATGTAATTTTATTTATTTATTTGATAGATACCAAAGTTGATCTTATATCTTTCTAATTTAATTCTAAATTAATTAATTTTATTATTAATAATTTTAAAAACTTATATATTTTTAAGAAATTTAAAATGACTTTAATTTTACTACTGAAATAATTAATCACTAGCAGTTCCATCTAGGTGTATAATAGGTAGGTGGAAAATATGTAGAAGGTAAATTAACGAATAGTTTTGGCATATTTTGTATACATTTGTTTTGTTCATGAGTTTTATTTATTGTCCAATAAAATTTAGAAATCAATTTTGTGTTTTCTAATGAATTGTTTAATTGAGAAGTGATTCACTTGTTTTATTTTCTAGTTAGAAATTGATGTTGTCCTTTGTAACAAATTTCTTAATAGAGAAGTGATTAGCTCATATTATTTTTCAAATGGAGAGAGTGTGTGTCAATTCTTAGGTGGTTTTAGATTTATTCTACCATATTTATATCTTAATATACTTATATAGTAGTATTAGGCATGTATTTTTGGCTAATTTGCATTTTTTGTTACTCATTTCATTAAATATTGTTTTTCTTTTTGTGTTTATTGTTACTCATACTTATTCTTAGCCTTGTCATATATCATCATATTTTATTAGCTTTGCTTTCCATATTTAATTTATCTCTATAAACATTTGTGTAATAAATCAATAGAGCACTATATTATTGAAAAGAATGAAAGTGTGTTCTTATAGCTCATAAATATCCTTTGTCTAATGACTAAGTTAGAATGCTAATGAAAAGTAGGAAAATTATGGATGGAAATATATTTTTAAAATTTGTTAATAAGAAATATTAGGACAACTTATTGATTAGGAATGTGGGGTAATTTTCTATATCAATTGTGAGCTACATTTGATTGTGAGGCATGGTTATAAATTTTAAGAATATAAGATTTGTTATTATAATGTGTCAATTTAATTTGGAGTTCATTTTGTCTAATGATCTATAAGGAAAAATCTAATCATTTGATGAAAGTTGTATAGTATTGATAATGAATTATATTTTATCATATTCCATGTTAGCAACTCTAATATATAGTGGAAATTGGGGTGTTGTATATAGCCTATATATTGTGATGTGCAATTAATGACTCCAATATTCCAAAAAAAAATATTTATTATTTGAAGTGGATTGGTTTCCAAATATCTATAACAACATGGAATACATTTTTTTAAATGTTATGTTTAGTCGATGCAAAGTAAGATAAATAGTAAATGTTAACTAATAAATAAATATATTAATTATTATTTAATTATAGAATTTATATTATAAATATTATCTATTTTTATATTATATAAAAAGATATTAATTAAATAGGGTTAAGAACATTAGCTAATTAGTATTTATGATATATATACTTAGTTACATTTTATTACATGTTAATTTGATATTTTCAATTTTTTATGATGTTATTTATTTTTTTTCTATATTTTGAGGACTTTGAGTGTAGATTGGGTTATGAGTTCGTTCCAAGTCAATAACATTTTAAAGGAATTCAAGAAAGCTAATTGATAATGATGTATTGATAGGACAAAAAAACCTTCAACAATAAGCAATAAAACTTTAAAAAGTTGTAAAGAATGTATTAAAATGATTTAAAAATATCATTGAACATTCATTTAGTCATTTCTTTGGGTGACTCATTAGTAGTGAGAAATTTATTTGTCATTTATTTAGTTACTTATCTTTGTTCAACCTTTTGATTTTACCTAGAGACCAAATTAGTCATGTGTTTAGTCACTTATTCTCATAAATTGCAAAAAATTACTAGAATTTGATCAATTTTAGTCATGTGATCAAAACTTTTAATCTTGTGACTAAAATTTTTGGTCACATGGTCATTTATTTTCCAAAATTCTACTAGTGAAGGGCTGCAAGGCCGCCAAGTTCCTACCATAGATGATGTTGTTTTGTTCTGGTTGGATTTAGACTAGGGTTTTTAAGAGCACTTTTTTCTTATGTTGCAACTTTGCATGGTAGGTTTATCTCAAAAATTACAATTTATTTTGAGGCTTAATTATTGGAAAAGTGATGGACACATAGATATGTGATGTTTAATGATGGAAAAGATGTAACAAAACTTTTTAAGTTGTATAATTATTAGTAACTCTTTGATCATCTATTGGAAAGAGAAACACAGATTGTACATCCATACGCAAGTGAGGTACAAGATTAAGTTCACTATTGTAGATCTCTATATTATGTGGTAGTTATGCTAAACAAACATGTTTAAATTAAGATGGCTTCTTGATCTACTTGACTAATTTATTAGGAAAACAAGAGAATCATTGATAGATTAGTTTCCTTCAAAAAAAAAAAAAAAACATTAAAATCTTCCTAAACAAACAAAGAAGGTTTAATAGTATCACTATGGTTGGTTTTCCTCCTCTAGCAATACAATAAAACAACAAATTATGTTTTGGAGGGATGGAAGTATAGAGAATTTTATACATTGATAGTTCTAAGAGGAGATCATATAGGTTGAAATCACTAAATCAGTCTAGGAACATTCCAATGGGTTGATGATCAAAAAATCCAAGAAATCAAGAGGATCCATGTAGCCATAAATGAGACACTAGAGATCTTGCTAAAATGTCTAGTGACATCATAGTGGCCAAACTACTAAAACGACACCTATGAACATTATTTACCCCTTTTTCATTCCCAAAATTATTTTTTGATAGAGAGGGTAATGAAGTAGTCTTTGACTACTTTATTTTCTCTTGTTGTCTATGCAGCATTTTTAGTAGTTTGGACACTAGTGACATCATAGCGGCCAAACTACTAAAACCACACATATGAACAAGATTTATGCTTCTGTCATTCCCAAAATTATTTTTTGATTGAGAGGGTGATGAATTAGTCTTTGACTACTTTATTTTCTCATGTTGTCTATGTAGCACTTTTTAGAATAAGATCATGGAAAGGAGTTCATGAAATCACCTATTGTGGTAATAAAACAAAGAATGCCATCCAAATATTTTCTAAGTTTGATGACTAACATGAACTTGCTATAGGAAGAAGATTACTATTTAAAGTTTTTTCATAAAAAGGGTGTAGCTTGATGAAGGGGAGCTTCATTCAAATGTAATTTTATAGTTCAAATTCATAGGTACAAGAATTTTCTATTTATTATTGTTAATGACACACTTGATCAAATAGATAACAGTTATGATTCATATTCAATGTGAAGTTTGGTGTGTGAGATTGAAATATTGGCTTCTTCATTGTGTTTAGAAAGTAAATTATATTTACATAGAACATAATTGATAGATGGGATTTACAACAGATTTGAATGCCTCTAACATGAAAACATACAAATTGCATAGCTCTATTGACATTGTTCTTTGTATATGTTATGTTTTTCTCTTGAGTTGCAATGTGTCTTCCTGGTACAAAATGGAGGTACACCTAAAAATAAGAGTGTAGGTGCTCTTGTGGCATACCATACCACCATTGGAAGACTAGATAAGAAGGCCATTGAATTGGCATTGGAAGATGTTAATAATGGTAAAACTGTTACTAAATACAAAGGCATTCAAAATGTAATTAAATAGGCGAGCCAAGTATATGAGAAATTCTTCAAGCTATGATAGAAGCATAAGAAGTTTCCACTTATACAATGTATGTGCTTCCAAGAATCTCCTAAAGAAAATCAACTGTCAATATTAGCTATCTGTGTCATCAAGCTTTAAAAAATTTACTACTCTTAACCATAAAAGGTGCACTATGAAACCGCCCTTAATCTTACAATGAATAGAATAAATCATTTTTTAAAATCTATTTGTAAGATTCATTACTATAGAGTGTAGAGATAGGAATAGGGAAACATGTGTAAAAAGCTCATTATTATTTTCCTAAGGCCCACATATCTAAAGGATTATTCATATATTTGATTTGAACTTTAAAAAAAATGTATAAGTAAAGTTCAGATTCAAACAGTATCAAATAGTGTTTGGATTGGAAATTTTCCATATAAAAGAGTATTTGCATATTTCATGTTAGGAAAAATGCATTGTTTCTTTTCAGATTATTTTATTTAAATGGATATTGTGTATAAGGGAATCATTTGAATGTGGGCACTATTGAAAATTGAATACCAAAACTTGAAGTGATCTATGAAATGATCAAATTAATTCACACCATATGTGAAATATAACAACATTATATATGGTACTACTGCTCTATGCTCATCTATGCAAACGATTTTGTTCAAATGTTCTACATACACCAAAATCATTTTAAATAAATAAAATACTACTCAAATCAACATAATAGTAAGATCTATGTCTCTGATTTAAATATAGTTGAATTAAATAAAGAGCACCCAATTTGAGAAATAGCAATATCATGAGTTCTAAAACCATTTCACACCAAGTGATGACCATGCTAAGAATATGCATTGAATAGTTTTTGCACGAACATCTCGAGGTTAAATACAAGAAAGAAATAATCCAAAAGGTTGTGCATATTGAATGCAACATGACTTATTCTAGGTCAATTGATTCAGACTATGTAATCAAAGTCTACATGTATTGTCTAGTGGGTTAGATGCTCATTACTCCAAGATGGTGGGTCTTGCATGTAAAGCAAGGTCAACCATTTTTCATATCCTAAAAGTCATTACTTATTGTAGATGTGAATTCATTTTCTTACAATTTTCATTTATATTCTTGTATATGAGGTGGGTATGGTAAAGTTGGAGTAGTGCATGAAGTAGGGATTGTGAAGTTATACAAAACCATTAAACAAAATATTGTGTCATGGTATAACCCATTCACAAAAATAAAAAATAATGGATTCAATCTAAAGGACTTGAAACTCCTAAAAAAGTTCATTTTTCCACCAATAACAACTAACTGTAGAAGTTTGTTATACCCAATCACTATCTAGCAAAATTGTTTGCCATGAAATTGTTGATCAACAAACTAGGTGTCATTTTAAATTCATCATAGAAGAGGCTCAAATAAAAATAGAAATATAGAAGGCCATCAAAGAATTGGGCTTGGAAAATACAAAAAATTCATGCTAGGATACACTAGAAAGATTCTACCCAAGTACATATATGTAATTATTTTCTCTGATTGACCGCATGACCAAGGAATACAAAGGCCTTCTAAAGCTCTTGAAGGTGAATCTCACTTGTATGATGGTGGTCAGAAACAAACACTCTGATTGAAAATTAAGTGTTATGTGGGAGAAGAATATGTATGTTAACTCTACTAAACTTTTCTACCAATATGGGAATTCAACTCACCAGAATTAGTTATGATATAAATGAGTCCATCTCTAATGTGTCATTCTAAGAGATAGGAAAGAATGAGAAAAATTTGTGTGCTCTTGTTGTAATGAGAAAAATTTCCAAAAGAAAAGAAAATGGATAGTGCAAGTAGACAAAAGCACAAATGAAGGACACAAGTTTTGAGTATTTAGACATAGATCAAAACATTCTAGGAATTTGGTTAGGGCACACTTGAGCTATTAGATGGAGAAACACCCAACTTAAGATTCAAAATATAAGCTAATAAATTTTAGTGAAAAATACACTAATTGTATTCCAGAGCTACATAACTTTTTTTAAACATAGGTTAAATGAATCAAACATTATAAGTCCTCATTTGGTAGAAGACAAAGGATAAAATTCTCAGTTTAACATTACTAGTTATATCTAGGGAAAAACCAAAGAAATTGATCTAGTTAACACTATTATTTTTATTATTAGTATAACAGCTTACTCTGAAGAGACATGTATAGGAAAATATTCTAAACTATTGCCATTAATATAGGGGAAAACTATATGACTTATGAAAAGAGAGGTTATCACAAGAATATGAGAAACTAGTAATGAGAAACTCAAAAATACCTATAATTTTCAACTTGTAATAGACATAGACACACAAAAATAAAGCATTAGTGCACTTACCAATAGAATGTACTTCAAATTTGTAGTAAATGAGTGTCCAAGGTGCCTGAGTAGGAACAATATTATAAGTATCTTATGACAAACAACATCCATATAAATATTAAATTGCTATATTTGAAATAATTGTTAAATATGCAAGTATAATTGTTGGAAAAAATTGCAATTATGAGTCTTGTTTCCTGCTATAACTTTAGTGTCATTTATACTATCCTCCACCATTACTATTTTAGTAGGGTCACACAATATTAAATTAGCAAGATATTTTATTTTAATAATATTTTCATACCTTTAGGAGTGAATATCTCCTATATAGTTTTCATCTTAACCTATAAGATATTATAAAATTAGTGCAATCTATCTCTAAATTCTTTTAAATAACTTACTACCTTCAACATTGGAGAAATGAACAATTTGTTGTCACTATTTTTTCTTAGCTTCAATAGGATCTCCTCAAGATTGATGTAATGAACAACACCTTCATTTTACATTGTTCACATTAGTTATAAATCCTTATATATTTAAGGCTTCATGATCCTCTAGTTTTCATTTGCATTCTAACAGTGAGCTTGTGCAAAACAATTATTGTAGTTATTTCAAAACCTTTCTAGTAGTTTATGTTTTTCTTTGGTAGCTTTCCAAATAACATCAAGTCAAGGTCTACTAATTATATTTATTTCAACTCATAAATATAAGTAAACCTTATTTTTTAATGCTTTCATTCACTTCAGATGGAAACCTTTAATAGCCTCAATTGGCAAGTAAAATTTACTCTGATCACTAAAAGTTTTTATCTAGGCAAGGGACCCAATTCATTTATTCTTACCTATAGAGAAATATACATTTCAATATTAAGATGCAAGATACAAAAAACATGATGATTTGAAGCAAATTCGTTCAATAGTTAGACTTGAATAAAGTACAAATTTGGATCATTACAAGCATGTACTTAGGTTTACCTCAAGCATGAAATTCTAAAACAATAACAAAACATGTACATATGAATAATAAAATGTCAAGTTTTAGGCATATGATTCTACTGTACTTCTAGCAACACCATTTGGTTAAATAGTGTCAAGCTATAGAATTAAAAAAGTGATAATATCTTTTAAGATCTGGCTATAACATATCATATCCTATAACTTGATATGAATCCATCTATCATATTCATTCCCATGACTTTGAAAATTAATTTTATTAGATTTTCCCAATTCACATAAATTAATTTTATTAGATTTCCCCAATTCCCATGTTGAAGAAAATTATTTTTTGGGTTTAATTACTTGTGTTAATTTAGTACTATTCTTTATTCTAATGGTGAATTATAGAGTGTGATCACAAATGTTGATACTAAATAAACATAAAACCGAATCTAGATAAAGAATTTTCTTTGACTTTAAAATTCCTGATTGAAGACAATATGGAAAAAAAATCTACTCAAGCTTAAATAAATATAAAGATCTTGGTAACACCAAGCTTTGAGAAATGACATGAGAAATATAGTGACCAATCCCATAAAGATATTGCAAGTCAACACTAGACAATTTTAGGGAATATTTATTAAATAGTATGTATATTATCATCTTATGGGAAACAATCTTACACAAATAGAAATCACAATTATTTTTGAAACTATAAAATAATCACAAAAATGGATATAGCAATACATATTCAGTCAATATGTAATATATCTTTACCATAAAAAACCAATACAAGTCAAGTACTTATCATAGTTACATAAGCTACTTTCATCTTCTTGTAATAAATACAAAACATCACACACATATACCCAGCTACACTATTATATTCAGACATTTTTCATCTTTTTCAAAGATAATATAACCATATAATTTATATCTCTTTCACCTTTGGGTAAGTCCAAGAAGTTGGGTCTCACTTTTAGGTAAAAAGTGGAAATATTTTTCTTATTTTTGAAAATTTTTGTCAACTGATATAAAAATTTCAAGCATTTAGAGATTGAATATTGAAAAACTTCATAAATAAGAATTCTAGTGGTCAGAATCTACTTTTTGAATACATAATTTATTTGTGTACCCATACAATAGATGTTTTGTTTGGTATGGATCTTTAAACTCCACTTTTTCAAAATGTATGTTTTAGGACCACACCACACTCACGTATGAATACCATAAATTGAAACAAATAAATGAATTTTTGTAAATCCTTTTAAAGGAAGTTACCTAACACACCAAAGATTGATGATAATATTTTTCCTTAAATAAATGACTAATTTTTTTATGATTAATTTTTAATTATTTATAGAGGTAAATTTTAAAACCTCCAATCTATAGACACAATAATTTGATCAAAGTTTCATTTTTTTGATTTTTTTTAAACTTGAAAAGAATTTTATGTAGATTGATGACATATAAATCAATTTATAAAAAATGTTATTAAATTTTTTAGTGAACTTCCCTATTTTACATTTAGGCATCACATTTGATTAAAAAATAATGTAAAAATAGTAAATAAAGTCATAAAACTATAAAATAATTTTTTTTGAAATCAATACAATGAGAATTCTAATGATTTTTCGTTTCATAAAAAAATTGATCAAGAAGACCCTGTAAAATTATCGCAAGGCATGAACTTGACATTTTAATGTCTTAGAAAAATCTTGAGAGCTCAAGACATAGGCTTGGTCTCACCAAGCCTATCTTGAACCAAAATTTGAGATAGGAGAAAAAAAATTCCTACCCCATATTGTAATAAATAGGCGCTAGTTATTTTAAATTCAAAAAATGGGTGTCTTTTTTGAAAAAGTCAAATTCACATTTAAAGCGCATTAAAAATTCCCCAAAAAAGGTAAAACATGATTTTTTTAATAATAGGCTGCCATATTTTATAAGTAAAAAAAGAGCACCCCATTTTTGAAAAATGTGTAACTATTTTTTAAAAAATTCTATTTTTTTATTTTTTTTAAATAGTACTCATTTTAAAAAAAATTAAAAATGGGCACCCGATTTTTAAAGAAATGGGTGCCCATTTTTTAAATTTCAGATCAAGCACTCAAGACTAATATGGGTACTCATTTAAAAAATAAATTGGGTGTTCATTTTTGAAAGAGCATAATCTCAATCTATAGACTTCTATGGAATTAAAACTCAACTTCTTGCTTCTACCCGTCTCTTTATAGCTACTTATGTTTCTATAATAGAACCATATGGAATGAGAGAATAAGAATTTTGCTAAATGATTCTTCTATTTTACCATTTCTAATCTTTGAAGTTTGAGATATAAGGAATTAAAGAAAAATAATAAGATTGCTTTAGTTTTCCAAAATTCATATAAGAAGGCCAAAATATTTTTGATCCAATATAGATTCAAAGGTTGGGTTGGAATGCAGTAGATTCATCCAAGGATTATTTACAATTTTGCATACGCATTGGCAAAGACAAGGGATGAAAGTGATATAAAAATTAGTAGTTTTGTGAGTAGGGTTTTTCAATAAATATGGTTCCATGTTAGGCTAATAGGACTCAAATAAATCTTTTGCACTAATCATGCCTAAGCGTTGAATTAATAAAGTGAGGATGATGTAATGTTCAAAGCTCAATAAAATTTTGTGAAGCTACATCTACTCTATCTTAAGAAAAACACAACAAAATTCCTTATAAGTCAAATTAGTCGAAAGATAAACTGAAAAGCAATATTTGAATTTCCACCAAAAGTGCACCTGACTCAATTTGGACTCCCAAAGGAGGAAGCATAAATAATCAGAGATAAAAGTACAAAGCTAGTACCTTTATTTAATCTAATAATTACAAAATAATGAACTAAAATGAGTGAATTTGTATACTAGACAAGGGTTCTTATAGATTTTTCATCGTCGTTGTCTCAACCTGAACCAACAAAATAGAATCAAAAGTGAAAAAAAGAGCAGCGATAATAATGCAAATGTGGCATGGGAGCAGATCGAAGGCCACCATCGATAATTGAAAATAAGGAATAGTATTTTAGTTTTAGAAGACAAGCCATTTGTTTTTCTTACAACCTAAAACAATTTAGGTAAAAATATACATCATAGAAAATGAGTTCCTTCTTGCATATGGCCTTGGAGGAAGATTAGACTTCCCCATGTGTAAAATCATGGGGAAAGAGAGAGCATGTATTTTACCCGATGCAGTCTTAGAACAATCCTTCAAATCCCTACCAGCCAATGAGATGGGTATTGCATGCCTCTGCGTGTGAGTGGGTCAAATATCCCATTGCTGTTGATATTCTTGCAAAACATCCCATTGTCAATATACCTAATTAGAATGTTTAACATATCTATCAATGACAGATTTTAAAAATTAATTTTACCATAACTTCGGAATAAATCATGACTGGTTAGTAATTTTGATCTAAAATTATATTTTTACCATCATCATAAAAAATGCTTTAAATAACATTCACGCCATATTTTTGACATAAACTCTCACCTACTTAGAATGTTTAACCTAAAATTAAAATTTAGCAATGATCATAAATACTAAATTTCAATGCATATAAATAAAAATCATAAATAATATATCTCAACACATATAAGTAAAAGTTTTGAAGTAATTTTTACCTTCTCATAACATGCAACTGTATTTGTTCAAGCATTTTGTACTCCCTTGACTTTTATTTGCCTTAATTTTGAAAACCTCCACCACTCAACATTACATTTTCTAGTCCAGTTATTGATATCAAAGAACAATATATCGCAACGTCTTAATCGGGCTAGCTCTTTTAAGTTTGAACACATGTGGTCCAGGCATTCTGATTTTATTATGCTTTTAAAACATTGGTGGATTAATGCTCCAACCTTTAGGGACCCTAAGATGCTCCAGTTCTCTAAAAAGCTTCGTTACATGAAAGGGATGATCAAGGAGTGGAATGCAAAGGTTTTTAAAAATGTGTTCAAGCAAAAACAAGATGTTTTGGAAAAACTTGAGAAGGTAAATTCAATCATCATTCAAAAAGGTCTTAGTCCAGATTTATATCATGAGCAAAAATCCTTGAAAGAAAAATGGGAGGAGCTTTGCAATAGGGAGGAGATTTATTGGAGACAAAAGTATCATAAACTATGGTTAAGAGATGGCGATAAGAACACAAAAAAATTTCATGAAACTGCTAGAGTTAAAAGGGCAGTTAATACTATTTTTTCAATTAATCACTCAGTATCTGGTCATCTTATAGAAGATTAAAATGGTATTAAGGAGGAAGGTGTTGGCTTTTTTTCAAATCTCTTGGCTCCCCTTCATTTGGATCCTATTGATGACAATTTGATTAATGATTTTATTAGTTGTATTCCCCCTCTTATTACAGTAGATCATAATAGGATGTTGCTTGCCCCTTTCACATTGGAAGAAATTTAAAAAGTGGTATCTTCGTTCCCACCTGACAAAGCCCCAGGGCCTGATGGATTTACAGCTCTTTTTTTATCAAAAATGCTAGGATTTTATTGGTTCTGATTTATTAGCAGTGGTTGAAGAGTCAAGAACGAATGCCAAGATGATCAAGAGTTTCAATTCAACTAATATTGCTATTATTCCAAAAGTAGAGCAACCAACTTCGTTTGCTAACTTTAGGCCTATCTCTTTATGCAACATGATTTATAAATTGATTACTAAAGCTATATACATGAGGTTGCAGCAATTTATTCCTCATATCATTTCTTTAGATCAAGGTGGTTTTGTGCCAGGAAGAGAAACATGGGAAGGTGTTGTTGTTGCACATGAGACTCTTCATTCTATCAATTCTCATAAATTGTCTAGTTTTGTGATCAAGCTTGACATGATGAAGGCTTATGATAGGGTAAGATGGTCACTCCTCTTTAAAGTTATTTCCAAATTTGGCTTTTTAGATAAGTGGTGCAAATGGATCAAAAATTGTATTTTTGGTGCCTGGTTTTCAGTCATTATTAATGGAGAGTCAATTGGGTTTTTCCCCTCTTCTAAAGGGATTCGTCAGGGTGATCCACTATCTCCAATTTTATTTATACTTATGGCTAATGCTTTCAGCAGATTCATCAATACATCTTCACAATTGGGCTTATGGCAAGGAATTTTGATTCCTCACATCTATTACAGTTACCCATTCCCTATTTTCTGATGATACTCTTCTTTTTGGTACGTCAAATGTAAAGGAAGCTAACCATATTAAATATGCCTTGGATCTATATTCAGAAGTTTCTAGTCAGAGAATCAATGCCAACAAATCTAAAATTTTCATTTTCAACACTAATGATGTAGTAGCTCAGAGGATTTCTTCAACTTTGGGTTTCCTGGTGGATCACCTCCCATCCGTTTATCTTGGAATTCCTTTTTTTATGGGAGGAAACAAGATAAATTTTTGGATTCCTATCATTGACAGAATTAGGGCTAGGATCTCTACTTGGAAAGCTAGATGGTTATCTTTGTCAGGCCGTATTTTGTTAGTTAAAGCTATCTTAACAGCTATCCCAAACTATTACCTGTCAATTCTCAATGCTCCCTCTTCTCCAATTTTGCAAATTCAAAAGATTATCAGAGACTTTATATGGAAAGGAAATTTTTTAGATGAAAGGAAGCTTCCTCTTGTTTCTTTTCTTGAAATGTCTCATGATAAGGCATCTGGGGGTGTGGGGTTGCATGATATTGCCACTAGAAATAAGGCTTTTGGGGGCAAGCTTGTGTGGCAAATGTATACAAAATCTCATGCAAAATGGTGTTCAATCATGCAAGGAAAATACTTAGATTCTCCAAGTCCTTCCAAAAATTTTATTGTATCTAATCCTCCTTTAGGTTCAGCCATATGGAATTTTATGATCTCTTCAAAGGATGTTGTTTGTAATTATGTTACTTGGGAAATTCACAGTGGAGAGAAAGTAAAGTTTTGGGAAGACTCATGGAATGGATTTCCCCCTCTATGCAGACAAGAAAAGTTGGATGAAGCACGCCAAGTCCTCAAAGCTGAGTGGGGCTCCTCTTTTTGGGACTATGTTTTGGCTATTGGAATTCATTCAAGAAGGGTTCTCTGGAAAGAACCTCCAACACATCTTCCTAGTCAGCCAAGTCTCCTTTCCTTGAGGGACTCTCTTGCTGAAAGAATTGTTTTTCTTTCTAATAGGGAAGATATAGTTATATGGTCCCCAGCCAAAGGTGGTCATTATTCAATCAAGGAAGGTTATTATGGTCTTCAACAAGCATATAATTCAAGCAAGAAGTGTAGAGCTTTTTCCTTTTGTTGGAACTCCGCTGTGTTGCCTAAGGCTAGATGTTTTGCTTGGCTAGCCCTTAGAAAAAGAATACTTGCCAGTGAACGGTTGTCCAAGCTAGGTATTGCTAAATCTTTTATTTGTAAATTATGCAACAAGGAGCTAGAATCTATAGACCATCTTCTTCTCTAGTGTCCCTTTGCTTATCAGTGTTGGGTTTTTGTGTTGAACAAGCTTCAAATGTCTTTACCTCTGATAAATAGTCTTTGGACCTTTTTCAATCTTAGCTAGTTCTATTCTCAAGATCTCTATTTTCTAGTGTTTGGAAGTGCATCCCAGCTACTGTGGTGTGGGCCATCTGGTGGGAATGTAACAAGATCATTTTTCGCAATGAAAAATCAAACCTAGAATCTGTTCTAGATGGGATTGAGAATGCAATTTTAGAAAGAGTAAATGCAAATATGTTCAATTGTATGAATAATATTTCAGTTTCTACTTTGGATTATCTTCTTCTAAAACTTTGGAAACAAATTAAGTTTCCTCCAGGTTTCTCTGCAAACTGGAATTCTAATCATCAATCTGATCGACTTCATGTAAAATGGTCTCCCCCCTCTAGAAATTTTCTAAAGTTAAATTTTGATGGTTGCTCTCGTGGCAACCCTAGTAAGTCAGGATTGAATTCTTGTATTAGAAATTGGCAAGGAGAAGTAGTTGCAATCAAATCAGATGTTTTACCAGTTGGTACTAGCAACCTTGGAAAAGCTCAAGCCCTATTGGTAGGTCTAATTCTGGCAAAGAGATGTAATGTTTCCACCATCCATATTGAAGGTGATTCTCAAATAATTATAAACTCTTGTCTCTCATGATCTTCTCATACTTGGAAACTAGCCTATATCCTTCAACAATGCTAGGATTTAATTGATTCTTTTCGAGCTACTTGTTTCTCTCATACTCTGAGGGAGGGCAATAAACTCGCTGATTGTCTAGCTAATCTTGGTTGTGAAGGCTCCATATTTGAATCTTGCCATTCGGAGATTATTTTTTTGAAATTCCCATGCTTAGCAGAGTGCCATATTTGGGACACAAAGAAGATGAATGGAGTTTTATAGAAACTAGTACTATATTTGATCAACACATGGCTATTAGCTTGCACATTCTTTGTGCATGTTCACAAATGCTCCAATTATACAGGAGGTTCAAAGCTCTCTTGATTTTAGTTAAATCTTTTAGAAGGAGAGGTTTATTGGCATAATTGGACCCTGCTCATTGTTGAGTATTGATATATATCATATTTTGGGTACTCTTGCTTAGAGCAAAGAAATTGTATTTGGTTGTAGGTATGCCTGGTATGACATATCAGCTTTTAACACTTTTGTATTTAGGAAATGATTCAGAGTTTTCTTGCTAGTTCTTTCTCTGATGAGCCCTTGAACTATTTTATTAATAAATATATTATATAAGTGCTATGTCACTTTTTTATTTTTAAAAAAAAAAACATTACATTTTCTTTGCCTTATTTCTGAAAATTATATGTGAAGGAAAGAGTTTTGGTAATGTAGCGACAGAAATAATGAAGAGTGCCCTAAGAAATGTACAAGCGTGATCTGATTTTATGTGATATAGGTAATTTTTGACATCCAAGGCTTACCAAAATGTTAAATATAATTTACTACACATAAAATTTGCACTTAAGTTTTTTAAGTGTTTATTAAATTATTTTTTTAAAGTGTATTATGTTTATAATGAATATTAATATTTGAATGTGTAGATAGTTATCAAACTTTAATTTGAAAATATTTCCCCTTTCTACCATTGTAGAATGCCTTTGGTCATTAATAAAAAGAAATATAATTTTATCTATTTATACATTTGTGCTAATAAGTTTTATATTTGTAAATAAAAAATGAATTCATAGATGATGTAATAAAGATTATATTTCCATTAAGAAAGACTAAGAACTAACATTTGCAAAGATCCCAAGACTTAAAATATCTCCTAAATATACATAAAAAATGACAATAAAATAATGTAATTATATTTTAGGCAAGAGCCTACAACATAATGGTAACTCGTGAGCCTCTCATGTAAGATGTCTTGGATTGAGCCTACTCGAGATTAACACTTAATGATAATTAGTTTCAATAAGCAATAATAATTAATCTGGACTTCAATAATTTGTTGTCTTTAGGGGTTAAGAGATAGAGTATCTTAAGTAAGATTAGAGTGATATTGAGTGCATTTCAAGTTCAATTTCAGTTAAAAAGAAATTCAAAGTGCAGTTAATGAATAATGATGTATTATATGAAAAAAACTTTAATTGATAAGTAATAAAAGTTATAAAAAACATAAAGAACCTATTAATATGATAACAAAAATACAATGATAATTTATGTATTCATTTTTTCCAGTGACTTATTAGAAGTGATAAATTATTTAGTCATTTATTTGATAATTTATTTAATTAATTATCTTTATCAAACCTTGTGATTTCACCTGATGACAAAATTAGTCATTTATTAGTCACTTATAATTACAAATTATAAGATGTTACTATAAATTGATTATTTTTAGTCCATTGATTAATTTTTTGTCTTGTGACTAATTTTTTTAGTAATGTAGTCATAATTCTATTAGTGGTTTGCCATGTTAAAGACATACAAAGACTTTTAGGTTTCACCTTGACTAAAGGATTTAAACTCACAATTAAGTAAGCACTCTATTAGGAGATTTAAAAAAGTCTATTAGAACTACTCTATTAAGATATTTACCTTGTA
Organism: Cupressus sempervirens; assembly: GCA_028749045.1. Lineage (NCBI taxonomy): Eukaryota > Viridiplantae > Streptophyta > Pinopsida > Cupressales > Cupressaceae > Cupressus > Cupressus sempervirens. The sequence continues at coordinate 705,354,419 of CM053785.1, read as the reverse complement.
TCACTTGTTAAAATGATTCAGTACATGATCCTTTAGTTAACACCTTTTTGCTAGATATCATATCTCCTGCTTACAGACTATATCTAGATCCTCCTAATCTCATATATCTTAAATCTTACTTTTCATTGCTTGACTTCACAATGACTATGTCCTCCTTAACTAATTATGCTCTGATGCTCATTCATTATCCATCTTCTCCATGCCTCTTTCAAACAAGACACTCTTGTTAGTATCCTCCTTCACACACACCCTCCCCCTAGCATTTACATCTTTAAATAGACATCTGGAGATGATCATAAGTAATAATTGATGGCTTTGGTTAATTTTTATTTCCACCTAATGCTTTCCTTTTTCTAATTAGTTGCACATGTTTCATAAGGATGCATGCCATGACTTGATCTTTATCTATTCATATAAAAAATTTAAGATCATGTCAGCTAAAAATGGGTTACATTAATGTTTGTGCCATTACAAAAATATCTTTCATTGACTGGTTACTCGACATCAATAGGCTTTTGATGCTTGGCCTTAACATTTATCTTTCATTTTTTACTCAGCTCCTAAATCACTCGATAAACACTAATTGTTCAACAGACATTGTCTTCTCGACACTTGAGTGACTCAACATTTATTGAATACTTGACTCCTACTAGTATTTGACACTAATTGTCATATCATTTGGCATGTATTATATGTATACTTATGCTTGGTGTACTTTGATTACTTAGCTTGCTCTTTTTACTCGACAAGCACTATGTACTCAACATCAATAGGCTTCTAATGCTCGTCCTTAACTTTTATCTTGTGTTTTTTACTCATCTCCTAGATCACTCGACATACACTAATTGTTCAACAAACATTGTCTTCTCAACACTTGAGTGACTCAACATATATTGATTACTTGAATCCTACTAGTATTTGACACTAATTGTCATATCAATTGGCATGTATTATATGTAGACTTATTCTCAGCATACTCTGATTACTTGGCTTCCTCTTTTTACTCAATAGGCACAATGTACTTGGCCTAAATAGTAGCTCAATCACAATGATAATCAACTAACTATGCTAGATGATGAATAATTTTTTTATCTCTATAATTTTAGAACCATAATGAGATTAAAAATCTCCCTCTTTGAAATGAGTGGCAGAAATACTTTTTCATTGCATATATATTATTTTTTCATGATTAAGTTAGACAATGTGTACATTATACTCTGTCTCTATAAAAAATTTCAAAACCTTTCAAAATTTGAAAAATGTTGATGTTACCTCGTTATGTTACTCCTCAAGTAAACACTTCATTTATGTTCTATGACTCCTTCTAAGTAGGTATATGCCTTGGAAATGTCTTCAAAATCTTCAAAATCCTCCTTTTTTGATACTTGTGCCTATGAGGGTTGTACACTAACTATAAATTTATCTAGGAATGGCTTGTGTACTCCCATTATGATTTCGAATAGAGAATCCAAATTCTCTCTGGTTGCATCAAGTGATTGAATCTATATTTGTAGATTTGCTGCCATATCCACTAGACCTTCTTGCATACAAAGATGAGAATCTTTCTTCACCAATGTCTTCACAAATCCTAGTTCCTTCTATAAAACTTTTGTGTGCAGAGTCAATATGGAATGTATGCTAATAAGAGTGCATTTAATATTTTTATTTTTTTCTTACAACTCGGCACACCTTACCTATGTCAACAATAGTCTCTACAAATGTAATTTCATAGTTCACTGTACAGAGAGTAAATGTTCTCAAAAAATTTCTTCACACACTATATATTTTAGTTGATAAATCAACTTGTCTCAATTTTGTAGCACTAGATATCTTATCCATGACCTTAGCGTGGAATTTCTTCTCAAACCATTCCAAAAACTTTACATTGGTCTCTAAATCATCATCTTTGATCTTATCAACTATATGCACAAGTTTTTCTAAGATAGTATTATTGGACAGTGACTCTGAAATATCAAAAGAATCAAAGAAAATATCCTTCATTTTATGCAAAACCTATTTTTTGGTCTGCTCTTTTTTGAGCTTCTCTTTCTTTGATTTCCTCTATAGGGCCTCTTGTTTTATATCCATCTCTTCCAATGCTAATTTTTTTGGATTAAACTATGGTAGAACAATCACGTAATCTAAACTCACATCCTCTAGTGATGTAGTTTCAACACTATTTTATGTGCTTGCACTCAACATTGATATCTGCAATAGTGTGGCCTAAGTACACTATGTCTGAATAGTATGGCTACTAGGAGGAGTTGAAATGACTAGCAAAGTGATCAATGTTTGAATTGGTGCTTTCTCCTCAATCTCAAAAGTCCTATTATCCTATTGTAGTTGATTATCCTCTTTCTAATTTTCAACATATTTTTGTTAGGTCGGTAGAGGACTAGCTTCCATACCCTTATTGTCTTCACTTCCTTTCTTTTCAATTACAACAAGCATGACTATACCTAACCTTTTTAGATTAGGCAATGATATACCTAGTGTATCTACCTCTTTCTTTTTCATCTCAATGACAAATATTGGCATTGCAGATGGTGCATTGCTAAGCTTTCCATTCCTCTCCAAAACCTTATCTTGTGATATTCTTTCTTCATTAAACTCTTTCTCCTTTTCCTCTACAAAAATGGGGCTACAATAGATGTTTCTTTTTGTTGTGTATTAGTGGGTGCCTTTGCAAGTTCATCAATCCTCACCAATATAGGATTAATGCATGGTATTCATTTATAGGTGGAATCTTTTTACAATTTCATAATATCATTTTCACTTAGTGGATTTACATTCTATGTAGAATTATCAGGAACTTCTTCAATAGTTACAAAGTCCTATTGACTCTTATTTTCTCCTTGTAGAGTACTGATGTAATGAAAATTAACATCTATGTCCTAATGTGTGTCATCTTCTATTTCATCCTTATTTGGTTCTTCCTTCTCCTCCATAACTTATATTGTCCCACCTTTCTCTTTTATTGAATTGACCTTCTCTACCACTATATTATCATTATCTTCAACAACCTATATGGTTAAACCATAAATTTATTTCCAAAGTAGTGTACATTAGTTTATCACCTCTTCTATTTGCTTCTTTAGAATATAAAAAGTGTTGGAATTGTTTATAGTAATAGAGAGTGGTGGCGGGTGGGGGAGGGGTGAATAAGTTATCCAAGGTCCAAATGTCCAAATAAAACCTTTTCATTGCTTAGTGAACCCATATCCACAAAATATATTCACGCATGCATCCATTAGATTATACAATCACTTAAACTTTGTAGGTTACTATCAAAACAACTTTTGCATAAATATAAGCATGGAACATAATAGATTCAATAACACATTTGACACAATGATTTTATGTGGAAATATAATTTGGGAAAAACCATCAGTAACATGCTACTCATTCTCACTCTTCTGAAGTGATGCTCTATGAAAGGCCAAACCAATTAAAGGTTACAATACATACTATTAAATCTGACCTGGATAGATGATTTCAATCACCCTATTAGAAGTGAGCCTTGTTAGAGAACTTTAGATCATTCACTTGGAATGTCACCCAGTTAAAGGATTTTAAAATGACTATTAGGTCAAAAGTAACAGTAAGGCTTGATCTGATAATAAATTAAAGCTCACTTACAGATAAAAAATCTTTTTTTTCATCCAAAATTTTTTTTTTCTTTCACACACTTTAGCTCTAATAACTTGTCCACCATTCAAGAATTCATACACTTAAGCCTTCTTGCTTTGCTTTCCAATAGCAGTCTCTTCTATTCAATCACTTAATGAAGCAATACCTTAGACCTCTTGTCTAACTTAGGTTCTCAAACATTGACCAACCTTACTTTTGACCAGCCATCTCTATAAATAGAAAATTTTTAAAAAAATTGTTCATCCTCTATCATCCATTTTAAGGTTAGATAGGATTGGGTAGGATTCAATGAATTTACCTAATTTTTCATTTTAGTCCTTTCTATAAAATTATCCTCCAATGCTCTTTTCATTTACCTCAAAAAGGGTTACTATGAATTATGTGGCACAAACTCATCATAGTTATCTTCCATATGGCTCACAAAATTCAAGAAAAAAAAAATTCAAATCAAATTTGTCAAATCCACAATTTAACATGAATACTAGAACTTAGCATTAATATGTTGTCAGTCAGCTTCCATACTATTCTTCCACTAGTCTTCAACTAGGTCACTCAAAAAACATTAAAGTTTACTGGTGTTTGACATCACCTAAACTTTACTTAGTTTATATTATATCACTTGACATATACTAAACTTTGACTTTGCTCCTCTCCAACTAATTTTTTGCTCCACTTGCACTAACTTTGCTTGGCACCTACTATCCATTTGGTCAAGCTTGGCTTACTCAACTCTTCTTGCTTGTTCTTCTAGACTTTTTTAGTGTATCCAATCTTTGCAACCTTAAGTAGATAATGAATGCATTATATCATCATTATCTTGATTGATCTGTGTACTCCTTTTTACATACCATAATTAATACTTTTCTCTAGGTGTTCTTTTTTCTCATTTGACCAAATCCTTCTCATCAATCAAACAAATTATAGTACTCAAATTAACTTAGTTCTTTTACCAACAAGTAGTAAGTTTGACATCAGTGACAAGACAATGACTGAAACACATTCTCATACTCATATCAATCTATTTTCAACAACCTTCCTCTTTAGCATTGATTTGAAGCTAGTACCAACAACATCGAAAATAAAATAAATCCTTGTGTTGAAATCTCTCTTTCTATCAACTTTCATCTTTTGTATAGTTTATAAAACTCCATTGTAATCAACAATCAATCAACTCATCATTATGACTCCCTCTTGATCACTTCTTCTTTCTAATATTCAGGTATCTATCTCCTTGACACTATCTCCCTCTTACTAGATAGATGTAATCATTTCTCCCTCTTTAGTAATCATGAGGTACACTATCTCCCTCTAAGTAGATATCTCATGTTTCTTCCTTCTTGTATTTCTCCTCTTTTCCATATTTCTCCATCTTTTCTATCCATTTCTCCCTCTTTGATGACAATGCCAATGAATTGTCATCTATAATATGCATATATGAACATTTTTTTGGATACAATTGGTTAATTGAGTGTTGTCTTTGATGTTACACAAATGTCATATCAGTCATTAGACAGAGTCTACTGAGCTCAGAAGGTAAGCATAGTAGTTTACAGAGTCTACCGAGCATTGTTGTATATTACACTATAAAGATAGCTTCTACCGAGCTAACTTGGTTAACGAAGGAAGTTCAGTACTTACCGAGCTCACTCGGTGATCGAAAGAAACTATGACAGAGTATTTACCGAGTTGGGAAGGTAAGCGAAGAAAAGGTAGTGTTTACCGAGCCGGGAAGGTAAGTGAAGAAAATTTAGTGTTTATCGGGCTGGGAAGGTAAGTGAAGGAAAGTCAGTGTTTACCGAGTTCACTCGGTGTCCAAAGGATTTTTGCACAATTCCCAGTGCTTACCAAACCTCACTTGGTTAACACTAAAGATCATTATGGTACAGTATTTACCAAGCTGGGTTGGTTAGCGAAGGATTTTTGAAAAGTGTGGAATTAAGGCTAAAATTGATTTATGTGATGAATGCAGCCAACTCACAGTATAATTATTAATAATTTTAACTTGTATTTAAGGCCGACTTGATAATCAAAAAGGTATATATGAAGGATCAAGTTGCGAATTCAAGTGTGCATGTGTAGATAAGATGTATGTGCGAATTTTGAAGGTGCAAGCAAATTTTTGAAGGATCAAATATCCTTGTGGACCTACAAAGCTTTTATGTGATCAGAGAGGATCTAGTGAAGCAAAACAAAGATTTGTATCAGCAAAGATAAGTTGCATTATATTCAGATCATTCATTGTTAATTTCTAACAATTGTAGCCATGATTTCAAATCTCATAACAGAGTGGGTTTAACAGCCTTATTGTAAATCCTCTAACAAGGTGACAGTTCAGTTGAATTGTTCTAAAGACCTCTAGCAAGGCAACTCCTAACAGGGTGATTAAATCCTCTAATAGGGTCACACCTAACAGTGTGTTTTGTAACCTTTAACAGGGTTGGCTCCTAACAGGGCTCACTTCAGAAGAGTGAAAAATAGTAACTAGTTACATTGGTGGTTTTTCCCATATTGGGTTTCCACGTTAAATTTGGTGTCTCTAGTGTTCATGATTGCTGAATTGTTTTGGTTATCAGTTCTTAATAATTATTAGTGTTTGCTGCATTATCAAGTTTCAGTAATCTGTAACTAAGATCAAGATTTTAGACATCTAAGGGACTGTGAAATGTTTTTTTAGTAACTGATTCACCCCCTCCCCCTCTCAGTTACTCCATTCTCATTTCCAACACATTTTTAGCTTCTCACTTAGTTACCTAGCCTATGTTTGATTTGTAGCTCCATCTCTTTGATTAGTTTAGGAAGCCTCTAAAGTAAGACCAACTACATGAATGTGTAACATGTGTCAAAAATCTGAGTTGATGTAGGGCACTTTTCATGCTTCTTAGATAACCTTGGATAGGGGAATCACCCCTAGTTTACCTCTTAGATACTCATGAGCATCATCAGGTAATGCTTTTGTGAAGATATCAACTATTTTCTCTTTTGTATTCACATATTCCATCTTCACCTCTTTGTCTTGAACAAACTCTCTCAAGTAACAATACTTGATTGCAATGTTCTTAGTCTTTGTATGCATCACATGATTCTTTGATATATTTATAGTACTTGTATTATCACAATGAAGTATCACATGTTCGATGATTTCATCTGTACCTTTGAGTAGTTGTTTGATCCATACCATGTTTGTACAATTTATTGTATCAGTAACATATTGAGCTTCAATAGGAAATTTAGATATGTAGTTTTTTTTCTTGTTATTCCATGTAATAAGCCTTTTTTCCTAAGAAAAATAATTCTCCACTATTGCTCTTTCTAATATCAATATTTCTAGCCTAGTCAACATCAATATGGGGTCTCAACTCAAACTTCTTAATTTTCCTATAGTATAGACCATAGTCTTCTATACCTTTTAGATAACTTATTATTCTTTTAACAATGATCAAATGATTCTACCTGAGATTAGCAAAGAATCTTGTAACTATCCTAATAGATAATGCAATAATATGCTATGTGCTATGGGTATGTGTAGGATCATGGTGTGCCAAAAAGTAGTAGTGTGAAAAAAATAGAGCTTGAAAATGTCTAAAAGTGTTTCAAAATTTGCTCTAATTTTTTTCCACCCATCCTGATACTAAAGCTAAAAATTAGGCCCAAGCCTTATCAGGTATTCGATTTCATATTTGATACCCAATATTATTGGATATCTAATATGAAAATTGAAATTCGATATCTGTACTATGATTGTTTTTCTTAAAGGAAAAACCTAAGGGCTATTTGTTCACACTGTGTTTTGTGTTTTGGGCTCTGATATCTGATCCATGAATGGGTAAATGATATGGGTTAGTGTTTTTTTATTTTTCTTAATGTTTTCAATCAATTTTATTATAAATTTGTTAAATTTTATTATAAATTTGTTAGTTTTAATTGAATTTGTTAAAATTTAGGTTTTTTTTAATAGAAATTATGTTTTGCAAATTAATAGGTATGGTTGTCTAAAATGATGATACTGAGGCAAGAAATATTGTTCCTCATAACTCCCCACCAAACAATCTAGTGCCCCCTCAAAACCCTCCTTGAATCAAGGATTTGATATTTGAAAATCTCATCGAATTGACGGCTTTGCGAATAGTATATAATATTGTACTTGCATTGGCTCCTATGTTATCCATGTTAAACACCATAGTGGATAACATTGAAACACTTACCAATGAACAAAATGCCACTCTTCATTGGTGTGACAAAATGCATGAGATGTTTGATGATGGATTGGACTATGATGAGGTTACAACCCTCAATATAAGTAAAGATGATTTGGTTTCCCTTTTTTTGAGCCCAAAAACCGATTTATCAATTGACCACAAAAACCCCAAACTATTGATTAAATGGTGCACAAAAGATGTCATATGTGCAAACTTCTAGGATTGTTGGTAGATAATTTTTGACATCCCTCCACATAGCAATTTAGAGGTGCCATTTTATTTCCTTAGAAAATTGTGTGCAAAATTTGTGTTGGGCCTCAATGTGAACTATTGGAGCATGAAGCCCAACATGGGTGTAGGGGGAGGAGCTCCTCAAGATAGACCCTCTTCCCAGTAGAATAAAGTAGGCACTTTTGACCCCCTATTGATGTCTCCCCCCCTCCTTGAGTGCAACATCCTGATATCATTATAGAGGCTAGCTCTAATACTATTAAAGCCATCCATAGATTTAGTAGCCTATTGGTATCATAGGCTAGGTCAGTGTTGCCTCCCCATGTTGATGATGTTGGTGAGAGTTCATCATTGGTGAGCTCATCAAATGTTTGTGTGCCCCATACTTGCATAACATGCAGGAATATTTGTTTGGGTCCCATAGGTGATCTTTATGAGTATTAGTTTGTATTTGATGAGGATACACCAGACGCATGTCCAAAGGCTACAAACCCTAGTGCAAGAGAGGAGGGGCATGTTGTGGCATGGACTCCTTCTATTTTGGTATGTGTATACATTTTTTTTTAATGGCATATGTGATTTAAAATTAATCTTTATAATAGAGTAGTTTTTTATTTTTAAGCCATACTGACTTATACGTGTATGTGATCTTCATTCATGTTTAGTTGATGACTAAGGAGGAGCTAAGATAGGATAATGATGTCATGCTCTCAGCTATTTCTTTTGGCCTTGAGACATATATAGTACATTATGTTGTGATCTCATTATTTTTTCTATTTTATATTGTAGCATATATGGTTTCTAATATTTCTTTTTTCTTGCAAGTATCACCTGTCCCTATGGGACAAAGTGCGAGGGATGAGCCACGACACATTGAGAAGGGAAAGGTAATTAGGTGCTTTCTATTTGATTAAATATCAATGCATTCTTATAAAATATTTGTGGTAATGAAATTTAGTTACATTCTTTATTGTATAGGGTGTAGCTACTGGCAATGAGCCCATGTAGCTTACATGTCATAGACGCTCTGGCATTTCTATTCACACTAAGAGCCCCACTTTATGTATAACTATCATTTATTTTTTATTTTACTTATTTTCATAAATAAATTCAAAATTAATTTCTGTGATATTAACAACTAGTATTTTGTATCTCATAGGAAACTCCTAGTGCACACCAAGTTGGATGGCAGAGTTTTGTATATTTGATGATGCAGCTACTATATCCTAAGGAGGAGCCGACAAAGCTAAGTTGTAGTTTTAATTCTTGATTATATGTTATAAAGTTAGCATGCTATGAGTTATAATTGTATAGTTTAAGTTGTAGATTCATCTGAAAAACATATTTGAACATACAAAGCCCACAATCAGTGAGGTATAAGCATTGTTGAGGACATATGAGAAGACTCCTGACCAGCATAGGAGATCAATGAGAGAGGTATTTATGATGAAATTTTAATATTATAAATCTTCATTAAAAAATATCATTATGAATTTTAGTAATTCAATGTTAGAAACAAAGAATCATATAAATTTAGTAGTCTAACTTTGGGTTTTCTTTTTTTGTTTATGTAGGAGGCATCTAATCCACCTAGTGTAGGAAAGAGATTGCATTTTGATCATCCACTAACAGCCTAGGATAGTATAGTTGTCATAGGATGCATCATGAGACATTTTGAGATGGCATATGCCACATTGTTTATAGAAATATTGATATTATACACATTTTGATCTCATGATCAGCCACATTTTATATATGGATCTATGTATTTTGATATATATTTATGTAATTTGTCTATAGATACATGAACTTTGATATATATTTGTGTAATTTTTCTATGGATACATGTATTTTGATATATATTTTTGGCATTTATGTGCATAATGGTATACATATTAATTTATTATCTAATATCATTCAATTTATTGTGGATCATGTGTATTGTTCATGTCTATGGAATATCATCAATTTTGATCATGTTTGTTATATTTGATTCAAATGCAATAATTTATGAATAACATTTTAACAACCTTTATTATCTAATTTTTATGTAATGTTTAATTTGAAATGCTATCATGAGTTATATCTTTTTTTCTATAAAAAATTATATAGTTAATATATGAGAGTTCATTTTCTATCATTTGATTCAGAGTAAGCAAAATAGGGAAACCTTATTTATAGAGAGAAACCATAGAAATGAGCGACATATATAAAATCATTGTTTTCCTTGTGGTTTTAGTTTTAGATTGGATTTATTCCTTATCTTTCTAGAATGATGCAAAGCCCTTTAGTATACCTTTAATAAACTATAATTTAAGTAAGGGGATTCATAAAAGCATGGCATTCTATCAAGGAATTGGGATGAACTCAAAGGCTTGAACAAAGATCCATGGCATTTTGGACAATAACATCAACACACCTTTTAACCTCCTACACGAGGTTCACATAACCCCAAATTTGATTTTAAACTCCACCTTCAACCTTGAACCTAACTCTTGGCTTTAAATCTAATCTCAACACATTTAAGGACTCCACTCCTCAACCATAGATTCTATTCCCAACCATGAACTCATTCCTAGAATCATAATCTTTGATAACTAGCCTTCACTTTCTTACTATCCTCATACTACAACTTTTCAATTTCAACATAACCTCAAAATATCCCAATTCAAGAGACTTGATTGGATTAAACCTTTTTAACTTAGTTCCCCAATACCATATCCATATGAATAAAATCTATACATTTCTCAGATTGATCAAATTACTCATATTGATCCACTTAAAAAAACTTAGGAACCAAATCATCCAAAACATACCTTCTTGTTGTCCTTTGTATAGACCCAAACACAATCATTCAAAACTTTGGAACCATACCTTATTTCATCAATCCAACTATCAAGTAATTATATCACTTGACCCTCCATAACATATCAAGAAATTAGGCCAACCTAGCAATGGGAAATTGAGATATGGCCCCCAAAAAAGCACTAAATTTTTTGTGACATAACAATCTTCCTTTGACAATAACATTAAAAACATGTTGGCAAATAAGTGTAACAATGTAAAATGATACAGATTATAGCAAGAAACTTTGTTTTATTACTTCTTATTAATCATACATCATACATTATTTTCCCATTATTGATCTAATCAATATCTAAAGGCCCAAATAAGACATTTTCCACCCTATATAGTACTACAAACCCTATAATCCCTTACATTCCCATGATTAGCCTTCTAGGCCATATTTTGCATATAATGCAACTTTTATGTAAACTAGCTTCATTAATGCTATCTATCATTTCACATCTTATATAGGTGTTTCCAACCTTGTATGGTTGTGCTCAAACCCCTAACTAACTCTTTGCACTTATTTTCACTTTGCAAGAAAAAGTTGCAAAAGTTGGAAAATTGCAATTTTGCAACTTTTGCAATTTTAAGCAATTTTTGCTATAACTTTAAATTCTTAATTAGAAAAGTTCACCAAACATGGTAAGGGGTTATTGATATCCCTCACGAGCTTCAAGTTACAAGCCTCAAAAGATTGACCTTGATACACACTTAGAGCACCTTGGAGACTCTATGGTACGAGGTAGCCATAGATGATGGAGGCTCTTTATGGCCAGAACAATGGTTTCACAATGGTTCACTAACCCATCCAGAGCTAATGGAACTGATCATTTGATGCCAAGATTAGTGGTTTCAAAGTTATGTTGTGGTGTAACTATGAATTGAGGCATACAACAAGTTTTGGCATCGAGCGATATCATTGTGTTGAATCCAAATGAAATGTGATCTCTCAAAAATGAGATGGGTTATTTTAGACCTCGACATAACTGTACTGTAGCATTCAACATTTCATTGATAGCACTTATGAGCTCCAAGTTATGACCCTTGGAAGATTGACCTTCATACACACTTAGAGCACCTTGGAGACTCTTCAGTATGGGGTGAGTGCAGATGATGGAGGCTCTCTATAGCCAAAAAAAGGGTGTCACCAGGGTTCACCCACCCATCTAGAGCTAATGGCACTGATGATTTGATTCCAAGATCAATGCTTTCAAAGTTAAGCTATGGTCCACCTATGACCTAAGGCACATTGCGATTTTTGGCATCGAGCAAGATCATTATGTTGAATCCAAATAGAATGTGATCTCTCAAAAATGAGATAGGTTATTTTAGGCATTGGCATGATTTCCCTATATCATTTAACATTTCATCGATAGCCCTCATGAGCTCTAAGTTAAAACCCACATAAGATTGATCTCAATATGCACTTCGAGCACCATGGAGACTCTTCAGTACGGGGTGGTTGCGGATGACGGAGGCTCTCTATAGATCAAAAAATGGTGTCACTAGGGTTCACTTCCCATCTCAAGCTAATGGCACTGATGATTTGGTGCCAAGATTAATGGTTTCAAAGTTATAATGTGGTGCGCCTATGAACTGAGGTACACTATGAGTTTTGGCATCAAGAGAGATCACTGTGCCAAATCCAAATGGAATTTGATCTCTTGAAAATGAAATAGATTAGTTTAGGCCTTGGCATGAAAATCCTATAGCATTTGATGTTTTATTGATAGCCCTCATGAGCTTTGAGTTATGACCCTCAAAAGATTGACCTTGATACACACTTAGAGCACCTTGGAGATTCTTCGGTATGGGGTGGCTGCAGATGATCGAGGATCTCTATGGCTAGAACAAGGGTGTCACTAGGGTTCACCCACATGTTTGAAGCTAATGGTACTAATGATTCAATACCAAGATCAATGGTTTCAAAGTTAAGTTGTGGTGCACATATGAACTGAGGCACACTACAAGTTTTTGCATCGAGCGAGATCGCTATGTTGAATCCAAATGAAATATGATCTATAAAAAATTATATAGGTTATTCAAGGCCTTGGATGATCATCCTAAAGCATTTTAAATTTCATCGATAGCCCTTAGGAGCTCCGAGTTATGACCCTCAGAAGATTGAACTTGATACGCACTTAGAGTACCTTGGAGACTCTTCGGTACGAGGTGGCCACAGACAATGGATGCTCTTTGTGGCTATAAAAATGGTGTAACTAGGGTTCACCCACCCATCTAGAGCTAATGGCACTCATGATTCAATGACAAGATCAATGGTTTCAAAGTTAAGATGTGGTGCACCTATGAACTGAGGCACACTACAATTTTTGGCATCAAGCAAGATCATTGTGCCAAATCTAAATGGAATGTAAAATCTTGAAAATAAGATAGGTTATTTTAGGCCTTATAATGACCATCCTATAGCATTTGAAATTTCATTGATAGCCCTCATGAGGTTTGAGTTATGACCCTTGGAAAATTGACCTCGATATGCACTTAGAGCACCTTGGACACTGTTCGATACAGGGTGGTCGCAGATGATGGAGGCTCTTTGTGGCTAGAAAAATGGTGTTTCTAGGGTTCATACACTAATCTAGAGCTAATGATGCTAATGATTTGATGCCAAGATCAACAATTTCAAAGTTAAGTTGTGGTGTACCTATGAACTAAGGCACACTACAAAATTTTGCATCGAGTGAGATCATTGTTCCAAATCCAAATGGAATGTGATCTCTAAAAAATGAGATAGTTTATTTTAAGCCTCAGTATGACCATCATGTAGCATTCAAATTTTCATCAATATCCCTAATGAGCTCTAAGTTATGACCCTCAAAAGATCAACCTCGATATGGGCTTATAACACCTTGGAGACTCTTCAGTATGGGGTGGCCGTGGATGATGGAGGCTCTCCATGGTTGGAACAAGGATGTCACTAGGGTTCACTCATCCATCTGGAGCTAATGGAACTGATGATTTGATGCCAAGATTAGTAGTTTCAAAGTTATGCTTTGGTACACCTATGAACTGAAGCAAATTGCTAGTTTTGGCATTGAGCAAGATCACTATGTTGAATCCAAATAGAATGTGATCTCTCAAAAATGAGATAGGTTATTTAGATTTTGACATGACTATCTTGTAACATTTACATTTCATCAATAGCCCCTACGAGCTCGAAGTTACAACCCTAGGAAGATCAACCTCGACACGCACTTAGAGTAGTTTTGAGACTCCTTGGTATGGGGTGGCTACAGACGATGGAGGCTCTCTGCAGCTAGAACAAGGGTATCACTAGGGTTAGTATTAAAAGAAAAAATATTATTTTTTACCTCTCTCAAGTTTTTGGCACTGGTCATAGTACAAGTTTGGTGTTAGAATGTATTAAAATCATCATTTTTTAGGTCCCTCCACATAAATTGCATTAAGTAAAATCATCTTTGTTTCTTACATTAAATCAATAAGTTTACATTTACAATATATCAAGAGTTTCATAATTATTACATTAATACACAACTACCAAAAATTGTAGTGTCATAAATTGTAGTGTAAAAAATAGAATAGATTTTTCTTCATTCTACTCCTTGTTTAGTTCTTTATCTTCATGCATAGCTACTCTTCATGATGTACCTACATTCCAATATCATAAAAAATATTATTAACTTATTGTATTAAACAAGATAATCATTAGTTCACTGAATCATTATGATCAAAATAACATAAGAAGTAAATATATGTAGTCGAGTTTTCTAGTAGGGTCCTGTCTCTATTTTAGGGTCTCCAACAGGGCTCCATGATCAGCATTAGTAATAGTAAAAAGTTATTTTACTTTTGGTCTTCCTTGATTCTTCAAAAACATTACATTTTTTTCTATAATAATATGTGAATATATGAGAATTATTTTTTGCTTCTGATAGTCCTCAAATGCATGAATTTGATTCCTTCTAAGCATGTATGTCCGGAGCCATGTTGTTACAACAACCACTGAACTAGTAGGATATGTGAATCCATCATCATCTTTGATCAATTTTGCAAGCTTTTGTTTACCTCTTACACAATGTGCTAACCAATAATCTTCTTTCTCATCATTCCCCTATGGTGCAACCAATGCAAAGACATGTCCTAGATGAAGAAGATCTAATAGATTGTTATGCTTAAGTGAAATTTTCATGTCATCATCTATAATAGAGGGTATGATAGAAAATGGAGTAAGATAATGTGGAGCCTATGTGTCCACCCACTCACTCGACTCGCAGTGATCCCAATCATACTAAAAACAACTAGGTCAAAAGTAAGCTAGCTATCATGTCCAAATGGTGCATGTACTAGAATCAGAGCTCTGAAATGAATGTATTTTTTATGAGTCTCTCATTGTAGAACAATTTGATCTATCACCTATGGACCCTTCCTCAACCAACCAAAAGAACCTACATACTACTGAATCAAGAGTCCCACCTATGATAATGCTGAACTACATCAATCAACAATGCTACGAGCATCAAGAATCTCTGCTCCTAAAATATTTGATTACTTCTTAACCAGAGCTCTTTTCACACATTCCCCTTCTCTATCATGTTTGGCTTTCCCGTGGCTGAACTCAAAAAAAAATCCAAATATGAGGCACCCCCCTCTCTACATGCATCCTACACAACCAATAATACATGTGAGCATTCTTGAATTGAATTATACAATTATCTAACCAAATGATATGTCTATCCATAGCAATTGCATGCTCCTGTAAGAAATCAAAATAATTCTCAAAACAATGTTGCACAAACTCATGAGAGTGAAATCTATCATCACTCATATAAAAATGATACTCTCTAATAATCTTTCGGTATCTTTCACACTATCAGGGGCATGTCTATATGTTATATGGTTGAAAATAACAATCTGAATGTACTTGTAATATTGAGATTGTGTCTCATTTTTAGGCTATAATGTGTAGTTCTCAGCGAAGTCAACAACTGATATAATAGTGTCAATAGAAAAAGTCTCCTTACAAATTCTAAATTTTTGATCCAACCACTAAGACCTGTGACTATGTATTGCATACTTGTAGAAAAGATTTTTCTTGAAATCTGAAATAAAACTAGCCACAATGATTTATTTTGAAATAGATTCACATCTAGAGCCCTCATGCCCACTCTTCAATGTGTATTTCACCATCTCATATACCTTTTTTTTTAATATTGTCTTCCCCAGATCTTGTTTGCACCCTTCATGGAAACATGTTTCAAACTTGGATAAGACACCACATTCTGAACACCTCTCATTTAAGAAAACATTTCTATAAAAGTGACAACCATCAGCTCTATGACATAAAAATTGATCTAGCAAGTCTCTTGATGATTTTGGAAGACCGATAGCACCACAATTCTCTAATATTTATTTACTATGCAAAGTAGAATGAATGGAGTGTAATAGTTCATGGTTCATAGAAAAATCAACATGATATTTGCAACAACATGTACTTTGAATTCTAAGTGAAAAAAATAACAAAATGGCTTCAAATATTCAAAAGCCCTTTGTGATATATGAAGACTTAGATGACTATTTCTAAATGGTTTGAACAACATAGTTTGACTTACCTCCAAATAATTTTTAGGATGTGGCGTGCAATCTCTGATACGAATTCTCAACTTTAACATGTCTTTAGCATTGGGTGATACTCTTGAGCTAGAGTACCAAAATTGTCTAATTTCTTCCTTCACATCATCATATACATTCTTATCAAAACATGAAAGTCTACCACTAAAAGTTGATGTTTCATTTTGAAGAGGATCATCAATTCTCTCTCATCTACTAACACTTATACATTTGGCATCTATTTGTGACAGCTAAGTGTCGCAATTACAACGGCAATGTGTTGCCACTGCGATGGTAATAGATGTTGTTGTTTTTTAGTCACAAATTACGATGTCTATCCTCAGCCATCACAATTTTGATGCCTATCCATCACAATTTCACCATTCAAACTCGGCACGACTCCTGTCGCAATGCATGCGATTCCTGTCAGCATCTACCCACGAGTTCACTGTGGCAACAGCCTTGGCAGTTCTTCCAAGGGTGTCACAATTGCAACATCCTTGCAAAATTGTGATGGGGACATGATGGCGCCAACGGCGCTATAGCGCTGGAATTGGCGCCTCTGACCGTCGCAATGTTTCCAAATGTGTCGCAATTGTGATGCAAGGTTAGGAATTGCAACGACATCACTATGCATGTGATGCACATTTCGTTGCAATGGGTGTGCGAACGTCACAATTGCGATGTCCATGGCTAGCAATATGGCAGGGCCACTGTGGCAATGATGCCAACTTTTCTCGCCACCACAAGCATGATGCATCATGGGGCATATGAATTCATATGCCCCCCAGGTGATAGAAAATATGCATTCTTTCCAAATGAAAAAAATCTCTTTTAGTGTTATAGGTGTAAACAAGATACCCCAACAAGTAGAAAATTTGTCAAATGTCAATTTCATTTCAGAAAGTCTAGAAAAGAACACAAGTTTTGGCCAGTCATGCAGTAAATCTAGATCATCAGCAGATCATGGTGCATCATGCTTATGGCGGGGCTGCTCGTGTTGTCGCCACAGCGGCCCCGCTGTAAGCATGATGCATCATGATCTGCTAATGATCTGCATTTACTGCATGACTGGCTAGAACTGGTGTTCTTTTCTAGACTTTCTGAAATGAATTTGACATTTGACAAATTTTCTAACTGTTGGGATATCTTGTTTACACTTGCAACACTAAAAGAGATTGATGTCGTTTGGAAAGAATGCATGTTTTCTGTCACCTGGGGGGCATATGAATCTTGTAAGTGGTTTTCCTTTGGATGTCCAATGTTCAATGACACCCTCTTCTTTAGTTTAGAGCCATTATACTGAGATTTAGACCCACCTACTATTTGAATGCTAGTTTTCTTATCTTGTATATAGAATAGCATGTAAGCTTTCTAGGAAAGAACACTTTTCTCACTGACTGAATAGACCTAGAGTACAAAATGTCATAAGAATAACTTCAATCAGTCTAAGCAACTTCAGTATAATTAGTGTTACCATATAAAGAAAAGGTTCAACATAAAATTGTAGTTCTTTTGTGTATCCTATTATACACAAATTATAATGAGCTTGCTCCACAAAATTAAACATGTCTTCACAACTCTAGCAAATGTATACCTGATTATCATCTAAAGCATGCCAGATGCCTATGGATGAACGAATAAAGCAAAAATAATGACCAGAAGGTGTGCTCCAGCCATCATGAACAAGAACACCATAAAGAGTGTTCTTAAAATTTCCCTCCTGTGATTGATCAGTAGACAGAGAAACTAGAATATCATTCAAATGTGCAATATTTATTAAAAAACCAGTAGATATTACAAAAACTATATTATTAGATTCCAATGAAAATGTGATCCACTGGCAAATAATATTGTAAGGGCTACTTACATGTGAACTGCTAACAAATGGTTCGAGATCCAACGTACAACCAAAGTCTACTTTTTTGTCAATTTTTCCTCCAGATCCAACTACACTGAAGCGCTTGAGATGAATTGCAAGAACTTGGTGCTTTATCAATTTTGACTTGTTCTAAAGCCTTCACTTTTACTTTGCATTGTTCACATTGATCTCTTTTCACACCCCCATCTAACTGCTCCACTACCATGTAATGGGATAATGCTTTCAACAAGGAATCTGCTCGAATGATCTCTAGGCTCAAATCTAAGGAAGGATAAAATTTATTTGAGCAATAAGAACATTGTGTGCACTTCACCTACAAGCCAGATTAAAGCAATTGTTAATGGATAAAATAATTTTCTAAGACTATAACCTAGAGTTCCCAGCATAAAAATAATTTTGAAAGGTTTAAGTGACTCAAAAAAGCAGAAATAATGACCATAATGTGTGCTCCTGCCATCATGAACAAGAACACCATAATCAATCATTTTCTAACATCTTTTTACCCATTGTGTACCCATTGCACATCAATGTAGTATTGCTAGTTTTTTATTCATGTTATGCATGGCAAAAGCATATAGTAAGGGTCACATCAAAGTTTTCATTGGTAAGGAGAAACCCAACAAATTACCCACCATATTACATGGGCCTAAGGAAAGCTTTATGCTTGACCAAAGGCAAGGCACCACTAAAAGTCCAGATGATTGAACTGGAGTGAAAAATGAATTTATAGAAAACACTTTGAAAACTTGTTAAGAAAATCTATCAACCTGCAATAAGATTTTATTAAAACTAGAATTATATGAATCCATATTATTAAAACTTAAAATACCTGTCAGTATTAGGTGTTCAAAAAAGCACACGTCGGACACCTCTTGGAATATTCAGGGCCTCCATAACCTTTGCTACAATAAGAAAGAAATCCAAATAATATTAAATCTTTTCTGAAACTCCAATTCACAAGGATGTGTAGTTATGTTCTAATAATCAAATACTAATAGTAAAAAACACAAAGCTGAAATGGATACATCGCTAGTTTTTCTCCATTCATTCATAAAACAAGCTTGATACTAAAATGTAAGTGTTTTCTCTTTAAATTATATCATGATGATCACAAATACTAATCTCAGATTGGTTATCCAAAAGGGTGCAATATTATATCAGACAAAGATCAAATAAATATCCAACGTCTTTACAAACCAAACAAAATCAATCATATCACATTTCAATAAGGCAGATATCAGATACAGTGAATAACTTCATACCAGTATGGTACATATCACTTTTACATTATGATGTATCTATAACAGTGATTACTTGGTCTTGCAAATTGCTCTATAGAAATTCTAATGATACTTATTGCAGATCAGTAATCAACATTAGATCGTCAAGATCTATGACATTAGGTTATTTTTCTCAAGTTGAATCAATATCATCAACTTCAAGAGCACCCACACAGCCACTAAGAAGTTCTACTCATAGAAGAAATTTGTAAAATATTAATTGTAATTGCAATTTTTTATCATATAACACCATGATTGTATTAAGATTCTTTATTGTTTGTGAATGAATGACAAACCACTTAGTTTTATAAAGTTACAAGTTTCTTAATTAGTAACTAAGGAATAAATAATGAATTCATTAGTGATGTCACAGTCACTTACTGCTCATGAAAAGTAACTCTTCTCCATTTTCACTCTTCCATGAGGTCACTTGTCCATCATACAACAATACCTACACAAATATAACATTAATAATTTATACATATGACCTAAAAGAGAATTGATAAATTGAAAATGACATCAGAACCACAACTCAGATTAATCCATTAATTTCTATTGACACAATTTTAAAATCAAGGGATACAGAAAATAAAAAGGAAATAGGAAGTAGATCTAATGAGCCATATTAAATATAAGATCAAGGTTACATTAAACCATCCTATGCTCTTAAACTAGTATCAGCAACCAGCAATAGATGACACAAAACCAAGTATATGCACGTATGTAAGTATTAATTGTTTTTTCTCAATTTCACTCTTCCATGAAGCCAATTTCCTGTCATACAGAAAAAAGATACACAAATTCCACATATAACCATATAATCAATGAAATGATTAAAAATTTTTAATTTTGGAACCCTGTACTGTGAGCAACTCATGAATAACCTATTTGCGGGAATCACTGACATGAATGAAGCAAGAAGACTAAAAAGAAATAAAGCTATCATAATATTGTTTTAGGTATGGCTCCAAATAACCCTACAATATGGCCTATATGCCCTATGAATGATATCAGCAACAATTGACAATAAATCAGGAGTATAAACATATAGAAAGATTGATAAACTATATTATTCTTGCCAGGCCAAAAAAAATTGATGATCGTGCTGATGGACTACCATCTTGCAGTAGAGATAAATTGGATCAAGCTATTAATGTCTTAAGCTTTGGTGGAAAGAATTTCAGTGGGTTGTGTTTCTTCACTGACAAAAATAATCTAAGCTTGTTAAATTTCTTCAAAGATCATAATAAAATATTTTGAAGTAGGAACAATCAATATACTATGTAGTGTAGGTAACATTGATGTGCCTAGAAGCCTTTTGTTTTTAGCATAAATAGATTCAACATAAACTATTAGTCTATTAATGAGGAATGTAGACCTACTTGGACTTGTTACAATCCTAAAAACTAGAACCAATTGTTTTTTCCTTTACTCACAAGGTTATAAAAACTACCATAACCAAAGTCCAAAAAATCCAAAATCCAAAAAGGCATGAATTGGAGAGAAAACTCAAAAGCTTGATAGAAAGAACTTAAAACAATAGATCGTTTCAAATCTCAGTACAACCTCAACGATGAACACAATTCAAGAACAAAACTTATTTATTGACCAAAAGAATACCTTAGAGCTTCTCTTAGATTCAGATTCCTGTGTAGATTTACTATTATTTGAACCAGACATTGATGTCCAGGCATGGTTCAGCATGACTTGAGTTTCTAAGCCTAACTTTCTAACCTCTAAAAATGGAAGTTCAAATGTCGATCCCAAAAAATTAGTTGAATAATTGACCTGCAATAAAAGAAAGTGAGAAAAATTCATATACATATTCTATTAAATGTTTGAAGACATGAGATTTCTACATTCCATCAGGTGAAAATTGAAAGAGCTTCTAGCAATAACTGTGTAGACATTTTTCAATCTAACTAAATCAAATTAAAACAAAAATTATGTTAAAACACCATACAATTAGAAGTTACAGACTTCACAACATTTTTGTAGTAATAGAATCTCAAAAAAAATGTAAACCATATCTAATACAATGCAATTACATACCTGGGTCTTCCCTGACAACTAAGTGGTTGGTCATGACTAAAAATTTGAAGTACAAGATCAAAAATTGTTGGATAGAAAGGCTTCCTAGCTTCAAGGCATCCAATCTCATGTTCATTTTTTTCCAAGACTGAATCCCCAGGTTTCTCCTCCTGAAACTTGTCCAAGAATTGAACAAATGCCTCAAGTGTCAGATACCCAACCTATTGGGGGAAACTAAAGCTTTCAGGGTGAAACCAATCATGTTTGTTGAAAAACATTTTAGCACTTCACAAATAGTAAGGACACAATTTCTACTCAATATAAATATCATAGAAAATACTATCATATGCTTACTAGGTTTTATGAGCAATAGAAAATCCTCATTTCTACTAAGCATGCCCGAGTGACAAACCTGTATTAGACCAATAATGATCTCTAGGATATTAGTAGATCACTACAAATTACTCACCTGAAGGTAGATGCTTGTCTCAAATTGGCTCTTTAGAGCATATGACATTATTCTCATGCTCAAATTACACACCCAGTGATAGCATAACATATATTAATTCAGTGAAACTAATTCTAAGAAGGGTTCAGTAATCTAGATGCATATTTCACATGTGAGTAGTGGTACTCTGCAACAATCATGAGATGATGTAGTTCAGATTTTGGTGAGAATGTTGAAATGTGATAAATAAACTTAAAGTTTCATCTAGAGTTACTTGTTAGTGAATGTACATGTAAGTTCATAAGGATAATTGTGATGAAACTAAATTACAATCATGATTCCAGGAACAACCTATCAAATAATAAACAAGTCAAAATATGAATTTTATTAAATTTTAAAAGTTTAGAGATTAGAGATTGGATCTGTGAAATTTTAAAAGGTTATTGTTTCAAGTGGTTCATTTACAAATCTTGTTTCATTTGAGATGGTTAAAAAATTGAATCTACCAAGAATAGCACATGTTAGGCCTTACAAAGCACAAGGATTGGATGTTGGATGTTGTGTTGATGTGAAGGAGCAAGCTTATGTTCCCTTCACCATTGGATCATATAATGATGTTGTACTGTGTGACATTGTACCTTTGAGTGGTTGTCATATAATTTTAGGAAGGGCTTGGAAGGTTGAGAAGAGATCCCTATATGATGGTAGAAAGAACACCTACACTTTCACAAATAATGGAGAGAAGATGGTATTAACACCATTGGAGGAGCACAAGAAAACTTGGAAGGTGTTAGCAAGCATTGGAATCTTTGAGAGGGAAAGGTTCCTAAGAAAAGAGGAACATGGTGAAGAAATGGAAGATGTTTTGATAAAAAAAGGATGATGCTTGAAGCAAACAGCTAATGAGAATGAGGTTGAGGAAAAGAACCTAGAAAAGGATGATATGAAGACAAGTTGTCCATTTGAAGGACAAATAACAAATGAGAAGCAATCAAGTGTTGAAGAGCAAGGAGAACCTAACACCAAAAAGGTTCAAAAGGTTGTAGCAGAGGTAAAGAGAAAGGATGTTGATGAAGAGAGAAAATGATCAAGTCTTGAAGGGCTTGAGGGAAAGGAGATGATTGGAACAAAGATGAAAAGTACAAATGCTGATGTAAATAGCAAAGAAACAAGGCTTGGAGAAGCAGATATGATATTGATTGGTTCTATATGGTGTCCATTGAAACTTGGACAAAGAAAATTCACAAAGACAATGATGACTAAATCGGATAGAACGGCCACCAACCAAGAGTTGGTATTCCAAGGCAAATGGCAAGGGTGTGAAGACATGTTGCAGATAGCAGTAGAGGTCTCAAGGTGCAAAGAGACTAAGGATGAGAAGACAATGGATATGAAGAGCCAAGGGAAAGCTAAACAAAGTGATTATATTCCAAGCATGGAGAAGCATGAAAATATGAGTTATTTTGGTTTGTTATTCTAATTTTGTTGTAGGCATATGAGAATATGATGGAGATTCCTAGTGTGGGGAAGATAACAATAATTGGTAAGAGTTATGTTCTAGAAGGAGCTTGTTATTGCTTCTTGTTTCTACCTATTGTTAGTATCTTATTGAGCTTCACTTTGTTTCGAGAATAGTTTAATATTCTCTACTAAATAGGGCCAACCACGTGAAGGTGGAAGCTCATTTGGCCCCACCCCCCTCCCCCTAACATCACTCTACATTCCCCGTTAACATCTAGCATTCATTCATTCTTTCAACCATTAATAAAATGTAACATTCAATCAATATCACATGATAACATTCATTAACACATTAGATTCATTAACATGCAACATTCATCAATATTCTACATTAACACATAATTCATGAACATTCATTAGCACATAATTAAATTCATTGAGACATAAAATTTAGTCATTATCATTTAAGGTATGTAGATGAGAATCATTTTTTTTTTCTATGTAAGCTCTAAGAGGAGCATCAGTGTCATCGTCAATTCCCCCCTCATCAGTTGTTTTGTTCTCTGTTCTTGATGATCTCAAATTCCTATGTTGTTGCAAAGGGGGGTCCTCTGCAATAACAAATAAAAGAGTTAAATTAAAAATAATTTATTATAATTTTTACAAGTATTTAATTATTTTAAATAACATAATTGTGGCACTCTTTACCTGATCTGACCACATCATTTTGTCTAGACTCAACGTCAACACAGTCATGAACATCGACCCCTCGATCCTCTATAGCTGCTATACAAAATGTTACGTTAATCCAAACACCAATTGCAATTACATATAAAAAATTTAATAGAAAATATATACCTCCACCACTCGGATGCACATCATGTGAACCTTTGGCATCCACAGATTGTGTAGAAGGATTGTCAGGCTGCATTCCAACATCCTACACATTGTTATCATTGCTTGCTTAAAACATATATACTCACTTTATATTGGAACTTAACATCAAATAGACTAATTGGTAAAGTATTCAATTTGAAATAAATTTCATTTAGCTTATTTACCTATGGCTCAGATTCATCATTATTAGAACCTTCCACACTAATTTCAGCTCGTAGATATTCATCCATGGCTCTATAGCCTTGTTGGAAGCCAATTCTCTTATCCTCTTTTGTGATGCATCTCTTGAACTCTGAGCCCTGCATTTTTGCGTGGTATGGTGAATTTTACTTGCATTGTTTCATCAACCAATGGAGGGTAGTTAAAATATCAAAAGGAAATGGTAAATAGTTAGCAGGGTTTCCAACCCTTGTTACACCTTATTTTGGTCATGTTGGAGTTGTTCTAAACTGTCTTTGGTCTTTGGGAGTCCTAGAGGATCCAATTTCACTCCATCACGACTGCAATTATTTCTATTCTTAAAAAAATTAAAACTTTAAAGTCTAATGTAATGGGCAGTGCTGAAAACATTTAATACTCAACTTGTATTTTGCTTTTGTTAGCAATGTGAAGTCTACCTGACAATAAATAGCAAATCATCTATATCCATCACAATATAATAGGAGAAAAATCGAGTAGTTTTGATAGAGAAATCTACTATATAAATGTTGCGTGTTTGTATGCTTTGCTTGTACCAACATATTTTATCCAAATTATTAAGTTGGGTAAGAGTTAGTTTAGGTCTTTGGAAATAAAAATGGCTGCAAGTACTGCTGCATTCCCTCATTCTTTCAATCACTACCTTTATTCTCAACTAATGGACGAAAATTCAGTCTCAACCATGGCCTCCATTTGTGAGATTTCTTCATATGAGGATTTTGTGAATGAAGAGAAAAGTAAAATATTAGTGATTGGAGCCACTGGTTATATTGGTCACTTTGTTTCTCTTGCAGCTGTAGATGCAGGCCATTCTACCTATGCTCTCATTAGACCCATTACTACCCATGATTCTGCCAAAGAAAAGTGCCTCCATGAATTGAAAGATTCTGGTGTTAACATTGTCTATGTATGTCACTAGCTCTATTCATAACTAAGATTTTGTGGTAGATATGTATGGCACAGTTGTAAAGTGTGTGTACTTGTTTAAAATATTGATTTTACAGACTGTTGATTGTTTTTATTGATCATATAGGTTTAGAATATATGATTAAGCTTTGCTTGTTTGTTCATGGTAACTACTATTGCAGCTATTTGCTAAATTGTTAGATAGCAGTCATCTCACAAATAATCATGTTTGACTGTCTTGTTGTGAAGTTGGGTATGTAGAAATTATGTTAAGAAGGGGTGTTCAGTTAGTGATCTCCTTATCAATGAGTCTAATTTGGTTGGGATCATGAGCTATATTATAGTTGTAAAAATTTGTGTTGTAATGGGTTTTATTAATGTCTACATGTTCTGTAATGGGTCTTATTAATGTGCATGTATATTATAATGGGTGCTCTGCAGGGAGATTTAAGTGATCATAATTCAATGGTAAAGTCCATGCAAGGCATTGATATTGTTATTTCAATTGTGGGCAGTGGTCAACTTACAGATCAGCTTAAGATTGTAGACGCCATTAAAGAAATTGGCACTATTAAGGTCAGAACATAGGACCCTAACATTATTACCATGAATGCTTGTTAATTGTAATAGACTTAAAAATTGTTGAACTTTGATGCAGAAGTTTCTCCCTTCAAAATTTGGGCATGATATAGATAGAGCCAATCCAGTAGAACTAGGGCTAAGCTTTTACAAAGAAAAGAGAGTTGTTAGGAGGGCAATTGAGGCATCCAACATTCCATACACTTGCATCTGCTACAATTCTATTGCTAGGTGGCATTACTTTTATCATACCCATCCCTCTGAGCTTGCTCCTCCCCAAGATCAGTTTGAAATCTATGGAGATGGAAACATCGAGGGTGAGATTTTAAATAATGTCATATTAGTAAATGAAGGAATCTTCACTAATCTAGATTGCAGAGTCTGACTTCAATTGTTGAATTGTTTATATTGAATATGAAAATCCACTACTGTTATTATATTCTATTGACCTATTCATAATTGATGAGCTAAATAATGGAGTCCTAGCATTTCCCATCACATTATATAAAAAATTTGATACAATTTTACATTTACTAATACTTACAACTCTTGCTTGAAGTTTCAAAAAACCACCAGAGTCGAGCTTGTGTGTCACGTGTTTTTCTAGTCTTGCCTTTGTTGCCTTCGATGTGTTAGGCAATCTATGAAAAGTTTGAAATATGTTAGATAGTATAAATATAGAGGTTAATTAGTACATAATTAGATTCTCAATAGTATCACATACCTTGTTGTACTCTCCATTGGTGTAATATTATTTTTCTTGTCAGCTTTATACTTTCCATCCAAAATCAGAGCCTGCCACTCAGCCTCAAGAACATAGGGCAGACGCTCGTACTTGAGGTTATCCCATAAATTTTTTCTATACTGGTCCCTAATATGCTTCAAACATAAACCAGTTTTTTCAAGGAGCTTGTTTCTCTCGAATACATGAGGTCCAAAGAGTTGGGCCATGCTCTCTATAAGATCATCCTTCAACGGTTTGCATTGGTTATTCCACCTTTTAAGTAAAAAAAAACATGTTAGACTCATAAATGAAGTGAAGCTACCTTTAATATAGTTCAAGAAATGGATGAAAAGGAAAAATATTATAGCAATGATATGAAATCAAAATAGTGGTTTGGGGTTTTAGTTAGGATATGATGTTCCACCAGGTATGCATGGTGGGCTCGAATATTCACAAACACTCATCACCAAGTTTTCTCCAAAAAAGATCATTCACTACAAAATAATCATGGGATCATTAGTCGATGAAGAGTGATCAAAAACTAAATTACTATTATATCACTATAGAATAATAATAACTTTAAAGTACCTAGAACTTTGGCTACTTTTAATGGAATGCCTTCATCGTCGCTGACGATCAATATGACATCCTTCACTGTTCCTGTACTAGGAACATAGGAACATCTAGGAAATGATGTTGCAGATCCTATTGCAAAAATTTTCATAAGTTTCATAAGTCTTTGTCATGAAGTATAAAAAAAAAAATGATAATTGGTGTTAAAAAGTTGTAAAAAAAAAACTATTTGTTGTTGTCATAAGAGAGAAAAAGAGGGATTTGTGTACCAGCAGATGGTGCAATAGTCGATGCTTGTAACTTGCGTGTTGCTAACTCAGTAGTCAGAAAGAGATTTGTTGTTGTCTTGGATGGAGGCGGTGTCATCATAGGATTCAATTGATGTGAAGCCGAAGAATAAAATTGTTAGAGCATGCATAAATATAGAACACGTGGACTAACATGGACAAGATTGTTAGAGCATTAAAAAAAAGGATTGTTTGAGCATGTATTGTCAATGATTATGATCATTCCTATATATATTTAGTGGAAAATAGAAGTGGGGAATGGAACATGCGATCTACCTGAACCACTTGCAGCACCCTCATCATGGGAACGGGGCTCAAAATCACGCAAAAAACTTTGTAAAGACAACACATCCATATTTTAATTAATGCCATAAAAGAGCATAACATAAAATCCATTGTTGAACTCTTGTTATAATTAAAATTTTTATTAATACTTACTTTTAAGGTTTTAGAGGTGTGCATCAATTCAGCTCCCCTTTCTCTTATTTCCTGAGTAGTAGGCTTTATGGTTGCCAAATGTAAAATTTCTTTGCCAATTTTCTTTAGCAACATTTTAGTCGAACCGATCAGGTCATTAGTGTCTGGTAAATCAATATAAAAAGGGTCCTCCTAAGGGGGGGGGGGGCTGCTAATCAGGGACTGCAGGTTCCTTTCCCTCCCTCCGACCATTGGCCCTCTGTGACAACAATAGTATTAGTATTATCAAAATTACTCCAAAACAATGAAGAAAACAACATTAAAAAAGTAACATTTTGCTTCTATCTAGTTTGCACAATTACAATGAGTTTTACCTACTTGTGTGTAGATGATTCGAGAACATCGCTAGCATCCCCTCCAGGCGGTTGCTCCATATTGTACCCCTATGTCAAAGATCAAGTATAAAAATGTTAGCCAAAAATTTATTGACTAAATGGTATGTTGGAGTCATTGATTAGAAGTTGGTTTAATAGTATGTACCACCCCCATGATAGTAGCCTCATTTGTATCTATGCGGTTCAAATTGTAATCAATAAGAAGCTCTTACCCTACACGTATTGATTTTATTGCATAGATGAATACATGATTTCCCTCGTGTGCCTCAAATATTTATAAAACCCACAATATTCCCTGTTTCTTTTGGCCTTCCATCAATGTATAGAGCCACACTTTTACTTTGATTATTGTCTTGATGTTGTATATAATTTGCTGAGAGGGCATACCTACGCATACTTTTTTTATATTGAACAATATGCATCCAACTTTTGTAATCGTAACATGGTCCAACATACTCCATCAATTCAAAAACTTTGTTGTAAGACACCTTTATGCCATCCATAGAAAATAGGCCCAAACCATGTAGTGATGATGGTGCTATGCGATATATCCTCTCGTTAACACAAAAATCAGTTTTTATTGGAGGAAGTTCCTTGGGTACCCAATGTTTCTGTAGATGTTGGTACCTCAAGGGCACCTCAATGTCGCCTTCCATCTCATCATCATAAGAACATGACCCCCCTTGAGAAAGGAAAAATTTCATGCATTTATTGAATTTCCTTCTAGTCCTTTGACCTCTAGTTAGTCTCCTTGTTCTAGATAAACTGCATGTCTCACATTCCTCTTCTATTCCTATATTTCCCTCACTCAAGGAAGACACATCTGACAAATGCCTATTCGCTGGTACCTGAAAATGGGAGAGATCTTAGAAGACATCAATCTTACTATTGGTAAGTTTATTAAATAGACTATCTATAAGGAGTATTGACTTACACCTGTCAATCCATGAGACTGTGTAGGATGCTCCTGAAAGGGGTTCAGTTTCTTGCAAATGTAATTCAATTATCATGAGCATAATCACATCATAATCATAATCACATCCATCATTAGCATCACATAAAATTTAAAAATAGTAAAAGGTACACAATAAAACACTTAAATCAGGCTCACATTATAAGCCTACTAGGGAAGTAGGCCTAGTGAAGGGCTAAAACTAGGTTTTTGTATCAACTGATGAGTTGAGGGCTTAGTCACCTTGGGGACATGCTATTTGAAGTTTTTTTATGTGTGTGGAGGTGGGGGAAACATCTAGTTAAGGTGAAGTCAAGTTTGGCGCCTATTGAGGCATTGTGAGCATTTGATAGTTTGTTGATTAGATTGCTTGGATGAATCTATTGGATCGATTGAGGGACATTCATGGGATTATTCCAAAGATGTAGAACCTAAGGTGGAAAAAGGATTTAGTGTGCACTCTGATAGGTTATGGAGTTGGAGGTATTTTATGAAGATGCTTGGTTGGTGTTGTGAGAACACTATGGAAGTCCCTCTTGTTATGAATGATTGCAAGTCCACCTAGGGTCTTTGCATCACCTACAGAGGCAGAATTATTAACCAAAAAATTGGTTAAGCACTTATATTATGTTTTCCTTATGAATTTTATTCTAGGTACAACTCCCTTTTATAGATATTTAATGAATTCCCTTTTCTAAACTAAACACTTACAAATGCTTTTGACTTGAAAGAAAATAAGGCTCAATACATTCACGCATCAATATGTGTTTTAAATAGTTTTATTTAATTAATTTAGATTAATAGCTAATTTAGATTAGCAGTATTCTATTTGTAGTTGAAACTTGTAGCTTTTAAATAGATAATGAATAAACTATGTAACCATATATATAAGACAAATATATTTCTATCAAGAAATGAATATTAAATAGATTAAGGATTGATGGCATACCTCTAAATTCCATCATCATCATCATCATCATCATCATCATCATCATCCTCATCATCATCATCATCGTCGTCGTCATCATCATCATCCTCGCCATCATCGTCATCATCGTTGTCGTCATCATCATCATCATCATCATCAAAATCATCATCAACATCAACATCATCTTCATCATCATGATCAGTAGCAGCATCATCGTCATCATCTTCTTCTTCTTCTTCATGAAAATTTGTGTCAAGAACATCATCCAATAACTGTCGATCGTGATCACCATCTACATCATCTTCTACTTCTTCAACATCTTCTTCTTCCATCGCATTATACTTTATTGGCCTTCCTCTCGGTTCATGTCTAACAACAAATGATCAGCCCAATTTATGTGGAACCTTTGAGTAAAATACCTGCTCACATTGGCTTGGAAGAACATAAGGCTCATCCCCAACTAGCTCAAGTGACCTTGTATTAACCATTGTAAATCCATTATCATGTTCAATAACAGTTCTATCAAGATCATTTGGATTAATTCATAGCTTGTACCATTTGACAACGAAGAGTACTAATTTGAAGGAACTAAAGTCACACTCAAGTATCTCATCCAAAATGCTATAGTATCAATTTTCAGACTCTTGAGGATGTAAGTCATTTCTAGATGAAATATTAGTCACTTGAAAGACTGTAGTTATTCCTAAATCACAAGTTTTCTTCATGTCATCCAACACTTTGACGCAAAATTTCTAACCATTACAAAACATATCCTTGTGGTGTTTAACCTACAATAATATGTGAAACATATCAAAATTATTGCATCATGAGTTGATAAACATACGGGTGATTAATAAATTTGTACGTACCTAGAAATCTCTTAAACCATGTGCTAAATTTATTTCCCTTTGCATAACATTGGAATCTCCATTATGATGAGCTTCTTTAACCAATGAAGATACACCTTCCCATGCTAATGTGTGACCAAAATATTGACATCATTCAATCCATACCATCATCCAATCAAGATTGTTTGCAATATACAAATGTAGTGCATCCCACTCTCGAGCACTTGTACAGAAAAAAAAAGACAACTTACAACCGATTTATTTTGAAGATTAAGAAATAATTTATTACAATAACATCTTATAATTTATTACCTCTCAGTTTCCTCAATGTACCTTTCCCCATCAAGTACTCCCCTTCTAATTTTTAAAAAGGCTCGAGATCCCAAATGCGATCTACATGGATATTTGATGCAAACTTAGGAAGATATTCAGTAATGTACACCATAGTCTGGTATACCGTATATCCCTCTACCATAGAACTCTCAGGATGTGCTCTTTGTCAAACCAAAGCCTTCAAAGATTTCAAATGCCTCTCAACCATCCACATTGACCTAGTGTGTACAGGTCCACACAATTCAATCTCCTCAACTAGGTCTATGAGGTAGTGTTCCTATGCATTGAAAAAAGTTGGAGGTAGACACTTTTGCATTTCACACAGTAAATGAGGAATTCTTCTCTTCCAATAGTTTATATCTTTTTTATGGATTTCTTTAGATGAAAACCACCTACATTAAGAGATTCAAGTCACAAAAAATATATAGATATGAGACTTTACAAAATAAAATACAATAGATTACATAGCAAGAAAAACAAATCGCGAATATAATAAATATATACAACAAATTGAATAGATATTACTTCTTACCTCATATATTTTCCAAGATTGTATATCACTTGTTTTATGTTATTGTTGAAGTGCTCTGGGAGAGATAGAGGAAGCACGTACTGCAGTAATTATAAACCAATCATTTCACTATTTTCTAACATAACATAACAAATAGTACATGTAGTTTATGAATATATTGTAAATACAAAAGAACATAACTTACCTTGACAAAAGTATGCCAATCATGCATTTTGAGCTGTGGCCCAAATTCACTTTTTTTATATGAGATTGTTTATGTTCGCAGTAAATCATGTGGGAAATTGAATTTTTCGTATGACTTATTTTATGGCATCACTTTGCTGCTCCATTAATAACCATGGAAGGGCACTTATATTAATCTGATCTCTGCTGCTATTTGAGTGAATGAAATTCTTCAATGCATGATTGGATTCATGTATGTCATTACAAATTTTGACAATTTTTTCTTTGTCACGCCTTCCATCCAATATTTTCCACAATGTCTTTGTTATATTCTTTCCAATATGCATAGTATCAAACAAATGCACAATTTGTAAGTGCTCGTAGTAGGGCAACCTACTAAATTGTTTGGGATACCTTTTTGGTCCCTTTGGAAGGTTGTCAGTATTGCCTTGACGACCTTCACGATCATCAATTACACAATTAGTTAACAAAAATCACAATAGAAATATATAAATTACAAACATAAACCATTAGGTGGAACGGCATTACCTTGACGATTAATTCTATTATATTTCAACTTCCATAGGCGAGGTGTCATTCTTCATGGCTTTGATGTAGTCTCTTCTTTCCCATTGAAAAGATGTTTTTTCGTACTTTGATACTTATGATTCCTGTGGAGGAAGTGTCTACACTCATCAAAAACCTGCTTTCCTAAACTTTTTGAATGATAAGATTTCATCTTTGGACCACAAACTGGACGTGCAAATTTTCCCTTTGTTTGAAGACCTACAAAATAATGATATAATTGGATTATTAAATATGTTGAT
The DNA here is from genome assembly GCA_028749045.1 of Cupressus sempervirens. NCBI lineage: Eukaryota > Viridiplantae > Streptophyta > Pinopsida > Cupressales > Cupressaceae > Cupressus > Cupressus sempervirens. Next base: position 705,321,245 of record CM053785.1, on the reverse strand, counting down.
TTTTATAATTAGAATTATTGTGTGCAACTTGAATTCTCTATAACATACCACAAAAATGTGTTAGCCCTGGGGCATCATGTATTGTCCATGCAAGTATTGCATGGAATTGAAATTGTCTTTGTCCTATTGGTCTAGACACGTCATACATAGTGACACCATTCCATAACTCCACCAACTCGTTGATAAGAGGCTCAATATATACATTCATATCTTTTACTTGATATTTACATACTTGAATGAACAGTAACATTACATAATTATTGTGACCATTTTACTGCAAGATTTGTAAGTAGATGTAAATTAATAACTATCAAATGATAAGATACTTGGAACAATCATTTCCAACATAATGTGCTCCCTCTTTATTGACATCCACGAAGGAATGTTATTGTTGATAACAAAAATAGGCCACACTGAGTAAACAGATCTCATCTCTCCAAATGGATTGACACTGTTTGCTGCCAATGAAAGCCTGAGATTATGAGGTTCTTCTTTGAAGTGTTGCCAATTTTCCTCTATGTGCATAAATGCTGAACAATCCGCAGGGATTCAAATAATGTCATCTCAACTTCTATTGCATGCATGATAATCCATAAATTGAGCCAAGCTACTACACCTGAATAATTGTCGCATCAGTGGAATAATGGGGATGTAATGAAGAACCTTTTGAGGCACCTTTTTTGTTAGTCGATCTATTCAATATCTACTCATATGACATATAGGGCATTGTGTTGCAAATTCATGTTCTTTATAATATATAATATGATCATTGGGATAAGCATGTATTGCTTCATACTCCATTCCAATATCTTTCATAACAGCAGTTAATTCTCGATATGAGCAAGGTAGAATATTTGATGATGGTAACAGAAACTTGCCTATCAATCTATAGCAAAAAATATAAGTTGTTAATATAAAAAATATTAGTGGTACATTATTCACCCTTTGTTAACTATAAAGACATATATGACATACCTTAACATACGTGACATTGTTATGTTGGATAAACCTTTCATAACCTTCAAGTTCAACAACAACAATATAGCAGAGAGAAGAGTTGTTTGGGAGTCTTTGTATAGGGGCTCGTATGCCTTCTAAAGTAGAGGTACATCTAGGCTATCATCATCATCATGATCAAATATGCTTGGACTAGATGTGTCATGGATCAATGTATTTATACCATCCTCTTCAATTGTGTTTTCTGGTGCATGATCGTCATCTTCCATGGGATCATTATCTTCACCTTGGATATTTGCACCTCCATGTTCCTCCACTTCGAAAACCATATTCTTCAGATTGTTGTGGTTCATATCATGTACTTCCCTGGGAAGATCAACCTATATAAAATTGATTAACATAAATAAACCATGATCATCAACTCATCATCAAGTGATTTCATATGTATATAAATTCTTAAAATGATATAATGAAGGACTTACTAGTGGATGATATTCATGCCCTCCTTCAATGTGACCATTCTCCCTACAATGTCTCTTAAGTGCTTTGATTAGCAGTCTTCTACAGTTTAAGCCCTTACAAATATTGCAAGGACAATAACATTTTCCATCACCTTTTCTTTTCAAGTTAGACCACAATCTAGCGATTGTCTCCCTATTTTTTTCTTCACTTATATTATCTGACATGATCGTTCTTTGTAGGAAGAAAAAATTGTGCTAGATGAAAACTTCAGTCTACAACTTTCACAAACTAAGCAAAAATGTCGAAAGTACACAAATCTTCGTAGACCTAGCTAAATACTTTAATATTTCAAAAATACTTTCTTTGACTTTATTCCTAAGATTATTTGTAAAACTTTGACCAACAGCCTCAAGGTCTTATTTTAAGATACCTTACAACATTAAGCCACTAAAAGAAATTTCAAAACATATAAGCTAAACGTCTAGCTAAAATATACATTAGAATTTTAAAAAAACAATTTTCATACTCGAGCGCGTGGCTATAACTCATGCAACGACCTTCTTGCTTAGTTGTAGAAGCTCTCCAGCAATCAAATTATACAAACTACAAGACCTAACAAAAATTTCAAAAAATATAAGCTACAAGTCTAGTTAAAATATAAATTAGATTAGATTCAACACTAGCAAGCAATGTTATTCAGAATTAGATTCAACAAACCTTAGCAGTGTAAATAGCCATCTCCTCTAAACTGGACTCTAGACACAAGGGGGCATTCACATACTCTTTCCCTAAAGGTATCCTGAAGAACAAAAGCCACTATTCTTGAGTTTGTGAATTGCACCTCGAGATGAATGAAGTTTAAAAGGAATGAAAATTGTTTTCATACATTTAAATCAGGATGTAATATTTATTCATAAGTACATACCTTGTAAGCACTTAAAATTGTTGTTATATGTGTTGCAAGGAAAGAAGAAGTTTATACTTATGTGTATAGACAGACTTCCTGTATGTGATCCAAAGCTCGAATATTATCAAGTGTGTCCAATGATGGGGAGAGACCTTCATGCAAGCAGAAGATCTACAATGAAACAAAAGAAAAGAAAATTTTCTTATAGTAAGAACAAGTTTGTTGTGCTGCATAGGGTACCAACAAAATAGTGTATAATATCTCTATCTTTACCTGGCTTTCAATTCAGCATGAGAGCCTTTAGTAGAAAAGTCAAGTTGATAACATATTTAACAAGAGCTACAGGGCAGCATAGTTCTTGTGTAAGTCCAAGAAAATGTGTGAGGATTGACATAGATTTGCGTAAGTCCAAGAAGATGTGTGAGCATTGACATAGATTTTGTGAACATTTTCTATGTAATGAAGATTTTACTGCAAATGGAATGAACCTAGGGGTCGATTGGTAAACTGATTATTTGTATCAAATGGTGTAAAATTGAAACTAAAACCATTTCAATTGGCCACGCCACTCATGGACTGTTCCTCCATATGTTATAATACTTTCATCATATATCACAAATATGAAATAGAATATGTAGCACACTGAAATAAAACATTAAAAGATATTGTCTAAATGTAATTAAATATATGGAACTGGTTATAAGAATCTGTACAAATCAATCAGAATGGGTTGAAATTAGTGCATCTTACTTTAGCATTTCATGTAACACAGCCAAATCCAAAAGAAATCTCATAGACAAACTACCTGAGATTTATAACCTTTATCTTCCAATATCTAATGGCTCCTTATAGGCATTAATACAAAGAAGCCAACTGTCAAAAACTGTGGCAATGATAAACATTTTGAAAAATAAAATTGTATTAGGTATAAATAAAAAATAGGGAAGAATGGTGTAGACTTGTAGCCAGAAGATAACACAGTGAAAATTGATGAGCTCTTTGTTATCACCCACCTCAAAGAAATGTTCATATCAACTCCAAGTGTCAAATGTCAGCTGTAAGTGCAACAATGCAAGTTTTCATCTGTGTAACTTTTTTTTCTGCTATAGTCAATGCTGATACATCTTGCTTTAATATAAATAGATTCAAAAGGAAGCATTGTCAACTTAAGAAAAATAGTAAAAATATACAGATGGATAAATGATGCATTTTTTTGGTATATTGTTAACTAGTTGAGCAATAATAGAAGCTACGCTGACTGCTTGAAACTTTTTGTATGGCTTTTCCTGCCCCTATGAAGAAGATGAAAAAATGCCATAGATAGTAATCAAAAGGAATTAAGCCTACTAACAACAGCATGATTTGCATTGACAGAAAAAACCAAAAATCCATACATTTAAAGAATGACTTGAGTGATCTTTCAAAAAATTTGAAAATGAGCTTTGAACAAATACTTTTAACCATATTTCCTTTTTATTATGCTATGTCTCCCTACAAGAAAAATAAATAGATTTCCAAGAAAAATATTACACATGCTCATCTGCATGCCAAACTAAACATGCAATTAAACAAGTGTTACACCATTTGTAGAAATGGGAAGCTCAGGAGCACCCTCTACGAGAATGATAGGCCCAACTCTTTGGTGCTTGCTCCCTCATGCCAAAATGTGCCAGCAAGAACAGCAACCTAAACACTAATTTTTTGATGTTTGCCTCTTCTCTTTCATGGCCAAATGCTACTCAATGAGTGTTATCGAAACTAAATCTGTGCAAAACATCATACAAATTTATAGATACTCTTTTGTTGTAGACATTAGAGAGGACAAAAATGAGGTGACTTGAAATCTCTCACCATCTTGGGCACAAAATTGCAAAGGCATATGGTATTGATTTCATAGCTGGCAGCCTTCCTTTCTTAAAGTGATACCTTTATTAACCTGGCTCTGATACCATGTTAAATAATGAAGGATCTTTGTAAATGTAATGGATCTCTCTAGGTGATAATCAATATAGAATGGATATGAATTAATTCAATATTGAAAAATGTTTGCCATGTCAGAATATATAATTAGATCACTTATTAGAATTCCCAATCTGAAGAGATAGAATCATTTATGAATCTCGATAATCCATCTCTTGTGATCAGTCATCTTATTTAGTGCAATCAAGAGGCATATGAGGGGCGGTTGTAACTATTCAACTACATGTCTCCTTGAGGAGACACATAGGCATAAACTTAATTAGCCAACAAATCCAAAGGTTATCGATTATGATTAGTAACCAAACAAATTATCAAGAGACCCTATGGTCATCGTCATGATTATTTGCTAAGCCAATTTCAACATCAAAGCCTCTAATATGAATATAGAGGATCATAACTAGATCCCATATAATTTTCATTCAATCCATCTTGATTAGGGATATACTACCTGATCCAAGAGATAGATATAATGTGATTGTTCATATTTTCATACTTAGTTTAATAATGACAATATCAACTCAATACAAGGATGTCAATCAACTCACTGCCATCACTGCTAATGCTTCTAAATTAGCACAAGTGCTCTATATTATGTTTTTGGTACTGAGTTAAATGAGAAAGAGAAAAGAGCATGATTAGTTGTCACATATTATTTGGCCAACTTAGTGCCAAAAATACAACCTTTAATGTGAAGTGAGGAGCTGCAATAGAGTGCAAGGATTAGAACCTCTCCCCAAGTTTTTAGTAGACTAGGGAAGTTGAATATTTAAAATGTTGTAATGTAGTTTATGAATCATGATGATGATTTTTAAAGATAATCACTGTAAAGACAATCCTAATTTTGGTTGAGTACTAAGTATGCCAACCATGCAAGGAACTTTGTATGATGCTGCAAGGAATGCATTGATGCATTTTTGGATTTAGTCTTCTCAATTAAATTCAAATGAGTCAACCTTGATAGAAAACACTTTTGTACTCATTTTTGGACTCATTGGATATATTTTATCACTTAATTTTGTAAAAAATATATTTTTCTATCCCTTCTGCTCTCTAACATCTAGATGGTAGATCATAGAGTGAGATCTAAAACATTGTGATTCAAAAAACATATACAATCTCTTCTAGAAACAATATCAAGTAAAATCTTGGATAGCAAAATTTTTTTTATGTATAACAGAAAGTTCTTTTTAAATAAACTTAAGCAATTTTTAATTTACCAAAGTTTTTTCTAAGCCCACATTTGCCAACTGTGTAAGGAACTTCATATGATGCTGCGAGGAATGTGTTGATGAAGCCAAAAAATGTGATTTTTTGATTAATCACTAATTACCAATGTTCATGATTATGTAATTGTGAAGGACATGTCTGAATTGTATCTACTCTGATTTACAATCAATTTTCATCTTGTCAGTGTGAAAAATGGTAGTGTGATGTTACTTGTATTACAAAAGGGATGTTGCTTGTCAATCTTGCTGAGGGTACTAACCCCAAACCCCTATAAGGGACATTACCTCTTGACCCTTTTAGGTGCTCCATCCCTAAACCTGTGCCAATGATTGTCCCCAAATCAACCCTTGCTAACCACCATCCCCAAATAAAGATCCCAGGTCCCACCCTTCCCAAGACTCTAAAGGAACATAGAATTTTTTGCAACTTTGTACTTAGTTTTTAGGTTGACTTCATACAAAGGAAATTGTAATTGAAAACTATCAACAATTAGTTATCATTTATGCAGTGTGTAGTATGTATTGTGCAATACAATTTAATCAAATACAATACGAACATAAATAAGAAAAATGTATCTCATATTTTATGGAATAAGCTTTCATTTTATTTTATTTTTGTATCTCTATTCTATAAAACCATGTTTTGTTAATTTTTTCATCTTTATTTTACGTGTGTTGAAAATATGAGTTTTTCTTGATTGATTCATGATAGTTCGATAATTTCTGAATCTTTTGGTTTGCCTTTTTTTTACTAAGAAGATTTTTACTACTATGGTAGATACTATAGACCTTGGCAATGAGGGCCATACTTTCATAACTATGCTAGATATATAATACCACTACATTTCTGTGTAAGATACATGCAACCAAATGTACTTTTTATTACTGGCCATTTTGTGGACTTAGGGCCTTTCATTTCCAATGAAAATAATGTTCTATTATTACTTTTAAACTTGAATTAATGAATATTGAGCAAGGATTTTTGAATTTTATTCATTATATGAACGTTTAAACTTGAATCTTGATCTCATGTAATGGGATACTTGTAACAATTTTCCAACTTGTATCCCAAATTTTTAATATATAGTCATAAATTTATTGCTACCATCCTACCATAATGGGCTTTGGGAGTGAGATCTTACCACCCAAGGCTATGCAAAATAAAATAAGCTTTGATGCATTGGACTATGAGGAACAACAAATTTTCATGGATTTCGCATGTCTTTTTGTTGACAAATCCAAGCACACTGCCATGGAAGTACAGGAGGCATCAGCATGGAGCTCTTGGCATGCAATGGAAACACTTTAAAACAAGTGTCTTGTTCAAGAAATGAAAGGGCATTCATGAGAAACATTAACAGTTATAATGAGAATGCATGACCATCTGTGGGACATGGGAAGATAAATTGCAAATAGCTTGAGCCTAGTGAACCAGAATACAATTACTAAAATGAATTTATCTCATAAAGGTTGATATTTTGCAATTTTCTTTGGTCAAATGTAGATTGTCATATTGTTGTCAAGACCATAATGTCTTATGACGTTTAAACTGGAACCTGATGTTACTGTAATCTATATTCATAGATATATGCCATATCTTAATAGAACAATTGTTTACCCTAAATGTCTACTGAAAGGCCTCTTGTTTGCCTCTTTTTCTCTATAGTCATTAAAAGACTTGAAGGAGCTCAAAAATTTGGACACTAAAATGAATGGGCATGCTTTTGATCCTAAAAAACATGTTGATGAATTACTTCTAGTTAGAGTCAAAGAACAATGGATGAGAAATTTGATGCAATCCATTCTTGTGGTTGCCTGTGTTGGTGTCACATGTACATTAGACTACTACGATTATGTTGTTCAATGCAAACAGTTTTCGAAAACACAAAATGGCTGACGATGGTCAAATGCACATCTGCATCTATGGCCATATATATAATAACAATAATGATTATAGAACAAAGGAGTAATGGGTTTATTTGTCTTACACCTTGCCAATGTGAGTCTCTGCCTCACCCTCTAAATGCCTCGAGTTCGCCTCAATGCCCCTCTCAATGCTGCTGAAGTGATCTCCCGTGCCCTCACCTTTCCTTTTAGAAGAACCCTGTGTCGTGTGATTTCTTTCAAATGAGGGTTTTTGGCATTTTTTTTTCTCTTATATCCCGCTGGCATCACGATTGTGATGCCTTCTGTCACAATTGCCACAACATCGGGCTAAAATTGAAAAAAAAAAGAAAAAAACACGTTACCTTTTCTTGCCGTCGCAAATTAACATGACAAATTGACCCCTAATGTATTAGTGTAAGTGATCTTTTGAAAGTAGTATAAGTTAGTTTCAAATCAATGCAAGTTTGTCTCATATATCTACCCTTTCTCAAATAATGACTTAAAAAAGAGGTTGTAATAACCCCTCAAGTAGCTCCCTTATCCTTCACCCTACTATTTTTCCCAATGCTATTGAGAGTGCTAAAAAGATTCTTCACAGTAATGGCATTTCTTTCCAATTTTTTATTGACACAAATTTTCAATTTGAAAAGCATAGGTCTCATCTTTTCATCCTTAATAAGTGCACAAAAAGCTGACATTGCTCCACCACTGTCTTGTTGCCAAAAAATATCTTATATAGTCTTGAAGACCATTACCAAATCATTCTTTTTTATTTTTTCCCTTCCAAATTGGTAATGATTGTTTCATCAATTTCAATTATCCATTTTGGTGTTCTAAAACCTTCATGTCTATTATAATTAGGAGATATGTAACATTCCTGTGCATTGTCATGTTTGGCATGGTCAATCATGCAATTTACATTATGACCTAGTAGCATTTCATTCTCTAAATTTTTAATCTTGACATTGTCATTATCAATTGGTACATTTTCATTCCCCAACTACTCATATTCATTATTTGACTCTTTGATTTCACCTTCAACCAATACATCATCAACTTTACTCACATTCAACATACCTTGTCTTTTTCTTTGGTAATTTACCTTGTCCCTTTCCCTATATGTCACAATGTCTTCATTCAATATCTTCCTTTTGTGTTTAGCCTTTTGATGACTACTACTCTCCATTTAGATGAAAATATCGGACACCTAATGATATATTATCGAACCTTTTTCAAATGTTTGGGCCCAAAAAAATTAGTTTTTCCAAAACATGTGAAAATGGCCCACAATATGTGATGTTGTCAGGTCTGTAGTGACAAGAAATATGTTTGGAAAATCATGCTTGTTTAATTGGGTATCCAATCTAAGATTGGATACCCAATTTTAAATTGGATATCCAATATCAAATTGGATATTTGATATTGATACCAAAATTTTGGATAGAATTATGGGTAATGTAAACAAATTTCATTAACTTATGTATGATTAATATATATATGATTATTATTTTTGATCGGTAAATGACCAAGGCCTTCAATATATTTATTAATTTAAATAAATAAATTACAACAACAATTCTCCATTCAAATAGGCACTGGTAGGAAAGAATAGAGAAGAAAACCTCTAGTCTAGCCTAGGACACACGTCTTTTATTATTAGATCATAAAAGGGGCATACCCCAGTCAATTTACATCATAATTGATTACATCTAATTTTATTGTGACAATAAAAAGATTACAAAGTTAGTTAATACACTTGTCAAAAACATATGTGCCTAAATTAAATAGAGTCAGTCTTGCCATTACACTATGCATTCCTCCCAAACTGAGCAAGGCACTCATCCCTTCTTCTTGGCTTAGCAATCAACATGGTTAGTAAAAACTACAAACATCTGTACTAGTTAATGAAAGCTTTGGAAAGTCTACCTATATTAGATAAAATAATTCTTCCAACATAATGAATATCATCATAATGTTCATAACTAGTTAGAATACCTACTACATATAATTTTGAAAAGGAGTCTAATCTTAATAAGTTAGTTCAAAAACTTTCATCGAATACATTTACCTTGCAAATAGAACCTAAAGAGACTAACAAGCTGGTCATAGTTAAAATAATAAATCACACTCTGCTAGTGGATAGAGAGCTCCATCACAAAATCTTCTAGATACTAAACTAAAATAAATAAGCTTAGAAACCTCACTCCAATTTCTAAATATACAAAATAAATGTGAGAACCTAACAAGCTAATCAAATTAAAAATGGAAATACATGCTCAATCAAGAGGCATATAGCTCCCTTTCTATTCTCATGATTGAGTAGCATAAGTGAATTAACACACTAAAAATAATTTCTATACATCAACCGTCTTCTCAAAGCTCAACGCCATAGGCCAAACAGCTTAATCATCTAAAATTAGATAGACAAAGAGACTAACTCTCAAACATAAATTACATATAAGGTCTAAACAACTAGTTAAATAAAAATATCCAGATGGAGGTTTAGTAGTCAATCTCACTGAGCAACTTACATGAACACAGTCACCATCTTCCAAATATCAAGAGTTCCATCACATATTTACCCAAAAAAAATTAGCTTAATTTAGCAAAAACTAAATAAAAAGCTAAGCATCACTCCCCTCTTCTAATTTAAGCATCATTCTCTAGATCATGAAATATCAGTACAAAAATCTAAAATCCAACTCAAGGAGACCAGCTATGACTACTAGAAAGCTGAAGGTATGCTTAAAAGAAGAAGCTATCAATTTTATAGATTTAAAACTGAGAAGAAATACCAAAAACCTCAGAGTACTACTATATTAAATTTAAGACAACTACTCCAAGTCTGCAATAAATGACATAGAAAAACAATTGGCTAGATCTCAGCATAGGAGAATAGATTTAAAAATAAACTCCAAAGAAGACATCTAAGTTGCCAAATTTTCACTAAATAATTGAAAATTGAGCCTTAAGCATAAAATCCTCATTATCCAACAGCCCCACTTCACTCTGGGCATGAACTTAAAAAGATTCTAGAAAATTGATCCATTAGACCCTGCCTAAAATACACAAGAACACAAACCCAACCGGAAATGAATGGAGATAACCATACAAATAAAAAGCAATGAAAAAGAAACATTTTTGCATAATAGTTGAAACCACACATAAAATATAATTTAAAACTAACCATATTAGATATTACATGTCTCTTTAACCAATATGCATAAAAGATTTATAGAGCATTGTCCTTGACTAGGGTGTTAAGTACCACCTCATCTTAACATCTCTTTGACCAAATATACATGACTCTAAAAACATAAGCCAATATAAAAAAGAGAGAATCCAAGAAAATTAGATACTGAATCCAAATTAATAACAAGCTTTGAAATTAGAAACAACCCTAACTCTAAAAAACCTAATAATGACGAAAAATACCTAAAAATAGACGACACTATTGAGACAAAATGGTATGTAAAAAAAATACATCTAAAGCCTTGGAGCTCTATATATGAAGCGGATGATCTTACATGGACTAGTCACCAAAGATAAAATTGAAGTGAGATCTCATCCTCTCTGCACCATCTCTTACTTGTTCCAAAAAATCATTATGACTTCAACCACATCATTAGGATTTTCAACCTTAAAGAGTCATTGAAACTCGAAAGTAGATTTCTCTCTACTAGTTTTTTCAATATTAGGAGTACAGAAATCCAAGTTTTCTAGGTTATCAAAAACCATACCAGGATGGATGTAAGCCTTATGCAGGCTAAGATAATTCACCAACCATCCATGGCCTACCTCAATTGTGATCTTTCTCAAGCCCATAAGAAAATGGAAACAAGATTCCATCTTGGGCCACTCCATGTTAAAGGCAACCCTATCCCTGATAATTAGGGATGGACATTAGGGGATGTTAGCTATAATAAGACTCCTCAGGGGGAGGTACACACATCTCTTCATCTAGACCTATAATTGCTTCCACAATGCCTCTGCACCAAGTTGAGTCAAAGATATTTAGGCATAATTGTATCATGGCCCATTTTTTAAAACCATCTTTTGCTATGCATCCTATGAAAATGCCTATAACATCATTGTTGGTCCTCCACAAATATTCATACTTAAAAATACCTTCTCCAATCACCCTAGTAACTACAATTCTAGTTATGCCATCAATTTCCCTAAGGATTCTATTCCACATTTTTTGTTTAATGTTTCCATAAAATGCCATGGTTTGGACTTTGGAAGTGTGAAAAACACAGATATTAGTGTCCATTTTCAAATTCTACAAACCCATCCTGATAGTGGCAAAGAATTGTAATAAAGGAAATGTTTGAATTGCCAAATAATCTCAAAGTTCATGGAAAGCCTAGACTAACAGATGAGCTATCCATCACCATGCCATGATTAATGGATAGGTTGTCAACAAAGGACTTAGTTTATCATCACTCTCCCTCAAACTTAGGAGTCTAAATTATAATAAATGGAGCATTGTCCACCTTAAAGTTTAATGATGTCATTCCACAACCCCTTAATTAAATCTAAACCTATAGCATAAAATATAAGGATTAATATCCCTTAGTCTAACTCACCATATGATTAATCTGATATGATTCCTTATACATACCTACTACTTAGCACCAAGAGTAACTAAAGGAGATAAGAGTTTTATAAATTTTATTTTTTTAAATGACAATACAAATAAATCCCTTGACAGAATTCTAAAAATTTAGCACCATCTACCCCTACATTGGCTAAGGAGTCTGCCTTATTATTACCTTCTATATATATATGGCATATCCTAGTTTCCTCAAACCTATTGAGTAAGTGGATGAATTCTTCTAATTTTGAGTTGAGAATCTAATTAGGAATTGATCTATTCCTAATTGCATTTAAAATAATTTGAGAATCACCCTCAATTATGAGTTTAGATATATACCTAATTGATGAAATATTCTTAGTCCTTCTTCCAAAGCTGCAAACTCAGCCAGGTTATTATAGTTGGATTTATGGCCATAGCTTTTTTGGCTAACCACTTGCCTGATTCATTATTGATGATACATCTGATACCTGCTACCGCTGGATTACCTCTAGCTACTCTATCAAAATTAAGCTTTTCTTAACCCTTCAAGGGGGGAGACCATTTACACTTTCTCATTGTCTCCTTATTTCTCTTAGTGTAAAAAAGTGGACGATTGATCAGATTGGGCCATGTCTTTTTTATTAGACCATCCTAGAATGAAAAGGAGACTTCTTCCATTCTAGATTTCCTAATATGGGAATTAACATTTTCCACTTTGCTTGCTTCAATTTTTAGAATTAGTTCATCTTCTTTCATCTCAGTATCATAAAAAATTCCTTTGTTCCTTTCTTTCCAAATTTCCTACATGAGTATAGAGGGACTAATATTCCAAATTTATTGTAGATGTCATTATAGAGATGAGAGGGCCATCCAATAAGGAAATCCATAAGATTTTCAGAAAAAGGAGAGAGCCAACCTAATTTATGAATGAGCCATACCCCAAAAACTCAAGAATAAAGGCATTTATAAAGGAGATGGTCTTCATTTTCATAGTCATTCTTACAAAGAAGACATCTCGACGGTTCTGCCAAACTAATTTTAATGAGCCTGTCTACCGTCAAAATCCCATTTTGGAAATGCTAACCATAAGAAAAAGCCACCTTTTGGCAGACATGCAGGATCCCAACACATATTAAGAGGGATTTCCACTTCTTCCCATCTTTTGGAATTTATTAGAGCTTTATATCCATTTTTAATGCTATATTTGCCATCATTTGATGTTGAACAGATCAATTTTTCCTTCCTCTTAGTTTGTTTGACTTTCCTAGTGGAGATAATCTTTTTATAAGCCTTAATCTTGTCAAGATCTAGATCTACTTCTTCCAAGGGTTTCCAAATCCATGAAGATTAATTTTTTGTATTAAACTTAGTTTTTTATTCACTAAATTTCCTATGCCAATGATTGATTATTTTTTCTTTGAGACTAACTGGAACATGATTGTTGTCTATTGGTGGATGTCCATCCCACAAGTCCTCCTAGAAAAGAGCATCTTCTCCCTTTCTGACATCCCAACTAAGATATTTTCTAACACGATGATGATACTTAACCATAAAATTCTGGCTTTCTAATCCCTTTAGAAGAGTCTTAATTCTAAAAACCCAACTAGGATCTTTTGCAATAAGATACTTATTATACATAATCTTGGCCCATTTTTGCTCTCTTTCTGAGTATAGAGACCAAATCAGTTTAGCCCCTAGCACTTCATTTTTCCATAGAAGATTCTTAATGCCTAACCACCATACACCATAGGTTTACAGATATTATCCCATTTAATGAGTGCCATTTTTTTTTATTCCTCACAATCATTCCATAGGAAATTTCTTAGTTTGACCTAGAACTTATGAAGGAGATTTTTAGGAAGAGGAAGACAAAAAAGCAAATAAGTCAGGATGGTAGATAAGATTGAACTTATCTTAATGATCTTACCTCCTTTTGTGAGCCATTTATCTTACCAACTTTCAATCCCGACTTCCATTTTTTCCAATGTGTTATGCCAAACCTTGCTTGATTTAATGCCCTTCTCTAATTCTATACCAAGATACTTACATGGGAAAGAACAATTTTTCTATCCCATTATCTGAAAGATTTGATTTTCCACCTTAGCTTTTGTGTTGATGAAAATAATTTCTGATTTAGTGTCATTTATTTTTTCCTAGAGGCTTTCATGTAATGCTCGATGATTAACTTTAAATTAACTACCTCATTCTAAGTGCTCTCTCCTAGTAAGATCATGTCATCTACATATTGTTGATGAGTAATGTTAGGATTATTTCTAGTAATAGTGACACCTTTAATTTATTTATTGTTATATGCTTTCGTTATAGATCTCCCAAAGGCTTCTACCATAATGATATATAAAAAGGGGGATAATGAATCTCCTGGACTTATTCCACTTGATAATTCAAAAAAACCTTCAGGTGACCCATTAATAAGGACATAAATGTTGATTATTATTATATATGATTTATTGAAAATTATTATTAGATAAGATTATTATATATGATTATTATATTATATTATTATTATAACCTATAAATAAAATATATCAATATATATATATATTATTATTCTATTATACTATTATGATTTTTACTATAATTATTAAATATAGTATAGATAACAGACATTATTATTGCTATTATTATTCTTATTATGACATATGATCCATTTCGTTGGTTCTAATGCATCAACAGGGGTCATAGGCCAATCTATGACACCTCTCAACACATTTCATGACAACATATGTCCCTAGGGGCTCTAGGACCCCTATGGATGCATTTGGTTGGTCCTAATGCATCAAGTGGGGTCATAGCAAAACCTATGACTAATATTGATGCATTTCATGACAACATATGTCCCTGGGGACCTTAAGGCCCCTAGGGACACATTTGTTTCATTTGAATATATCGAGATAGGTCATAGGTTAACCTATGACCACTCTCAATGCATTTCATGAAAACATATATCCACAGTGGCCCTATGAGCCCTATGGACCCATTTGTTTGGTTCTAATAGGTTGATAGGGGTCATAGTTTAATCTATGACCCCTATTGATGCATTTCATGAGAACATATGTCCCTATGGGCCCTAGGGCCCCTAAGGATACATTTGGTTGGTTCCAATGTGTTAAGAAGGGTCATAGGTCTCTCGATGCATCTTATGACAAAATATGTCCCTAGGGGCCGTAGGACCCCTAGGGATGCATTTGGTTATTCTAATGCATTGAGAAGGGACATGGGTTAACCTATGACCCCTCTTGATGCATTTCATGACAACATATGTCCTTAGGGGCCCTAGGACCCCTAAGGACTTGTTTGGTTGGTTCTCATGTGTCGAGAGGGGTCATAGGTTAACCTATGACACCTATCGATCTATTTCATGAAATCATATGTCCCTAGGGGTCCTAGCTCCCCTAGGGATGCATTTGCTTGCTTCCATTGCATCAAGAGGGGTCATAGGTTAACCTATGACCCCTCTTGATGCATTTCATGATAACATATGTCCAAGACCCCTAGTGATGCATTCAGTTGATTCTAATGCACCCAAAGGCATCATAGTTTAACCTATGACCCCTCTTGATACATTTCATGACAAATTATGTTCCTAGGAGCCCTAGGATCCCTAGGGATGCATTTGGTGGGTTTGAATGCATCGAGAAACATATGTCACTATGGGCCCTAGCATGCATAGGGATGCATTTGGTTGGTTTGAATGCATAGAGAGGGGTCATTGGTTAACTTCTCACCCCTCTTGATGCATTTCATGACAACCTATCTCCCTGGGGGCCCTAGGTCTTATAAGGACACATTTGGTTGGTTCCAATGCATTCTCTCGATGCATTTCATGACAACATATGTCCCTAGGAGCCCTAAGACCCCTTGGGACCCATTTGGTTGGCTCTAATGCATTGAGAGGGGTCATAGGTTAACTTATGACCCCTCTCGATGCATTTCATGACAATATATGTCCCTAGGGACCCTAAGACCCCTAGGGACACATTTGGTTAATTCTAATGCATTGAGGGGGGTTATAGGCTAACCTATGACACCTCTCAATGCATTTCATGACAATGTATGTCCCTAGGGGCCCTAGGTCTCCTAGGGAAGCATTTGGTTGGTTCCAATGTATCAATAGGTGTCATAGGTTAACCTCTAACCCCTCTTGATGCATTTCATGACAACATATGTCCCAAGGAGCCCATTCGGTTTGTTCTAATGCATATAGAAGGGTCATAGGTTAATATATGGCCCCTATTGATGCATTTCATGACAACATATGTCCCTAGGGTCCCTAAGGCCCCTAAGAAAGCATTTATTTGGTTTCAATGCATTAAGAGTGGTCATATGTTAACCTATGACCTCTCTCAATGTATTTCATGATAATATATATCTCTAAGGGTCCTAGGAACTCTAGAGACCCATTTGGTTGGTTCTAATGCATAGAGATGGGTCATAGGTTAACCTATGACTCATATCAATGCATTTCATGACAACATATATCCCTAGCTTCCCTAGAGCTCTTAGAGATGCAGTTGGTTGTTTCTAATGCATTGAGAGAATCATAGGTTAACCTACGACCCCTCTCATCCCATTTCATGACAAAGAGTGCTCCTAGGTACCATAAGGCCCCTAAGGATGAAATTGTTTGGTTCTAATATGTTCCTATGACCCCTCTTGATGCATTTCATGGCAACAAATAACCTTAGGGCCCCTAGGGATGTATTTGGTTGGTTCTAATGTGTCGAGAGGGGTTGTAGGTTAACCTATGACCCCTCTTGACACATTTCATGACAACATATGTCCCTAGGGGCCCTAGCACCCCTAGGGACACATTTGGTTGGTTCTAATGCATCAAGAGGGAAAATAGGTTAGCCAATGAACCCTCTGGACATATTCTGTGATAATATATGTCCCTAGGGGCCCTAGGACCACTAGTGACCCATTTCGTTGGTTCCAATGCGTCGACAAGGTTCATATGTTAAGATATGACCCCTATCAACACACTTCATGATAACATATGTCCCTAGCACCCCTAGGGATGCATTTGGTTGGTTCCAATATGTCAAGAGGGGTCATAGGTTAATCTATGAACCCGCTAGAAGCATTTCATGACAAAATATGTCCCTAAGGGCCCTAGGACCCCAAGGGACACATTTTCTTGGTTATAATGCATCAAGAGGGGTCATAGGTTAATTTACAAAATATCTTGATGCATTAGAACCAACCACATGTGTCCTTGGGGGCCCTTAGGGAGATTTGTTGTCATAGAATGTAGAACCAACCAAATGCATCCCTAGGGGTCCTTTGGGGACATTTTTGTCATGAAATGCATCAAGAGTGGTCATAGGTTCTCAACTAAATACATTCCTATGGGGCCCTTAGGGACATTAATTGTCATGAAATGCATCGAGAGTGGTCATACATTAACCTGTGACCCCTCTAGATGCACTTCATGACAACATATATCTGTAGGGGCCCAAGAACCCCTATGGATGCATTTGGTTGGTTTGAATGTGTCAATAAGGGTCATAGGCTAAACTATGACCCCTCTCGATGTATTTCATGACAATGTATGTCCCTAAAGGCCCTATGCATTTGGTTTGCTAGACCCATCTCGATGCTCTAGTCCCTAGGGGCCCAAGGACCCCTATAGACCCATTTGGTTAGTTCTAATGTGTTGAGAAGGGTCATAGGTTAACTTAATATCTCTATCGATGCATTTCATGATAAGATATGTCCCTCAGGGCCCTATGGACACATTTGGTTGGTTCCAACGCATCAAGAGGGGTCATAGGTTCTCAAAAAAATTCATGACAACATATGTCCCTACAACCCCTAGGACACCCAGGGACCCATTTGGTTAGTTCTAATCCATCAAGAGGGGTCATAGGTTAATGTACGACCTCTATCAATGCATTTCATGACAACATATGTCCTTAGGTGCCCTAGGGTCCCTATGGACGCATTTTCTTGGTTCTAATGCATTAAGAGGGTTTATATGTTAATCTATAGTGCCTCTCGATGTATTTGATAACATTTAATGTCCCTAAGGTCTATAGTGCCCATAGGGATACATTTGGTTGGTTCTAATGCATCGAGATGGGTCATAGGTTAACATTAGAACCAACCAAATGACCCTTGTGGCCCATTAGAACCAACCAAGGAACCAACCATATGCCCCTAGGGGCCCTAGGGGTTATAAGGCCCATAGGGGCACATGTTATCATGAATTGCATTGAGAGGGGTCATATGATATGCATTTCATGACAACATATGTCTGTAGGGTCCATAACCTATGACCCCTCTCAATGCATTTCATAACAACATATGTCCCTTGAGGCCCTAGGCCCTTAGGGACACATTTGGTTTGTTCAAATGCATTGAGATCATATGTCTCCTCTTGACACATTTCATGACAACGTCTGCCCCTAGGGACCCTAGGGACGTATTTGATTGGTTCCAATGCATTGAGACGGGTCATAGGTTAATGTTAAACAATTACATCTCTTGATGCATTCCATGACAATATATGTCCCTAGGGGCTCTAAGACCCCTAGGGACCAATTTGGTTGGTTTCAAAGCATTAAGAGGTGTCATAGGGTAAGATATGACCCCTATCTACACACTTCATGACAACATATGTCCATAGGGCCCCTAGGGATGCATTTGGTTAGTTCCAATGTGTCAAGAGGGGTCATATGTTAAACTATGAACCCTCTCAATGCATTTCAAGAGAACATATATCCTTGGGGGCCCTAGGAACCCCAGGGACCCATTTGGTTGGTTCTAATACCTCAAGAGGGACCCCTCTCAAGGCATTAGAACCAACCAAATGAATCCCTAAGGGGGCCTTATGGACATTCATTTTCACAAAATGCAAAACCAACAAAATTCATCCCTAGGGGGCCCTTTGGGACATTCATTGTCATGAAATGCACCAAGAGTGCTCATAGGTTAACAGATGACCCCTCTTGATGCATTTCATGACAACATATATTGCTAAGGGTTGTACAACCCCTAGGGATGTATTTGGTTGTTTTGAAGACATCAAGAAGGGTCATAAGTTAATCTAGTACCCCTCTCAATGAATTTCATGAAAATGTATATCCCTAGGGGCTCTAGGGCCACTAGGGATGCATTTGGTTTGTTGGACCCATCTCAATGCACTTTATGATAACATATGTCCCTAGGGGCCCAAAGACACCTAGGGTCCCATTTGGTTTCTTATAATGCATTGAGAGGGGTCATAGGTTAACCTACGATCTCTATTGACATATTACATGACAACGTATGTCCCTAGGGGCCCTAGGACCTCTAGGGACACATTTGGTTTGTTCTAATATGTTGAGAGGGGTCATAGTTTAACATAGGACCCCTCTCGATGTATTTCATGACAATATGTCCCTTGGGACCCTAGGACACTTAGGGACCCATTTGGTTGGTTCTAATGCATCGAGAGGGGTCATAGGTTAGCATACAACCCCTATCAATGCATGTCATGAAAACATATGTCCCTAGGGGCCCTAGGGCCCCTATGCATGCATTTAGTTGGTTCCAATGCATTGAGAGTAGTCATACATTAACCTATGATGCCTCTCGATATATTTCATCACAACGTATGTCCCTAGGGGCCCTAGGGACCCTAGGGATACATTTGATTTTTTGGACCCCTCTCAATGCACTTCATGACAATATATATCCCTAGTGGAAAAAGGACCCCTACGGACCCATTTGGTTGGTTCTAATGTGTTAAGAGGGGTCATAGGTTAAACTATGATCCCTATCGATGCATTTCGTGACAACATTTTTCCCTAGGGGCCCTAAGGCCCCTACGGATTCATTTAGTTGGTTGTAAAATGATGAGAGGTGTCATAGGTTAACTTATAACCCCTTTTGATGCATTTCAAGATAGCTAATGTCCATAGGGTCCCTAGGGCTGCTTGGGATGTATCTAGTTGGTTCCAACATATCAAGAGATGTTATAGGTCCCTAGGGGCCCTAGTAGCCGTAGGGCCCCTAGGGACACATTTCATGACAATGAATGTCTCTAAGGCCCCCCTAGGGGTTAAATTGGTTGGTTTTTTAATGTATTGAGAGGGGTCATAGGTTAACCTATGACCCCTCTTGATGCATTTCATGACAATATACGTCCCTAGAGGCCCTAGGACCTCTAGGGACCCACTTGGTTGGTTTTAATGTGTCAAGAAGGGTCATAGGAACTCAATGCATTTAATGAAAATGAATGTCTCTAGGGGCCTTAGGGCCCTTAGGGATACATTTGGTTAGTTCTAATTCATTGAGATAGGTCATAGGTTAATATTAGAACCAACCAAATGTGTCTGTAGGTGTTCTAGGACCCCTAGGGACATATGTTGTCATTAAATTTGTTGAAAGGAGTCATAGGTTAACCTATGACCCCTATTGACACATTTCATGACAAAATATATTGCTAGGGTCCCTAATCTATGACCCCTCTCAACACATTTCATGACAACATATGTCCCTAGGGGCCTTAGCCCCCTTAGGACGCATTTGATTTGTGAAAATACATTGAGAGTGGTGATAGGTTAACCTATTATGCCTCTCAACACATTTGATAACAACGTGTGTCCCTAGGGGCCCTAGGGATGTATTTGATTGGTTCTAATGCATTGAGAGGGGTCATAGGTTAACTTTAAAAAAAGACCACTCTCAATGCATTCCATGACAGTATATGTCCCTAGGGGCCCTAGGACACCTACGGACTCATTTTATTGGTTCCAATGCTTCTAGAGTGGTCATAGGTTAAGCTATGACCCCTATCAACACACTTCATAACAAGATATGTCCCTAGAGCCCCGAAGGATATATTTGGTGACAAAATATGCCCCTACATCAAGAGGGGTTATAGGTTAACCTATAACATGTCTTGATGCATTAGAACCAACCAAATGAGTCCCTAGGGGGCCCTTAGGGACATTCATTGTCACAAAATGTAGAACCAATCAAATACATCCTTAGGGGGGCTTGGGGACATGCGTTGTCATGAAATGCTTTGAGAGGGGTCATAGGTTCCCAACCAAATGCATCTCTAGGCCATCCTTAGGGACATTTGTTGTCATGAAATGCATCGAGAGGGGTCATAGGTTCTCGATGCATTTCATGACAACATATATCCATAAGAGCCATAGGACCCTTAGGGATGCATTTGGTTGGTTTGAATGCATTAAGAAGGGTCATAGGTTAAACTATGAACCCTCTCGATGTATTTCATGATAACATATGTCCCTAGGGGCCCGAATGCATTTTTTTTGTTGGACCCTTCTTGATGCACTTGATGGAAACATATGTCCCTAGAGGCCCAAGGGCCCCTAAGGACACATTTGGTTGATTGTAATGTATTGAGAGGGGCCATAGGTTAACCTATGACCCCTCTCAACACATTTCATGACAACATATGTCCCTAGTGGCCCTAGGGCCCCTAGGGAATCATTTCATTTGTTCTGATACTTTGAGAGGGTTCATAGGTTAACATATGACCCCTCTCGACATGTTTAATCCAAATATATCTCCCTAGGGGCCCTAGGACACCTAGGGACCCATTTGGTTGGTTCTAATGCATCAAGAGGGATCATAGGCTAACATATGACCCCTATCAACATATTTAATGACAACATATGTCTTTAGGCACCCTCGAGCACCTGGGGACACATTTGGTTGGTTCCAATGCATTAAGAGGGATCATAGGTTAACCTATGACACCTCTCAATGCATTTCGAGAGGGGTAATATCCCTAGGGGTCCTAGGGCCCCTAGGGATGTATTTGGTTGGTTCTAATGCATCAACAGGGGTTATAGGTTTCCTCTCTATGTATTTAATGACAACATATGTCCCTAGGGGGCATACTACCCCTAGGGACACATTTGGTTGGTTCTATTGCTTTGAGATAGGCCATAGGTTAACATATGACCCCTCTCAACACATTTCATGATAGAGAGAGGGCCTTTAGCGATGTTTATTGCCATGAAATGCATAGAGTGGGGTCACAGGTTAAATTATGATCCCTCTAAATGCATTTGATAACAACATATGTCTCTTGTGTCCCTAAGAACCCTATGGATGCATTTGGTTGATTTGGATGGGCCAAGAAGGGTCATAGTTTAACCTATGACCCCTCCCGATGCATTTCATGACAAGTTATGTCCTTACGGGCCCTAGAGCCCCTAGGGATGCATCTGGTTCTTTTGACCCCTCTTGGGGTAGTTCATGAAAACATATGTCCACAGGGGTCCAAGGACCCTTAGGGACCCATTTGGATGGTTATAATGCATCAAGAGGGTTCATACGTTAAATTTATGATCCCTATCGATGCATTTCATGACAACATATACCCCTAGGGATCCTAGGACCACTAGGAATGCATTTTGGTTAGTTCCAATGATTCAAGAGGGGTCATAGGTTAACTTATGACATGTATCAACATATTCCATGACAACAAATATCTCTAGGGGCCCTAGTACCCCTAGGGACATATTTGGTTGGTTCTAATGCATCAAGAGAGGTCATCGGTTAACCCATGACCCCTATCAACACATTTAATGACAAAAAATGTCTCTAATGGCCCCCTAGAGACTCATTTGGTTGGTTCTAATACATCAAGAGTGGTCATAGGTCTACCTATGACCCCTCTTAACGAATTTTATGACAACATATGTCACTAAGGGCCCTAGGACTTGTAGGGAACCATTTATTTTGTTCTAATGCACCAAGAGGGGTTATATGTTAACCTATAATGCCTATCGATGCATTTTATAATGATATATCAAAAGCGATCATAGGTTAACGTATGACCCCTCTCAATGCATTTCATGACAATGAATGTCCCTAGGGGCCTTAGGGCACCTAGGGTTACATTTGGTTGGTTCTAATACATCGAGAGGGGTTATAGGTAGAACCAACCAAATGCATCCCTAGGGGTCCTAGGGCCCCTAGCGACATATGTTGGCATGAAATACATCAAGAAGGGTCATAGGTTAATTGATGATCACTCTTGACTCATTTCATGACAACATATGCCTCTAGGGTCCTTAACCTATCACCCCTCCCAACTCATTTCATGACAATATATGTCTCTAGGGGCCCTATGTGTAAGAAAACTTAGCAGTAAAGAA
Organism: Cupressus sempervirens; assembly: GCA_028749045.1. Taxonomy (NCBI): domain Eukaryota; kingdom Viridiplantae; phylum Streptophyta; class Pinopsida; order Cupressales; family Cupressaceae; genus Cupressus; species Cupressus sempervirens. The sequence continues at coordinate 705,298,097 of CM053785.1, read as the reverse complement.
TATAACCATTTCCACATAGCCCATAATAGGTTTAAAATAAACACAGAATTAAAATCCACATGTGAGCGAATAGACAACATACCCACAAAAAATTGTGACACAAGATATACCCTAGGAAACCCTCATTAATTGAGGGAAAAACCCAGCGTCCAAAAGCATCCATCACCATGTATTATTAAGCAAAAATACCATTTCCATACAACAATGGAATCTTTCATGACCATAGCCACAACTAAGAAAACTAGGTGAACAAGCATGAATCCACACATCCCGTGCCATGCTTCCAACCTTCACAAATGCTCCCTTGGCTAACCTGTCAAGCCTTGTCCCACTCGACTCTTTCCTTTCTCACTCTTACTCTCTACAACAACTACCCTTGTGACTACTTATATAGTAGAAAGTCCCACAAAACCACTAAGTGGTATTACATAAACCATGCGCTACCTAACCCACTGACCCCACATTTAATATTGGGCGTTTAATTATTTTCTCAAATATTAAATAATTACATTAAATATTATCACAATGTTACAATACAACTCATCAATAATATTCCATGGGAATCTTTACATGCTGCACGTCCATCTAGGCACAATATTACATAATAAAATAAAATAATAAAATATAACAATATCATGCAATGTGTGCAACACCCATTATCTCAAAAAATCTCCCACTTTTTGTGTACATTGCATAGGGTCAATCTATAGCCACATAAATGAACAAGGGAACAATCCCTCTCAGCACATCCACCATCATGGAGCAAAATACACCAAGTGCTCCATTCTGGTACCTGCAACAAAATCAAAGTATCCAACATCTCAAACATGAATGATCTCACCTCCTATTATGCCACTGCCATTGGACATACATAGAAGCCATCCAAAGAGAAATCCACCCAACCTCTCACATTAGAGGATCATAAAATCCTATACCAACTGAAATTCCAAGCACAAATAACCTAATCCAAAGGTAATCACATGTATCTATAGTTGTCAAAATATCCATAGCTGAAATAGCACCCACAGCAAGTGCCAAACCCATCCAACTATCCATACCTCCAAAAAGGTATACCAAGCGAATCTCAAATCATCAACATATCCAATCTGCAACCTGCAATCATAGGTTGCAAGAGCAATACTTTCCACATATATACCAAGAATCTCCCACTGCAAAAGATAATGTCAAATCTATAACCAATCCACTCACAACATCTCAAAGAAATGAATCCATGTAGTATCAAGGACATCCACAATACGTAAACTAATATTTTGCAAGAACAACTCTCATAACAAGTCTCCAATGCTCTCCCAAGTTCTCCACAACCAAAAAAAGGAAAGAGATAAAGTAATAACCATGTCATCTCTCACATGACATACATGAACACAAACTAGCGATCACAATCTCTAGCCTATCTCAAATGCAATGTAAGCAAAATTGAACATCTAGGAAGATAACTAAGACCAGAAAAACTATGCAAATCATGACCTGTATCATGTCCTTCTACATACACCTCTAGATGTAAATTGTGCAAGTATGATCTCCTCCATAAAACCTCAACAAGAAGCCACAACAACACCCAAACCATACCATATAACTAATCATGGATGTAAGGAGCACGTCGCATCACCCAACAATATGATCCCTAGTGATGCATTTGGTATGTTTGAATGCATTGAGAGGAGTCATAGGTTAGCCAATGACCCCTCTTGATGCATTTCATGACAACATATGTTCCTAAGGGCCCTATAACCCCTAAGAACACATTTAATTTGTTCTAATGTGTCAAGAGGGGTCAGGACACATTTGGTTGGTTCTAATGCATTAAGAGGAGTCCTAGGTTAACCTATGACCCCTCTTGATGTATTTCATGACAAAGTATGTCCTTGGGGGCCCTAGGATCCCTTGGGACCTATTTGGTTTTTTGTAATGTGTCAAGAGGTGTCATAGGTTAAGTTATGACACCTGTCGATGCATTTTATGACAATATATGTCCCTAAGGCCCCTAGGGCCCCTAAAGATGAATTTGTTTGGTTCTAATATGTTCCTATGACTCCTCTTGATGCATTTCATGACAAAAAAAATCTCTAGGGCCCTTAGGGATGCATTTTATTGGTTCTAATATGCAAAGAGAACTTATAGGTTAACCTATGACCCCTCTCAATGCATTTCATGAAAACATATGTCCCTAAGGGCCCTACAACCCCTAGGGATGCATTTGGTTGGTTCTAATGCATCAAGAAGGGTCACAAGTTAACCAATGACCCTTCTCAACCCATACCATGATAATATATGTTCATAGGGGCCCTAGGACCCCTAGGGACCCATTTTGTTGGCTCCAATGCATCGAGAGGGGTTATAGGTTAAGCTATGATCCCTATCGACACACTTCATGACAACATATGTCCCTAGGGCCCACTAGGGATGCATTTGGTTGGTTCCAATGTGTTAAGAATGATCATAGGTTAATCTATAAACCCTCTTGATGTATTTCATGACAATATATTTCCTTGGAGGCTATAGGACCCTGAGGGATGCATTTGGTTGTTTCTAATGCATCAAGATGTCTCATAGGTTAACCTATGACATGTCTCGATGCATTAGAAACAACCAAATGCATCCCTAGAGGGCCCTTAGGGGCATTCATTGCCACCAAATGCAAAACCAACCAAATGCATCCTAAGGGGACCCTTGGCAACATTCATTGTAAGGTAATGCATCAAGAGGTGTCATAGTTTAACCTATGACCCCTCTTGACACATTACAACAAACCAAATGCATTGCTAGGGGCCATAGGGATATTCGTTATCAAGAAATGTCTCGAGAGAGGTTATAGTTACACATTAGAACCAAAAAAATGTGTCCTTAGGGACCCTAGGGCCCTTATGGAGATTCTTTCTCATAAAATGTGTCAAGAGGGGTCATAGGCCCCTCTAGAGACATTTCATGACAACATATGTCCCTAGAGGCCCTAGGACCCCTTGGGACCCATTTGTTTAATTCTAATTTACCGAGAGGGGTCATAGGCTATCTATAACACCTCTTGATGCATTTCATGACAACATATGTCATTGGGGGCCCTAAGACCCCTAGGGACACATTTTGTTGGTTCTAATGCATTGAGAGGGGTCATAGGTCAATCTATGTCTCCTCTCGATCTATTTACTAACAATGTATATCCCTAGGGGCCCTAGGGACACATTTGGTTGGTTACAATGTGTCAAGAGTGGTCAGAGGTTGACCTAGACCCCTCTCAATGCATTTCATGATAACATAAGTCCCTAGGGGTGCTAAGACCCCTAGAGGCCCATTTGGTTTGTTCTATTGCATTAACAAGGGTCATAGGTTAACGTATGACCCCTATCAACTCATTTTATGACAACATATGTTCCTAGGGGCCCTAGAGCTACTAGAGATGCATTTGGTTGGTTCCAATGTCATTAGGGACCCTAGGACCCTTAGGGACCCATTTAGTTGGTTATAACGCATCAAGAGGGTTTATAGGTTAACCTATGACCCCTATCAATGCATTTTATGACAACATATGTCCCTAGGGACTGTAGAGCCACTACGAACACATTTGGTTTGTTTCAATACATAGAGAAGGGTAATAGTTAACTTATGACCACTCCTAATGCATTTTAAGGCAACATATGTCCTTAGGGACCCCAAGACCCCTAGGGATGAATTTGGTTAGTTCTAATGTGTTGAGAGGGGTCATAGGTTAACCAATGGCCACTCTTGATGTATTTTATGACACCATATTTCCCTACGGGCCCTACGACCCCTAGGAACCCATTTGGTTGGTTCCAATGCATTGAGACAGGTCATAGGTTAAGCTATGACCCCCATCAACACATTTCATGACAACATATGTCCCTAGGGCCCCTAGGGATGTATTTAGTTAGTTCTAATGTGTCAACAGTAGTCATAGGTTAATCTATGAACTCTCTCATTGTATTTCATAACAACATATGTCCCTAGGAGCCCTAGGACCCTGAGGAATTCATTTGGTTGGTTCTAATGCATTAAGAGAGGTCATAGGTTAACCTATGACACATCTCAATGCATTAGAACCAACCAAATGCATCCCAAGGGTTACTAGGGCCCCTAGGGACATTTTTTTTATGAAATGTGTCAAGAGGGGTCATAAGTTAACCTATGACCCCTCTCGACACATTAGAATCAACTAAATGGTTCCCTAGGTGCCATAGGGATATTCATTGTCATGAAATGCATCAAGAGATGTCATAGGAACACATTAGAACCAAACAAATGAGTCCGTAGAGGCCCTAGGGTCCCCAAGGACATTATTTGTCATAAAATGTGTTGAGAGGGGTCATAGGCCCCTCTGGACACATTTCATGACAACATTTGTCCCTAGGGGCCCTAGGACCACTTAGGACCCATTTGGCTAGTTCTAATTGGTCAAGAGGGGTCATAAGTTATCCTATTATGCCTACCTATAACACCTCTTAACACATTTCATAACAACATATGTCCCTGGGGGCCTTAGGACCCCAAGGGACACATTTGGTTGGTTCTAATGTGTCGAGAGGGGTCATAGGTTAACCTGCGACCCCTCTCGATGCATTTCATGACAATGTATGTCTCTAGGGGCCCTAGGGACACATTTTGTTGTTTCTAATGTGTCAACAGGAATCATAGGTCTCTTAGAAAATTTCATGATAACTTAAGCTCTTAGGGTCCCTAAGACCCCTAGGGACCCATTTGGTTTATTCTAATGCATCGACAAGGGTCATATGTTAATATATGAACCCTATCGATGCATTTTATGACAACATATGTCCCTTGGAGCCCTAGGGCCATTAGGGACACATTTGGTTGTTTCCAATGCGTGGAGACCTATGACCCCTCTCAATTCATTTCTAGACAACATATGTTCATAGGGGCCCTAGGACCCCTAGAGACCCATTTAGTTGGGTCTAATGCATCGAGATGGGTTAGAGGTTAACCTATGACTCCTATCAAAACATTTCATGACAAAATATGTCATTTTTTTCTCTAGAGCTCTTAGGGATGCATTTGGTTGGTTCCAATGTGTTCAAATGTTCATAGGTTAACCTATAACCCCTCTCGACACATTTCATGACCAAGAATGTCCCTAGGGGCACAAGGGTCCCTAAGGATGAAATTGTTAAGTTTTAATGTGTTTTTATGACCCCTCTCAATGCATTTCATGACAATGAATGTCTCTAGGGCCCTGAGGGATACATTTGGGTTGTTGTAATGTGTCAAGATGGGTGATAAGTAAACCTATGACCCCTTTTGATGCATTTCATGAAAATATATGTCCCTAATGGCCCTAGGACCCCTAGAGACATATTTGGTTGGGTTTAATGTGTGTAAAGGGGCCATAAGTTAACCAATGACCCCTCTTGATGCATTTCATAACAAAATATGTCCCTAGGGCCCTTAAGGATGTATTTGGTTGGTTCCAATGTGTAAAGACAGGTCATAGGTTAATCTATGAACCCTCTCAATGCATTTGGTGACAACATATGTCCCTTAGGACCCTAGGACCCCTAGGAACATATTTTGCTGGTTCTAATATGTTGAGAGGGGTAATAGGTTAACTTATGACACCTCTCAATGCATTAGAACCAACCAAATGCATCCCTTAGGGGCCCTTAAGGACATTCATTTTCATCAAATGTGAAATCAACCAAATGCCTCCCTAGGGGGCCCTTAAGGACATTCATTGTCATGAAATGCATCGAGAGGATTCATAGGTTCCAAACCAAATGCATCCCTAAGGGGTCCTTAGGGATATTTTTTGTCATGAAATGCATCGAGTGGAGTCATAAGTTGTCAAGATGGGTCACAAGCTAACCTATGACCCATCTCGATGTATTTCATGACAACATATGTCCCTAAGGGCCGTAGGACCCCCAAGGACTAATTTGGTTCATTCTAATGCATCCAAAGGGGTCATAGGTTAATGTATGAAACCTATCAATGCATTTCATGACAACATATGTCCCTACAGGCCCTAGGGCCCCTAAGGATGCATTTATTTAGTTCCAATAGATTGACAGGGGTCATAGGTTAGGTGTCATAGTTTAACGTATGACCACTATCAACACATTTCATGACAACATATGTCCCTATGGGCCCTAGGGCCAATAGGGATGCATTTGGTTGGTTCCAATGCATTGAGATAGGTTCCTATGACCTATTTCAATGCATTAGAACCAACCAAGGGCCCCTAGGAACGTATGTTGTCATGAAATGCATCAATAGGGGTCATACATTAACTTGTGATCCCTCTCAACACATTAGAACCAACCAAATGGGTTGATTCCATGAAAATATATGTCCCTAAGGGCCCTAGGACCCCTAGGGACCCACTTGGTTGGTTATAATGTGTTGAGAGGGGTCAAAGGTTAAGCTGTGATGCCTATCGACACATTTCATGACAACAAATGTCCCTAGGGCCCCCCGGGATGTATATGGTTTGTTCCAATGTGTAAAGAAGGGTCATAGTTTAGTATATGAACCCTCTTGATGCATTTGATGACAAAATATGTCCTTTAGGGCCCTAGGATCCCCAGGGATGCATTTGGTTGGTTCTAATGCATCGAGAGGGGTCATAGGTTAACCTATGACTCCTCTCAATGTATTAGAACCAACCAAATGTGTCCCTAGGGGGCCATTAGTGACATTCATTATCACAAAATGTGGAACCAACCAAATGCCTCCCTAGGGGGCCCATAAGGAAATTTGTTGTCACAAAAAGCATTGAGAGGGGTCACAGGTTTCAATTGAAATGGGTCCCTAGGGGGCTCTTAGAAACATTCATTTTCATGAGATACATCAAGAGGGGTCATAGGTCATAGAGAGGGGAGGGGTCACAGGTTAAACTCTGACCCCTCTTGATGTATTTCATAACAACATATGTCCGTAGGGTCCCTAGGAAACCTAGGGACCCATTTGGTTGGTTCTAATGTGTCAAGAGGGGTCATAGGTTAATGTATGAGCACTATTGATGCATTTCATTACATTATATGTCCTTAGGGCCCATGGGGACGTATTTGGTTGGTTCTAATATAGAAAGAGGGGTCATAGGTTAATCTATGAACCCTTTCAATGTATTTGATGACAACATATGTCCCTCAAGACCCTAGGACCTCTCGGGATGCATTTGGTTTGTTCCAATGTGTTGATCAGTATCATAGATTATGACACTAATCGATGCATTAGAACCAACAAAATGCATCCCTAGGGGGCCCTTAGGGACATTCATTGTCATGAAATGTAGAACCAACCAAATGCCTCCTTAGGGGGCCCTTGGGGACATTTTTTGTCATGAAATGTATTGATAGGGGTCATAGCTTTTGAACCAAATGCATCCCTAAGGGGCTGAAGCAACATTCACTATCATAAAATGGATTGAGAGAGGTCATAGGTCATCAAGAGTGATCATAGGTTAACCTTTGACACCTCTTGATGCATTTGATGACAACATATGTTGGTAGGGGCCCTAGGACCCCTAGGGACCCATTTGGTTAGTTTCAATGTGTTAAGAGGGGTCACAAGTTAATGTATGACCACTATCAATGCATTTCATGACAACATATGTCCCTAGGGACCCTAGGGCCCCTATCAATGCATTTGGATGGTTCCAATGCATTAAGAGGGGTTGTAGGTTGGGGTCGTAGATTAACATATGACCACTATTGATGCATCTCATTTCTACATATGTCCCTAGGGGACCTAGCACCCCTAAGGACACATTTGGTTACTTCTAATGCATTGAGATAGGTCATAGGTTAACCTATGACCTCTCTCGATGTAGTTGATGACAATCAATATCCATAGGGGTCGTAGGGATGCATTTGATTAGTTCTAATGTGTCAAGAGGTGTTCTACGTTAACATTAGAACCAACCAAATGTGTTCCTAAGGGTCCTAGGACCCCTAGGGATATATGTTGTAATGAAATGCATTGAGAGTGGTCATAGGTCCCTGGGGTCCCCTACTTATGACCCCTGTCGATGTATTTCATGGAAACATATGACCCTAGGGTCCATAACTTATGACCCCTCTCGCAACATTTCATGACAACATATGTCCCTAGGGGACCTATGACCCCTAGGGACATAGTTGATTTGTTCTAATATGTTGAGAGGGGTCATAGGTTAACCTATAATCACTCTTGATGCATTTCATGAAAATGTATGTCCCCTAGCGATACATTTGGTTGGTTCCAATGCATTTAGAGGGCCCATAGGTTAGCGTATGACCCCTCTCAATGTATTTTATGACAAAATATGTCCCCAAGGGTCTTAGGAACCTTAGGGACCCATTTGGTTGGTTTTAATGTTTTGAGAGGGGTCATAGGGTAATGTATGACCCCTATCAAGGCATTTTATGACAACATATCTCCCTAGGGTCCCTACGGCCTCTATGGATGCATTTGGTTGGTTCAAATATGTTAAGAGTGGTCATAGGTTAACCTATGACCTCTTTTGATAAATTTCATGACAACATATATCCATAGGTGCCCTAGGACCCTTAAGGACCCTTTTGGTTAGTTCTAATGCATCAAAATGGGCCATATGTTAACCTGTGACTCGTATTGATGCATTTTATGAAAACATATGTCCCTAGGGGCCCTACAGCCCCTAGGGATGCATTTTCTTGGTTCCAATGCATCAAGAGGATCATAGGTTAATCTATGACTCCTCTTGATGCATTTCATTACAATAAATGTCTCTAAGATCTGTACAACCTCTAAGGATGGAATTCTTAGGTTCTAATGCGTTACTATGAGCCCTCTTGATGTGTTTCATGAAAATGAATGTCCCTAGTGCCTGCAGGGATGCATTTGGTTAGTTTTAATGTGTTGAGAGAGGTAATAGATTAACTTATGACCCATCTCAATGCATTCCATGAGAACATATGTCTCTAGGGGGCATAGGACCCCTAGGGACCCATTTTTTTGGTTCCATTGCATCAAGAGGGGTTAGAGGTTAAGATATGACCCTATCATCACATTTAATGACAACATATGACCCTAAGGTCCCTAAGGATCTATTAGGTTTGGTCCAATGTATCAAGAGGGGTCATAGGTTAATTAATGAATGCTCTCAATACATTTGATGATATCATATGTCCCTCAGGGCTCTAGGACCCCTAGAGATGTGTTTGGTGGGTTATAATGCATTGAGATAGGTAATAGGTTAACCTATGAAGCCTCTTGACACATTAGAACCAAAAAATGCATTCCTAGGTGGCGCATAGGAATATTCGTTGTCATTAAATGTGGAACAAACCAAATGCCTCCCTAGTGGGCCCTTAGGGACATTCGTTGTCACAAAATACATCAAAAGATGTCATACATTGAGAAGCAAATGCATCCCTAGGGTGCCTTTAGTGACTTTTTTGTCATGAAATGCATTGAGAGGTATCATGTTATTTTAATAGGGCTCACAATTTAATGTATGACCCCTCACGATGCATTTCATGACAACATATATCCCTAAGGGACCTAGAACCCCTAGAGACCAATTCGGTTGATTCTAATGCATTGAGAGGGTTCATAGGTTAACGTATGACCACTATTAATGCATTCATGAGAACATATGTCCCTAGGGGCCCTAGGGCCCTTAGGGATGCATTTGGTTGTTTACAATGCATAGAGAGGGGTCATAGGTTGGGGTCATAGGTTAATATATGACCCCTATCGATGCGTTTCATGGCAACATATGTCCCTAGGGGCCCTTGGGCCGCTAAGGATGCATTCAGTTTCTTCCAATGCATTGAGAGGGGTCATAGGTTAACCTATGACCTCTCTTGATCCATTTGATGATAATGAATGTCCCTAGGGGCCCTAGGGATGCATTTAGTTGGTTCTAATGCATTGAGAGAGGTCATAGGTTAACATTAGAACCAACCAAATGTGTCCCTAGGGGTCCTACAACCCCTAGGGACATATGTTTCCATGAGATGCATCGAGAGTGGTCATAGGTTAAACTATGACCCCTTGTCGATGCATTTCATGAAAACATATCTCCCTAGGGTCCCTAACTTATGACCCCTCTCGACACATTTCATGACAATATATGTCCCTAGGGGACCTAAGATCCCTATGGATATATTTTGTTTGTTCAAATGCATTGAGTGGGGTCTTAGGTTCACCTATGACCCCACTTGATGCATTTCATGAGAATGTATGTCCTTAGGGGCCTTAGGGATGCATTTGGTTGGTTGTAATGCATCGAGAGAGACCATAGGTTAACCTATGACCCCTCTCAATGCATTTTATGACAATATATGTCTCTAGGGGAAATAGGACACCTAAGGACTGTAGACGCTCAAAAATGGTTTGCATTTATGACCTCATCACTTCTTCATACTAATTTGTCCCATTTTCTCATTCTACTAACTTTGACCTTTTGGCTAGATTGACCATATTTCATCATTTGTATCTGCTTTCACATCAATTTCATATCAACTTAAAATCATATAAAATCAACTCAAAACCATATCAAATCAACTCAGAATCACCCAAAATCAAATCAGAATCACTCGAAATTAGTCCTAATCAACCCAAAACATATCAAACATCCCAAATAAATCATCATTTATCTTCTCCTAGGCATTGTTGTTTCTTTCAGTGCCTTGGAAACCTATCAACTTATCAATCTTATCAATCTGACATTAGTACTGTCATGGCTCTCAGTGCTAGGTGAAACTATCTTTCATGTCATCTAATCTTTGGCATTGTTGAGGCTTTCAATGTCAGATCATGACATCATCAATCATTTTAATAACATTGATAATATTCGATGGCGTTATTATGATCAAACCTTATCAATCAATTTCAATCCTGTAGCATTTATAATGTTGGTTAAATGTTACATATCAACCAATTCATGTCATGTGTCCTTGGCATGTTATCAACTTCAATCAATCAATTTGACCATGGCTTTGGTCTACCTTTTCATCATCTTATTTGATATCCATCATTGTCACATTTTCATCAAAGGATACTATCGCATTCATTTAATCAATTTGGCCAATCATTTACTAATTTTCTCTATAGGATTAAATAACCCATAATTTAATCCTATTCTTTCTAATTATTCTTCCTAATTATCATCCTCAATTAATTAATCTTATTAATTGATTGATTCATTATCTACAAACCATGGAAATTCTTAATTTTCCAAGTTCCATTTTTCATCATTAATTCCATTTTCTACTAATTCTTATTTTGTGGAATAAGTGGATTTTTAATTCGAATATTCCATAAAATATTGCATGATCATGACACTTGGATATGACACCTTGTGGATTCTCCTTCGACACTTGGCTGAGACTTCTCATAATCAAATATTCTTATTCTCATAGATTCTTGGCTTTAAGTGGGTTGAGGTGTCTTATGACGTGTCATAGATTCTCTTCCACATTTAGCCAAGTTTGACTTGCATGTGTCATAGAATCTCACAATTGGCATATTCTATCATATGCATCATAGGAATCTCTTGCCACATTGCATATCTGTGGGTGACAAATCCAATGCTCTCACCCTCCATGAAAATTATAAAATGGACACCCTTCCTCTCATTTCGGATCTAGAGGCTTAAGTTTTGAAAGTCCAAATCTTTGAATCTTTGAGTCTCTACTTCTTTGCATGTTGCATTCTCTCTCTCACATAAAATCACACTTCAAGTATTCTCATGGAATTAACCACATCATAGGCTTTGGCTTCAACCTTGTGTGCACTATAGGTGAATTGGAGCTGCAATCATTTGGAGAAGAAAGAAGAACATGGGAGCTACAAACGAAAAAGGGGGTTTCTATTGCTTTCTTAATTAGTTTGGCTTGCATGGTAGACTAGTGGGTACTAATGTATGTTGATTGAGTTTTGTGATTTTCTCATAGTATGTTATGCATTTAACCCATTTTTTGGTCCTACATTTGGTGAACCCAATGTGAACATGCATATCTAACTTGTGTTTTCTTGTTTTGTGCTTGCAGGTGCAAGGAAGGAGCTCACTTAGAAGGGTATAATGACTATCTTCTCTTCCTTTTCACACCTAGATTAATTAGGGGGTCCAGTAAAATGCTTATATGCTGTTGTTTCATGCATTCTATTAGCTTTCTGTCCTAGGGCCCACTCTGCTCTGTTAGGGCACACTTGGGACCCCTAGGAGCAGTTTTAGGAGCCTAGAAACCACCAAAATCTCATTCTATTGTTTCCAACTTACCATCTAAACCCATCTGGGCCCCAACTACATCATTGACACAATCTACACTATTTGGGCACACTTGGGAGTGTAGTTTTTAAAATTTTAGTTTCTGGGTATTGACTAGGCATCCATTTCCCCACGCCCTGCACCTAACTTCCCAACTGCTCCCTAAAACTACCAACTGCACCCAACTGGGCCCCAACTATGTCATTGATGTATTTGGCACTGTTTGGGTGCACTTGGGAGTGTTCTAAGTGATTTTGGCCTTCTGGGGTGCAATATCCTCTATCAGAGTACACCTAGGTTCACAGTTAGCACATACATCAATAAAAATCTACGTTTTAGGTTCCTATCACTCTCTAGGACATAGATTAGGTGATTTTTTTGTTACTAATGGTTTATTTCTAGCATGTGGCAATTTTTGGATGAAGACGTGATCATAACAAACTAGTAATGTGTGCTTTGCAGGACGTTGTCGAAGACTTTGTGTGTCTTTCAAAATGATGTGTGTGGATTTCTTAGATTAGATAACATTTCGGTTGGTCTTTAAAAAGAACCTTTTTCTTTTTTTCCTGGCATGTCTATAGGTGTAAATCCCTAGGAGTTGCATTGGATGTATCCTCTCTCCTTGCCATTCATGGATCTTGGGTGTAAGAGAAATTCGTGTAACTTCTATAGGAGGCCTACCTTGGACCAAGATACTCGATATTGGGTATGTCAGGGGATGACCTCAGAGCAGTTATGAGCCAAAGCCAGGTCAACATTCTAGCCACTATATAAAATTTGATTACAGTGAAAGTTGTGTGGGCAGTATTGCTGCGTGATAGCTCTCCTCCAGTACCCTTGTGGTGCGTCAAACCCCAGTTCTTGAGGCTGGGAGACCTTCTATGGAAGTTTATCATTAACTTGCTGAATGGAATGCCCTTACTAAAAACCATGTTTTAGTGGCCAAAATCCTTTCTATCCACTAGCTCAAGGGATCACCCATGCCCGTGAAGACATCCTACATTCTTGTGGTCCTTAGTAGAGGCAACAGTCCCTTGGGAAGTGGATCTTGGTAGCCTTGAGAAGTGAGTGTGCTATAAGGGGGAGCTTGTGGTGCCAAGATCCTAGGTTGTCTACTCTAGATAAGCATAGCTGAACTTTGCTTCAAGTAGGAATTCATGGATACAGTCCTAAAAGCCTAGGCTGTGGTGTGTTTGTTAACTTTTTACAATAGCTATTCTTATCTTAATGTGTCTTGCGTGTGTGTAAAACATAATCAAGATAAAAGCCAAACTTTTAAATTTACACCTTGGATATCACTTGAACTTGTCAAAACATCACACATTGCCAAAACATTTCAACCTTTATCAAATTTTGTAGACTTTGGTTCAACACACTCAAACCTTGGAAAACATGTTGACTTGTGCTCCTAAATGTGCTTGGCAAAATGTAGATCTCACACTTGCATAGACTTCACTTGCATTCACCCTAGTATAGGCCTCATTCATACATCATATAGACTTCATATTGCACCTTTTTGCTCTCATTTAGTATCTATTACCTTTCATATTGTATCCATTTAGGTTCAGTTTAATTTCCTTAGTTTTTGCATTCCCATCTCAAAATCAACACTTTGCATTCACCACCTTGCATCTTTGCATACCTATTCATCATCTTGACCACTTTCTCCATCATTCCAAGCATCCTAACCATCATTTTGAGCATTCATACTAGCCCTAACACTATCCTCTACCATTTACCTCTCTGTGACATCAATTCTGAAACCATAGCTCCCAGAATTGCCTCAATTTTAGCCCTGTTTACCAATTGCACCTAGAAACTACCAACTGCACCCAACTGGGCCCCAACTACATCATTGAAATAGTTTTTACTTTCTAGGCACACTTGGTGGTCCTGAGATCTAGTTTTGGGTTCTAGATAACATTTTGGGGCTTCAACAGTGTCCTTAGGTACCTGGTTAGCTCCCCTTGCACTAGCTTGCCCAGATCTACATTCTACAGCACCTAATCATCATCACCTTCACTTAAAACATAATTCTATATTTCATAACCTTCATTTTGCATTTCCCAACCCATCCTAACATCAACCCCAGCATCCTAGCTTCCTGGCATGTCGGTTTGGTAACCATACCCCTCAGAATCATCAAACATTCTTCCTAGCTTACCAACTATGGCCAAACTAGCTCCAAGTGATTCAATGATGTAGTTGGTACTTTTAGGGCACACTTGGCACTATTAGGGTGCACTTGGGTACCTGAATGACCATTTTGTGCCTCTGAATTGCACTTTAGGACCCAAAAACTGCATCTAGGAGCCTCTAGACCTACCCATTCTGCACTTGACCCAAAACCATATCCTACACCCAAAATCCCCTTTTGCATCATAGGTATTGTCCATATCACATATACACTCAGCATCACCATCATTTCTAGTCCTCAAAATGTCATTTTGAACCCCCAAAACCTTTGAATTTAGTAAAAAATCTAGACAAAGTATAAGTCTTAGAGTATCTCCTAGTGTTGATGGATAATGGATCTTGACTAGTCTTTTTATCTTTTCTTATCATTTTCTTGGGTGAAAATCTATCTATGTCTTGATAGATTTGACCTTTTCATCTTTTATCAATTTGATCTTTTCATCTTTTATCAGTTTTTGGTCAAGATCCAAAGTCCTTTATCACAAGGATAAACTCTTAAACAAAATACTTTCTAAAAGGTTTTACCTAAGTTCAAAATTTTCCATACACCCTTGTTATAGCATAATCATATCCCTAGCATCCCCAAACATCATTTTGACTTACCCTAGTGGTATATCCCCTTCATATTGCATTGATCAAAATCCTTAGCATCGTTTTCACTACCAAACCCTATCAAATTGTCCATCAACCAATTTTCCTTCTTGAGCATTTACCCTCATTTTGCATGTCCCAAATGTCATTAAAAACCCTAGAACACCATCCTTTACATATTCTACCTTTCATACACCTACCTTTAGTATCATTACCAAGTCCAAAACATAACCCTAATTGTCATCTTGCATACCTTAGAGTCATTTTCATCCCCTCTAGTCAAACTTCAAAACATCACCTTCCATTTTGCATTTGCATAATATCCCTAGGACATTTTCACTTTGCACATCAAAAAAATAATTCATTTAGCATTTCCTCACATTTCATAACATTCCTAAACAATTAAAAATCCCAAAAACACTCATATCTTGCATACCCACCACTCTAAAATCACCCAAAACACTCAAAAATTCCATTGCATTTGCACTCTTAGGTATCATGCCAGCACTTACTAGGAGAAAATAAGCTTAGAGACCCAAGGAACTCTATAAAACTTTGTTTTCTAAGGCACAAGCACAACCAAAACTCATCCAAGACAAAGAAAGAGCAAGAAAATCCAACAAACCTTTGACAAAGACCAAATCAAGGCATCACAACCATTACTAGCAGACCCCTTGAACATGTATCCGCAAGATCCTCAAGCTATGGCACAAAAAACCTTGAAAAATACACCTACCATGAGATTTCCTCCACACATCGGATGGTTCAATGGAGTCCTGACTTTGAACCTATATTCATGCCAATGCCACTAGGAGGAGGAAGTGTACCAACCTCACCTGAAGATGAACAATCACATGCATTTGAATTCAGCCAACCTAACACATCAAACATACAACAAGGTATTGTACACCTAAGTGATTACTCTGACACTGATAATGGCATCACTAATGAATAAATGGCTAGGGCATGTCAAGGAAAAAGTTTTTGCAAGAACTTCAAACATTTGGCAGCACAAGAAATTGTCAAATTTAACCCAAACTTGGAAGGTCCTAGGTCCAAAAATCAAACCAACACAACAATTGAAAACATCCAACCCATGATAAATTTGGACTTAGACAAGGGAAAACAACCTTTAGAGTTTTCAAACACAATAATGGCAGCTACGAGGTCCCATCAAGAACCAACAATTGAAATCCTCCAAAGTACATTTGAACACATCAATGTTAACCCCTTGTTTGATGAAATACCACCAATCCTTAAACACCCCAAAAGGACATTAAGACTTGATTTTAGTCACATGATGCAACAAAAAGATGCACCTAAAGGGACTCATGCTCTAGCGATGCCAGACATACCTTCTTTGGAGGCAAATCAAAAAAGTACACCTTTGCTTCTAACCTTACCCCGTGCTACGACATCAAACACTATGGAGCCTCTCATAAATACAACATGTGAAACATCAAGTGCAACCATCCCTATGGGCACACAAAGGAAAATTCTTATTGACATTACACCCATTCCCAATAAAAATTTATCTCATAGCCAATTCAATATGATGTCGCAAGCAGGAACATCTAAAACACAAAGGTACCAAAAAAACAATACAAACATGACGTTCAATTCTCAAGGACTTAGTCAACCCCCAAAAAAACAACAACCTACAATGGTACAAGGACTCAACACTTCCAAGGCACAACCAAGTTTACATCTGCTTGACAGACATCCCACATATCAACAACAACATCAAATGCAACAACAACAACCACAAGTGGAGCAAACATCCAACATTCCTAACATGCAATCCCATGTGGACCCACTTGACTTACACACAATTTATCAAAAACAATTCCAACAACAACAAATGATGTTTGCTAAACAACAAGAGAAACTCAAGCAGCAGTTGGAATACCAAAGATGCCTTGAGCAAAAAATTGCATACTAGCAACATTTGTTACAACAACATCATATGCCACAACAACCACAACAAATGCCTCTAAAACAACAAGCACGCACATGGTCTCACATAAAACCAACAGAGGTATCACAACAACAACCACAACACATGGCACAAAAACAAAACATGGTACAAAAATCATAGTCAATCCCACAACAAGTGCAACATCAAATACCACAACAAGTACCCCAACAAAAAGGACCTTTCTGTCTTCGAGGTGCCAACATACCTCCACCACCTAGTGACACTTCATCAAATTCATCAGACACAAAAATGTCAGAATCAAGTAGACATAGTTCTGGCCATAGCAAATGGTCTACGCACAGACACAAAAGACTTGAAGGAAAGACCATCATGCAAAACCCTAATGAAGAACTATTACAACAATTCAAACAACTTTCCAAACAAGTTGAAGCATTGGGAGTCCAAAAGAAATAGGTTCTATCTACAGAAAGGGACCTACGTCCTAATCCATTTGATAAAAGTTTGTATATGCCTCCATTCCCAAAACACTTTGAAGCTCCAAGGTTTGAAAAATATCGAGGAAAAGTCAACCCTATTGACCACATCAGATAATTTTGTGCTTCATGTACTGAACTCAGTGATGATCCCACTTACCTTATGAGATTTTTCCCTTGTTCTCTAGGTGGGCCTGCACTTGAATGGTAATCCAAACTTCTTGGTAATATCAAATCTTGGTCAGAGCTAGTAGACAAGTTTATCTCCCACTTTTCCTTTAACATTACAAATGAGGTGACACTTTCTGATTTTTGCTCAACTAAACAAAAGATAGGAGAATCATTCATCACATTCTTACTGCATTGGAGAAGCTTAGTTAGTCAATGCTCATTAGACATCCCTGAAGAACAGCAATGACAATTGTGCATTGAAAACTTAGTCCCAGACTTAATGTATGAACTCAAAATCAAGAGTCCAAGCACCATTTCTAAACTAATGAAAAAATGGGCTAGTATTGAAGATGCTCTTATCCGTAAGGGAGTCCTCAAGATAAACAAAGAAAACACAAACACCAACTCGTCTAATAACAAGGCAAATTTTTTCTCCAAAAACAAGAATGTGACTAATGATGGTATTGTGGATGCTCGCACAATTAGCACAACACAACCTCAATTAACTTTGAAAGGTGTAAACCCTACAAATTCACAAACCTCTAATCAAACATCAGCTCCACAATAGAAAACTAAAACTCCCACACAAGATAAACCTTGAAGACATCCTAGAACCAAAGATAGGAAATTCACACCATTGGGAATACCACTTGATACTACATTACAAAAATTACTGAGTAATAACTTCCTACAATTACCCCCAATCAAAGATGAACTATTGACTAAAGCTGATTGGTGGGATGACAAAAAGTATTGTTATTACCATCACACCAAAGGACACAAAACTTCATCATGCTTCCAATTGAAACATGCAATAAAAGACCTTATTGATGATGGTGTCATCACAGTTGATTTATCACTATTACCATCCAACTCTGATCACACTATTTTCAAAGATCCTTTGGGTAATCATGACAAAGAGAAACCCTCAAGTTCAAACTCAAACTCGCAAGGTAATGTGAATTACACATGCACCATCCATGACTACACCATAAATTGCTTTAATGAGTCTGATTTCCACATATCCACATTCGCATTGAAGGCTGAAGACCCTCATTGTGCTTTCACTACACGTTGTAGTAAGATCACCCTACCTAGAGCCCCATCTAGACCTACTACTTCTACTAGGCTTGCACCCCCAAGTAGACCTATTGCTCCTACTTCATCTGATTATAGCCTTGTTGAACAACTCAAGAAAACCATAGCACAAATATCCATTTTGGACCTACTACGTGCATCCCCCCAACACCAAAAGATCTTGGAGCAAGCCCTTAAAGAGTTAGTAGTCCCAGATAACATGGATGTTGCCTAGTTCCAGCCATGATTGGGAACCTATCTACCTTACAGCATATCACCTTTTCCCATAGAGATATTCCTAAGGACAAACCTAACCATAATGATCCCCTTTATCTCAAAGTTTTCATCCATAATGCCAAAGTCAGATGTATCTTAATAGATGGAGGAGCAAGACTGAACATCTGTACTCTTAAGGTTGTCAACAATTTGGGTTATTCTAAAGATGATGTGGATTCATCTTGAAGAATCATAATAAAAGCTTATGATGATTGTGAACATTTCTCTAGGGGCATCATCACATTACCTATTAGAGTTGGTCCAACTACTAAAGACACATTGTTTCATGTCCTAGACATCGAAATGAACTGCAACATGATACTAGGATGCCCTTGGCTTCATGCTATGAAAGCAGTCCCTTCTACATATCATCAATGTTTGAAGTTTTCCTATAATAACATGGAGGTTAGCATCCCTGGAAATCTAGATCCTTTCCAATTTTGTGCTAATCTAAGAGATTCTACTGCATTCCAAATCGCAACAAACAATGAAGAACAACCCACAAATCCCTCTAAGTATGTGGATGCCAATATACTGCTTAGTAAAGCCAAGAAAAAGATGAAGATTGAAGACAATGGGTGTGGAGAGTACTTTATGTCTCAAGTCTCTCACATTAGGGAGTCACCACTTTCTCCCATCAGTACAAAGAATTATACTTCTATCAATGAGAATACATCTCTATGTATTGAGAAAGCAAAAGTAGAACAAGAACCCACTTTGATATCTCCTAGCAAGTATGGACTATAGTGGTCTTGGATTTTAGAAACAAGGAATCATTGAACCTATCACTACAAAAGGACAACCTCCTAGTTTGGGGCTTGGATTTAAACCATTACAAATAGGTCCTCTTAGTACTATGGTACCTACGTGTAAGACTATGGATATTTTGAACGATGAAAAGGCATCTGAGGATATCCCAATTGAAACCAACAATCCCCTAGCCTCTGAGCATAACCCCAATGACCCAGTTGAATTAGTTACCCATATATTTACCTTCAACCAAAGCCCATTCAACACTGATGATGACATCTCCTCAAATTATCCTGAACCTTTAGATTGGGACCAGCACGGACCACCAATTTTTTATCAATTCAACAATGATGACACTCTCATAATGGACTTCAAAGGCATTATGATGGAAGATCATAAAGAAGAAGTTTCTCCTAAAGAGAACACATTGGCATATTTTGGCGAGTCCACTCCACCTTCTAGTTACAAAGCAAAAAGAGAAAGAAAGGGCAAGCATAGGTCTCTTGGTGAAAATCAAAAGGTGCCATTAGACTATAAAAAATCAAAAGCTAACTAGCTCCCACTGAAACAAAATGAAAAATATGATGCCATGAATATCAGTGTTCCAGTGTTCAACATGCCACAAAGTCTTTTGGAGCTCTCTCAATCAACATTCATGCAGAAGGTCATTGGTCTCAACCCTCCCAACCCTCCCTTATATCCCTTTGTTTATCCCCCAATCTAGCTACCTAATTTGTCCTATAACCAAAATCAGTCCTTTATCCAACAAGCCTTTGCATATGTCATAATTAGTGACATCCCACATGCCATTTCTATTGACCCATTTATCCTTAGATGCCTTGATTCGCAAGAGATAGAAATTGTCTTACATACGGTACATGATGGTATCTCTCGAGCACTTTCTAGTGGTTTGATTTTAGCTACAGATGCAGAACACATCCTCCATAATTATGGTAATTCATGGATCCAGAGCTCATCAGCTAGTAGCACCAACAACAGATATCTTCTTAGCATTTGTCAGTGACATTCTTGATTTCATCTAAAAGTCCTGAAAAAATATCAAAAAAAGTTGAAAAATGTCATGAAAAGAAAAGAAAAAGTGAAAATAAGTCATGAAAAAATGGATGCTTTGATGAAAACCTAGAAAATAGGCATCTTGGCACAAAAATTTGAGTCAAGAGAAAAAATTTCATCCAAAAGTGAAAACTTGGCAAACAGGCACCATGTGTAATCAGTGTCGCTCCTCCATCTATCAGGATTCCATCTAGTCTTTTCACCCTCTATCATTCCTTGATCATATCCTTCATATTGCAAGACATCCTTGGTCCCTTATCATGGCTCACGAATTGGTTAATGTCCTTTGTTACCATGCCTAAGCATCACCAGTCTGCACACACACTCTGTCATTGGCCTTTGTATATAGTTTGTGTCTTGTCTGGGGGCATATTACCTCATGGTGCATGAGTTTGAATTTGAATTGGGGGCATATCCCTAAGTACTTTTTATCCATTAGACCTATTGCATAACGGATTGGAGCTAACACTTGTTTATGCTTATACGATCTTGAAAAAATCCCTAAAAATCATAAAATGTCCTGAGAAAATCACTAAAAATTACATAATGTCCTAAAAAAATCCTAAACATTCAAATACGATCCTGAAAAAATCACTAAAAATCACATAATGTCCTGAAAATATCCTAAACATTCAAATATGATCCTGAAAAAATCACTAAAAAACATCAAATATCCCCACAAAACTTGTCAAAAATTTGCAATAAACCTTGTACATACTCACTGTGAATAACCACCCCTTTTGCATTCACACTTGCACTTTGTAGATTGAAACTCAAAGCACTACACTTTCATGCCAATCACACTATCTGGGAAATGTGAACCAACAATCAATCCAACAGATCACTATGAACTTATCAACTGAATCCACAAATAGTGCTATCACATTATCAACCTATTGAACACCATCTAAACACCTAAAACACTAAAAAGCAAGTAAAAATGGACAAGGATAGCTGTTGGCTCATGCTATTTAGTGAGTGATTTATTTTTTTCTTTGTTTTTCTTTGATCATGTTCCTATGCCACTTGATGATATAAAACTAATCTATGAGACTGGCCGAGATGGTTCATGATCATCTTTTTCCATTTCTATCTATTATAATGTACCTTTGAGAGTCTAGGGCATGTACATATGCTTTAGGAAGGACAAGGTCATTCTCTGTTTGCATCGTGCTTGTTCACGCAAAAGGCTTGCATTTGCGCTCTGGCCCTTTATGCCATGATGCATTGCATTCCATTTGCCATATCAAAATAAAGTTCCATTTGACATATAGTGCACTTTTTTAGAAGCAAAATTCTTTCCATCATACTAACATCTCCTCATCTCATCTTTCTTCTTCATCTCATCCTCCATCACCACAATTATGTCTTTTGATTCACCAAATCATCTTCATCTTGCATTCATGCATTCTTGCATCATCCTATACTGTCAATCAACTTTTTGTGGCTTTCCACCTAGTTCAACCTCAGTCTAACATTTTTCTCATCATCTTTGACCAAATATGACCATTTTTTATGCTTCCCCTCATGTTATGACATCTTTACATCATTTTGGTCATGCATGCACAGTTTCAGGTCATTCTGAGTCCAATCAGGCTGATTCTGGGCCCCAGAGCCTTTTAGGGCATAATCTGCCCTATAAAGGTGTAGTGGGGGTTCCCAAGTGTGTCATTAATGCACTTGGTCATCCCAAGTGCGTCATTGACACACTTGGTAGAGTTTGGGCACACTTGGGGACCTAGGTTATCCCGAATTGCTCTCGGAACCCCTAGGTTGCACTCCGGAGGCCATAACTTTTTCTTTTCAACTCTAATTTACAAACTGTTAGTTGCGTTGGACTCATATATTCCTTGTGAAAAAAATGATCTATCATTTTCATTGTTTTGTCACTTTATGGAGTGTTAATCCTTTCAATTACTCTTGGGCTCCTAGTTGCCCCCCGTCATGTTGATTTTGGCCCCCAAGGCCTTCTCGGGCACATTTTTCACTTTCTAAGACCACTTGGGCTTCCCAAGTGCATCATTGACACACTTGGTACTTTCATGGTTCACTTGGGCTTACCAAGTACATCAATGACACACTTGGTTGAGTTTTGGGTGCAGTTGGGGACCTAAGATACCCAGAACTGCTCTCGGAGCCCCTATGTTGCACTCCGGAGCCCATAACTTTTGCATTTTAACTCAGAATTGCAATCCGTCAATTGCATTGGATTTGTACCTTAATTATGGAAAAAATAAACTATCATTTTCATCATTTTGTTTCTTTATTGAGTGGTAACCCATGCAATTATTCTTGGGCTATGCATTGACCCTATTCTGCACTCTAGGCCTCATAACTTTCACATTTTAGCTCTGATTTTTATTTTTTCAGTTGCTATGGTTTTTTCTTCTTGTTTTTGATAAATTTAATTATCATATGCTTATATTAGTCAATTTATTGAGGGGGCACCCATATATATCATCCCTACTGGGGCACTTTGTGGCTTTCTCATCAATTATTCTTTGATACAACGCTCTAAATCACATTGTATCAAAGAGGGGAAAAATGTAGATGCTCAAAAATGGTTCACATCTATAACATCATCACTTCTTCATACTAATTTTTCCCATTTTCTCATTCTACTAACTTTGACCTTTTGGCTAGATTGACCATATTTCATCATTTGTATCCGCTTTCACATCAATTTCATATCAACTTGAAATCATATCAAATCAACTCAAAACCATATCAAATCAACTCGGAATCACCCCAAATCAACTAAGAATCACTCGAAATCAGTCCTAATCAACCAAAAACATATCAAACATCCCAAATAAATCATCATTTATCTACTCCTAGGCATTGTTGTGGCTTTCAGTGCCTTGGAAACCTATCAACTTATCAATCTTATCAATCTGACATTAGTACTATCATGGCTCTCAGTGCTAGGTAAAATTATCATTCATGTCATCTAATATTTGGAATTGTTGAGGCTTTCAATGTTAGATCATGAAATCATCAATCATTTTAATAATATTGACAATGTTTGACGATGTTATTATGATCAAACCTTATCAATCAATTTCAATCCTGTAGCATTTACAATGTCGATTAAATGTTACATATCAACCAATTCATGTCATGTGTCCTTGGCATGTTATCAAATTCAATGAATAAATTTTACCATGGCTTTGGTCTACCTTTTCATCATCTTATTTGATATCCATCATTTTCACATTTTCATCGATGGATACAGTCGCATTCATTTAATCAATTTGGTCAATCATTTACTAATTTTCTCTATAGGATTAAATAACCCATAATTTAATCCTATTCTTTCTAATTATTCTTCCTAATTATCATCCTCAATAAATTAATATTATTAATTAATTGATTCATTATCTATAAACCATGGAAATTCTTAATTTCCCAAGTTCCATTTTCCATCATTAATTCCATTTTCTACTAATTCTTCTTTTGTGGAATAAGAGGATTTTTAATTCAAATATTCCATAAAATATTGCATCATCATGACACTTGGATATGACACCTCATGGATTATCCTTCGACACTTGGTTGAGACTTCTCATAATCAAATATTCTTATTCTCATAGATTCTTGGCTTTAAGTGGGTTGAGGTGTCTTATGACGCATCATAGATTCTCTTCCACATTTAGCCAAGTTTGACTTGCATGTGTCATAGAATCTCACAATTGGCATATTCTGTCATATGGGTCATAGGAATCTCTTGCCACATTGAATATCTATTGGTGACAAATCCAATGCTCTCACCCTCCATGAAAATTATAAAATGGACACCCTTCCTCTCATTTTGGATTTGGAGGCTTAAGTTTTGAAAGTCCAAATCTTTGAATCTTTGAGTCTCTACTTCTTTGCATGTTGCATTCTCTCTCACATAAAATCATACTTCAAGTATTCTCATGGAATTATCCACATCATAGGCTTTGGCTTCAACCTTGTGTGCACTATAGGTGAATTGGAACTACAATCATTTGGAGAAGAAAGAAGAACATGGGAGCTACAAAGGAAAAAAAGGGGTTTCTATTGCTTTCTTAATTAGTTTGGCTTGCATGGTAGACTAGTGGGTGCTAACGTATGTTGATTGAGTTTTGTGATTTGCTCATAGTACTTTATGCTTTTAACCCATTTTTTGGTACTATAGGGACCCATTTGGTTGGTTCCAATGCCTTGAGAGGGGTCAGGGGTTAAGCTATGACGTTATCGTCACATTTCATGACAACATAAGAGACTAGGGCCCTAGGGACGTATTAGGTTGGTTCTAATGTATCAAGAGGGGTCATAGGTTAATCTATGAACCCTCTCAATGTATTTGATAATAGCATATGTCCCTCAAGGCCCTAGGACCCATAGGGACACATTTGGTTGGTTCTAATGCATTGAGATAGGTCATAGGTTAACCTATGATAGCTCTTGACACCTTAGAACTAACTAAATGTGTTCCCAGGCAGCCCTTAGGGACATTCATTGTCACGAAATGTGGAACAAACAAAATGCCACCCTAGTGGGCCCTTAGGGACATTCATTTTCATGAAATAAATTGAGAGGGGTCATACATTCCAAACCAAATGCATCCCTAGGGTTCCCTTAGGGATATTTGTTTTCATGAAATGCATCGAAAGGGATCATAGGTTGTTGAGAGGCCTCACAAGTTAACCTATGACCCCTCTCGATGCATTTCATGACAAAATATATGCCTAGGGGACCTAGGACCACTAAGGACCCATTTGGTTGGTTCTAATGCATTTAGAAGGATCATAGATTAATGTATGACCACTATCAATGCATTTCATGAGAACATATGTCCCTAAGGTCCCTAGGGCCCTTAGGGATGCATTTGGTTGTTTCAAATGGATAGAGAGGGGTCACAAGTTGGACTCATAGATTAATTAACCAATGACCTATATCGACACATTTTAGGACAACTAGGGCCCCTAGGGATGAATTTTTTTGGTTCCAATACATTAAGAGGGGTCATAGGTTAACTTATGACCCCTATCAACACATTTGATGACAATGAATGTTGCTAAGGACCCTAGGGATGCATTTGGTTAGTTCTAATGCATTGAGAGGGGTTATAGGTTAACATTAGAACCAACCAAATGTGTCCCTAGGGGTCCTAGGGCCCATAGGGACATATGTTGTGATGAAATAGATCGAGAGCAGTGATAGGTTAACCTATGACACACGATTCATTTCATACAACATATGTCTCTAGGCTCCCTAATCTATCACCTCTCTCGACACATTTCCTGACAACATATGTCCCTAGGGGCCCTAGGACCCCTAGGGACATATTTGGTTTGTTTGAATGTGTTGAGAGAGGTCCTATGACCCCTCTTGAAAAATTTCATATGAATGTATGTCCCAAGGGGCCCTAGGTATGCATTTGGTTGGTTTCATGTATCTAGAGGGGCCATAGGTTAACCTATGACCCCTCTCAATGCATTTCATGAAAAAATATGTCCCTAGGGATCCTAGGACCCTTAGGGACCCATTTGGTTTGTTTGAATGGATTGAGTGGGTCATAGGTTAACCTATGACCTTTGTCAATGTATTTCATGGCAACATATGCCCCTAAGGGCCATAGAGACACATTTGGTTGGGTATAATGCATTGAGAGGGGTCATAAGTTAATTTATGAGCATTATCAATGTACTTCATGATAACATATGGCCCCTATGGATGCATTTGGTTGGTTCCAATGCATTTAGAGGTGTCATAGGTTAACCTATTACCCCTCTTGATGCATTTTATGATGACATATGTCCCCAAGGGCCCTAAGACCCCTAGGGACCCATTTAGTTTGTTCTAATGCATCGAGATGGGTCATAGGTTAATCTATGACTCCTATCGATGCATTTCATGATAACATGTGTCCCTAAGGCCCTTAAAGCCCCTAGGGATGTATTTGGTTCATTCCAATGTGTGGAGAGGATCATAGGTTAACCTATGATCCATCTCAATGCATTTCATGACAACGAATGTCCGTAGGTTCCCTAGGGAACCTATGGGCATTATTTTTTATTTCTAATGTGTTTTCATAACCCTTATCAACACATTTCATGGCAAAAAATGTCACTAGTGCCCCTAGGGACATATTTTTTTTGTTCTAATATGTCAAGAGCTATCAAAATTTAACATAAAATGTGTCAAGAGGAGTCATAGGTTGTCATGAAATGCATTGAGAGGTGTCATAGGTTAACTTATGACACCTTTTGATACATTTCATGACAACATATGTCCCTAGGCTCCCTAGGACCCTTAGGGATGCATTTGGTTTGTTAGAATGCATTCAAAGGGTCATAGCTTAACCTATGACCTCTGTCAATGCATTTCATGACAACATATGTCCCTAAGGGCCATAGAGACACATTTGGTTGGTTCTAATGCATCCCTAGGGGGTTCTAATATGTTAACCTACGACACCTCTTGACGCATTTCATGACAACGAATGTCCTTAGGGGCCTTAGAGCCTGTAGTAATGCATTGGGTTGGTTCCAATGCATAAAGAGGGGTTACAAGTTCCCTCTCGATGTATTTCATGACAACATATGTCCCTACAGGCCCTAGTACCCTTGGGGACACATTTGGTTGTTTCTAGTACATCAAGAGGGGTCATAGCTTAACCCATGATGCTTGTAGACATATTACATGACAACAAATGTTCCTAGGGGCCCCTAGGGATGCATTTGATTGGTTCTAATGCATTTAGAGGTGTCATAGGTTAACCTTAAATCCGTCCTGATGCATTTCATGACAACATATGTCCCTACGAGCCCTAAGACTTGTAGGGACCCATTTGGTTATTTATAATGTATCGAAAAGGGTCTGATGCATTTCATGACAACATATCAAGAGGGGTTATAGGTTAACCCATGACCCTAGGACCCCTAGGTATGCATTTTTTTGGTTCTAATGTAAACCTATGAACCCTCTTGATGCATTTCATGATGAGATATGTCCCTAGGGGCCATAAGGACCCCTAAGGACTCATTTGGGTGTTTATAGTGCATCAAGATGGGTCATAGGTAAACCTGTGACTCCTATTGATAAATTTCATGATAATATATGTCCCTAGGGGCCCTAGATCCCCTAGGGATGCATTTGGTTAACCTATGACTTGTCCCAATGCATTTCATGACAAAGAATGTCCCTAGGAGCTCTAGGACTACTAGTGATGCATTTGGTTGGTTTTAATGTGTCGAGACAGGTCATGTGAGGCGTCGCCCTGAACCATCATAGCATAGTTGATACATTATTATTTTTATACTCATGACTCAATATGTTGAGACACTATCAGATACACTAAACTTATTATATTATTTCGTATTGTGTGATTTTTTACTTTCAGATATTTGATTTTGTTATTTAAAGTTTATGAACATATATACTGATGAAGTAAGTGAATGCAAAATTAACAGTTTTATAATGCAATTTTAGTGATTGAGAATATGAGCAGAATGAGATAAACAACTAATTATTTGAAAGATGGATGTTTTAATTTGTGTGCTTTCCCTAATACGTTATATACGTATATGCATGTGATTTTCTTGAGCTACTGATGTGTACAATGAGTGTGTAGGATATTTTAGCTGAGAAATCTAATCTAGAAATGAAACTAAACCCTATGTACCATTGTGGAAACCCCATTGTTTGTATTTTATTTTTATCATGAGATGTATGAATGTATCATTCTGTAATTAGTAAGTATTAATGCTTTGTAATAATGTTTTTATAGTGTCACTTGACACACATGAATTATATATGCACTCTAGAATGATAGTTAGGGTTAACCAAGTAACCTAAAGACCTAAGTTGGACTAAGTTAGTGACCTTTTTGCTAATCATTTTGTAATCAAGATTAATTACCCCTAATCCAAATTAGTATTTAATCTGCATTTTGAAGGTTGTTAGATAGTCCTAAAATTTTGTAAAAATTGTTGGGTCCCTAATTTATCCTATAGGCCTAAAATCATGAAATCTAAGTACCCAAGGGGTATGGGTATGGGTTGGGGGCATTTTCCACCCCCCTAGCCCCTTTTGTTGACTTTTATAGTCACTCAAAAACCCAATTTTTTCTTTATTGTTAAAATTGATTGATTCCATCATGAGTTGGTTGACATTAACTCTACCTTGAGGTTGGTCTTAGGTCTAGTTGTGTTAGAAGCCTTTAGAAATTTTGGGCAAGTGGAGGGAGTTATTAATTTTAGAGGTGGTTGAGTTTAGGATCTTATTTAGAGATAGTTTTGAGAGAGTTTTGAGTGTTCACCCAACCTATATTTTTAGAGTGGATTCTAGAATTGAAGGAGCATGAGAGGAAAGTAAACTCATCTCAAATTTGTGCATTTTCCATAACTCAAATTTTGAAGGTAGAGATACTTCACCTCATTTTGGTTTCATGTTTTGTTCCATGTTTTAGTTTTATTCCATATGTATGTATGTGCATATGTTGAATATGTTTGGGAGGGATGGGAAACTAGTTTTCTTAGATGTCTTTCCTTTGTGTTTTGTTTTGAATTTTTGAAGGGATTGTATGGGAGTATTGGCATTACACACCCTCAGATAGGGTAGAAGTGGCCATGTACAAGGAAAGGTCTTCAATTGGAATCTAATAGTTTAGAGTCTCTTCTAAGGATGAGAAGAGGGAGAGAGGGTAGGGTGTTATGGGCTCCTACTCATCAACACAAACCACATATGAGTTTTGGCATGTAAGAATGGAAGAATGAAAGTTCTTGAGTTTATAGATCTAATAGGGCACCTGTTTTGGTGTTGTGACTGACATCTCTTGTTGGAAAAATCCACCTTATCTGTAGTTTGATTCAATGTCAAATCTGTTGTGAAAACTCGGTATGGGAGTGAATACCTGATTTTGTCTTCATGTTATGATTGGTTGTCTCCTGGTTAGTTTTCATTCTCTCCATGATCATTGTGATGAATTGCAAAATTTGATATGGATCCCGTGTTAAGGGCCAAGAAGGAAATTCAATTTTTTATTGAAATTTAGTTATGTTTAGGAGATTTCTCCTCAGAATTGAAATTCTATGTAAAATTTATTTTAAACTCATTGTTGAAGTGGCAATGATGTCAACATTTTTTACTTGTTCTTTCCCGGCGGAGCCTTTGAATTAGGTGGTTTAATAGAGAAAAACATTTTGATTGAGTAATATCATTGCTTATGAGATCCTTGTATTTTCAGTTACAAGTATGTGTGTAAGAAAAATGAAAAAAAAAAAAATGTGCTTTACTCTTCCTATGGTAATCTTATGTTTTCTAAATTTTACTTATTAGGTTAAGGTTAATTTGGTAAAAATGATGATATATATAATTTTGCATTTAAAATCAAGATATGATATTGAAGATTCATTGTTATGATTTGTATCTCATTTAGTTATTTTCATGAGCATTAAGAAGTCAAAATGTTCAACTTGATTATTGATGTTTTACATTTAATCCTAAAATAAACATAGAAAAAAAAAAATTTCCCTTGGTAAATTTTCAAAACTTAAAAATTCCATACTTAGACAAAAAGGTCTTTCGAAAAAAAAAAAGTCTTTTCAAGAGCAAAAAAGCCCTCTAGATTTTGTATGGGAAAATGATTTATTTCACCTTGTTGTAATAGAGAATATTCTCTGTGAATTCCTTTTTAAAAAAATTAAATTAAAAAAAAAAAAGGAAAAAGAAATACTTAATAGTAATCCTAAATATCCTAAATCCTTACCTAATAAAATTTTAATTATTAATACCCTCCCCCTTGTTATAAGTCTTCACCTAACCCCCTTTTTTCCTATCTCATGATTCTAGCACATGGAAAGTTGAAGATCAGATTTGAATAATAAATATTATTCTTTACCTCCATCTTACCTAGGCATGGTCAAAGACTATTTAAATATGTAAACAAATCAAGTCACCCACGTGCCCCAAATATGTTATGTCAATGGTATTAGGGTCGAATGAGGAGTGAGCAGTTTGAAAAAATTGAAACTTACCTTTTTCTCCTTATTTACTTCATGCTAGGGGTACTATCCTTAGAGGATGTTTTGGGCTGCATACTCAACCCTTGGGTTGCATGGGGTGGGGGCAATTGGGCACCCACGTGGATGGCGAAAATTTTAAAGAATTCAAAGTCAAAATGACTTAGCAAGCACATTAATCCTTCCAATTTTTTAAACAAAAACATCTCCCAACTTCTCTCATGTGCTCCTTCCTTAAGGAAACCCTCAGGAAACATGTGGCAGATATGGGACAAAGTGCCCTATCCTAGGTTAGCGTGAGTGGGATGTCATGGGGCCTCATGCCCATGTTGGGTGGTGGGTTAGTCTGGGAGTAGGATAGTTAGATATTTATATGTTATGTCGTTAAGTTAATTAATTTATGTTTTAGGTAATTTAAGTTATGTGTTTTAAAACTTAGTTTTAAAGTTAGTTAGTAATTGTAAAATTAGTAATTAGTACTAGTATTAGTTTAAAAGTCTAATAATGGTGTATGTTTAGTTATTTTCTCTTTCTTAGTTTTAAATCATTAAATGGTAATTAGATTTAGTTAAGTTAGTTTAAATTTATGTATTCATTGCATTTTGTTAGTTTAGATATACTTTAACTGTATTTAAATTAGTACTAATTAATTAGTTGTCATATGACTTTTGTATGTTAGTTAAGCTAGAGCTTAGCAGAGTTATATTGGTTAGTTAGTTATTGCTAGGTAATTATTATTATTATTAGTTATTTGAATATTAGAATTTATTTTGTTATTAGTCAAGAGTAGTTAGTATTTGTTAAATTAGATTTTTGATTATTCAAATTAATTAATGCTAAATGTTAGTAGAGTTAGATGCTAATTTTGTTATATTGTTTAATTACATTGAATAAGGTTAGTAGTTATAAAGGAGGATTTCAATTTATTTTAATTGTTATTAATTTAACAAGAAGGAAAAATACTATGTAATATTAGTTAGATTAAGAAATAAATTGTAAGATTAGTTTTAAATAAAGTTTAGTATTTGATGATTAGATGATTATATTCATTAGTTAGTCCTTTTGATTTTAATGTTTCGTAATAGACTGATTTATCTTGTGTAAAAATCAATGTAAAAACCAAACAAATATCGAAATCAAGTTAATAACGAATACTCAGTTGTAATGATCTATTCATACTCTTTGTTCATAAACTTAAATGGATATGTCAATACACTATTAGGGAAATCTTGTTGATGTCTCAATCTATTCCTATGTCTCAACTAATTTAAACTTATCAAACTTATCAAACTTAATTATTATTGTTTTAAATAAATAAAAAAAATTACGTGTGTTTTTACCCTCATATTTTTTGGGCATGACAGGTCATAGGTTAACCTATGACCCCTCTCGATGCATTCCATGAAAATATATGTTCCTAGGGATCATAGAACCCTTCAAGACCCATTTGGTTGGTTCCAATGCATCAAGAGGGGTCATAGGTTAACCTATTACCACTATCAATGCATTTCATAACAACATACGTCCCTAGGGACACATATGGTTTGTTCCAATGTGTCAAGAGGGGTTATCAATTAATCTATGAACCCTCTCAATACATTTCATGAAATCATATGTTCCTTATATCTGTAGGATCCCAAGGGATGAATTTGGTTGGTTATAATGCATCGAGAGGGGTCACACCTCTCGATGTATTAGAACCAACCAAATGCATCCCTAGCGGGCCCTTAGGGACATTCATTATCATGAAATGTTGAATCAACCAAATGCATCCCTAAGGGGGCCTTAGGGATATTCCTTATCATGAAATGCATTGAGAGGGGTCATATTGTTTGATGCATTTCATGACAACATATGTCCCAAGGGGCCCTAGGACCCCTAGGGACACATTTGGTTGGTTTGAATGTGTCAAGAAAGCTAATAGGTTAATGTATGACCCCTCTCAAAGCATTTCATGAAAATGTATGTCCCTAGGGGCCTTAGGTCCCCTAGGGATGCATTTGGTTTGTTGGAGCACTCTAGAGACACTTCTTGACATCATATGTCTTTAGGGGCCCAAGGGCTTATAGGGACCAATTTGGTTGGTTCTAATGCATCAAGAGGGGTCATAGGTTAACATATGACCCCTCTCAATGCATTTCAAGAAAACAAATGTCCCTAAGGATCCTACAACACCTAGGGATGAATTTGATTGGTTCTAATGTGTCAAGAGAGGCTATAGGTTACCTCTCACCATATTTCATAATGACATATTTCCATAGGGGGCCCTAGCACCGCTAGGGAAGCATTTGGTTGGTTCTAATGAGTCGAGAGGGTTCATAGGTGAATTTATGACCCCTCTCAATGCATTTTATGAAAAGAAATGTCCCTTGAGGGCCCTTAGGTATGCCTTTGGTTGGTTCTAATGCATTGAGAGGAGACATAAGCTAATCTATGACACCTCTCGATGCATTTCATGACAACATATATCCCTAGGGTCCCTAGGACCCTTACGGACCCATTTGGTTGGGTTTAATGCATTGAGAGGGGTCATAGGTTAACCTATGACCCCTATCGATTCATTATATGACCCCTATCAATGCATTTGTTAACAATGGATGTCTCTAAGGGCCCTATGGCCCCTATGGACATATTTTGTTGGTTCTAATGTGTCAAGAGGTGTCACAGCTTAACATTAGAAACAACCAAATGTGTCCCTATGGGTCCTAGGGCCCCTAGGGACATGTTGTCATGAAATCCATTGAGAGGGATCATATGTTAATGTATGACCCCTCTCAATGCATTTCATGAAAAAATATGTCAGTAGAAGGGCCCTTAAGGATGGATTTAGTTGGTTCTAATACATCGAGAGAGATCACAGGTTAACATTAGAACCTACCAAATGTGTTTCTAGGGGTCCTATGGCCCCTAGGGACATACGTTTTCATGAAATGCATTAAGAGGGGTCATACATTAATCTATGACCTCTCTTGACACATTTCCTGACAACATATGTCTCTAGGGGCAATAAGACCCCTAGGAATGCATTTGGCTTGTTTTGAATGTGTTGAGGGGTCATAGCTTAACCTATGACACCTCTTGACACATTTCATGAAAATGTATTTCCCTATGAGCCTTAGGGACACATTTAGTTGGTTTCAATGTGTTGAGAGGTGTCATAGGTTAACGTATGATCCCTCTCGATGCATTTCATGCCAACATATGTCCCTATGTGCCTTAGGACACCTAGGGACCCATTTGGTTGGTTCTAATACATTGAGAGGAATTATAGGTTAATGTATGACACCTATCAAGGAATTTGACATATATCCCTAGGGACCCTAGGGCCCCTAGGGATGCGTTTGGTTGATTCCAATGTGTTGAGCAGGGTTAACCTATGATCCTTGTTGATCCATTTCATGACAACATATGTCCTTAGGGGCCCTAGGACCCATAGGGACCCATTTGGTTGGTTCTAATGCATCTAGATGGGTCATAGGTTAACTTGTGACTCATATTGATGCATTTCACGATAACATATGTCTCTAGGGGCCCTAGAGCCCCTAGGGACGCATTTTCTGGGTTCTAATGCATCGAGAGGATCATAGGTTAACCTATGATCCCTCTTAATGCATTTCATGACAGCGAATGTCCCTAGGGGCCCTAGGGCCCTTAAGGACACAATTGTTTGGTTCTAATGTGTTCATATAACACTTCTCAACACATTTCATGACAATGAATGCATTTAATGCTCCTAGGGATGCATTTGGTTAGTTCTAATGTGTTGAGAGGGGTGATAGGTTAACCTATGACCACTCTCAAAGCATTTCACAACAACATATGTCCCTGAGGGCCCTAGGACCCCTAGGGATGTATTTGGGTTGTGCTAATGCTTTGAGAGGGGTAATAGGTTAGACTATGACCCCTCTAGATGCATTCCATAAAAATTTATGTCCCAAGGGGTTCTAGGACCCCTAAGGACCCATTTGGTCTGTTCTAATGTGTCGAGAGGGGTCATAAGTTAAGCTATGATTCCTATCACTGAATTTCATGACTCATTTGGTTAGTTCTTAAGTTATGACCCCTTTGGATTCATTTCATGAGAACATATATCTCTAGGTTCCTTAGAGTGCCTAGGAACACATTTGGTTGGTTCCATAATGTTGAGAGGATCATATTTTAATATATGACCCCTCTCAATGCATTTCATGACAATGAATGTCCCTAGGGACCCTAATGATGCAATTGTTTGGTTATATTGTTTTTCTATGACCCCTCTCAACATATATCATGACAACAAATGTCCCTAGGGCAACTAGAAATGCATTTGGTTAGTACTAATATGTTGAGAGGGGTCATAGGTTAACCTATCACCCCTCTCGATGCATTTCATGACAAGATATGTCTCTAGGGGTCCAAGGTCCCCTAGGGACACATTTGGTCGATAATATATAACCTCTCTCAATGTATTCCATGACAATATGTGTCCCTAGAGGCTTGAGGACCCCTATAGACCCATTTGGTTGGCTCCAATATGTCAAGATGGGTCATAGGTTAAGCTATGACCCAAATTGATGCATTTAATGACAACTTATGTCCCTAGAGCACCTAGGGCCCCTAGGGATGCATTTAGTTGGTTCCACTATGTGAAGAGGGGTCATAGGTTAATCTATGAACCTTATCAATGCATTTCATGATAACATATATTCCTCAGGGACCTAAGACCCATAGGAATGCATTTGGTTGGTTGTAATGCATCAAGAGGGGTAATAGGTTAACCTATGATGCCTCTTGATGCATCAAAACAAACCAAATGCATCCCTAGGGGCCCTTAGGGACATTAATTGTCATGAAAAGCATAACCAATCAAATGTGTCCCTAAGGGGCCCTTAGGGACATTTTTTGTCATGAAATGCATTGAGAGGGGTCATATGCTAGCCTATGACATCTCTCGATGCATTTCATGACAATATATTTCCCTAGAGGCCTTAGGACCCCTAGGGATGCATTTGGATGGTTTGAATGCATCAAGAAGGGTTATGGGTTAACCTATGACTCCTCTTGATGCATTTCATGACAATGTATCTCCCTAGGGGTCCTAATCCCTATGGTCCAAGGATGCTTAGGGAACCATTTGGTTGGTTCTAATATTTTGAGAGGGGTCATATGTTAACCTATGATCCCTATTGAAGCATTTCATGACAAAATATGTCCCTAGGGGCCCTAGGGCCCCTAGTGATGCATTTAGTTGGTTCCAATGCATCAAGAGTGGTCATAGGTTAACCTATGACCCCTCTCTATGCATTTCAAGACAATGAATGTGCCTAGGGGCCCTAGGGTGCCAAGGGATGCATTTGGTTTTTTCGAATGTGTAAAGAGGGGTTATAGGTTTCCTCTCAATGCATTTCATAACAACATATGTCCTTAGTGGCCATAGTACACCTAGGGACACATTTAGTTGGTTCTAATATGTCAAGAAGTGTCATAGGCTAACATATGACCCCTCTCAATGAATTCCATGATAATTAATGTCCCTAGGGCCACTCATGGATGCATTTGGTTGGTTCTAATGCATCAAGAGGGTTAATAGGTTAACCTATGACCCCTCTTGATACATTTTATGAAAAAATATGTCTCTAGTGTCCCTAGGACCCTTAGGGACCCATTTGGTTGGTTCTAATGCATCGAGAGGGTACATAGGTTAACCTATGACCCCTGTTGATGCATTACATGACAACATATTAAGAGGGCTCATAGGTTAACCTATTAACCCTCTCAACACATTTGATAACAATGAATTTTCATCGGGGTTGTAGGGTCCTTAAGGACACATTTGGTTGGTTCTAATGCATTGAGAGGGGTTAGAGGTTAACATTAGAACCAAGGACATGTGTCCCTAGGGTTTCTAGGGCCCCTAGGGACATATGTTGTCATGAAATGTATCAATAGGGATGATAGGTTAATGTATGACCCCTCTCGATGCATTTCATAACAACATATGTCCTTGGGATCCCTAATCTAAGACCCCTCTTAATACATTTCATGAGAACATGTTCCTAGGGGCCCTAAGACCCATAGGGACACATTTAATTTGTTCAAATGTATTTAAATGGGTCATAGGTTAACCTATGACCCCTCTCAATTCATTTCATTGCAACGTATGTTGCTAGGGGTCCTAGGGGCCTTAGGAATGCATTTGGTTGGTTCCAGTGTGTTGAGAGGGGTCATAGGTTAACCTATGACCCCTCTCGGTGCATTTCATGACAAAATATGTCCCTAGGGGCCCTAAGACCCCTAGTGACCCAATTTTTTGGTTGTAATACATCAAGATGAGTCATAGGTTAACATATGACCCTTGTCAATGCATTTCATGATAAAATATGTCTCTAGTAGCCCTAGGGCCCCTAGGGATGTATTTGGTTGGTTCCAATGCACTGAGAGGGGTTATAAGTTAACTTGTGACTCATATTGATGCATTTCATGGCTAGAGATGCATTTTCTTGGTTGCAATGCATCAAGAGGATCATAGGTTAACCTATGACCCCTCTTGATGTATTTAATGATAATAAATGTCTCTAGGGGCCCTAGAGACCCTTATGACACAATTGTTTTTTCCTATTGTGTCCCTATGACACCTCTCGATGCATTTCATGACAATGGATGTCCCTAGAGCCCCTCTCAACATATTTCATGACAACATATATCCCTAGTGGCCCTAGGACCCCTAGACATACATTTGGTTGGTTCTAATGCACTGAGAGGGGTCATAGGTTAACCTATGACTCCTTTCGATGCATTCGATGACAATATATGTCCCTAGGGGCCCTAGGATCCCTAGGGACCCAGTTGATTGGTTCCAATGTGTTGAAAGGGGTCATAAGTTAAGCTATGATCCCTATTGACAAATTTCATGACCCATTTAGTTGGTTCTTAACCTATAACCCCTCTTGATGCTTTTCATGACAACATATGTCCCTAGTTGCCCTATAACCCATAGGGACCCATTGGGAATGTGTCAAAAGAGGTCACTAGGGGCCCTAGGAACCTATGACCCCTCTCAACACATTTCATGACAATATTATATTTAATAATAGTATTATTATATTATATATTTTAATATAATAATAATATATTTTTACATTATATAACAATAATAATCATATATATTACTAGATTATATATTTAATAATAATAATAATAATCATAATCATATGTAGTAATAATAATAATGCCCACACTTCTTGAAAATAAATTTCCCTCTAAAAATTTTCTCTAAAATTTTCCTCCAAAATTTCAAATGTGGGTGGTTTTCCTCCTAATTGAAAAATTTGAAGTAATCAAATACCCAATTTCATATTGAGTATCTGATCTAAAATCAGATATCGGATTTGAATTTGGGTATTGTATTAGGCTCAATATTCACCAAACCTATTTGGTTAACCTAAAAAAAGTGTTTGAGAAGGGTTTCATTGATGCTTAGACTTCGAGTAGCCATTTGACAATGTTATTTTCATTGAAATTGAATGAAATTAAAAGAGTTTTTTTTATAACACTCTCAAGATTCCATCAATATAATATCTATGAGATTCTGAGTTCGATAAGTATTTATTAGTTAATTTTCAATGAAGATGATTGTAAAGTGTTGATTGACATACTAATTGAAAAATAACTATAGATTTTAAATAGTGTAACATTTTTTAAATCCAAAAGTTGTGTCACATTCTATGCTTTTCCTAGTATAAGGAAAAAAATAATTGGTAAAGTTTTCAATTATTTAAGGTGGTCAGACATGGGAGATTTTTATTCTAATTTTTTTTTAGTTGAAAATTCATATTTAATTATTTATTTGCAATAAAATTAGCCAAAAATATGTGTCACATCTAAGCATGAGTCAACTTTTTATATCTATAATTATATTTAAAAATATTATCATTTGATTTTGATTAAGGTGGTCAGACATACACCTACTTTTTATTTTTGCCCTAATATTTTTGTAGTACTACATTAAAATTCAAACTTTTGACCAATCAAATATTTTTTCTCTAGATAAGGCCTAGTAGTTTAGAAACTACATTCTATTTCCTATAGATTATTTTGTTACAACTTTTTGATATAAATTCTAGAACTACTTTAAAATTATATCTCAAGTTGACATAACCCTAATTTGCTAGTTTTTCACTACCACTTAAGGCCATAGTTTGGTTGACCATGATGCTGCACATACCCCTATATATTACAATTTCCCAATCATAGACCTATACAATATTTTATTCACCTTAGCTAAATCATCATTCTTTTATAATTTATACGCTATCACCATAGGTGTGCTTGCTATCTTGGAATCTTCCAATCCAAAAGTTTTCAATATTTCTTCTACATATTTTGACTGAGTGATGTATATACTATATTTTATCTAATATACTTGCAAACCCACAAAGAACTTGATCTCTCTAAACATAGACATCTCAAGTTATTTCTTCATTTTTTTCAAAAGCTTTACATAAAGAATCCTAACCTCCAAATATGATATTATCAACAAAAATTTTAGATAGTAAAATAACATTTCCTTTCTCTATCATCAAGTATAGATTGTTGTTACCACTAGTCCTCTCAAATCCAATCTTCACAAGATAATTTTGAAAACTTTCGTACCGTGATCTTGGCGCTTGCTTCAAACTATATAAATCTTTTTGTAGTCAACATACCATGTTTTTTTTGTTAGCATCAACAAATCCTTTTGGCTATTCTATATAGACCTCTTCTTCCAATATGCCATTCAGAAATGTAGATTTAACATCCATTTGATTTACATTAAAACCTTTGTATGTAGAGTAAGAAAGTTGAGTTCTTACTATTATTGTAAATAATTATTGTTTATACTTTAGTTAAGTTTACTTAGGTTAATGTTTTATTTTGTTATTCATTAGGTTAGACACCTAGGAGTTTGCATACTAATATGGGTTGTCTTGTTAACAACACAGGGGTAAGAAACTCTAATTTAGCACATGGTGTCTACAACACTAGAGTTTGCATAATTAACTGAGTTCTCGTGTAGACAACATAGTTATCTACACTCTTAATTAAGCACATGGTGTCTACAAAAAAAATTTATGTGGCACACCTTTGTAGGCTTATTCTCTCATTATCACACTAACTCCTATGCTCAATGGAGGATAATCTACTCTTAGTGGACATGTGTTTAGTTGAGAGGCTTATCATATTGATAACACCTAGACATTCTAGAGGCCTTTATATTTAGGCACTCTTAGTGTTCTTGTACATCAATTGAATTTCATATTGTTATTCTGATCATACTCTATTGGTCTATTTTGTGCTAGTTGTTGAGTTTCTTAGTCTTGGGTGATTTTTCCCTAAGGAAAATTCTTATATTGTATCAGAGCCATAGAGGCATCATTTCATAGCCATTGGAGACCATTCTTACTTCACCTCTCTAAGGACACCTCAATTCAAATCCAAAGTATCCATAGCTATTGGGAGCATCTAGAGCCAAAGCAGACCTCACCATTACATCTGAAGCATCAATTTGGTGAATTTTAACTATAAATTTGATATATTGAACAATAGTCAAAATTGAGGCAATTTTTTTTTTCAAATTGACACTCGAAGGGCCAATTTTCAAATTCGATATGGTCATTTCAAATCTCTGAATTTTCTTTTTCAGATCTATCACTTAATTTTTTTGCAACTATTGTATTTTTCAAATTATTTTGTCAAAAAAAAATTTAGGCCTATTCAAGCTTGTAGATAATTTTAATTGTAGGAATAGGATTATCAAATCTTGGCTCCTATAGGTGGAGTATTCCATCCACAATCCAATGAATATTCCTGCTAATACATGGTGGACTACATAGTGACTGAATTTCCTAAATCCTAATAGTTTAAACATTTCAAGAAAATTTCATTATTTTTGGCCACTTCACAAATCACAGTGGGCACAATACAATATAGGGTGACTCTCATCACTGTTTGAAAAAACTAGCATTTTGGTTATTAAACCACCCTCATATCCTTGTACAGTGGATGTTGTATTAAAATCCTACTCTCACTAACCATTTAATCTCTCTTCACTAGTGATGATAAACTTCTGGCACGTCCACCTTTTTTCTACTAGTCAAAGTGACCACCTTGCCGAATACTTCCCCAATGCCGGTCATCATGGGAATTTTCTAGGCCATGGCCTCCAATGTGGTGTCCAACTATTAGCCTATAGGCTTAGAAACATGGCTTTCTTGCTGAAACTTTGTCATGAATTGACCCTACCATGTTAGCTACCCATGCGGACAACCAATTGTCACGTCAGGTAATGACATAGATAGTCCCTAACCCCACATTAGCTAGTATTGCTCAGTAGGCACATAGTCAAATTGGCCACACCTGGAGGACAACTCAACCCTCCATGTGGACCATCATACACTTGTCCATATTGTGCCAAAAGTATATCAATATAATTTGTACAATCTATACTACCATGTCATCCAGATGACCTTTTTCCACTGACATAAGCCAATTACTATTCTAAATTTGATGGTCATTCAACTATCATTAGCAGGCCAAATTGCACTACCACAATGGTCATTTAGACATAAAATTTAACCTTGTTGGTTGATGATTAGAACCCTCTCTAGATTCATTGCTGATTTGATAGTTTAACTTTGGGAAGCCATATCTTAGTCTTTCAGGCTCCAAATCAAGTGTAATTCTTTTTATTTTGGCTAGAATTTCCTAAAATTTTTAGCAGTGCTATTATTTTATGGGTATGGTCCACTAATTTGTCTAAAATTATAGTTTTTGGTGACTATACTATCCAATCTTACATTTTACAACTTAAATTGCTCAATATGGGATAATTTGGACTCCAAATCAGGCTTAATTTTATTTGAAAGTGAATAATTTTTTGTCTACTTTCTAGATCTATAATCAGATTATAGGCTTGTTTGGACAAAAAAACCACTTTCATAATTAGGTCCTTTGTTGCATTGTAATGCTTTAAGAAAGCTTCAAAATTGTTGTATATCTGAGATACATTGTAAAGTTCCAATTTTGAACTCTAAAAGGAGGTTATAAATAGTAAACTAGAAGTCCACTTAGGCCAAAATTGGCAAGTGGCTATTGTAATCTCTCTAAGCATAAAGTGCCAAAATCTTTTATTTAGGAGGTTTCTTGATTGAGTGAATAGTGGGGGGGGGTGTGCCTATTGGTGTTGTGTTTCTCTTTTGCTATTGCTATCTTTCATTTCTTGCATCATGGAAAATCTTAAGATTCCAAAATTAACACCACATAACTATGCCACATAGTCTATTAAAGAATGGTGTGAATTGATGCATGATGAAGTTTCTCAATATGTAGATGTTTTCTTTCCTAAACCAATAGGTGATAAAGTATCTAAAAGTGATATCAAAGCTTGGTAAAGGTAGATAGGAAATCTCTAAGTGATATTAGCTTAGGGGTTAGAGACAGGATCCTTTGTCAGATCACAAAGTATGATAGATCCAAGGAAACTTGGGGTACCCTCAAAAACCTATATAGTAAAGTGACTAAGGAGGATGTTTGCAAAATTGAAGATGACCTTGTCTCCCTGGATCCTAAGATCTTTGACTCAATACAATATTTTATTATTAAGGTGAATGAATTAAGAACAAAACTTAATGATTGTGATAGTCCTATTGAAGATGACAGGTTGATCTATCTCATTTGTAATATGCTACCATCTTAGTATTGCACATTTGTCTATTATTTCAACACAAAAAACACTACCTTAGGAGCTTCCTATATGAAAATCACTTTTGATGATTATTCTCAATTGTTAGAGAATGAACAAACTATGTTGACAATAATGGGGATTCTCAAGTCTTCAAATCCTAAGGAATTAGTGGCTAATAGTGAGGGTTCTCAAATTTCAGCTAGTCAAAGTTCAAATAAAGGAAAGGGTAAAAAGAAGAAGTGGAAGAATAAAAAAAAAGAGGATATAGAAAATTCAACACCAACATCAAATCAACAATAAGATAGGTTTACTCCTAATACAAACAAAATGTGGAGCATTACTTAGGAGAAGAAAAAGTGTGCCTATTGTAAAAAGATCAGCCATGATGAACATTAGTGTTATCATAAGTAGATTGATGAGTTGAAGAACACCATGAAGATTCACAATGTTCCACTACCTAATGCTTATAAAGAGAAAGGATCTTCACCTTTGGATTCTAAGGGCAAAGGGCATGCTTTACTCCCAAACACTATTAGTTAGGAAGATTAGATCATTGATTCAGTTGCCACACATCTTGTGGGTGCATAAAAGATAGAATTTTCTTCTGTGACACATTCAAAGGTACCTTCAAGGTACCTTTGGATGTACCTTTGGATGTTCCTTTGAAGAAACATTCAAAGGTACCTTCAAGTTCAAGGATGTTCTATATGTTCCTAATCTTACATCCAACCTTCTTTCAGTCTACCAAATGACTCACTATGGAGGTGGAAATAAGGTTGAATTTCTCCTAGACTTAGTGGTAGTGAAAAGCATCAAGGATGACTCTATGATCACAAGATGTGAAGCCAATCATGATTCAAGGCTTTACAATTTCTCCTCCTTTGTGCCAAAATCAAATGAACAAGCCTTGTTATTACATTCTAATGCAAAAAGGAAACCGTGGCATGAGAGATTTGGACATCTCAACTATAGATATCTTTAGCAGCATAGGAACAAGAAAATGGTTAATGGTCTACCTCAAGTCCTATTTTTAGAAGGTGTTTGTCTAGGTTACTCACTTGGAAAACATCTTGAAAAATTGTATGAAAAGGGGAAGTCTTGGAGAGCACAATGTGTTCTTGAATTAGTTCATAGTGATGTAGCAGGCCCATTTTCAATGGCATCATTTTGTAAGTCTTGCTATACACTCACCTTCATAGATGACTACTCTGACTTTACTAGGCTTTTCTTCATGGCTCATAAGAGTAAAGTATTTGAAAGACTTTTCAAATTCAAGGCTCAAGTAGAAAAGTAGTCAGGGAAATCAATCAAAGTTCTTCAAATAGATAATGGGGGGAGTATGTGAACTCAAGACTAATATACTTTTGTACTCAAGAAGGAATTGACCTTCAAAATTTAGTACCATACACACCATAGTAGAATGGTGTTGCTAAAAGGAAAAATAGAACTCTTAAGGAGATGACCACTGGCATGCTACTAAACAAGTCTCTTGATCAAGTATTATGGGCTGAAGCAATGAATTGTGGTAACTGTATTTAGAACAAGATTCCTCATAAAGCTTTGGATGGTGTAACTCCTTTTGAATTTTGGACTATCAGGAAACCTACGGTTAAGCATTTAGAGTCTTTGGTTGTCTAGCATGGGTACAAATACCTCCATAAAAATGCAAGGCATTGGAAGCTCAAAGAAAACCTTGCATCTTTGTTTCATATGCAAACTCACATAAAGCCTACAAGTTAATGGATCCAGAGACACATGACATATTCTATGATAGGAGTGTACATTTTGAAGAAAGTTGTCCAAGCTTTACTTCTTCAACTCCTCCTTCTTCCTCCTTCATTGAAGAGAGTGATAGTG
The DNA here is from genome assembly GCA_028749045.1 of Cupressus sempervirens. Classification (NCBI taxonomy): domain Eukaryota; kingdom Viridiplantae; phylum Streptophyta; class Pinopsida; order Cupressales; family Cupressaceae; genus Cupressus; species Cupressus sempervirens. The sequence continues at coordinate 705,253,774 of CM053785.1, read as the reverse complement.
ATAATAGAGACTTAGAAGATGTTTTTCCTTGACCAAAATAGAGTTGTCAAACAATTGAGGTTGAGGATATACCTACTACATCTTCTTCTAGTTTACTTAGATGTGCTAAGTATACATTGGATGTGGTAGGACCATTGGTAGGGAATCCTTTAGATACAAGGAGGACAAGATAAAAACACAAGTCATTCCCACATGCTTATATTGTAGTTTCCTCTGATCCACAATCATTTAAAGAAGCATCAATTATTCTAGAATGAGATAGAGCAATGGAGTCCAAGAATATAATTCTCTTATGAGAAATGATACATGGAACTTAGTCTCTCTTCCTAAGGGAAGAAAATTAGTTCAGTGTAAGTGGATCTATCAGACACAATTTCTAGTGGATGGAAGTGTTGAACATAAAGCTTGACTTGTTGCAAAAAAAAATTCTTAGGTACATGGCCTTGATTACACTGAGACCTTTGTAATAGTGGAAAAAAATGAATTTCATTCATTTAACACTAGATATAACAATAACTTAGTGGTGGGTTGTTCATTAGATGGATGTGAAATGTGCAATCTTGAATGGTGATTTTCATGAGAATATTTATATGGAGTAGCTACAAGGACTCATACAAGATGCTACATTGGTTTGAAAATTAAAGAAGTCTATCTATGGACTTAAACAAGGTCCAAGAGCTTGGTATTCCAAGATGAATTCTTTCCTTTTCTCAGTAGGGTTCACTAGATGTCATTCCAATCTTAATGTCTACATTCTTCAAAAAGATGATTCACATTTTCTTCTTGTGCTTTATATTGATGACTTGATCATTACAAGGAGCAAAAAATACATGATTGATAGTTTTAAGCCTACTTTGTAGGATAGTTTTCCGATGACAGACTAGGATCTACTATAGTTTTTCCTTGGTATAGAGATACAATCTTCATTAGGGATCAGATTATCACAAACCAAGTATGCTCTTGATTTACTCACTCGATTTTGTAGGAGTAACTACATGGTTGCATCTACCCCATTCCTTTTAGGTGTTAAGTTACAAAGTAATCTACTCCACTTGTTGATACAAATTTGTATAGACAATTGGTTGGAAGCCTCATCTACTTGACACATACATGCCTTAACATCTCATTTGTAGTTGCATGGTTTCTCACTTTATGCAAGAGCCACATGAACTTCATTGGGAGGAAACCAAATTAATCTTGCACTATATCTAGGGTACACATACACTTGGGATACACTATGCAGCTAGTGTAGGACTTCTATTAGTGGTTTATATAGACTCAAAATATGTAGGGGACCTTGATTCTCACAAGTTTACTTCAAGATATATGTTTCATATTGGTTTAGGCCTCATTTGTTGGTAGAATAAAAAGCATAACACCATTTCTCTTTCATCAATTGAGGCTTACTATCAAGGAGCTATGAATGCGGTGACAAAAGCTATTTGGTTAAAAAAAATTCTAAAGAAGTTTGGTTTTGATCTACCCTGACCTATAGTCATCTATTCTAATAACCAGAGTGCTATTGAAATTTCAAATATCTAGTGCAACATCAGCACACCAAACATATTGAGGTTCATATTTACTACATCAAAGAGCTAATTCATGAGTAGGTCATCACATTGTAGTATTGTCCTACAAAGTAGTAGGTAGCCAAAATCTTCACCAAGCTCTTCATAGAGGTCGAGTTTCTTAATTTGTGAGATCTCTTGAGGGTGACCAATTTTTCACCAGGGGGGTCACATGATCCTTCTCTTCTATATAGTACATATCTCTCTTTTTGGAGGAGAAATTTTCTCATGAGGTTTTCCCTCTTTCTCCTTTTGAAAAGAGATTTCATTGTATTTCAGCATTGCATTTGTACTTGGGTACCTAACATGGCCTAGTAGCCGAGACCCATTATGCATTTCATCTTAGCTTTTGTAAGCTTAAATGCATTCCCCTAAGTTTCATTTAAAGGAGTTGTTAGTGTAAATAATTATTATTTATACTTTACTTAACTTTACATAGGTTAATGCATTGTTTTATTATTTATTAGGTTAGACACCTAAGAGGTTGCATACTCATATGGGTTTTCTTATTGATAACATAGGAGCAAGAAACTCTAATTTAGCACATGGTGTCTAAAACAATGGATTTTGCATAATTAACTAAATTTTCATGTAGACAACATAGTTATTCACACTCTTAATTAAGCACATGGTCTCTACAACATAATTTTTCATGACACACCTTTGTAGGATTATCCTCTCATCATCGCACTAACTCCTATGCTCAATGGAGGATAATCCACTCTTGGTGGACATGTGCATAGTTGTGAGGCTTATCATATTGCTTGTTGGTCTGAATTTTCATATGGTAGAAATCCTTTGCCTAGATATAGAAAATTCAGATTTGTCTCCATAAATTGATAAATGGGTTTCTAGCTAAGTCATCCTTTTGTTAGCCTTTGAAAATTTTGTGAGAACCCTATTTTTCAGTCCATTCGTATTTTTTTAAGCGCGAAATGTTTGAATTTTCAAAAAAAAGATGAATATTCTATTGTCTTTTATCTTTTGTGCCCCGAGCTACTTTTCCTCCAAAAATCTCCCAGCCGGCTGATCTAAGTAGATCCACCATTGTTGTTGCCTTGCTATGAAAACATGGGGACTCTTTATGTATAGCAAGGTACCGAGAGTCAAGAAGTTACAAGACGCAACCACAAGATAAAGACATGGTAGTCAAAAAATTGTCTTCTAACTGATCATTCAGTCATGGACACCTGGAAAATGCTGTCAGAATAGGAAAAGGGACCTAGTTGGAGAAAATCAAAAATAAATTCTGAAATGATGATTTTTCTAATGTCTCGCTATCTCACTATCGGAAAAGTTTTCCATATCGCCGTTACCAAAGTAGCGAGGCTCTGTGAAATGAACATCTAGTGGGACCTCAAGTGATGTAGAATGGTGACTAAGACTAAAGTAAAGAATTTGTTGATCACCAGCAGTGCAGAACTTCGTACGTCATCAATGCCTTAGACCCACACCTCACTCATAAAGCATTAAAAAAACTCCAGTCATTCAGTCAAGCTTCAATCTAGGATCCTCGCCATCTCATTATAAAGAGTTACATGATGCTTAGTCTTTGTGACATAGTGAGTGTAAGACCCACTATTCCTTAGGGTACTTGGTGCAGTTTCTCCACCTTCGATTCAATCTCTGATCGACGACAGTCACTGTCTCTCCATTAAAAGTTGCTCGAACAATATCTATAGTGAGATAACAAACAAGGGCCCACCACTATTTTCTAAGCAATACAAGCAACATATCATCCACAAGATCGAGAGTGAATCAATGGCTATCACTATTTCCCTATGGAAATGTGCTCATTCTTTATGTATGGAAAAGTAGCGAGTTGTTGACACGTATCCTCAGTCGCTAATGGATCCAAGCAGATATGCCATCAATGAAAGAGTTGTGTATGTGGGAAATTTTCATTGGATTAGAGGGCCAACTTGTCGAGTGCAACACCTAGTTGTCTTTCTCTATACCCCACAATGGTATATTTTTCAGATTGATAGCAAGGTTTTAAATACTGAAGGTGGTGGCACTCTGCACATTAATAAGATGTGAAAAGTTTTATATGTGGAGTTAATAACAGAGTATAACAGGTAAAATTTTCCAAGTTTCACCTTGCACAAATAAAGATTTTGAAATCTTTTTTGAACGAAGATAATTACTGCAAGGATTGAGATAAATTTGGCATTAGTGTGAAGCGATTGGTTCAAAGATAAATTGTAGAGTTACAAAGAGCAAAAAACTCCAAGTAAGTTCTCATGCCATAGTTTCTGAATAAAAATTCAGTCTTGTATGGTTTAATCAAAGGATGATTCTAAAGAGTTCATTAGATCTTGGGTTGTGGATAGTAGATGGATTACGAGGTAAAAATACTTGGGCTTGAGATTGTAATATCCCACATACTAGTTCAAAATGGTTTGCAGAAAAGAAGTTTTTTGTCCTGTGTAGAAGTATATAGATTTTTGATAGAGGAAAACTAGTAATCTTGAGTGTTTTCTTAAAGTTTCATTTCTTTGAAACTATGGTAAGATGTCATAGTCAAGAAACCAAGGTTCTAAGAAAGATAATGAATGAACTTGGTAAGATAACAGCCCTCTCAATGATAACATCATCCTTTAAACAAATTTTTAAGATATTATAGCCTGATGCCAGGGTAACAAAAATGTGTGAGATCCTGTGCATAGTGTTTTAGAAAGGTGAAGAAGATTTCATACTCACAGGTATGGTCATTCTCACTTTTTGTTGGAATACACCTTTTTTGTGTCAGCGGATGGCAAATTTTGGTCAAAAGGTGGTTAAGAAAGCAGACGTGGCTGGGAAGTAGAAGTTACCCATTTTGTTATATTTGAGAGCCACATTGTCTCCCTGCTCAAGGGTTGAACACTGAGTAATTTTTCCATTATTTCTAAAGCCTAGCATGATCAGTGATGAGTGGGAAGTAAAGATGAATTTCACAAAGTAGTTATCTTGACAAAACCCACGGGTTGAGGATAGAGTGCAATCATCAAAATAGATTTTTTTAGGGACAAACTTAGCAGTTACATGTATGACAGAATCACCATTGGAGTAAAAATCAACAAAAGGAGGTGATAAAAAGAAGCCCTCAAGAGAATGTGTGATTGGCATAACTTCCTACTAGTCATTTTCTTTTTGATAAATGTTTGTGTTTTCCTCTTGTAAGGACATCTGTCAGTCACATTTTCCCTTTGCTTGTTGCAACTCACACCTATATAAGTGAGTTTTCAAGGCAATGTGATGGTCTAAATTCTATTTGTCTAAGTGATACTTAGTCTATCTTTTGTCCGTTATTTTGAGTGAATTCATGGTGTATTTTCTCTATCAAATCTTGAGAATACATGAATATATAATGATCTGTGTTTCTTTTGAAGGTCATTATGAGTCTACTATAAATTGTATACAATTTTCAAGGAAAATGAATACAAATTATGAACTATCCCCATATCAGTTATTTTTGAATCTTTTCTCCTTTTATTCACTTGGTTATCTTGATATTGTATAAGTAAAGGCTTGTGCAATTGAATGCAATCTAGTTAGGTTGTATATCTATTTATCACTACTGTTGATTCAATGGATTAAGTAAAAGCTTTGGTGAATGTGATAAGGTTATTGTAGTAGTGGAAAGGGTTTTGAATGATAAATTTTGATAAGAATTGCTCATAAAATTTTTTGTAAGGAAACAAATTAGATCTAAGAATTTCCTATAGACTCTGAATCCCAATGGATTAGGCATTGGTCAAATTTGATCCAGTTGAAAGAGAAAAGTATCACAAATGGTTGTCAAAAATGAAGAATTAAATCAATTTTACTTTATTTTCTATAGATCTTAAAAGTTGGCTAGTACTTGTCTGCATGGAATATTTTAGCTTCAGTTAGCCACTTTACCGAGAACACCTACAGATCTATAGAAGAATTGTTGGCCATATCTATTTTATGGGATGTGTTCATCAAGTTATCAAGAACTATGTATGTATTCAAGGATTTGAGATGAGAATCAGAATGAAACTAAAAATAATCCTCATATAGTTTTCCCAGTCTTGAATCATCCTTGGGTATACACACCTTGGTTTTGCAGAGCCAGAAGAGTAGAAAACCACCCTTGGTTTTGTTGAAGTTGGGCCCAAATTCTTTGCACATGCAATTGTTAATAAGAATTGGCTAGTCTTTAGATTGTGTGAGTACTGTCATCTAGGTATTAAGAATTTTATTGCTTAGTAGTTTTAAAACACTGACAAAATGGCAACTCAGCTAAGGAGTTAAGATGGCAATCCATTTTGTTAAAAGGACAAGAGTCTCTGGTGTTCATTGAAAATTTTATTCCTACTCTCAATTGGATTTTGCCCATCCGAGTCACCAACAAAATGGTGACTCTACTGGGGAGATAAGATGGCAATCCATTTTGTTAAAAGGACAAGAGTCTCTGGTGTTTATTGAAAATTTCAATCCTACTCTTAGTTGGGTTTTTCCCATTCAAGTCACCAACAAAATGGAAACTCTGTTGGGGAGATAAGATGGTAATCCATTTTGTTAAAAGGACAACAGTCTCTGGTGTTCATTAAAAATTTCAGTCCTACTCTCAGTTGGGTTTTGCCCATCCGAGTCACCAAAAAAATGGTGACTCTATTGGGAAGTGTATTGAATCTATGTGATAGAAAAACCTTGAGAATTTGAAAAGGAGATTTTATACAGCAGGAAAAGGGCATGAAAAATTTACAACAATAAGTTCTTTGATGTCTTTTTCTAGATTTTTTACTTTACCTTCATGCACCCCAGTATGTTTTATATAGTTGCAGTAGTATTCTTCAAGATTGAATGTAGATTGTGTTGTCATTAAGTGTTATTTTCAATCAATTTAGTTGATTGTGGTTTTCAGAATACTGCTATAAGATCATAGTCAGAATTTTTGAATAAAGGTTTCTCTCTTCTAATTATGTTAAAGATTTGCAAAATTTTACAAAGTTGAAAATTTAGTTTAGATCTATAGTATTATGAATCATTGTTTAATATCTTTCTCACAATAGTGAGTGGTGACTCTATCTAAAGGATCTCTGAACCAGTATAGATTGGTTACCTAAAATTGTTTTCAAGAGTTTTCAGTTGAAATAAGTAGATCTGAGAGTTGTGTGAATTTTCAAATGAGAAGAGAGATCTATATAATTTTCTAACCAGTAAGTTTCAAAGTGTTGTTTGATTTGCTATTAAAATTTTTTGAAATGATAAATGCAAATCACTACTGTGATTTCATTTCTCTCCTTAAGGAGATGGCAACTCTATAAGGTTATGATCTGTGGTGTGAGGAATTCATGTTAGCACCAAGCCAATCAGTAGATCAATGGTTTCATGCAACAACATTAAAGGTATTCCCATTTTCATGTATTTTCTTTTCATGAAAATTGATTGTTATACAAATGTTTTCTCTGTCAAGTGAAGTTTCAGCACTAAGAAGAGGAGAATGGTTTTGAGGTTATACATTTCATTAGATTAGTTTTAGTTGATTGTTTTTGAAGTGTTGAAATGTATTTCAGAAATTGAAATGGGTAGAAGGGTATAGATCTATTGCAAAATATAAATTAGAAGTTGTCAAAGCTAAATGAGGTTCAAATTTGTTAAGAATGTCAAGATTCATTTCATCTAGTATGCAGCGAGTTAATGAAATTCCTAGATCCATTTCTACCAAGCAGTATATAACATTAAGTTTTAATGGTATTCATGGTTTCCCAAATGTCATTTCCAATGATGTTAGAAAAAGTTTGCCGAAGTTCAGTGGAAACCATCTAGTTACAGCCAGTCACCATATTGAGTTGTTTTCTGATTTGATGGGTGATTACGAAATTGCTCATGAGGACTTAAATATGAAGTTATTTGTTCAAACCTTAGAAGGTGATGCTAGAGACTAGTTTTCTTTTCTGCCAGCATGTTCTATTTCATCTTGGGGTGAATTGCATTCTACCTTCATAGAGCAATTTGGAGAAAGGGTAAGTGTATCTGATTCTTATGATAAGTTCTTGAAGATTCATATTCAGAGTGATGAACTTGTCTGTCATTTTAACATCAGATTTACAAGAGTTTTGAATGAAATCCATAAGAATTATAGACATGATGATCAAATGTGTTTAGTAATTTATTTTGATGCATTTGACAAGAAAATGAATTATCTAGTAAGGGATAAAGAACCATAGACATTATATCAGGCTTTTGTGACCGCTAGGGATATTGAAAATAAGTTGAGATATGGATTGACTAAAGGTAATTTTACTATGTATGACTACCAGTATAAGGTATTTGAAAGAAAGGATGAATGTGGTGTTGGTGCTTCAGTTTCAAATAAGCATATCCATACCCCTGCTGTAGGTTTTAATCAAATGGAAAATTTTGATCAAAATATGTGTATAGGTAAGGTTAGCTTGACCTTATAAGTGACAACACACATGTTCATGATGCTACAGCAATAGGATGTATCTTAGACTTTGATAGGGTTCAGCAATGTGTTGATATGGAAGATCAAAAATTAGTTATATTAGCAAGTTCTTGTGATGTTGATTGTATATATGATTATGTTGCTAATGAAGTTCCTGTACATCTAGATCTCAGTTTTGTGCAAATGAGAAAACTGAGAGTTATCTTTCTGATCATGGACCTGATGTTGCTGATCTAATAGACCATAAAGAGATAACACAAGATGATAAGGTTGATCAGCAAAATGTCCAAGAAATGAACTATCTTACTGAGAGATGGCATTATGTTGAGAATGTTTTAGAAATTGAAATGGAAAAATATGCATCTCAACATGAGGATGAGGAAGTTAAAAGTCATGTTTCAACTAATTATAATAAAGTCGCTGACCTAGTGTATTGTGAAGAGGCATCATGTGAAGACAATGATGAGAGAGGTTACTCTAGTCAAGAAGAGGAAAGTTCTAATATGTTTTCATCTTCATATGAATTAGATAAAAATTGGGAGGAAGAAAGCAATGCCAGAAGTGAGTACTCTTTGGTTAGTAAAGGTATGAATCCTTCTTTTGAATCTGAAAAGGAATGTGCATCTCAATTTTTGTGTTACACAAATCAGTCAGCAAATAAAAAATATGAAAGTGATTTATCCACAAAGTATGAAGATAAAGAGATGGTGAAGTTAGTTGATGGTAATAACTTTGAATATGAAGATTTCAGGGAAGAGTTGTCAAATGCTTTTATATTAGACAATAAAGATCAAGCATATAGTGGGATGTTTAGGAATGAATCAAGGTCTATTTGTAATGGTCATTCTAAAAAAGATAATGAAGAGGATGAAATTATGGACACTATATATTTGGTGGAAGAAATAGATAGGGAGTCTTCATATCATTCTGACTTTACTTCATACGATGAAATTTTCCATGAGGATAAAATGGGTAGTGAATTTAAAGTATATGACAACATTCTATATGATGATGCTTGTGAGGATGACCAACTCATGTTGTGTCATAATGCTCAAAAGGGATGAATGCATGGAGTCATTAACCCATTGTTTGAAGAAGACCTAGAAAGTCTAGATTTAGTTGAGAATGAGTTCAATGATGATACATTATCTTACTGTTGTGAGAGATCAAATTATTCTACTTCTAGATATGATGGCAAAAGTGTTGATGAGATTGCATCTTATGAAATTGGTAACAAGGTGTTTTATGAGGGTGTTGTTGAAAATCAGCATGCACCTTGTAATGAATTTTATGATAAATATTCTAATAAGATGACTAACCCACTTGCTAATCTCAAAGAATCATTTGAAGATCTTGGATTAGTTTTAGTTTCTAACATTGATGACATGTATGAGTACCAGTCAGATTGTTCTTTAGAGTACCATTAGGATATGCACATGGATACATAATTGGAAGGTTTGAGTGATCCTTTTCCTCAAGTTGAATATGAAACTTTCATATTTAAGATTGACAACATGCATAAGTCATTAAGTAAAGAGGATTTTCAGTTTGGTATGTTTAAGAGTGCTGATCAAAACCTTTATAATGAGCAAATGGTTGCAAGTGAATTTAGTTTTTATATGCATTATGGAGGTGAAGTTGTAGTTTCAGTTTTATCAAGAAAGTTGATTCATAATACCAACTTGATTGGTGAAATTGATGAAAGAAATATTTTTATTTTACCTCATACATGTTTAGATGAGAATCAAATTTATGATAGAGTTAAAACTTTTTTTGAATTTTGATGGCCTGGGGCCATCATTTTTGCATAATCCTAGTGATAGCTTCTTGATTTTGGTAAAGCTATATGAGAGGAAAACTTTGGGAGTCTATGTGTGGTCTGCTTCTCCCAAAAATTTTGAGCCCTCACTTGAATCTAGAGAATTCAATGTCCCCATACAGAGCCACTATTGGTCTAAATTTTTGTACGGTAGAAATCCTTTACCTAAATATAGAAAATTCAGAGTTGTCTCCATAAATTGATAAATGGGTTTCTAGCTAAGTCATCCTTTTGTTAGCCTTTGAAAATTTTGTGAGAACCCTACTTTTCAGTCCATTCATATTTTTTCAAGTGCAAAATTTTTGAATTTTCAAAAAAAAAGAGGAATATTCTATTGTCTTTTATCTTCCATGCCCAGAGCTACTTTTCCTCCCAAAATCTCCCAGCCATCTCATCTAAGTAGATCCACCATTGTTGTTGCCTCGCTATGAAAACATGGGGACTCTTTATGTATAGCGAGGTAGCGAGAGTTAGGAAGTTACAAGACGAGACCACAAGATAAAGACACAATAGTCAAAAAATTGTCTTTTAATTGATCATTCAGTCACAGACACCTGGCAAATGCTATCAGAATAGGAAAAGGGACCCAATTGGAGACAATCAGAAATCGGCAACGGAATGATGATTTTTTTGATGTCTTGCTATCTCACTATCGAAAAAGTTTTCCATATCGTTGTTAGCGAAGTAGCAAGGCTCCATAAAATGAACATCTAGTGGGACCTCAAGTGACATAGATGGTGACTAAGACTAAAGTAAAGAATTTGTTGATTGCTAGCAGTGAAAAAATTCCTATGTAATCAATGCCTCAGACCCATGCCTCACTCATAAAGCATTCAAGAAACCCCTATCGTCTGATCAAGCTTCAATCTACGATCCTTGCCATCTCACTACAAAGAGTTGCATGATGTTTAGTCTTTGTGACATAGTGAGTGTAGGACCCACTATTCCTTAGGGTACTTGGTGCAGTTTGTCCACCTTCGATTCAATCTCTAATCAATGGCTATCGCTGTCTCACCATAAAAAGTTGCTCAAACAATATCTATAGCGAGATAGCAAATGAGGGACCATTGCTATTTTCTAAGCAATACAAGCAACATATCATCCACAAGATGAAGAGTAAATCAATGGCTATCACTATTTCGCTATGGCAATGTGCTTGTTCTTTATGTATGGTGATGTAGCAAGCTATTGACACATATCCTTAGTTGCTAATGGATCCAAGTAGATATGCCATTAATGAAAGAGCTGTGTACATGGGAAATTTTCATTGGATTAGAGGGCCAACTTGTTGAGTGCAACACCTAGTTGTCTTTCTCTGTAGCCCATGATCGTATGATTTTTAAGATTGACAGCAAGGTTTTAAATATTGAAGGTGGTTGCACTCTGCACATTAATAAGATGTGAAAAGTTTCACATGTGAAGTTAATAATAGAGTATAATAGGTAAGATTTTCCCAAGTTCACCTTGCATGAATAAAGATTTTGAAATCTTTTCTGAATGAAGATAATTACTACAAGGATTGAGATAAATCTAGCACGAGTGTGAAGTGATTGGTTCAAAGATAAATTGTAGAGTTACTAAGAGCAAAAACCTCCAAGTAAGTTTTCATGCCATAGTTTTTGAAAAAAAATTCATTCTTGTATGGTTTAATCAAAGGATGATTCGAAAGAGTTCATTAGATCTTGGGTTGTGGATAGAAGAGGGATTACTAGGTAAAAATATTTGGGCCTTGGATTGTAATATCCTACATACTAGTTCAAACTAGTTTGCAGAAAATAAGTGTTTTGTCTCGTGTAGAAGTATATGGATTTTTGATAGAGGAAAACTAGTAATCTTGAGTGTTTTCTTAAAGTTTCATCTCTTTGAAACTATGGTAAGATGTCATAGTCAAGTAACCAAGGTTTTGAGAAAGATAATGAATGAACCTGGTAAGATAACAACCCTCTCAATGGTAACATCATCCTTTAAACAAAGTTTCAAGATATTATAGCCTGATGCCAGGGTAACAAAAATGTGTGGGATCCTGTGCATAGTTTTTCAGGAAGGTGAAGAATATTTCATACTCATGGACATGGTCTTTCTCACTTTTAGTTAGCATGCACCTTATTTGTGTCAGTGGATGGCACACTTTGGTCAAAAGGTGGTTAAGAAAGTAGACATGGCTAGGAAGCAGAAGTTACCCATTTTGTTATATTTGACAACCACATTGTCTCCTTGCTCAAAGCTTGCACACTAAGTAATTTTTCCATTAGTTTTGAAGCCTAGCATGATCAGTGAAGAATGGGAAGTAAATATGAATTTCACAAAGCAGTTGTCTTGACAAAGCCCATAGGTTGAGGATAGAGTGCAATCATCAAAATATATTTTGTCAAGGACAAGCTTAGCAGGTACATATACGACAAAATCACTATTGGAGTAAAAATCAATGAAAGGAGGTGATAGACAGAAGCCCACAAGAGATGTTTGATTGGCATAACTTCCTATTAGTCATTTTTTTTTTGAAAAAGGTTTGTGTTTTCCTCTTGTAAGGACATCTATCAGTCACATTTTCCCTTTGCTTGTTGCAACTCACACCTATATAAATGAGTTTTCAAGGCAATGTGATGGTCCAAATTCCATTTGTCTAAGTGATACTTAGTCTATCTTTGGTCAATTATTTTGAGAAAATTTGTGGTGTATTTTCTCTATCAGATCTTGAGAATGCATGAATATACAATGATATGTATTTCTTCTGAAGGTCATTCTGAGTCTACTGTAAATTGTATACAATTTTCAAGGAAAATGAATAAAAATTATGAACTATCCCCATATTAGTTCTTTCTGAATCTTGTCTCCTTTTAATCACTTGGTTATCTTGATATTGTATAATTAAAGGCTTGTGCAATTGAATGCAACCCAGTTAGGTTGTATATTTGTTTATCATTGCTGTTAATTCAATGGATTAAGTAAAAGCTTTGGTGAATGTGATAAGGTTGCTGTAGTAGTGGAAAGTGTTTTGAATGATAAATTCTGATAAGAATTTTTCATAAAAAATTTTGTAAGGCAACAAATTAGATCTAAGAATTTTCTATAGACTCTAAACCCTAATGGATTAGGCACTGATCAAATTTGATCCAGCTGAAAGAGAAAAGTATCACAAATGGTTGTCAAAAATGCAGAATTAAATCAATTTTACTTTATTTCCTGTAGATCTTAAAAGTTGGCCAGTACTTGTCTACATGGAATATTTTAGCTTCAATTAGCCACTTTTGCTGAGAACACCTATAGATCTATAGAAGAATTGTTGGCCATATCTTTTTTATGGGATGTGTTTATCAAGTTATCAAGAACTTTGTATGTATTCAAGGATTTGAGATGAGAATCAAAATGAAACTAAAAATAATCCTCATATAGTTTTCCCATTCTTGAATCATCCCTAGGTATACCCACCCCAGTTTTCCAGAGCCAGAAGAGTAGAAAACCACCCTTGGTTTTGTTGAAGTTGGGCCCAAATGCTTTGCACATGCAATTGTTAATAAGAATTGGCTAGTCTTTAGATTGTGTGAGTACTATCATCTAGTAATTAAGCATTTTATTGCTTAGTAGTTTTAAAACACCAACATTGCTAATTCCTTTTAGACATTCTAGAAGCATTCTAGATGCCTTTATATTTAGACACTCTTAGTGTACTTTCACATCAATTGAATTTCATATTTTTATTTTGAGCATACTCTATTTGTCTATTTTGTGCTAGTTGTTAAGCTTCTTGGTCTTGGGTGATTTTTCCCTAAGTCACATTATTACACTTACTCCTTCTAGTCTTGGAATAGGAGTGAATGTTTCTCCATTGTATATCCCTTCTTCTTGTGCATACTCATTGCAAACTAATCTTTCCTTATTCCTTGTGAGTTTTCCATTTTCATCTAACTTATTTCTATACACCCACTTACTATCAATCACATTTTTATATTCTTGTCTGGGAACTAGAGTTGATGTCTTGATCTGTAAAATCTTCTCTTTCATTGCTTTACTCCAATCCACATCTTCTAAGGCTTCTTTCACTATCTTAGGTTCATGCGTGCTAAGAAAACATGTATCATTTCCCAATCTATTTCTTGTGATCATCTTGAATCTTTATCTCCAATAATTTTTGTGGTATGGTGACTTCTTTGGACATACTTTAACACTTTTGGATCTACTCTACTTTACTCATTTGGTATTTCAACTTTTGAGTTGCTATGTACTTGTCTATCAAGAAATTCAATGTCTCTTTCATGTACACTAATCGTAGTATCAAAATGTTCCTCAACTTCATTTTGTAACTTGGCACCTAATTGTATCTCAGTTCCTAAGTGCGACTTAACATTCATTGTATATGACTCGATAGTCACTCAAACTTTCTATTGATTTGCAACTTGATTTACATCATCTTGATTAGCAAGAATGCCTTCATAAAAGTATACAAATGGTTTGTATTCATCTGGTTCCTTCATAGGTTCAATCTAATTTACTTTTATATATTCATAAAATTTCACATTTTAACTTTCCACAACTTTTTTAGTGATATTATTTAAACTCTTTTGAGATTTATTTCTTATGGAATAGCCAAGGAATATACCTTCTTCAATTTTTACATGAAATTTACCATTTCTAAGACCTTTGAGAATATAAAAATTTCTTCCAAATACCTTAAAATAGTTTACATTAGGTGAGTATCCATACCATAGTTCAAAAAGTTTTGAATGAGTACTTTTCTGACTTGCAAACGATTGAAGGTATAGAAAAATATACTTATAGCCTCTCTCTAGTATTTTGAAGGAATATTATTCTCCATAATGAGTGTCCTACCATAGTTCATTACAAATCTATTCTTCCTTTTAGTAGTTCCATTTTGTGGAGTAGGGGTTCTAGGAGTAGATGTTTTCCTTTTGATTCCTATATCATTACAAGACATCTCAAACTCATTTGATGCAAATTCTCATCCTCTGTTAGATCTCAAACATTTCAAAGTTTTACCAATTTCCTTCTTAACTCTTTCTATGTACCACTTAAACATTTTGAAATAATCATATTTCCATTTTAGAAAGATAACTACCATTATCCGAGAATAATCACTAACAAATAACATAATGTATTTATCACCTTTGTATCTTTGCACATCAATAGGTCCAAAAAGCTTTGTATGAACAATATTAAAAATTCCTTTAGAGGTGTGACTCTTACTCTTAAAACTAGACTTTTTCATTTTGCCTAATTAACATTGTTTGTAAATTATATTGTCAGGTTTTGTCAACTTAGGAAAACCTTTTACTCTTCTCATGTTAGTGATACTAACCAAGTTATCAAAATTAACACAACATAAATTATTGTGTCATAACTACACATCATCAAATTCTATAACCAAACAAGTAGCATCATCCATATACGGATAGGATAGATTATCTCTAGTTTGATCACCTTTTCCCATTAGTTTCCCATCAGTATCACATATCTTAGCAATCTTGTTCTGAAACTCAACCTTGCAACCTCAACTATTCAATTGTGTCACACTCAACAAATTAAAGTTCAATCCTTCAACATAATAAGCATTGTGACATAAATTATTTTATGTGGGTTTGATAGAATCTTTTCCTCTTATCAGATAGGGTGCATCATTATCAAACCTTATACTATTTCCATCATAATAATTCAAGGTAATTAAATTACTTTTAATTCTAGTCATGCATTGTGAACACCCACTATCAATGATCCATCTGTCATTCTTGTTCATACAAGACACTAATACAATTGCCTCATCCTCACTAGAATCATCATTCATTACAACATACACCACTTCATCATCATGATCATCAGATCCATCTTTGGTTTCCTCTTTTGCAATGTAGCAAGACATATTACCTTTGTCTTTATAATCTTTGGTGTCCTCATCTCTTCTACTATTACTTGTCTCCACCTCTATAGTGCTAATGTTAGATTTATTTTGACAAAGGAGTGTCAATACACTTAAGCCATTTACTTAGTTCATGCAAAACTATTAATATATGCCAAACACAACATATAAATATTAGACCAAGCCAAGTTGCAATGAGTGCCAAGTCACTCATGTGCCGAGTCAGTCAAATGTTGAGCATATAGACCATACCGAGTGATTTAGGAGCTAAGTAAATAGTGGATGCCAAGTAATTTAGATACTAAGTCACAATATTCAAAATAGTGCATGCTGAGCATCAAAGACTTCATATGTCAAGTGACATACTTTTGACAGATTTGTTTGTAGTGGACAAACAACTATTTAAACCATTGTTGAGCTGACTTAAAGATAGATTTCAATATTTTGTAGATAAGGACAAATATCTATTTGGATTCCCTATACAATTACATGCAACCAAATAAAAAATGGGAAGGATTAAGTAGCAAAATAGATGAATCTCAACCTTAGATTCATACCTAAATGTATGCTACCTAAGTCTTCTTAAAGTGGAAAAAACCCTAAACTCAAAAGATAGAAGAGAGTGAATGTGGAAGGTACTAAAGGAGTGAACAAGATATTTTGCATGTAGAGCATATAAGGTGACTTGGAAGAAAGAACAAATTGCAAAATCAATTAGAGAAGAATAGAGGATAAAGAAAATGATACAACGTTGAGAAATCTAATCAAGAAAGATAAATTAGGAATCGTTTATAAGTGATCTATTATCAGGGGAGCAAGTTCCAATCACAACATCTATGTTGAGCCATTTTAACAAGTGATTTTAGTTAAATCTCTTATCTAGAGTAAACCTAATAGGCTGCATGAAATTCTTTAATGGGGTGCTTACTAAGTTGTAAGTTGAATTCCTCTAGCAAGGGACACTTCTAATAGGGTGTTGAAATCCTCTAACAAGGTGATACCTAATAGTCTTTGTAAGCCTTTAATAGGGTAGACATTTTTTAGGGTAGATCAGGTTTCATGATCAAAACATTGTAACCTTCATTGGTTACACTTTATTACTACTATAGTGAAGATTTGTGGGTTTCATCCCGACCCCAGTTTTACCTTCTCACTTGGAGGATTTTTGGGTAATCATATCTGGAGTTATGTGTGTGAATGCTTACATGGTTATATATTTGAGATGTATGTGCTTTACATGTTATTTCAAATTACTTGTTAATGCATGGGATGGATGAATGGTGAAAGTTTTATGGGTCCAATGTCAAACTACTGATTCACTCCCCCCCCACACCCCTCTCATAATTTTACTCTTTCCAATTATAATTCCAGCAATTGGTATCAGAGCTTTGTTCTCTAAAAGAGAAGCTTTGCAACTCTAAGGAAAGATCTTGAAATGGAAGTCTACAAGTTGGGAAAAGAGTATTTAAAATTAGGAGATTGAAATACATCTCATACTACATAGAAGGAAAGAGATTGCTATTGTGGAAAATGACACACTATAGAAAGAAATAGACACTACAAAGTTTTTTCTACATGGTGACTCTAATAAATTTGTTGCAGTAGTTTTAGATTTAATTGAATAAAATAGAATACAAGATTAGGAAATAAAAAAACTCAAGCTAGAGTAGGAATCACAAGCTATACTTCTATGTGAGGTGACTGAATAAAAGAAGAAACCTATGGAAGATAAGGCCATGATTGAAGAAGACAAAAGAATTCTGACCAACAGACTAGAAGAGAAGCCAATAGAGGTAACCAATATTTCGAACATGCAATTGGCTATCTAAGTAAAATTATGAATGCCAACTATGAATTGAATGTCAAAGATATTGAGATAACTACATTGCAGTTGTAGAATGAAAAATTGCAAAGTGACCTAAAGAGAGAAATAGAATTTTCTGAAAGTTTCAACAAGCCAAATGAAATCATCAAATACTTTGAGCAATTATTGAGATCCCCTAGATCCAACAATGATACATTATGATTTGGCTACACAAGCACTAAAGAAGGAGAATCATCCAAAGTTATAGAAGAAAGGAACACCAAAGTTAAGAACTCCAAACCTACTTTCCATAATTGTGGTAAGAAAGTACATGCTTCTAATATGTGTAGGAGCAAGATTACAAATCAAAATCTCAAGGCTAAGAAGATGACTTATTGTCATAAGTACAAAAACCAAGGTCATTAGACACATGAATGCAGAATAGGACCATGCATACACAAATATTTGAAGAATTGCTACAATTGTTAGAAGTATGGACATGGAGCTTTTGAATGTAGATCCAACTCCATGTGGTCATCAAACAAGCCAACAAAGGTACAAAAAAATGGAAACTCTTATAATTAGATTTATAAGAAAAGATATAGTTGTCATTATTGTCAAGAATACAGACATATCCTTGAGAATTGTATTAGGACACACTTCAATGGTAATTACAAAACATGGCTGAGTCAAACTACATGCTTTAGATGTTTGAAGATTGATCACATCAATAGATATTGTCCAACTAGGTCAAAGGCACCAAGTTGTGAATTTAATAAAGGTAACGGCAAGATAGACATTGAATAAATCAAAGAAGAGATGAACATGGTGTAGAGGCACCTAAATTTCAAGAAGACAAAGATATAAAAGCTAGAGAAGCCATTTGTAATAAGTTGTCAAAGGAGGTATTAATATGATAAATAATGTAAAAATATTTATTTAATTGGTGAATGGATCTATTAGCATCCATCTAAAGACATTTGAGTCATACTGTTGGTCTAGGTTGGGTTTGTATGAAAGTTGAAATGTAAAAATGCATAAAATGCATAAAACATTGTCAAGAATGCAAAAGGGTCAAAAGAATGTAATGGGTTGGTTTAAAGGGTGGTTTAGAAGTTATAACCAACTAAAAAATCTATAAAAATTGATGTAAGGTCAAACCAAAGCATTAATGAAAGGAATAGATACATTTTGAAACAAATTTGGTAATATTCTGAGTTGTTATTTTGATTGGTTTTCAGTTTTAGTGTTGGTTCCAGGTCTTGTACGGACATGTACAGCCTGGAAACCATATAAATTTTGTATATTTGGATAGATAAGTGAATAAAATTTCTTTTGGCTTTAGTTTGGATTTTTTTCATTTAGAAATGAAGAAGTTATGCAGGTTTTGGAAAAGCTTGTAAATTGCAGATTTGAGAATGCCCAACTACAGTCAGATTGAAACGTTTGGTACAGGAATATTTTGGAAAATAAAGACCTCTAAAAATATTAATTGGAAAGATACATGAATTAAATTTCATTTCCTTTTGTTTTGGGTTGTTTTTATATAGATTTGTGAAAGTTATGAAGATTTGAGTGAAAACTGGTTTTTAAATGCCTTCAATGGTGTTGCAGGCAAAGATTTGTGCTTATGAATTGATTTATGTATTGGATAAATTAATGGATTACATATTTGGAAACTAGACTCACAAATGGATGATGTGGAATTGGTTTGGGGTTATTTGAATTTGTTTTGTGAACGTTATGTGATGCCCTAGGCAGGTTTACCAGTTTTGTTTCTGGTTTATGACAGAAAATATGGGTCTTGGTTCAGAGTACATAATTTATAATATGCTTATTGGATTTGTCTCATCTTTGAATATTTTTTACTATAACTAGTTTGGAACAATTAATACAAAGGGGTTTTCAAGAAGATATTTAGAACTAAAGTTATGAACAATGCAATCAGACATAGCAATCTGATTGTGTGAGTGAAGATGTTGTTTTTATTGGTGTATAATGTCAGGGTTCTTTGTTGTAATCTTTGAGATGTTCTTGGTTCCTTGAGGGTGTACCAGCCTATTGTGAATCCCTTGAGTTGAACTAAGATTCCTTGAAGATAAATACAGAGGGCTCTGCATCAGAACAAGACATATAAAAAGAAAGATGTTTGTAGTACATCAAATGGAGCAAGAATCACTTCACCCAATGGGTCAAGTGATCACACCCCATCAAACTAGACAAACAAGGAGTATGCACAACTGACATTTGAAGGTTATATCATGCATCAGTTCCAAAAGAAGATAGTACTAAAAGGAATACACTAGTATAAGTGAATATTAAGGATGTCATTAGAAATCCAAGACAAATATTTAAAATTTTCATGTTGTTTCCAAGTATGAAAAATTTCCTTATGTGCCAAGTGGAATGTTAGTTGATGCCTAGCTCTTAGACTAGTTAGTGGATGTTGAACTCATAGTAGCTGTTGAGTGATGAAAATATCAATAGATGTCTAATGATCTTGAAATATAGTTATTGCCAAGCTTATAGCTATGTAAGCACTTAGTATCAAATGCAAGGTTTTCGAAGGGTACATGAACAATTTGAGCTCATTTTTCACCATTTTGAAATTCAAAAGGAGAAAGAAGAGTTAGAAAAGACCTAGAAATTTGTTAGAAGAAATTGTAGAGGATTTTTGTAGCAATTCATTGCAAGTTCATTAGATTTCAAAAGGTATTTATCAAGAGTTGAGCTATGCAGTTTAAAATTTTCATAAACCCTAGCTTGTCACAATGGCATTTAGTTGAAAAAATGTTGAAGGGAAGGATGTTTTAAATGTTTATCTAGTCATTAATAAAGTTAAGCAACCTATATTTAAGGGTATGTGCAGGATCATGGTCAACCAAACTATGCTCTTAAGTGGCAATAAAAAATTAGAAAATTAGGTATATGTCAACTTAACATGCAATTTTCTACTTGTTATTAACTTTATATAAAAATTTGAGAGAAAATAATATCTACCAAATTGAATCTAGTTTCTAAACTACTAGGACTTATTTCAAAAAAAAAAAAAATTGATTGGTCAAAATTTTGAATTTTAATGCACTATTACAAAAATTTCAGATCAAAAATAAGAAGTAGATGTATGTTTGACCACCTTAATCAAAATCAAATGATAATATTTTTAAATAATATGCTAGATATAAGTAATAGACTCATGCTTGGATGTGACACATATTTTTGGGTATTTTTATTCTAAATAAATAATAAATAATTAATTTTTGATTTAAAAATTTTTTGAATAAAAAAACTCTCATTTTTTTTCCTTATAGTAGAAGAAATATAGAATGTGATGCATCTTTTGGATTTAAAAAATGTTGTACCATTTGAAAGTTATAGTTATTTTTCAAGTAGTGTGTCAGTCATCACTTTATACGTAACTCCATTAGAAAATAAGTAATAAATACTTACTAAACTCATAATTTGACAAACCTTACATTTATGGAAAGATAAGAACATTCTTATGAAACCATTTTCATTTCATCAAATTTTGGTCAAAAAAAAGTCATTAGCTACATGTTTGAAGTAAAAATCACATAAAAATAGGCCAAAAGCACATTTTAAAGATGTTTTTAAAGTTGACCATCTAAGTTTGGTATCAAAAAATATAGTAGACCTTATAAAGATATTAATTATTTTAATTTATTATCAGGGTGGGTGGGAAAAAAGTTGGAATATATTTTGAAATGGTTTGAGATATTTCAGAACTATAGATTTTTTAGATTGCCACTTTTTGGCACACCATGACCTTACACATACCCTTAAGTCCATTCTTGACATTGCTTAAAAATAAGACACATTTGGTGCATTGTTTATGATCCTACCAAATGTGATAATGGTGCAAGATGTAAAGAAATGCAACAATTGCAAGATAGGAAGCATAGGAGACATGGAAATAAGAAGTAAATACAATAGATTGTGTGAGAATGATATTTTGAAAGAGGAATAAAAAATTGTTGAGAAAAAGGGTTTAACACAAGCCCTAGATTTTCAAAATGTATAAAAAAGTTAGTGGATAAATATTGTACTAAGAAGAATTCATGATGGTTCCTTGTGGTTGGAAAGAGGACCAGTCAAGATTACCAAGAGAATAATTTATAGGGTTACTGGCTACCCAACCCTAGATTGGCAAACCAAGAATGCACAATGAAAGTTTGATTCTATACTATTTTTCATATTATTTTATGTAAAAAACACATTTTTCTCCTTTGGAATAGTAGGATTTAAAATTAACAAGTTAGTTGCAGTAAAAATCGGGGAGTATATTGAGCAACTAGGAGAAAACTTTGAATCCATAATGACAAGTCAATTTGATGATTTCATGAAGTCAATGAAGGAAAGGATGAGGATACTAGTTTTCTTAGTGGAGAAACATTATAATGATATATTTTTTCTTGTTGATGTTGACTACACATATGTACAAGCTACCACACCAAGGGTAAGATGGTTGAGACCCTTAGGATATGAGATAAATGTAGATGAAGCCTTAGCAACTATCATAGTTCTACTTGTAAAGGAAGTAGATAAGATTGAAAACGTATTTGGAAATTATGTGATTGTGAAATCAAAGATTACCATGGAGTTGAAAACTACATCAGCCATTAAGAAGAAGGATATGCTAGTGATGAAATTAAAAGCCAAATTTGGAGAAGCTAGAGGATAAAGAGGAACATGAACCTCAAACTCAAAAACCTCTTGCATTGACACATGGCATGGGAGAAGAAACAGAAGAAGAAGAAACTAGAGGTACTAAGGGAAAAGAAGTTGAGGAAGCACCTACTCCTATAGAGTCAAAGAAGAGGAATGAAAAGGCATAGCCAATGGCTAAGGCAAAGAAAATTGTCAAACCTAGCCAAGCCAAGCCCACTTCACCTAGCACTAGAGTCATGACATGTATAGCTACCCAAAAGAACAAAGGAGAGACCAAGTAGATGGAGTGAGGAGGACATGAATAGAAAAGATAGAGAAGGAAGTATGTGGCTCCACTAGATTCTAATGAAGAGAAGATAGAGTCGGATGACAGTCAATTCAAGGTGGTAAGTCACAACCCTCTGTCAAATCTTGAGAACTTATGTGAAAATGTTAAGAGAAATGCTAATTTATTAGGTTTTAGACATATTGATTTTGATTAAATGGGAAAAGAAGAGAAAAACCAAGTGGAAGAGGCATTGTACGCCATGATGTCAAAATTCAAGAGCACACCACTAGAATTTTCCAACTCAATACCAAAAATCCTAAATGATATTGTAGAGAAAAAATAACATTATTGTCTAAATTTGGAAAGACAAATCAGGGAAACCACTTCAGCCAAAGTAATGCATGAGTTGACTAAGGGATAGATTGCTAAGGCTATCAAGAAATATGCAGTTGGCTTGACACATAAATATAGAGCCTTTAGCATTCTCCAAAATAATATTGAGGATGTTGTGAAAAAGTAAACACATATATGGAAACTCATTTATGGGTTAACCACTATCAAGCAAGGAGAAGCTAACCCTTTAAAGGGTAACAATGATGATAAAGATAATAAAAAGGATGATGATAAGGAAGATGATGATCAAGATAATACAATTGGTAGAGAGATAGAAGAGCAAGATGATGACAATGCAATAGTTGAGAAACAACA
The DNA here is from genome assembly GCA_028749045.1 of Cupressus sempervirens. Taxonomy (NCBI): domain Eukaryota; kingdom Viridiplantae; phylum Streptophyta; class Pinopsida; order Cupressales; family Cupressaceae; genus Cupressus; species Cupressus sempervirens. Next base: position 705,230,628 of record CM053785.1, on the reverse strand, counting down.
AGATGAAAAGAGTGTGAAGGACACACAAGTACCGAGTGTTAGTCCTCCCCATGACACAACCAAAACCACTGAAACAATAACTATAAAGGATATTCCTAATGCATATGCTCAAAACATCAATCCACTTACTATAGAAGATTTAAAGAAAATACTAGATCAGACTACACTCCAACTAAACTTTGTGAAAATCCATCTTTGGTTAGTGTAGAGGAATTGTAGAAAATAATAACTAATATTAAAAGGTAAAAGATGAATCCACAAGAACCACCTTCCATCATCCCTTTATTTACTCTTGTACAACCTTTAATCTAAACAATAGGAGACACACCTAGGTAAAAGTATGAAGTTGTGTCACCTTTCATGCTAACTTATTAGAATTATTGAATTTGAGTATTTCTATCTTATTTTTTATTTTATTTTAAAACATATAATCTAGATAAATTCATTCTAGCTAAGTTATATGCAGTCTGACACTTTTTCAATTGAAAATGTCTATTAAATGCATGTTTTATACTAGTTATTATCCAATTACTAAAGAAATAAAATTATTTCAGAAAAGTGGCATTTCGATGACTCTTACTATTTTTTATGATTTTTTTAATAACATATAAACATCATATTATAGATTTTAGAGTAGAGAATATTATCATGTATAGTTTATAATGTTTTAATTAGATATAGTATATTGCAATTAAAAAATTCCACTATCATGTATTTTAACACTAAAAAAGATGCCACTTTTGAGAAAGAAAAAATATTAAATCATATCAAAAAAATATTAAAAATATATGACATTCTAGAGGAGAGAGTTCTCTTCTAGAATGAATAATTCTTCTCCTATTTCGAATAGATTTGTTTTGAAAAATGTCATGGGAGATGAAATCTATTGATTTTAGGTGAGTTTAAATTTAAATCCATATAAACAAGAAAATATACGTCTAAAGCTGATTTTTTATTTTTATTGTTCTACATATATATGTTATCTATAACATAATCTAGGATCAGAGGAAAATAAGTTTATTTCCATATAGTTTTGTGGTGGTAACTAGAACCCTAATTTTCAATTTTTTTCAATGCCTAAAAGATTATCTATAAAAATTAGGAAAATATATCAATTCTTATTCCAAATAATTATTAAAAATTATAATCCTGAAATTCATCTAGTTGTAAACATTTTATTATTTTACTTCATTTCCAAATTTAAAATAATAATACTAATTTTAAGTCATTGAAGGTGAAATGTTATACATTTGTTAGCCCTTTCCTTTTCAAAAGGGTGACATAGGGTGACATAGGTTGTTTACTATTGAAAAGAAAACAAATGAGATAGACACCACTATAGGTCAACAAAAGGAAATAGGATAGATAGATTCATTTGTACCTATTACATACAAACAAGTCATAGTAATAGACCAAGGCAAGCTAGAAGAGACAAAACCAAAGGTGAAGGAACAAGTGGGCTTCCAAGCACTGGTATCCTTACTAGCATCTGGCACTCCTTCTACACATACTCTTCAAAGCCCAAGCATAGAAGCCATTCCATTATAGATTTTAGTGCCAAGCCCAAGCTCATTAAAGGTAGAAAAGGTAATACATTATGGAGATATAACTCTTCATGAAGGCATTGTTATTCCAAAGTATGACTATGATACTATGACAATGGAACAAATAGGCATTTTACAATAGGCCTTAGAAAGGAATAAACATCAAGAAATTCTTAGGAGATAAAATAGGAAGAAGTAATCACATCAATATATAAGGGACATCTTTTTAGATGCATTTAGCATGCCAACTCTTGAAGAGACCAAGTCACTAATAGAAAAACTAATAGATATAGTAGAAAAGATCGGCAATGAAGACATTGATACAAATGCAAAACTCTTAGAATGGTTTGAAAAGAAGTTTCAAGGAAAGGTAAATGAGAAAATATCTAGTAAGATAGCACTATGTAACAAGTTGCATTAGCAACAAAAGTTGAGGATGTGAAGAATGTACTTGAAAATATATTCTCACTAAAAAAAAACTATGTAATCTTACACTCTTCACCCAAGAGACTAGAAGTCACATTCTGAGTCTAGAAAGTCAAATATATACATCAGGTGCCAGACTACCATCAAATCTAGCAAAGAGTGAGAATCATTTTAGAACATTACTTTAGACACAAAGTTAGTTAGCTATCTTGACAATAGATTAGGCTAATATTAAAGCTAAACTGACAAGCATTCAAGCTACCCTCACCAAACATATGGAGATAATGCACATGGAGCTAGGCTATGTTGAAAATCTATTGAAGAAAGACCCCAATCTTTCTACTTTAGATGGTCTAGTACACCTTGTTGTTGACCTTGTAATCCAAATCAAGTCATTGGACATTGTATGTGACAACTGGGATGCAGCTCTAAGGATAATAACAGATGTCCATAAATCTTTTTTGGACAAACACACCATAGCTATATAACCCATTTGACATAAGTGTCAAAAAGGGGGAGATATAACAAAGAGGGAGATATAATATGGGAGACATAAAATATGGGGGAGTATGAACAAAAGGGAGAAAAATAAGAAAGGGAGAGCATAGTAGCATACAATATAATAGAGTAGAGTTATATCATTGGTGAGACATACATTTTTGAGAAAAAGAAACAAAATGAGACATATATCAACTAAGAGAGAACATATCAGATGAAAGAGTATCGGTATCACAACATATTGAAGTCAAAAGTGTATTAGCAAGAGACACATTTACTCAAAGAGGAGCACATAATTTTGGATATAATACCGACATATTAACTCAGAGGAGTTATCAAATTTTGAGGTATACAAGTTAGTACAAAATTTTGAAATCTTAAAGTTTTGTAAAAAGCTGAGTCATGGATATGTTATGCTAAGGAAATTAAGGATAATAGTGTATATTTAAGTATTTTTGAGACTCATGTCAAAGGGGGAGATAGTTGATCTCAGATTGGTTTTGACAAATGAGTGTCAACACACTCATGCTATTTACTTAGTTCACGCCAAACTAGTAATACATGTCAATCACAACATATAAGTATTAGACCATGCCAAGGTTAAATGAGTGTCGAGTCACTCATGTGCCCAGTCACTCAAGTACCAAGCAGATAGACCAGGTCAAGTGATTTAAGAGCCAAATAAACAATGGATGATGAGTAATTTAGATGCCAAGTCATAGTATACATAATAGTGCATGTTGAGCATCGAATAATTCATATGCCAAATGACACAATTTTGATAGATTTTTTTGTGATGGCACAAAAAACTATGTAAACCATTTTTGAGCTGACTTAAAGATGATTTTGATATTTTGGAAATAAGTATAAATATCTATTTGGATTTCCAATGCAGTTACATGCAAGCAATCAAAAAATGGAAGGATTAAGTAGAAAAATGGATGAATCTCAGTAGTAGATTCATACCTAACCCTAAGCCAACTAAGTGTTTTTAAGGAGGATGAAGCCTTAAACTCAAAAGATAGAAGAGAGTGAATGGGGAAGGAATTGAAGGAGAAAACAAGATAGTTTGCATTCAAAGCATTCAAATGACTTAGAAGAAAGAGTGAATTGTAGAATCAGTTGGCAAAGAATAAAGGATAAAGAAAAGGATACAACACCAAGAAATCTGATTGAGAAGGATAAATTTGACATTTTTTAGAGGTCATCTATTATTAGGTAGGCAAGCGTCAATCATAGGATCTATGTTGAGATATTTTAATAGGTTATTTCATTTCAATCTCTTAACCAGAGTAGTCCTAATAGACTATATGAAATCTTTTAATAGGGCACTTACTTAGTTTTAAGTTGAAGTCATCTAACAAGGAACACTTCTAACAAGGTATTGAAATCCTCTAACAAGGTGAGACCTAACAGTCTTTCTAAGCCTTTAACAGGGTAGATGTTTCATAGGGTAGATCATGTTTCATGATAAAATTATTGTAACCTTTATTGGATATATTGTAACCTTTATTGGATACACTTTATTACTGCAATAGTGAAGATTTATGGGTGTCATCCTCACCCCAGTTTTAATTTCTCATTTTGAGGGTTTATGGGTAATCATATTTGGTGTTATGTCTATGAATTCTTACATGGTTATATGTTTTAGATGCATATGCTTTACATGTTATTTCATCTTACTTTTTAATGCATGAGATGAATGAATGGTGAAAGCTTTATGGGTCCAAGGTTAAACTACTGATTCACCCCCTCCCTCTTAGAAGTTTACTCTTTCCACTTGTAATTTCAACATATAGTTCATGTTCTCTAGATATCTAATGGAAATATGACCAACCTCATTACAAATAAAATACATGATAGGTAACTTACCTTTGAATTTCCCTTTACCTTGATGAAATATCCTTGCTAGTAGTGCTTCAAGTTGTTCTACATCCTCCTCATTTGTGTCAATATCAGTGGAAACATGTTTTATTTTATTTTTTCCTCTACTCATTAAGCTTATTCAATGATGGCTCATCTTTGAAAGTAGATTCAACATTGCCAGATTTGAAGTTGTCAAAATTAGATAGCTCAAAAGCAGTGAGCCTACCCACTAGACCTTCAAGAGTCATATTATAACCTAGGATACATCTTAGTTCTTGTATTGTAAAAGCTCTAATTTAGCATAGATGGGTATCATTATTGTCAAAAAATTTCTTACTACAATTTCATCATCTATCTAACCATTAACAACATAGTAGATTCTCCTATAACACTAACAACATCTATCTTACAATACTCATAGTAGCTCATCTTATAGCATTAATAATATCTTTTATCCTAGAGCAATATTGACAAATGTTCTCACCTTCTTGCATCCTCATATCATCAAACTTACTTCTAATACTTTTAGATTTGGCTCTCAAAACATTTACATCACTTCCATAGATGGTGTGAAGAACATCCCACATCTTTTGTACACTATTAAAACCCTTGATGTCATCAGGCTCATAATAACTTAGGCAAGAGGCAATCTCCAATATTGTTTGATTGCATTCTTTCTCATTTTTAGATCTTTAGTAGTTATGGCTCCAATAGGATCAACATGCTTAGTAGTAATGGTAGATTGTGCATGGTCTGCAAGAACTTCTAGATATAGCTTCATTAGACTTTTCCATGAGGGAAAGTTGTATGTATTAAGCAGGGGTACCTCTCTTTTTGACATCTTGATCCTTTTCTTCTAGTACTTTCAAACTAGTCCTCTTAAGTAGATGTCACTAATACCAATTGTTAGAATTCATTAGAATAACCGAGAGAAGGAGATGAAATAGTTATCCAAAGTCTAGATGTAAAAACATTTTTTTTCAAATCTTAGTGATCCCATATCCATAAAACATATTCATTCATACATCTATTAGATCATACAATCACTTAAACTTTGTAGGTTACTCTCAAATCAACTTTTGTAGAAATAGATGCATGAAAGATAATAGATTAAATAACACATTCAAAAAAATGATTTTATGATTTAATTGTTAAATGTGACTTGGTTAGAAGATTTCAATCACATATTTAGGAGAGATCCTTGTTAGATAAATTTATCTCATTCACTTGTAATCTCACCTAGTTAAAGGATTTACAAATAGCTATTAGGTCAACCTTAATCCAAAGGATTTACATTGGAATAGTACAATGATTAGAAATTAATAATAAGGCTTGATCTAATAACAAATTACAACTCACTTGCAAATTAAAAATCTCTATTTCAGTCCTACATTTTTCTTAGCATTCATAGACTTTAGCTCTACTAGCTTGTTCACCCTTCAAGAATTCATACTATTAATACTTCTTGTTTTTCTTACCAATAGCAGTCTCTTTTGTTTGGTCACTTAGTGAAGCAATACCTTAGACATATTGTCTAACTTAGGCTCTCAAACATTGACCAACCTTCCTTCTGACCAATTATCTTTATAAATAGAAAATTAAGATCCTTTTTCATTCATCCTCTATGACCATTCTAGGGTTAGGTAGGATTAGATAGGATTCAATGAATCTACTCATCTTTTCATTTTATTCCATTCTAGAAACTTCTCCTTGAATTGTCTTTGAATTTACCTCAAAATGGTTTACCATAAATTTTATGCAACCAACTCATCATAGTGATCTTCCACATGCTTCATAAAACTCAAGAAAATATATAGTTATATTAGATTTGTCAAATCCACAATTTAACATGAATAGTTGCACTTGACATCAATATGTTATCACTTAGGTTCCTTACTATTGTAGCACTCATCCTCAACTAGATCACTCAACAAACATTAAATTTTATTGGTGCTCGACATCAACTTAACTTTACGCAACTTACACTTTATCACTTGGCATACACTAAAATTTGACTTTTGTTGGCTTCAATTGATTTTCTGCTCAGCTTGCACTAACTTTTCTTGACACCTACTATCCTCTTAGTCAGATATGATAGATTAAATTCTTCTTACTTTTTCTTGTAGATTTTGTTAGTGTATCCAACCTTTGTAAGCTTAAGTAGATAATGAATTCATTATATCATCATTGTCTTAACTGATCTTTGTACTTCTTTTTACATACCATAACTCAAGAATTTCACTAGGTGTTCTTGTTACCTCATCTGATCAAATCCTCATCATCAATGACACAAATGATAGTACTCAAATAAACTAAGTAGTTATCTTACTAGCAAGTAGTAGGTTTGACATTGGTGAAAAAATAATGATTGAAACACATTATTATGTACTTCTATCAATCTATTTTCAACAAAAAGCTTTGTTTTTAAAAGTAAATCCCCCTTTGTCTTTCTCTATGACTTTGAAAATTTTCTTCTTGTCTAGACTAGGAATAACTTGAGCTAGAGTTGTCTCTATTATTTTCTTTTTAGTACTCATACTGAACTTCCATTTCTACTAAACTCTCTCATCTAGATTTTTAGGTATAGAGTTAGAAACCTCTATATTAGCTATTTAAAAAGTAGCCATCATGTCATAAATAGCTTCTAAAAGATTATTTTGGTCTCCTTTATCAAACTTATCAAAATCAAAATTGTGTAAATCTACATAAATCTATATTGTATTTAACATTCTCACATATTTTAACAATATCAAATGAAGGATTGTGGCTTAGCACTTTTAAATAATTGATATCATTTGATTCTATCCTTTCATCATTTGATTCTTCCTATGGCTTTTACTTCCCTCTTAGTTTCTTAGTAGGCATGCTAGGTTCTATTGTGTTATCCTTCCTTTTCCCTTTTTGTAGATTCTACTTCCTTGGCTTGTATAGTTGTGACCATTGTGCTTGACCTTGTCAAAGGTGCAGCTAGCTTCTATTCTATTTTCTTTGTTACCTTCTTAGGTTTCTACTCTTTCTTTAGTTTTTCTATCCTCTTCTTTATTTTTTCTTTGGGTCCTTTCACAACTTCCTCTTGATCCTCTAGATCTTGATATTCACCTTGTCCTTGTGTTATTTATAGAGGTCCTTGACCTTCTTCTACTTCTTCTTCTTATTTCTCTCCTCCTTCTTCACCTTCACCAAACTTCTCTTTTAGTTTCTTCACCATTTTTTCTTTCTAGTAATGGTAGTAGTTTTCAAATTTATAGTAATCCTTCACTTACCTTTGTCATAATTGCCGAATGATGTAGCATCCTTTTCAATTTCTTTGGCCAACAATGCAATGATGGTTTTTGATGCTTCATCAACATTTACCTCATAAGGTAATGGCCTCAACTATTTATCCCTTGGAATTGCTACCTAAACATATGTTTAGTCAACATCTACTAGGAAACAAACATTAATATAATGTCCTTCTAATAGAGACACATAAATTCTTGTTGCCTACTTCATAGACTTCTCAAAGTATTCAAAATAGCTAGTCATTACTGAATCAAAATTTTCACTTAACTACTCAATATTCTCCCTTATCTATTATGTAATTAACTAGTTCATCTTCCAAACTATCTTTCCAAATGTTGGAAAAGTATTTTGGACATAGAGAATACAAAGATCATGATTGAGCCAAAATTACACTGTGAATTCTTTGCCTTTCTGATACCTTCTAGGATTTTTTACAATTATTGAAGCAATAGCTAGGCTAGGTTATAGCTATGGTTACATTTGAAAATCTTGTAATCTAGGCTAATGAAACTTCATCATACACTATTGAGTCTCCTAGGCTAATAAAATCTATGTGCCATCACATGCAATGCAAATGAAATTATATGGTATGTACTAGTATTAATTGACATACCCCTCTTGTTCTATACTGCTCTAGTGTTCTTCTCAATTACTTCCTTGGCATCACTCCTTATGATCTTGGGATTGTCTAGGGTAGGATACAATGTAACTTGATGAATGATTCTTTTAGAAATTTTGATAGGACCATGTTCTAACTATAGTTGATTATCATTAATACTCCTCATCATTATACCATCTTTATCTATTATGTCTTAAACATCTAAGGGAAATCTAGGGCATGCATCAACCCTTTCTGCTCTACAATACTTTTCTCCTACTCCAAGAATCCATTTTCACATAACCTCTAGTAGGTGTCCCTAATCTCTAGGTCTCTAACTTCACCTATCTTGCACATATAACAACACCTAACATCGTGAATCATTAAAAATTTTGGTCAAATCATCAATAAAGTACCATACATGTCTCCCTTATATGTAATTTCATGTATGGATTTGAAATTTGGAAATTCTTGTATATTGCTACTTGTTATCTATACATTTATAACCTCTTTACCTTCCTTTCTCTCTATTGTCGAAGAGCTTGCTACTATTTTCACTATCTAGTGTTTGAAAACTTGAAACAATGTAGCTCGATACTAGTGAAATACCTTTTGAATCAATAAAATAGTGTCATGTTGTAGTAGGATCTTGTTTGCAATTGATAAAATCCTCTTCACAATTCTCCTTCTTGCTCTTCAATCACCAAGTAAGTGCAGATGACTCAAAACTCAATTATATACCCTTGAAAACCTTGCAATAAATACTTAATGCTTACATAACTATAAGCTTGATCCCTTAAGGATTTTCAAAACACTTGGTCAACATAGCAAGCTCAAAAACCACTATGATACCTTCATAACTTGATAGTAACTACATTTCACCAATACTTGACAACAACACAAAATATAACATATCAATAGATTAACTCTTCCTTTTAATAATCTCATTGCATCTTAATTCATGCCGATAACACTTTTCATTCCTTAATTGCTTGAAATTGATGCAAAATATATCATTTTAGATATCAGTTCTAGACACATACCTTTGATTTCCTAGTTGGGCATGATGTGTGTTGGAACTATTCAAGACTATGCTAGGTTACAGAGAGGGGAGGGATGAATTAGTACTTGAAGAAAAAATAAATTTAGAACTTAATTGTAGTAATCTAATTACCATTTAGTTCCTCATATCTGATGTAATTGCATGCATGACAAACTGGAAATGTAAAACATTCATAAAACTTGAACACAATGATTTGGTGACCCATAAACCTTCCAAATAGAATGTAAAATTGGGGTGAATATGATACCCACAAAAATTCAATACTCTAGCATAAAGTTGGCCTATTAAGGCTTATATTGATCACTTCTAATGATCTACCCCATTAGGAGCAATTAGGATTGCTAGGTCCACTTTGTTAGAGGTTTTACAAACACACAATGAAGTATGCACTCTATTAAGAGATTTAAGAAAGACTATTAACTCTATCTTGTGAAAGGATTTTGACTAGTTTGCCTATTAGGATGAAATAGTAGATCTTTGACTTACAACAAGATTTTTGATACAGATTCCTTGATTGTATTCATCACCTTTCTTTGATGAATATGTCTTTGTTGCTCCTCTTTAGATATGGCCTTCACAATTCACTTTTTATCTGTTGCTTAGCTTTAACTATTCACATTCATGTTCTTACACACTCATTATATTACACATGAATTTGATACAATACATTAAATATATATACCAATATAAATTACATGATTACAAAGTTGGCCATCATACAGGTTAACACATATATCACAACGTCAGCCCAAATGAAGGCGCTTGGGTTCTGAAGACTGACTTGGTGAAGTTCTGATACTTGGTGCCCAGTATCATTACTCAACATTTTCATGCACTTGATAGAAGTATAAGATCAATCCATTTTAATCACTTCAAAGTAGTCTTGAACTTAGTCTAAACTGGTGACTCGGTAGATACTATATAACTTGGCATAAATTGAATCACTAGGTAAAAACATAAGTTCAGTTTACACTACCTTTGCATTACATGAATTAAAAAATTGGTAGAAACTACAATACTCAATAACCATTGAATTTCTTAGTTTGAACTATTGGATTTCCCATTAATAAATACACTTGGTAATCATTGAAAGGTTCAATAGCTACTGGAATTAGTGTAGAAAACTCAGTAGCAACTGTAGAGCTTAGTGGCTATTGAATTACATGGCAAACACTATAGACTATTCAATAAGCTTAGTAGCCATAAAAAAATATGAATAAGTGTGTGTCATTAATAAAAAACATGATATATATGTCAAAAATCTCCCCCTTTGGCATTAGTGAGAAAAAGACTTATCAACCAAAACCTTATATACATCACCATGTGATACTAGCTCGATAGAATATACTATTTTGAGATTTTTCAAAATTTATCATTGTAAGGCATACTATACATCATCTATTGTATACATTTTCCTCATAGCATGATTCTCCCCAATACTATGTGTCTCTCTATATATAGCATACCATGTGTCTCAACAATAATCTCCCCCTTTCTGACAATAATGCCAAAGATTTATCCAAAACTTATCTACATGGAGACACCAAAATGAGGTAAAAAATTACAAGGTACGTTAAGAATAAGTGCCAAGTTTTTATCCCCATTTTCTTGCAACATCTTGCATGTATGTAGACCAATTTGTACTTCCAAAGAGAGTTCTATCATGTGATTTGCAATAGAGAAGTTGTTGTCATGGATTAAGGCTTTTGAGTAAACAATATGTTCCTACATTGTATTCATGATAGGAAGGATCATATTCTAAATATCAATTAGTGTTGAATAGATCCTTGCTCCTTCTCTTAACAACTTTTCCTACATGTTTGACAAAAATCTAATCTTCATGTGATGTGTAGAGCTTGAACTATGGTGAAGTTGTAGCTGCTGAGCACTAGATTTTAGATCCTCATCGATTTTTAACAATTTTACCTTTATTTCTTTTGTTAACTCAAAAATATCACACAACTTCCCAAAAATTGATATCATGTTGGTGTAGGAGGTCTCAAGATTGATCAAAATTGATGAAAGCTCAACTTGATGACTAGAAATTTGCTGAGCAATGTGGTCCAACAGTTTACTATCAAATTTCTTTTCAACTTTCTCAATTAGCTTGTCTTGTCCACTAGTGTCCTCATTGCACTTTTGGACTTCTTCTACTAATTGAGACAAAATAGGTTGAGATGTATCAACCTCAATTCTTATAGCCTCAAACAAAATATTTTTAGCATCATCTATAATCTTATACTCTCTATCTCTTTCTTCCCTTAATTTTTGCTTCTTTTCCCTTTTCTAAAGAATTTCACCAAACTCATGCATTTGATGTGTATAAAGATTATGAGTAGCCCATTTGAGGATTTCAATTTCCTCATCTAAGTCTATGTCATCCTCTATGTCCTTTCCTTTACTCAAAAATTTTGTACTCAGTTGAGCCTTAGGTTCAACTATCCTTGTACTTAATGCTTTTGTCAAGAAAGGAAATAATAGTTGATATACTAGGACTTGCAATGAAAATTACTAACGAATGGAATACTAACAATAATTTTTTTTGAATCCAAAACTGAAGAATTCATAATTGAAGTATCCAAAATTGAAGTAGACAAAACTGTAGTATCCAAAATTGAAGTACTTACTACTGAAGAACCGAAAATGTAGAAGACAATGTATTGATGACTGATGACATCAACTAGGTATCTGAAGAATATAGAGGTTGCAGCTTAGCAGATGAAGTGGAAGTCATTTCTATTAATTATACATTGAGCTAAGTGAGGACAAAGAGTGATTGAACATTTGAAGTGTTTGTAGTTGTCACAATCAAACTTTTTGAAGCTATCTCTAAGCTTGATATAGCTACTAGTTTTCCTAGAGAGTGAGGAAGTGAGGCAATGACTGCCAAAACTATCTTAATTGGGTTAGTCTCCTCATCATCTTGCTTTGCTTCCTTGGTAGCTTCCTCCTCTTTATCTTCTTATCTTCCTCATTATCAAAATGTGTAGCCGCAATATAAGTTTCTTCTTCATCATTATCACTATCATCATCATCTTTTGTTTCCACTGGTTGTTCACCTAACTTGTGAAGATGATAGACATTTATCCAAGTGTTTGTATCATTATCCACAAAATATTCAATTTCTTTCACCAAAACCAAACAAGTACTAAATTTGAGGTTCATTTTGCTTTTTTTATCCTTTAATGACTTGTTTACCTTAGCATTTCTCATGCTTAGTACGAACTGTCTCAATGTTTGTGCATATATATCCTTGACATTTTTCTTGGTGTTTTCCCATCTTATCCTTATTTTATCTAATAAGACATGGGGAATTTATGATGGTAGTTGATCAAGTGAGCACTTCTATTGGCCCATTTTATCCATGACCAAGTCTTCAATCTAGTTCTACTCAGCCTCTATTCTAATCTCATATTTTAGGGCTTTAAAGTTGGTTACACCAGATCCTTCTCTCGATTCCTTCAATCTATCCTTGAATGTAGGATGAGGTTGGCTAAATATGATATCACCACCTCCTTTATCTACCTTCTTCCTTGTCCTTCTAGTGAAAACTATAATGGATGGCTTAGGTGCCTTGGTGATGATCACCTTGCCTTTCTTCTTGAAGCTTTTTCTTCCTTTTGAAATTCCTCTTCATCCTTTGCTTCTTCTACATCTTCTCCTTTGCCTTTAGTTAACATGAGAGATTTACTATATTTCAATTTAGCTATCCTCCTCTTTCCTTTGTTAACTACCCGAGGAAGCTTTATTTCTAGTTCTATCCTTGCCATGGCTTCATCATAGGTTCCAAAGTACGGTGCCTTCATATGAACATGTTCATTAAGTAGAGCTTTAATAATATCCTTTGCTTCATCAATATTCACCTCATAAGGAAAAGGTTTTACCCACACAATTCTAGGCTTCACTACATATATGTAAACTCCATCACTATCTACAATAAATCACACATCATCTTTGTAATCCTCAACTAACTTCTTAGGTATCCTAAACCTATTGTTCATTTTCTCTTTGAACACATCGAAGTAGTTCTCCATAATGCTAACATATTTCTCTCCCATTTCTACAATGTATTCATTTATTTGGTATAATATAGGCACATCTTTTCTCCATACTACTATGCCTTTGGAAGGGAAGAACTTCTGAACATAAAAGAACAAACAAGTCAAAAGTGAACTGAGTTTACAAGGGTTGTTCTTGGATGTTTAGATACTTTCCATTTTCTTGTTGAATTGCTTCAACAACAGATCTGACAAGTCATAAGAAAGATTTCTTTTCACCACTTTATAGGCTTAGTCCACAACTTCACATGATACACTGTTAAGATGAATCAAACTATATATCTTATGTGCTATAACATGAATCCCAAATTTTAGCTCTACATCTATCACACTACTAATTTTCATGCCTCTACTATCCCACTTAGCTAGGGTTTTCTTTTCCAATTTAGCTCAACCTAGGGTTTTGGTTGATTTGGCTTTGGTGAGCATGGGAAGGCCAGTGATTTGATCAATCATCTTCTTTGTAATCACAACTAGTTGCTCAAGCCATAGTTGACCATTATGCACCAAGCTTAGAATGTATCTAATCTATTTAATTTGAAAACCTTGGGGCATGTGGGGAATATGTGTTATACCTTTCTCTTCCAAATACTTATGCTCAAGTCTAAGAATTCCATTAACACACAATTCACCTGGGGCATCATCCATTTCTAGGGTACCAATTTCTTGAATAGAACACTTGCAATGAGTACAAATATTATTAATAAGGAGTACCTTTAGAGGGATTTGTGATTGATCTTCACTTGAGACAAGGATTTCTACAATTGTGGGAACAAGTTTGAAATTCGATGCTTTCCACTCGACTCCTTGAACCAACATCTCAAACTCTCTCTTTAGTTTTATGTTGCTTGATGCCATTTTACTTAGTAAACTATGAGAACCTTGATAACTTGCTGCAAATTTGCTTAAATTTTCTTGATTGCACTATATATCACTTCTTTTCAATAGCACTTAGATTTCATAATGAGAAATGAATTTGATTTCATGCCTTTTGTTAAAGCTTCACCATTAATGCTTGGTACGAATGAAGCTAAGTTGACATCATGCTTAATAGGCTACATCCACTATTCTATTAATTAATCAGTAAAGGCTTGGTGACTCGATAACCAAGTGTGTCTTGTTACTCTTGACCTTGCTTGATAGAGTCTATGACCCAATCTTATTCAGTAGAGAAGGTAACTAGGTGATCCCTCTATATCTTGCATATGTATTTGGATCTTTGTCACCTTTTAAACTAGAACTATTTCTGAGGTTATCTTTGATAGCTTGGTTCCAGTTCTTCCTTCAGAACTTAATTAGAAGTGGTAGAGTCACCCAATTCTTGAGTGACTTGACCATCATTACTCAAACTAGTACCCTCAGTAGACTTAGGAATCCATTGCTATCTCATCTTCTTTTGAATGTTATCAGCTTTTTCCTTCTTTTCATCTTCAATCTGACCAATATTCACTCAATTTTTGGCAATATGACCAAGTTTTCTAAAAATGTAACATGTTATAGTGGTATCTCTTTTCCTCGCATGATGTTTAACATAATTCATACCGATGTGTCCATATTCTCCATAGTAATGACATCTACACAAGGTATTATAATCCCATCCAAATATTGCTTTCACAGTCTATTTTGTAGGATTCAATGTCTCAGTTTTCCATTCTGAAGCCTTGTGTCCATGTTTCTTGCATTTATGATAATTTCCTTAAAATTTTGGTTTCTCTTTGCATTCATTAGCCATCCATTACTCCACGTTCCAATGAATTTTTCTTTTCCATTACTCCAACATTTGTTAGATGTATGACCTATCTTACCATAATGATTGCAAGTAGGTCTTTTATTCCTTTGAGCACCTTGTTCAAAAGATTCACCTTCTTCTTTGTATCCAATTCTTGCCTTTCCTTTTAGCCTATAAAGGTTTTTCTCATTTAGTTGAACCATGTTTGCTTGGGATGTCATCATTCTTTCATTGATTTTCTTTTTAGTGTTTAAGTCATTTTTCAAACTTTCACTGATTTACTTTTCAGATCTTAGCTCATTTCCTAATCTTTCATTGATTTGTGTTTCTAAATTTAGATAATTCCTTAATCTTTCATTGATATATATTTGGCTCATGATTTCCTCATTTGCATTAGAGATTTGATCCATAAGATCTACATGCTAAAGAGATTGGTTCTAGATCTCATTCTTCCTTCCATCCATTTCTTCTTTTATCTTGTTCCTCTATTCCAAGATTTCACATAGCCTCATTGACTAAATTTCTTGTTCTCTTTTCAGCTTTCTTATTTCTTGTTGTAGGGGACCATTCTTCTCTAGGAGTTCTTTGATTGCATCATTTTTTGCATCTGAACTACTTGAAGGGAAAAGTTCTTCAATTATTTCTTCAACATAGAGATGGTCATTCATTTGATTTGCAAGTTCCTTTCTTCTTTTTAGGGATTGAAAAAGTTGCTCCTTAACTTTCTTGAGTTGTGCAATGGCCATTTCCAAATCCAACTTTTCATTGTCAGTTGCCTTATCAATTTTGAATATCTCCATATCCTTGATCTTTTCCCAAGCTATTAAACTTTCTCCTGAGAACCACAAAGCTATGATAACAATTGTTGGAAATATTTGAGAATATGCTAGGTTACTAAGAGGGGAGGGGTGAATCAGTAACCAATTTTTTTTAAAGATCTTAATTTTAGTAATCTAATTACCATTTAGTTCATCATATCTGATCTAATTGCATTCATGACAAACTATAAACTTAAAACATTCATAACACTTGAACACAATGATTTGGCTACCCAGAAACCTTCCAAATAGGAAGCAAAACTAGGGTGGGGATGATACCCACAAAACCTCAATACTACAACATAAATTTGGCTTGTTAATGCTTACATTGATCACTTCTGATGATCTGCCTTGTTAGGAGCAATTAGGACTACTAGGTCCATCTTGTTAGAGATTTTACAAACACACAATGAAGTATGTACGCTATTAAGAGATTTAAGAAAGATTGTTAAGTCTACCTTGTGAAAGGATTTTGACTAATTCACCTATTAGCATGAAATAGTAGATCTCTAAATTATAGTTGGATTGGTGATAGAGATTCCTTGATTGTACTGATCACCATTCTATGATGAATATGTCTCTTTTGCTCCTCTTTTGATATGGCCTTCACAATTCACTCTTTATCTATTATTTAGCTTCAACTATCCACATTTGCATTCTTACACGCTCATTATCTTACATATGGATGTGATACAATACATTACATATATATACCAATCCAAATTATATAGTTACAAAGTCAGCCATCATATAGGTTAACACAAATATCACAAAGTTGGCCCAAATGAAGACACTTAGGTTCTAAAGACTGACTTAGTGAAGTTATGATACTCGACACCCACTATCACTACTTAGCATCGTCATGCACTCAATAGATGTAGAAAATCTATCCATACTGATCACTTCAAAGTAGTCTTGAACTTGGTCTATACTGGTGACTCAATAGATACTATGTAACTTTGCATAAACTGAACCACTCTATAAACACATAAGCTCAGTTTACACTAGCTTCACATTACATGAAATGTGAACTTGGTAGAAATTGCAATGCTTGGTAACCACTTAAATGCTTAGTAGCTACTAGAATTAGTCCAAAAAACTCAATAGCAACTATAGAGCTTGGTGGTTAATGAATTACATGGCAAGCATTGTAGATTGTTCAATGAGCTTGGTAGCCATACAAAATATGAATAAGTGTGTGCCACTAATAACAAACTTAACTGATATGTCAATAGACATGACCACCTAATCCATTGGATAAAGTGACCTAATCTTGGCTTGATGTACTAAAATATTCCTTCTCTCTTCATTTCTTATTAATCTACATCTCTTTTTTTTTAGCACTACTTGGCTTTTCCTTTGTTCAATTAATTTCTTGGTGCAGGTGATCGAGTTGGGTAGCTTTTGCTTACATGACTAACCTTAAGAAAACTAAAGCATACAATCTCTCCATTTAATCACTCTTTGTAATTATCTCTAAAGTCATTCCTTATGCAATTTAAAACAATGTGACCATATTATCCATAATAGTGACAAATGTACCTTGTGTTGTAATCCCAATTGTAAGAATTTCCATTATGATGTACTCTTTTTATTTTGTGTTTGATATAAAATTTGATTCACATCCCCATTCATATGCTTTGTGTCAATACTTCTAATAGTTGAAATAATATCCTTCAAATTTTTGAGTGTTGATGGTCTTAATCTTGCATTCATGTGCCTGATGTCCTTGCTTCAGAAAATTATAGTATTGTCCTCTACTTTTCTTCTTAGGGTTTTGATTACCAATGTTAGTCTTGCATACATTTGATGTATGACATAATTTTCCATGATGATGAAAACTAAGTTTGTTGGTATTCCCCTTATTACTTCTTTGATCACCACTTTTAGATGATTCTCCTTCCAGAGTAGTAGAATATCCCAATCTAGCAACATTATTTTTTTCCCTTGATGTGTTCCCGAGTTTCTCAAAATACTTTATAGCTTCACTAGGTTTATTGAACCTTTCAATAAATTTATTTTATGCCTTCAATTCATTCTGTGGTAGGTCATTTTGTGATTTCATAGTTTCAATCTCAATGTCTTTCATGGTTAGTTCTTGATTTCTAATTATCAGTTGATTCATTGTGTCCAATTGCATGTTTGTTAGTTTTTGCACATCTAATGTCTTCTCCTTAAGTCTATTTGCTAGTCTTATTTTACCTTCTTCAATCAGTACTTTGACTTTCTCAGCTTTCTCTTTTCAGTCTAGTTATCTCACACAACATAACTAACTGAGTTTCTTGTTCCCTTTTGAGATTCTTGACTTGTTCATTTAGGGCATTATTCTTTTTCATTAGATCTATAATTGCTACATCAAATTCTTATGATTTCTTGTCCTTAAACAATCCAGTAGACTCTTCTTCTTGATATTTAGTATGATTTCATTGAATGACCAATTCCTTTCTTCTTTTTAATGAACATTTTATTCATATTTAGCCTCCTTATGTTGATGTAGGAAAAATTGTATTTCAATCTTCTAGTTCTCAATAGTCTTTCCAAATTTTTAGACTACCATGTTCAAGATCTTTCCTTCAAAGTTATCAAACTTTAATTTCTAGAGAACAAAGATATGATATCAACTATTGGAAATAGAAATGGGAATGTAGATTCTCAGGGGGGGCTGAATCAACACTTAAAAATTTTATCTGTAAAAAATTTCACCATCATCCATCTCATAACTTAACTTGTAAACTGAAATATGTAAGCATGCATCACATCCAGAGTATAATGTACATCAACATATAACACAAAAGATTTTGATTACCCAAAAAACCTCCAAGGAGAAGGTAAAACTAGGGTGCTGATGATACCCATAATAATTCACTACTACAGTAGTAAAGTGTGGCCAATTATGGCTACAAAGTTTTGATCATAATCTATGATCTACCCTATGAGAGGTTTTCCCTCTTAAAGGCTTACAAAGACTGTTAGGTCTCACCTTGACTAAATGATTTAAACTCACAATTAAATAAGCACTCTATTAGGAAATTTACAAAATTCTATTAGTATATTTACAAAAGTTTGTTATGAGTACTCTATTAAGAGATTTACCTTGTATCACCTATTAAAATGATTGAGTACCTAATCTGTCAATTATCATCTTTTAGCTAGATGTCAAATCTCCTCTTTACAATTTGTATCCTAATGCTCTTGATCTAATATATCTTATCTCACCTTTCACTACTTGACTTCACAATTGATATTTTCTCCTTTACTGATTCTACTCTCCTATTCATTCAATTATCCATCTTCTCCATGCCTTTTTCACACAAGCTACTCTCCTTAGTATCCTCCTTCACACACATATTGCCACTTTGGGTTTACCTCTTTAAGTAGGCATCTAAAAATGATCCTAGGTAATAATAAATGATGCTGGTTGATTTCTATTACCTCCTAATGCTTCTATTTTTCTCATTGGTTGCATATATTACATAGGGATGTGTGACATGATTTGATCCTTTTCTCTTCATATTGAAAATTCAAGATAATGTTGATAAAAAATGGTATATGATGGGGAGGTTCTTCACTCTAGAGATTTATTTCTCTTCTAAGGATACTCCTAGCCTACTTAGGGTTACTATTCCAAACCCTAACATAGACAAATCCTTCCTAGTACCCTTTCACTAAGAAACTCACCTAATAGTTCAATTTTCCATCCTCTCCTATCAATTCATCAACTATGCACTATTTGACCTACAATGCCTAAACTTCACCAAATGTACCTTTAAGGATAAAATCAAATTTGGACCATCATTATGAGATTATTGACACATTTTCTACTATTCAACATCATTCTTGTGAGTTTTACACTCTCGTAATTCCAAATTACCCTGTTTAGCCTTGTAACCCTAAGAACCTCTATTAGCCCTCCTAAAAATAAGGAAGCAGCTAAAAATCCAAAAAAATCTTAACAAAGTTGCTTTGTTTCTTCATAAATTGTATTCACTATGACCTAAAATTGAATATTTTTTAGGTTTTAGGCCCCTAGGATGACCGTACACTACGGCTTTAGAAAACCCTCACTTTAAGGGTTTCAAAGATAATGACAAAGAGTATTTCAGGAGACATTCTAAACTCCACTTCTAACCTCCTCCTTTGAGTTATGGACTCTCATTTCTCTCCTTGTTCATTTCCTAGACAATATTGGCATCTGCCAATCTAGTGTTCACACCAAAACTTCAATTCAAGCCTTTGTTGCTCCTAGCCAAGCCTTCAATTCTTTCCTAGGTCTTGCTTGAAAAATCAACTACTTGATCTACATAAATTCCAAAATCATTAATTACATAGTTTATAGAGGCCTTTTATTCATTTCCAAGAGCCATGGTTTTTAGACCAATAAAATTCAAGATTTAGCCATTAAAGTGTTGGAGTCACAAAACTATCCAATAGGATCACAAAACCTAAGCAATTTTCTAAACCTTGTAAAATGAATGCTTAGAATCAAGGAAACTATGAATAGATTCAAAACATTATCTAAAGCCACTATTACAATTTTAAAAATAGGTTCTTCAATCAATTTTCTTTAACAAATCCCTCAAACCACATTTACTTTCAACAAAATTCTCCTTCAGATTATGTTGTCCATATAATTGAGTATCCATTCCTTGTCAATAAGTTGGAACATGTTTAAATAGGCTCCATCCTTCATTTTGGCCTTTTTTTAAAGCATAACTACCCAAGTAGTTTGTTCTTCCAAACTATCCAAAAAGTTGCTATGCAATTTTACAAAAAATGCAAAGTTGTCAATGAGCAACATTTTGCTAACTTTTGTAATTTTGTGAATGAAGGCTACAAACTTGATCAGTTCATGTCCAAACCTTCCAAAATAATTTGAAAAAACATAAGGACTATGTTTGAATACATCTTCCCCCTTTTGAGGTCTTTTTGCCACATTTTTCCTTATTGAGGAATTCCAAGCAATTTTTGGCTATTAGGGCCTAATTGACAACACTTGACTAACATTTCAAATCCTACCTATCCAAACCTCCTAAACCTACCTTCATATTTTATTCATATTTGTAATTACCGTAGTGGTTGGTTAGACCATCTACAAATAAAAAATGTATTAGGGTTTCACCTTTACCCCTAGGTATTCATACCCCATTCTCTCCCTATAAGAAGGAAACTAAGGTACTGCTAATCATAGAAATTCCTTTTTGATTCTATGCTTCTTGAAGTCTCTCTCAAAAATCAAAGTGGCCTTAGCTTCAAATTTATCTTACCACTTCACCAGATATTCCTTATAAACCTTGTTTCTTGTACTCTTCTTCACTCTAGAATCCAAAATCCTCTCCATTTGTGGTTGGTTCTTTTTTAGGTAATTATAGATCTGAGACATCTTTACTTATCTCTTCTTGATACTCTATTTCTTCCATCTTAGGACCCTTATAAGGTATTAGGTCTTTAACATTTAAAATGAGAGAGATAGCCATGTCCTTTGGTAAGTCCACCTTGTAGGCATTGGGTCCATACTTCTCACGTAGCTTTCATTGTTGAATCCTCTTCATCTAAAAGTTACTTGGGATGCCCTTTTTCAATATATCTTTGTTTAGATAAACCATCACCAAGTCTCACATTTCAAATTGTAATTCTCTCCTCCCCTTATCCTTCTCCTTTAGTTTTTGATTTTCCACTATCAAGGTTTGTTTCATTTTATCATGCACTCCTTTCATGGATTGAACAAAATCATTAGCATGTCCACTAATGTTTGCTTGTCTTGGTAAGTCCCTTAGCTCCATGATTCCCCTCTGATGAGCCCCATATGCTATTTTGAAATTACTTAACCCTATTGTTCTTTTTTTCCTATCATTGTAGGAAAACTTAGCCCAAGGGATAACTTGTTACCAACTTTACCCATACTCCTTGGTTAAGTACCTTAATAAGTTTCCTAGGACCTTATTGATGACTTCTATCTGCCCATCTATTTGGGGATGGCATTATGATTAAACATGGACAAAAATTTAAATTACATGTAAATATAAATAATATTAGAATCAGTAATCCCTTACAGCTCAATACGACCACAAGAAGGAATTTTCACATCACATATTATGAAAATCTATAATCCTAAGCACTTTTATAGAAGTATTTTTTCCACTTTAGGGTTAAAATTAATTATTACATGTCAGCCCAAAATCTTGATAAAATAGGGTCTAATTTTTTTTAAAGAATTAAGAAGTATGTACAATACTTCCTTAATTATTCATTACAAAATAACATATGGTAGACATATCTATGTACTAGATTTTTCTAATTCTCATCCATAGGGTCTTCCAAAAGTACCCCATAAACTTGAGATCTTTGTTAGGAATTATGCTCCTTGGTAAGCCATGTATTCTAACCAACTTCTTGAAGAATAGACTGGCAATACTACTTGCATCATGCATTTTCTTCCATGTGATGAAATTTCTCATCTTACTGAACCTATTCACCACCACAAACACACTATCTAACCCTATCCTAGTCCTTGGTAATCCCACTATCAAGTCCATGCTGATGCACTCCCAATGCCTATTAGGAATAGATAGAGGTTGGTAGAGTCGTGCATTTGATGAAGTTCCCTTTGTCTTCTGAAATATGCCACACTATTCCACATACCTCCTTACATCTCTTTTCATTTTGGGATAATCATAGAACCTCTCAACAAGGTCTAGAGTCTTGTTAAGACCAAAGTGCCCACTCATGGTTCCATTGTACTTCTCTTATAAAAGATTTTTCATCATAGATCCCCTCGGAATGCACAACTATTAACCCATTCTATAATGTGTATTTAGCAAAGTCACTATGAAAATGATTTGCAAAATTAATCCCTACCTTTTAGGCCTCTAAAAAGTTAGTGTCCTCCTCATATAGATCATTAAATACATCTAATCCTATGTTCTAAAAACTTGTCATCTTGTACTATTAGAAACCTCCTACTCAAAGCATCTTCCACCTTGTTATTTTTCCCCTTGTTGTGCTTCATATTGAAAGTATAGGACTACATAAAAACTATATTCTTTTGATGTGGCTCAAAATTAGTTTCTCTTGTGAGTTGACAAAGGTCAGGGCTTGGTTATCTATAAAGATAGAAAAACTTTTTAGATAATAGGTAATGCATCCACTTATTAAGGGCTTGAACAAGTGCATAGAGCTCCAAGTCATGTGTTAGATACCTTGTCTTAACTTCATTAAGCCTCTCATTAAAAAATGCTACTGGTCTTTTGTCTTGGCTCAAATTTTCCCCAATTGGTATGTTGCTAGTAAAACACTCAACCACAAATGGCTTCTCAAAAATTGGCAAAATCAATATTTTTTTTGTTGCATCTTCTTTCTTCAACCTCTCAAATCTTACATATTCTGCATTTGTCCATGTGAAATTGGTCTTCATGCCTTCTTTAATGGTGTCACTCATGGGTGCACAAATCTCACTAAACCTTCTCACAAACTTCCTATAGAACTTTGCTAGACTGTTAAAGATTTTGACCTCAGAAGTAGATCTATGAGTAGGCCAAATAGACATTGCCTCCACCTCTTAGTTGTCTATTCTTAGATTCTCTTGGGATGCTACAAACCCTCCTTCATTAACTCAGTCTTCTCTAGGTTTAGTATCAACTTTTCCTCTTGGAGTTTCCCCAACACCAATCATAGGTACTTTATATGTTTTTGCTATGTCCTTTTGAAGATGAGAATTTCATCTAAGTACACAACAAAAAATTCTACTCTATAGTCTTTCATGACCTCATTCATGACTCTTGTGAAGGTAGTTGGTGCATTGGTAAGACCAAATGGAATTACTAACCACTCATAGAGACCCTTAGTAGTCTTTAATGAACACTTCCACTCATCACCCTCGTTCATCCTAATCTGACAATATCATCTTTTGAGATAAATTTTTGAAAAGCATGTAGCCCCTCCTAGATAGTCCATTAAATCCTCAATCCTAAGAATATGAAATTGGAAACTAATTGTGATTCTATTGATTGTCCTAGAATAAGTACACATTCTCCACTTACCTCCTTTTTTAGGTGCTAGGACAACTAGTGTGACAATTGGAATGTTGTTTTTCCTAATTATCCCTTGCTCAAGAACCTCTTGGACTTGCATTGCAATCTTCTTGTTATATACTTTGAAGTCATCTTGTATGCAACCTTGTTTGGTAGTGATGCTCCTAGTATGAAGCCAATTTGATGACTTATGGCTCTCTTTGGAGGTAGTGTTATTGGTGATCCAAAAAATGATATCTTTGAATTGATCCAATAATTTTTTTACCTCTGGACATATAGGTGTTGGTGAAGATAGCTTCTCTTACTTGGGCTTGACCATGATGTCATATCCTACTCCTTCATCTTCCTTCAAGTCTTTGAGGAATTATTTCTCACTCATCAATAAAGTCTTTGTAGTAGCATTCTCCACCTTATCTTCTTTCACTATGGACTATATCCTATAGGCAACCAAATTTTTCTTGAAAGAATACTTGTTTTCCTTCCCATGATGTATTGCCTCCCTATCATACTACCATGGCTTTGCTAGCAACATGGAAGCATATCACATACTATATTATCTTAATACTTGCTAATAACTTGATGTCTGCCCAAACTTGTTCATTCATTAGGATATTTTCCCCCTTGTTCAACCAAGTCACCCTATAAGGACACACATGTAGTATCTTTGTTAGTAAAAGTATTTGTATTTTTTCCTATGACATTACATTTTCTATAGACCTTGAGTCTATAATCACCCTACATACCTTACCTAATATCTTGTAGGTAGTTCTAAATAGTGCTTTTCTCCATTTCAGTTCCTCTTTTAGTGCTTCCTTAACCAAGATTCTCCTCAACATGAGATTTTTTCCCTTATCTATGTCAAGGTCCACTTCACCTACCTTATAATTATGTTCCTCTTGTATGTATGTGATTTTCTCTTCTCCATGGTAGGATAATTCCATCTCTAGAAATATGTAGGTAGGATCCCCCAACTTGCCATAGTTATAACACTTCATATTGCCAAAGTGTGAGTCTCTTCTATTGTTCCCATATTTGCTTCTACCACAATTATTGGATCCTCTACCTCTACTACATCCTCCCATTTGACTAGTCTTAGTGGCTTTCTCATTCCATTTGGAATCTCCATATCCTCTTTTCTCATTATTCATTCCACTAGACCATCCTCATGAGCCACCTTTGAAGTCATTACTTTTTCCTCTATTCTTGGGACATGAGTCCCCTTTCTTTCTTAGCTTATCTTCAACTTTCATTTCCATTTGAAAATAACTCTGCAATATGGTGAGAACAAACAAACTCAACTCTTCTAGAATAGTCTATTTAAGGACATTTAGATACCTTTCCACATTGATGCTCTTTGCCTCATTTACCCTTGAACTTAGAGCCAACTTTTGAAACTCCTTTGTATAGGTACCCACATCAAGATCCTTCTACCTAATATTTTTCTTCTATTTGTGAATTTGAATCTCATGATCTTCCACCAAATAGGTTTTTCTAATAGTTTCCACCATAGCCTTCCAATTTTTTATAGGCTTCTTCCCTTTACTCTCTTTCTCCTCTTGCACAAACTTCCACAATGTCAATTCTTGATGTTTCAATCTAGATTTTGCAAATCTCACCTCTTGAGCCTCTATTGTCTCTTCACATTCAAAGTAGTTCTTAATTCTCTAGATCCATTCTAGGAACACTGCTACATCTATCTTTCCATTGAATAGTGAGACATTTTCTAGGATTTTTCCTCCAGAATCCTTGGGGCCTATGAGAAATTCTTCTTGTTGACCAAGTGGAGAATCTAGTCTAGGTATCTCATCCTCCAAATACACCTTATCTTTACCCTTCTTAAAGTATTCATCTTCTATATCTTGGGATGCATCTTCCATCTCCTTTATCTTATCTTTCATCTCCTCTATTGCCTCATCAAGGACCCTTGTCTTCTCTTCTATGAGATTGCTTTTCTCATCTATATTCTTTGCCAAATCTACATTGGTAACCATCTTTAAAGATCCACTTGACTCAATGGAATACAACATACCACCACAAGCCAAAATCTTATGGCTACTTTCATGGGGAGCTTCTTCACTCTAGAGCTTTCTTTCTCATCTAAAGCTACTCCTAGCCTCCTTAGGGTTACTATTCCAAACCCCAAACTAGAGGACTCCTCAATCAAATTTCACCAATATACTCACCCAACTATTTAGTTTCCCATCCTCTCCCATTATTTCCCATCATAATTAGGTTCTTATCACATTTTCTACCATTCTACATCATTCTTGTGAGTTTCACACTCCTACAGCTCCAAATTAACCTATTTAGCCTTGTAGCCCTAAGAGCCTCTATTATCCCTCCTAAAACAAGGAAGAAGGTAGAACTCCCAAAAGAACATAACAAGGCCATTTGGTATCTTCAAAAAATTTATTCCCTATGATGTAAAATTGACAATTTTTTAGGTCTTACATCCTTGGGATGGTGGTATAATATGGCTTCAGAAAACCCTAACTTTAAGGGTTTTAAGGGAACTAAAAAGAATATTTTGTGAGATGTTATAAACTGTACTTCCAAACTCCCACTCTTATTTATGGACTCCCTATATTCTCCTGCTTTATTTCCCAAACAATATTTGTATGTGTCAATCCATTATTCATACCAAAACCTCAATTTAAGTCTTCATTACTCCTTGCCAAGCCTTAAATGCACTCCTAGGGCTTTCTTGAAAAATTCATTACTTTTCTTGCATAATATCCAAAAAAAATGTACATAGTATATAGATCTCTTCTTTTTATTTACAAGGGCCATGGTGTTTAGACCAAGGAAATTAATGTTTCACCCATTAAAGTGTTGTAATCACAAGATTGTAAAATAGGAGCAACAAACCTAAGCAATTTTCTAAACCTTGTAAAATGAATTCTTGGAATAAAAAAAACTATTCAAAGATTCAAAAAATGATCCAAAGAAACTTTTCCTATCAAAATAGTAGGTTCTTAAATCAAATTTCTTTAACAAATCCGTCAAACCACATTTATTGTCACCAAAATTCTCCTTCAGATTGTGTTGCCCTACAATTGAGTATTCAACCCTTGGAAATGATTTGGAACATCTTTAAATAGGATCCTTCCTTTATTATGGCCTTTGGGTTGAG
The DNA here is from genome assembly GCA_028749045.1 of Cupressus sempervirens. Lineage (NCBI taxonomy): Eukaryota > Viridiplantae > Streptophyta > Pinopsida > Cupressales > Cupressaceae > Cupressus > Cupressus sempervirens. The sequence continues at coordinate 705,203,586 of CM053785.1, read as the reverse complement.
CCACAACTACCCAAGTATTTTTTTCTTCCAAAATGTCCAAAAAATTGCTATGCAATTTTGCAAAAATTATAAAGTTCTCATTGAGCAACTTTTTATAAACTTTTGAAATTTTACAAATGGAGCCTAAAAACTTGACGAGTTTGTGTCCAAACCTTTCAAATTTATTTCAACAGACCTAAGGACCATGTCTAAATGCATTTTCCCCCTTTTTAGGGCTTTTTACTACATTTTTTGCATTAATGAATTCTAAGCAATTTTTGCCTATCAAGACCTAATTGACAACACTTGACTCAACATTTAAAATCCTACCTATCCAAACCTCTTAAACCTACCTTGGGACTTTATTCCTAGTCCTTATTACATCAATGGTTGTTTAGACTATCTACAAACCAAAAATGAATTAGGGTTTCACCTTTATCGCTAGGTGCTCCTCCACTAGTTTACATAGAAGTTTGTACCATTGCAAATATCTATGCCATTGAATGTTTATTTGGAAAAAATAGACTTCTGATGCTTGGCCTTAAATATGCTCTTGTGTTGTTAACTCAACTCTTGAATCACTAAGAATACACTCACTATTCAGTAGACACAATCTGTTGGCACTTTAGTGACTTGTCACATACTGACTACTCGATACCTACTAGTACTCAGGACTAACTATCATATCACTCAACATGTATTCTCTAAAGACTTATGCTTAGCATATTTTTATCACTTGGCTAATTTTTATTCATAATTTTAGATTATGTTTAAAAGAGAATATTCTTGTAGTGATAATTTAGAGTGTTATTGTATTTTTCATAGACAATATACTATTGTATTCACTTTTTCCAATGAGTATACTAAGCATATCATTTTTCTTTATTTGTTAATTTTCTATATCACACAATTCATTTATCGTAGATGTGATTGATTCAATTTGTTTTGTGTTATAGGAGCCCTTTTTTTGGAGGCTCCTCCTATTGCATTTTATTTGGGTAACTGTGTGTAACTATGATGTAATTAAATTGTTAATATAATATATTTATATATAAAACTACTAATAGATAAAATTGTATTCAGTAACTAAGTCTATTAACAATTATAAATAAATCTATATGAAAAAACTATTTTTTATATTTACTCATTATTAATTGACATCTCTTAACATTGATTTAGATTCTTAATCTCATTCATTATATATTATATCTTTGAGCTTAAAATGTGATGTATCTTATCAAATTAATCATATGCATACACATTAAATTTATATCATTAATAAATGTATAAAAAAAAATCATTTGAATTAGATTATCTAAATTCAACCTACTACTTGTAGTTTGCAAATAAGGATTTTTATTTATTTGTAAATGATAGAAAGGTAACATAAGATGCTTCTAGGAGATTAACTCTACTTTTTTAGTTCTCATTCCTAAAGTTCCTAGAGCCAATTCCTTGGAGAATTTTAGACGTATTAGTCTTTGCAATTCTTTTTACAAGATCATTTCAAAGGTTCTTACCTCCAAGTTGCTCAAACTCCTCCCTTTTATTATTTCTCAATAGCAAACTGGTTTTGTCCTGGGCAGACAAATTTTAGACTCCATAATGATGGTGCATGAAGTGATTCACTCTATGGAAGCTAGAAAAAGGGAAGGGGTGTTACTTAAACTAGACCTCTCAAAAGGCTATGATAGGGTTGACTAGTCTTACCTAGATATGGTGCTTAAGGCTTTTGGGTTTAATGACAAAACTTGTAAGCTAATTTCTCAACTAGTTACTACTTCCTCACTTGCTGTCTTAGTCAATGGTTCCCCCTCTAATTTTTTCAAACCTTATCATGGTCTTCATCAATGGAATCCTCTCTCACCTATTCTATTCATACTCTTGGAAGAATGCATAGGCAGACTTATAGAGAAGAATAAGAAGGAAGGGAGAATCAAAGGTTTTAAACCTTCCTCTAAAAGTTCTCCTTATACACATCAACAATTTGTTGATGATACTATAATGGGAGGGGACGCTTCTGTTAAGGAGGCAAAGGCAATGAAGGATATTTTGGATATCTACTCTAGAGGGTTGGGATAGTCCATCAACTGGGAAAAGAGTTAACTTTTCTTTATCAAAACTCCTAAGGACAGACAAAAGAAAATCTCTAGAATTTCGGGTTGTAGTGTGGGGAAGATTCCCTCTACCTATCTTGGGCTTCCTTTAGGCATGAATCCTCTAGATTCTTTCTAGAACAACATTATGGATAGATTCAATAAGAATCTGGTTGGTTGGAAAGGTGCCTCTCTTAGCCAAGCTAGAAAATGCCAATTGGTTAAATCCACTCTTCAAAACTTTCATGTTTATGCTTTGAGCCTTTTATGATCCCTGAGAAATTTTTTGAGAGGATGGAAAAAATTTAGAGAGAATTCTTATGGATGGGGGCTGAAAAGAATAAAAGGTATCCTCTCATTGCTTAGGAAAAAGTCTACCTCCCCAAGAAATATGGAGGTCTAGGCATCATAAAGCTTACTCATCTCAACAAGGTTCTTTTAGCTAAGAAAATATGGCATATCTTCAGTAGCACATGGGAATGAAGAGACAATATGGAAGAAAGGTATATAAAGAGCCCTTCTAAATAGTTTACCCTCTTCAGTGAAGATATCCCAAGAGGTTTCACTGTTTGGAATGGTTTTTTAAAAGCTAGGTACTGGAACATTCTAGAGTCTCTTGGAATTTGGGAAATGGGGAGGATATCTATTTCTAGTTTGATAGCTGGCTTATTCATGGCCCTCTTATGAAAAACCCTAGCTATGAGGTCTATGTGAATGATTGCATCAACCATTTTGGGCAGAAAGTTAGTAACTATAGGAATGACCAGGGATGGATATACCTTTCCATAATCTCTAAAGATCTCAATCCTATCATGATAATGCTAAACTCTATGGCCCTAAATAACAATAGGGATGAATTGGTCTAGGGAGATAATGCCAATGGGCTATATACTACTGCCTTTGGGTATTCGGCCCTTTGGAGATTAAATGAGATTCTTCCTTGGTTGAGGGCTTGGCTTCCTAGCCTCATTCCAAAAATTAATATGTTCTATTGGCTAGCTCTATAGGAAAAAATCCTCACCCAGGATAACCTCATTAAAAGAGGTGATATTATGCCTAGCAGATGTGAGTTATGTAAAGATAAGATAGAGATTGGCAATCATTTGTTCATTCATTGCTCTTTCTCTAGGGAGGTTTGGGTTTTCCTAACCCAAGACTTGGGCTTTAGTTGGTGTGTGCCTTTTAACCTTCTAGATTTCTTCTATCAATGGAAATGCATGTTCAGTAGGTCTAATTTGTAGGAATTAAGTTCCATGATCCTACCTCATTTCTATTGGAGCATCTAGAAGGAGAGAAATAACAGAATCTTTAGAGATAAAGAGAAGTTGGATATAGTGATAGGAAATAAAATATTTACAAACATTAAGGAAAAATATTCAGTAAGGAAAGGGGGAGATATAGAATTAGGTGGCAAAAAAAAGGAGAAGGCAAAAGACAGAAAGACAAAAAGACAGGAAGCCAAATGGCTTCTCCCCCCAGAAGGATGGCATAAAGCCAACTTCGATGGAGTGTCCAAGGGAAATCCTAGCTCCTTGAGAAGTGGAGGCATAATAAGGAATGAAAATGGAAATGGTATTGTGGCTTTTTCCCTACTGCTGGGATTTCAAACCAACCATTTTGTAGAAGCAAATGCTACATGTAATGTTTTCAAACTTGCATTTGAAATTGGAGTTACTAACCTTTGGCTTGAAGGGGATTTGAACAACATTATAAATTGTATTAATGGCAACTCTCAACCATCATGGTCAATTGCAAATCTTATTGATGAGACTTGTGAAACTCTTACCAAATTTGGTAGAGTTCACGTCATGCATATTTTCTGGAAAGCTAACCCAATTGCTGATAGGTTTGCAAATATAGAGGTCAACGCAATCCAAATTATGACATGGAATCTTGGAAATATTTTGTCGACAGATGTCAAAAGCATAATCAAACTGGACAAGATCCAAGGAAGTATGGAGAAGATCAATGTGCAACTATGAGTATGAATGGATCAAGGGGAAAGGGTACTTACCAAAAAGGTAGCATGGGAAATTGTAATAGCTGTAATTTATTACAGACTTTTTGACACTCTTTCTGGGTCTTTTTTTACATTTGCAATAGGAGCAACAAAAATGTTATTTTTTTCTATTTTTTGCTCAACCAAAGAGGTTCCTTTCAATCTCAGTGCAAGGTGCATATGAGAATTGAGGGTGTGTAGAGTGTAGATATGGTTGGTGAAAGATGCAAAAAGGAGCTAGTTGGTGAAATGGAGAAATGGAGGAGTAGGGAAAAAGTTTGGGAGCAACTGGATCAGGGCAAGATTACTAGATACATTACGAAACTACATGGTTTTGATCAAGAAGTGACCAATAGTATGGTTGGTTCATGGAAGGACAAAAGAGTTAAGGTGAACAGGGTTTCTTTCATGATTAATGAGGAGGTGATATTGACCATCTCTGAAATCTCAATTGAGGGTTTTAAGTTTTTCATGGACAAGAAGCTCTCAGCTAACGTTGTGCAGGATTTTGTGAGGGATACAGAGGAAGTGAAAGCCATAAAGAAGAATGACATGTACTATGTTTCTGATACCATGAAGAAACTATGGAGGTATTTTTTGAGAGTTGTAATCAAGTACATTACTCTGGACCCTAGGTTTGATCAAGCTCATACCCACCACTTTGTTCTTTTGAATCATTTTTGACACGACTGTAAAATTTATTTTCCTTTTTACTTGTTAACTTCCATGAGCAAGGAAGTGGTTAGCTTTAAAAAGAAGCCCACTAATAACCACGCTCTGCATGAGGAGCTCATGCTACTCATTTATGAGCACTTTAAGGCTCAGACTATAAGCAATGCCCCCCCTTAGACAGAGAATGTGACCTCTGGAAGCTCCATCTTCTCTTTAGACTTAGATGATATTCAAAGCTTTAGCTCTAAGGATGGTGAGATTTCTTCCGCTGATAAAATTGTCACCCTTCAGGTCAAGAATTCACCTTCTCCCATTACCCCTGGTAAGAAAAGCCCTAGGGCTCATGGGCTGTGAAGGATGTGAAGGTTGACAATGATGATGAGGAGGATGTGGGGACAAAAGAGGAGGAAAAGGATATGTAGGGGGAAAATAAGGAAGACCGGGGAGGGAAGAAACACAACAGAGAGGGTCTGGAGGATGAGAGATTGCAGCAAGAATAAGATATGTCTTCGCTGCCTCTTTCTCCTATCCATACTCAAGCCCTACTTGAGGAGAAAAAAATGGATTCTAAGACTGAGGGTGGGTAGGTGCAGGTTAAAGATAGGAGGAAAGATTGGAAAAAATTTAATGTTAGGACCTCAAAAATGGGCATTTTTAGAGAGGCCATGAACCTGTAGGTCCTTGTGGATAACCAAGAAGAGGAGTAGCTTGAAGAACTTATAGACCTGATGATTATGGCTATTTTGGATAATGTAAGGGAATCTGGGCTAAACCTCTTGAACAATGCTTAGAACCATATGATTGATAACTTTAAATCAATCAAGTGGCTTTTCCATGAGCTGGAGGAGGTCAATGAGTAGGTGGGTCATATGGAGGATAACAAGAATGGAGCAGAATTTGATAATAGAGATGACAATAGTGAGAGGCTCAGCCTACCGGAGAGAAGGATTAACAACCTCAAAATCTACAATCATAATCTCTCAAACTAGACGATTTCACTGCTAAGCTCCATTAACAACAACATTAGGTATTTAACTGGCTGGATCAAAGATAGAGTGATGAAGGAAGAAGAGGAAGGAAAAGATAGGGAAAAAGCTAGACTAGAGGTCAACACTGCAAAGGACAATATCAACAATTGTCAAGACTAGGAGGATCAAAGGGTGCACCAACAAGAGGCTAAGGAGAACTAGATGGCCTATGAGGCTGCTCAGGCCATACAAGACCTGGAGAGAAAGAACAAGGACTAATCCATTGCTTGTTCTTTTGTCTCAATCTATTTTTTGGATTTTTTTTAAGGCTTTTGCCTTTGTCATTTCTAAGTAGTTTATGTTCGTGGTCTTTTCTATGATCTTTGCATTTAGGCTAGGCCTTGGGCTTATTATTAGCCTTTGAACTTGAACTCTTTTGGCTGGGCTGTTCACACTTATTATCAGCCTTGTTATTGTTTTATCTCTTGGGTTTCAGGGTACCTATAAAACCTGTTTACCTATTAAAAAAACATAAGATGCTTCTTCATATTCTAAGGGTAATAAAATTTGATAATGGTAAAAATATGATCTACTTATTATTTCATTGATTAATTATTTTATTATGATTTCTATGAAATTCACACTAACACTTTCAATGTGCCTAGAGTTAATAAGTTTACATGATTAATACTACAATTTCATTGATTTCATTTATATTTTTGGATGCATATGTGTGTGTGTGTGTGTGTCTGTGTGTGTGTGTGTGTGTGCACGCGCGCGCGCGTGCATGTGCGTATATATACATATATATGTGTGTGTGTATATACATATGTATATATATATGTATTATATATATATATATGTATATGTATATGTATATATATGTATATGTATATGTGTATATATTATATGTATATATATCTATATATATACATATAATATATATACATATATATACATAAAATATATATACATATATATATACATATATATATACACATATATATACACACACATATACACACACACACACACACACATATATTCTATTTAAAATATAATAAAAAAATATTAAAATATTAATAAAGTATGAATTAAAATATTTAATTATATTATAATTACAATTGATTCAATTTTTTTTCTTATAGTTATACATTTTTTAATCTTTAATTAAATTATATACTGTATCTAATTAAGTTATTACAACTTTCTTACCATAATCTTGCTTCTTAAGAATGAAGAGGAAAGAAAAAGAGAGATACAAGGAATGTTTTTGATGATTGAATTTAGAAATTTAATTAGATAATATTATAATATTTCATATTAGTATGTTTTAAAAAAAAAATCAAAATTTAAAATACAAACTAATACAAATAAACATATTTGATGGACATATTAGTGTTATATTCTATAATTCATTCTATACAAAATAACTACTATAAGTGTTATAAAGATTTTATTATGTAAAATACAAATATAATTAAATGAATATAGAATTCTAGAAAGTTATTCGTATTCACAATACAGTAAAATTTTTAAAAGAGATAAATAAATAAGAAATTACAATTATTTTGTAATAGTAAAATAGATGTATAATTCAATGTTTAATAAAAAATAAATAATTATTAAAATTTTATGTCTTCAAATATTTTTTCTTTTCCTTTTGTTTATGGATCTCTCTATCTTTTTATCTTTTCTTATATCTATCTTCATGTTTATATATATATCGTTAGTCCTTTATCTTTTATCTAATCCTTATCTCATATTGTTCCTCCTTTTTTAGATTATCTCTCACTCTATATCTCTTACCATATCTATCTTTGTCTTCATTTCCATATATCTTTAATCCCTAATGAATCATGTTATCTTTCTTATTAAAAAAATTTATCATTAAAAAATTATTTTGAATTTGCTATAATTTAATGTATAATTTGTTTGAAACTATCACTACTACTTATTATTATTTTTCATAATACCATCATTTGTAAATGCTCTCCCAGTTATTATTTTTAATAAACCATAAGTTGTAAATGCTCCCCTAGTTGTTCTCTTTAGTACTCATCGAGGTAAGATGTGATTGATAGATTGCTAATAAACTAAATTTGAAGCTAAAAATTAATTTCAAAATCTCTTAATTTTTCTTTGCATTTATTTTATATTTATTTTATTGTGTAGAAGTAAAGTTTAAGCTGCAAAATAATCTCATATGTCTAAATGGATAGAAGATGGATAATTACAACCATTTAAGGATTCAAAATTCTTTTGAAATCAATGGAAGTTATTCTCCATCTATCCCGTACAGAACCCCAACATGTACAAATTGTAGGCTTGCATAGATCTTGGGACTTTTAAAAAATTATTGGAGATCCAATGACTTGAGAACCCTTGCATTTATCTCATCTTTTTTGTGTTTGTCAATAGCTTGAAAGATGTTAATTCCTCCACTAGTACAAAATTATACTTTAGAATAAGAGTGACCAAGGATTGCATCCTGGTATTTTTTGAATCCTTGGTCTTTTGTACACTCAACAAAACCTTTTTTGGATCAGTTCCCACAATACAAAACTATTTCTAATGCAAGATTTCTTTTTTTTTTTTCAAATTTTTCTGTATAAGCTTCAAATTTTTAAATTCCAAACACATCTGGACCTTTTTTTTATTGTATCTATGAATTAATTTTTAAATTTGATGGTCTCTAGCTTTCTGTAAGAAGTGGAATTGTGGGTTTTGATCTCACCAATTACTACACCATTCCTTCCTTTGCCCATGTCATCCATAGGTACAGGTCCTTGGTACCCTCATCTTGAAATTTGTATTCATGATTCTGCATGACCCTTTTAGGAATTCTTGTGGAATTATGAATTTTTAGCTATATAATAATTTTACTATAAAGGAATTCCATGCAATGGTTTTTAAGGTACAATATTCTATCAAGCAAACTAATATGGTTAATTTCCAACAAGCCTACAATAGCACATTCTATATATTTACATGGAATTGGTTTAATCTAGAAGTATTATTGGATCCAACTTGTGTCATTTGTTGACACCATTTTATACAAGGTCCATTCTAGAAATTAGGGTGAAGGAAAATGTATTGAACACGAATTTTTTTGGTAATGTATATAGTATTACTACATTTTCACTTTCCAACACACAAATTATAAAATGTGCTATTAAGCCAATGAAATGGCAAACTGAATTTTCTTATTACAATCTCAAATTATTGAATTGTAATCCACACCATACATTGGCTACATATGAGAAATCATAGAGCCAATCTATGTGCCCATTGTCCCTTATCTCCAAAACATGTCTTCTATTAGGAAACTCTATAGAAGTCCTAAGTCATAAGATATGCCAACTTTCATCTATGGAGTTTGAATTTTAGCCATGAAGTTCAAATTTCATCCACGGAGTTTGAATTTTAGCAAGTTCTTACCCTTTACCAACTCCATCCAAATTTTATTATATTTAATAAGATATTATAATTTATTATCGATGAACTTGAATTTTAATTTGAACATTGTGATTTTTCCTGAGCTATACATGCCTCAACAATTGTGGCTTAGAGACAAAATTCTTTGGGTGTAGAAATTAGACTTCTTTAGGATGACAACCATTAAGCAACATCACAACATTAAGACTAACTTCCAAAATACTACTAGAACCCAATTCTTCATGTTTATCTAAGTTTGGTAAACCTCAATTTTATCATGTACATTATAAGGTCAATATTTTAAAAATAATAAATATCGATTAATAAGAATCATCCTCAGATGTTCTTTTGACTATAGTTATTTTTATGGGTTATTTTCCATAAGTTATTGGTAGATAACATCATAGATTCCAATATTCATGCATGTTTGTAAGTTGAACAAATATTGAATCATTGAATATCAAGTAAAAGATATATATATATATATATATATATATATATATATATATATATATGCACATATATATATCAAGTAAAAGATATATATTTATACATAGACATATATATATATATATATATATATATATATATATATATACATACATACATACATATATATATATATATATATATATATGTATGTATGTATATATATATATATATACATATATATATGTACATATATGGATATATATATATATACATATATCTATATCAAGTAAAAGATATATACTTATACAAAAACATATAATATATATATATATATATGTGTGTATATATATATGTGTGTGTGTGTGTATATACATATATGTATATACATACATACATACATGCACTTACAAACATATATGGAAGCATCATTATCCACTTTTAATAAAGAATGAGTCTAAAAGAAGATGAAATTTATAACAAACACATACTGTGAAATGACAATGAGCCATAGTTGTAGACAATTTCTAGTTTATGTTTTCTCCCATGGGATGGTAATCAACTGATGTTTCTAGTGCATACTCATTCTTTTTTTTATTGATACTTTTGAGTAAATTAAATCAACATCAATAATTGGCATTTAAACTTGATTTACTTAAAAGAACACCTTAATGTTTGATTTTGTAAACGAACTTGTAAGCCTTGAATTTGGTGGTAGAGAGAAGCCTGACCTATATAAGGGACCCATTGGGAATATAGTTCAGCCGTAGCACTTATGTTTTACATCACATTGAATTCTCTTGGGATAAAGTCTGAGACCAACTTGATGATTCTCAACCTTCCCACACATGATTTCTTGATTATTATTATTTATAATGCAATCAAGACTCTATCTAATCATGCCATCGAAAGAGACATGTATTGAAAAAAAAAGGAATAGACTAACATATCTTAACTCAACATCTCATTTATATTTTACCTATGTCCTTTCCTATGAGGCACAAATGTTATCTTCCACTATAGTTGAATATATTAAATGTGTTTTATTGACCTCCATCTAGCTACTTCAGAATTTTAACATAATTCCTTCCTTCCTCTCTATGTTAATATATTATAATAGAAATGACTTAATTAGAAGCCTTAGAATTGTGTTTGTGAGTACTGAAGAGCTCAACAACATAGTTCTTTTAATGAATCCCTATTTGAACTATCATAATTAACTAGAAATTACTTGTGTCATTTGAACCCCTTGTCAAGCCACCATAAATTCAAGTCCTAATATACTATTAGATAATGTAGACACCTAAATTTGATTACACTATTTTAGTAATCCTATTTAGTTATCTAAAAAGGCATTATTAATTAAATTTCTATTTAATTAATCCTTTGTCATCCCCTAGTTGATTAATTTAATTAATCATCTATAGTCCTAATTGATAAATCAAATAATCTATTATTTATCAATTAAATCCTATTCTTCTATCTAATTCCAAAAATCCCCATTTATTAAATAAATCTATTTGATAAATGAAATCCTCAAATTCAAAAACCCCTAACCTATCTCTAATCCTCCATTTAGCCTAATCCACCCCATCCACCCATACTAACCAAGCTTAGCCACTAACTCACCCACCCTCATTAATGCCATCCACTTGCACATCTCTAACATCCCTAATCTAATCCTAAACACAAGCCTAATCCACCCCCTAATGTTGTCACATTCCTTATACAAGTTTAAGACTTTCCTAATCCAAACCAAAGTCTCCCCTCAAAAAACCCAACCACTAAGTCATGAGTGCTCTTACAAAACATAAAAGACTCTTACAAGCCCACTCATGACTCTTACATCCATCTTACACACTCTTCCCTCTTCCACACTCATTCCTCTTACATCCCTCTTACATACTCAACCCCACTCATCATGCCCTTAACCAACCCTTAACCCTACCCTCTCACACTCATCCTCCTTGTGACAAGTGTCACCTTCCCATTGGTGCTAAACAAGCACAATCCATGTGCTCCCCTTTGAGTGCATCTTAGCCCTCCTTAAGCCTTCATCCATCCTTGCATCTAAGCCCTCCATCCCTCTACCCCTTAGCCTATAAATTGAATCCCATCCCAAGCCATTTCATCAACAATCTTTGAGCTAAAGTTACCATGCTATTTTGAGAACCAAAGCCATCAATATTACCCTTATAATGCCAAATTGAGAGCTCACAAAGCTACCAATTTTCCATTACCCATCTCCATTGAAGCAACTTTTGAGCATCTTGAGCATACATCCACAGCAAAAGGACACATCTACAGAATCAAGAAAGCATGGATTGTTTTCTCTTGTGAGGTTTGCACTTCTTTTTTTCTTTCTTTGTCTAAGCATATATGTGAATTTAGTTTTTGGTTTGTGAATGTTTACTTTATTTGTTAATGTTCTTTGCACACTGATTCTAGTTCTACAGATACAATCAATGAAAAATTTGGGGAAATCCTTTATGTAATCCCATATGTATAAGGGGCATCTCCAATGTGCCGATATGATCTATAGAAGATGACTTTTTTCTCTTCTCCTAAGAAAATGAAGTCAAAGTCTTCCACAAATTATTATTAGTCTTATATACAAAGCCATTAATAATAATCAGAATGACATGGTCATCATTGAATCATGGTTTGTAAATCTGAGATGGAATTTGTACACCAAATCCTATATGATAAGCTTCTTGATCGCATATGCTAATTCGTGACTTCCCATATTCTAATTTCATATTGCATTCTCATTTTCACATCTTTAACTGATTGGAATCAAAATATATTGATACTTTTTTTGATTGGAAATTATTTTTTAATGAAATATATGTCATTTCTCATTATATCATTTAATTTAGTTCCATATCGACAAAGTTATTGTGCTTTGAATTGAGATTAGTCCAAAACCTCATATAGGGCACCAAAAACCTTAAAAATGTGATATCTTTTAAATTTATGTAGACATAACCCCATGTTTCTTAGGGATATGAGTAAGCATGTATTATACATTCTCTTATGTTGGAAGAGGCTATGTATAATATTCCCCCTTTTTCGATAGATAAAACTAATAGTTGACAAAGGGATTGAATATCTATCTTTGAAATATAATCTTGGTGTAAGGAAAATATCTCATAAAGTAACCATTGGTTTTTCATCCATTTGGATATGTTGTTGGTAGATACATTTCCTAGGATTTCACTAAAAGGATTTAATAAATATGATTGGGGTATATAGTTATTGTTTTCTAACTACATAAAACTTAGTAATTTCTCGTTTCAACAATAAAGAGTTATGAACACTATTATATTTTTCTTTATTTTGTTTGGTAATCTCATAAACAAAAGTATTTTCCACCTTGCTAATGTCTTCATCACTAGCTACCTTTCCTAGAATGCTGCTAACAACCTTCCCATATCTAGATAAGCTTTCATTTATGTTAGTTACCAAGTTAGATGTCCCTGACCCAACAGTCACATTAGCACTTTCCATTGTTGAGAATAATTCACTACATTATAGTGTAGACAATAATATGTTATTTATAGAAAATCTTCTTTTCTTATCAAACCTACAAGCAAAGAGCTACAAATATTAAAATTGGTCAAAACATGATGCTAAATTTGTAACCTCCTACTGCATGTATTTTGTTAAAAATATTAGCTAATCAAGCCTGCAACATTATTGAAGGAAAGTAGGATAGATTTTTGATGCCAAAATTAAATTTATTCTAAACTTTTGTAAAATTGGATAAGTTTGATTAATACAAATCATTTTATTGGACTAGTGTAGAATTTGATAATCATAAATGCAAAATGAGAACTCAAAATCTGATCATTTTATGATATAATCTACTCATATAGGGAGAAAGATAGTTGAGATGAGAATATTATGAAATTGAATTGAGCTGCATGCTATTATAGTGAATCTACAAAAAACTGGATGAATACAAAAGTATCATTCTTCTTGTATGCACCACGCATGTTTTTTATATCAAAAAAGAAAAAGAGATAATATGAATGGTGTCCATAAGTGAAAAATACATCATCAATAGATTAAAGCTTTGAATTTTCCCTAAGTTCATATTACTAGCTTGCATGTGACTAGCAAGAATTGAGCTCACAGATTAACAAATGGCTTACAATATGCTTGTGAAACTAAAAATAAATAAGATCTCTTTCAAGTGTGAATATAAATCACAAGGAAAACCATACAACTAAACTATTTAAGATGGAAAAGGTATCCATCTCACTTAACATTAATCGTGTGATAGTTGGCACAAATTTAGGCATAAGATTATGATGAATCTTCATCAACAAGCATGGCTACAGGATGAGTAGTCAATCCCTCATCACTAGTCTTGTCTTTGGGTGGCTATTAACTACAAATCAGCATGCCTTCCACCATCCAAAGGATTTTCCAACATCGTATAAGGACCTAGTTATTCAACTTTGACTAATTTATTTGTTTTAATTCTTCCAACACTTGGACTCCTCCCATGTAGTTGTTTCCTATTTCATAGATCAACAGGTTATACAATTCCACATCAGCAATTTTAACTATATTTTGAACAAGGCTTTTATATAGTATAGAGACATTCAACCCTACTTTTACCCCCAATTTAGATAGTAAAGTGCTAGAAGAGAAAATATTTGTTGTTGAATCAAGATCATATCTCTATCATGAAGAAAACAAAGAAATAAGAAGCCATGGAACATTTTTTTGAATTCTAATCATTAAAAAATCTTTAAAAATCTAGATGAAATTGATTCCTAATGTGACATTTCTAAATAGGGGTCTTCGAGGTTGTGATATATCTTATATAGAAATTAAAGCATAAGAAATTTATAGTTATTTCTATTCATTGTTAGGATGAGAACCATAGATCTGAAGAAGGAGAATGGATGAGTTTCAATTATACTAGATTATTTTGATTATGAAACTGAATGGAATTCTTTACCAGGGGTTTAACTATTGGCATCTTGATATGTGTTTTCTCTATTATTTATCAATAACGTTCAACAATTACATCAACTATGATAGACTTTGATGGAATCCAAAAATCTATTTGAGGACATGATCCCATGTTATTAGTCAAATGTATCTATTGTGATTATGAATAAAGCAATTAATCATTGATAGATTATTGATGGATATTGAAGGAGGCTATGCAAAGTGACTAACATCTTGTTAGTGAGAGAAGTTATTTTTGCTATGTAACTATAATATTATTTCCAACTCTATGCATTTGGAAGTGTATTGGGACAAAATTAAGTAACTCCCTATTTAAATCATTTCATTTGGCTATCCCAATCAAGGTGCACCTAGTAACTTGCTAGAAGTGTGTCATAATGCTTTAATAAAAGTGTGATAGTATACAAAAATGACATAAATGGTAAATGACAAAAAAGAAAGGTTCAATTCTAGAAAGATAATCTTTTAAATACTATATTTTCCACAAGAAGTTGTCTTGATTATGATTTTTGGAGATGTCTTTTAATTTTTAAATACTAAATAATATAGAATTACTATGTTAGTAGGTGGTTCCTTATGTGGGAAATTGTTTTTTGTAGGTACATATTTACCTAGAATGAATTACATGAAAGCTCTAAAACATGTTGATTGACCATAAACAAAATTCCACCCTTAAATGTAAGTGGAACTTAGATGGCTTTCACTAAAGCCTCAATATTAGATCAAATGAGTTTTTTCCTACAATTTCCACTTTCCTACCAACAAGTTGTCCCTTTAGAAAATTTCTATGATTCCTAGTTGCAGCTCAACCTCTCATGGGAAGTACAATATACACAAAAATGGATGCAAGTGCTTTACAATCACAACTTAATTTTTGTCACCTCATATTTTGCAAGGAAATATTTAGCTTCCAAATGCCACATAAACAATGGAAGAGAGTTGTGTTCCAAGCAAGTTTAAGCACACAAACTTAGAATAATGGCTAGTTGATTCCCACATTTAATGACTAATTTTGTAGAAGCTTGGCTATCCTTTTGACATGCCCAACATGGACATAGTTTTAATTGCCAAACTACTTGATCATAATGCACTGGCCAATATTCTTCTTTTTTAACAACATAATCAACTTTAACCAGGGAATAAGGCAATATTTAATCCTTCCCTACTATTTTCTCCTATTTCAAATTATGTGAACCTTTTTCTTCTTCTTTTGTTTGACAATGTTCATCATTTTAGAGCTTCCCCAAGACAACCCTCTATGATGAAAATAAGTGAATAGATATTTTCCATTTTCCTCTTCTTCTCTCCTTTTGTATATCTAGAAGGTCTTTTTTGTTTACTATGCACATGACTTTGGAGGAAAATTGGTGGTAGTTTTTGTTTGCTTTGATTTATTATTTTGAGATTTAAGGATACATTAAAGGATTTTCCTATCTAATTTTTGGTTTGAGTTTCAATCTATTATGGTATAATGTGAGAAGGAATTTGTATTTATTCTTTTGGTGAATTCATATAAGATGAGACTTTGAAATGTGGCCACAATTATGTACATTAGTAGGGCTATGAGTACTCCCTCTAATTGCCTACTAACAAATAATTGTCAATTATTTTGCAAACTATATGATTTGGACTATCATAGGTCTTAAAGTTTTTCCCCTACTATAATGTTTGTCATTTAAACTATACTTTCCATTTTACATATCCATCTAATTTCCTATTTTGTAAAATTTGTTAACTTGAAGATAAAATGCAACAAAAAAAATCCCTTAAAAATATTATTAGGCAATTGATGTTTCTTCTGACAAATTTTCTTCATGTGGGATCTAAAATTATAGTCATATGGATGTATTTATATATCATTTCCATAAAAAACCAACAATAAAAAACAATATGAAGCCAAGAAGTGGAAAGGAAACAAGGGGGTAAGAAACCAACCCCACAACCAAAGACAACCCATTGAGATTTACACTTTTATTTACTCTTATGAAAATGAAGGGTCATATAAAAAGAGAGATAAGAAAAATAAGTTTTTTTCTTTCATTTCTTCCACCTTTGCAACCTCACCTTGTCAAGAAAGTGAATCAAATATAGAGCTCCATAACCAAAAAGAGGACAAACCAGTCTCCAAAGTAGATCCAACAAGAAATATTGTGCTACTTGGACTAATAGGTATTGGAGAGGTAGCATGCACTTCAATTAATGGTTCTAATCAACTTGGTGAAAACTCATCAAAATTTTTGTCTTTGGTTGAGCTTATACTAATACAATTTCTCATTTGTATAAACTTGATATGTTATTGGCATTTTTATATACAAGGCTACTTACAATTTCTTCTCCAATATTTTGTTGATATATTCTAGGCATCTACAATTCCTAAAGATATTATTTTGTACACATATTTCTAGAGGTCCATGATAAGGAAAATCTAAATGGATTACAATAATTTTTTGTTTATTTAGCATTATCTGAATTCTTTCTCTATCTTAGAGCATTCAATTGTGTGGTTTTAATATATTTCTTAATATTAAAAGATATTTCTACAAAAATTATTATTGGATGTTTAATTCAAATCACTCCATTTAATTTTTTTTAGATACTTATTTTTATATGATGATAAATACTTTTTTCTCTCCTAGAGGTAAGTACATTCATGTTATATATTGGACGAAGCTACACATAAATCAATTCCACTTACCAAAACAAAAATTAACAAATTGGAACACCAAAAAATTGTCATAAAAAATTTCTAGGCTTAGTTTTCTTCCTCGTTTGCATAAATAAAGGTCTTTCTTTTTATTCCCATAACTTTATTATAATAAGGGGGAAAAGCCACATGTAATGAATTTGACAATGAAATTTTTTTCATGATCTTTATATTATGCTTGTAATAACATCACTCTTCTTTAAAGGGTACTAGCTCAATGAAAGAGCACATTCTTTACAAGTAGGAGGATGGTGGTTTGATTCCATCATGCCCTAGAATGATTATATCAATGATCAAATAAACTACCAAATAAAATATTCGATATACTACCGAATATAGTATGAAATATACTACCAAATAAACTATCAAATATACTATCAAATATACTACCAAATATACAATCAAAATTACTACCGAATAAACTACCAAATAAATTATCAAATAAACTACTATTTAATAACAATCAACAACCAAATCAATGATTAAATAAATGACCAAATTAATTATTAAACTAGTTTAGTCATAAATTTGGTTGCAATATTAATGACAAGAAATAAACTACCAAACAAGATCAAAAATTTTCATATGTCTACAAGTTTTAGTAGTTTATTTAATCGTATATTTTTGTTTTTGCACTAGTTGTTATGAAACACTCAAAAAATTATAGTTAAGTCCTTCAACCAAGTAAACATTGTAACATTTATCTTGTTAGTTAGTTGAATAGAACCTTTTTATATCATACAACACATGGGATATAATTACCAAATTCAACAAATCTATCCTCAAATTTATCTTTATCACCCGTCATATGATTTAAACATCCACTATGAATTATCCATATGTAACTTTTGTTTACATATGAAATCAATGCAGTTTTCTCATCTTCATTAGAATCTTCTTTCATAGCAACATAGACAACTTCAACATCATTACTTTTAGATTCATTATCAGTTTCTTCTTCAATAATATTACAAGATTTCTTACATTTTTCATCCTTGTTTCCTTTGAAGTCTTGGTCATCTCTTCTTACTTTTTACTTTATTTCATTCATTTCATCCTTGTCTTCCTTATCAAGACACCTAGTAGTAATATGACCTACTTTGTTGGATGCAAATAGATAATAGGCATTTTACCTTTGTATTTACCCTTTCGTCTTTCAAATATTTTTTCAGTAAGGGCTTCAAGTTCATTAATCTCATCATTAGAACTATCACTATCACTCTTCATCTATTTACCTTTTCTTTTTCTAAGAACCAATTGTGACTAAATGGTAGATTCAATGGTAGCAGGTGTGTAGTTGTCAAATTTAGACATTTCAAAAGTAGTAAGTCTACCAATTACACCATAGAAGGTCAAAGTGTTACCTAGTGTGCATCTCAATTCTTGACTTGCAGACACTCTTACAGAATAAATAGGGAGTAGAGTCCTCAATACCTTTCTTATCATAGTTTTATTTTGATTTCTCTATTTTCACCACGAATAGCATTAAAAATTTCTTTAACTCTTATGTAGAATTTTACTATGTTTTCACATCTTATTCTCATGCCTTAAAATTTACCTCTTAGGGTTTCTTCTTTGGCTCTAAAGACATCTTCATCACCTCCATATATGGTTTTCAATTTGTCACACATTTTCTTTAGACTATTACAATCTTTTAGGTCATTAAACTTGGAATGACATAAGGCTAAGACAATCTCCAATGTTACTTGATTTTTTTCTTGCGTCATCTTCAATTGTTTAGTTTTTAGAGGAGGAGTAGTTATCTTTACATACTCATTGTCTAGAAAGTTGATAGTAGCATCACTAGTATTTGATATGTGCAACCTCATCAAGGTTTTCCATTTAGGAAAGTTCTCCTTTTTTAGCTTGGGTACATCTCTCTTATGAATCCTAATATTTAGCTTGAAGTACCTTCAAACTTTTGTTTATAAGAACTGATCTTTGATACCAATTGTTAGAAATGTTTAGAATAAATGAGAGCGGGGGTAGATTAATCACTCAAGGTCCTTAGGTACCATTTGAACAATCAAACATAAACACTAACTATTTTTCTTATCCTATCATTGCTCAGCCTTTACTAAAAAAATATTATCCTAAACATAACATGCTTTTTTTAGTGAAAATATCATCAAATGTAAAACAAATGTAGAATTCAACATAGAGTTAACACTAGGATTCTACTTGAAAATCCAATTTGGGAAAAATCACTAGCAACATGTTACTACTTTTCACTCTTTTGAAGTGAGCTTTGTTAGTAGCCAACCTTGTTAAACATTTACAATACACACTATTAAATGTGACCTGCTTAGAGGATTTAATCACCCTATGAGTGGCCTTGTCAAAGGACTTTGATCATTACACTTAGAATATCACCTAGTTAAAGGATTTACATATATTTTTAAGTCTTCTAAATGACTGTTAGGTAAACCTCTATTAAAAGGATTTCAATACAAACTAAATTTACAATGATAAGAAAGAAAAAAATAGATTTTGATTTGTATGATTACAACTCACTTTACAAGTTCAGATCACTATTTGTTTCATGTGCTCAGTCCTTGACAAGCTTCCCATTGTTAGATCAAGCCTTGATTTTCTTGGCAACACTTCAAGAAATCAACCTTCTTTTCTCAACAATACTTAGGCATTATGCTCAGATTGACTTATCAATATCAACATCATCTGCATAAGAAATCTCCTTTATCTTTGGATTCACTCTCACAATTGTATTTTTTTTTATCATCCTTCTATTCTATGTACCTCTCACATACACTCTCACCCATAATCTTGCATTTTTTTGGCCATGTAGCTCTCTAAATAAATAATTCTTTCTTTATTGTTTTTCATGATCATCGTAGATCTTAGGTTCTACAATTAGGTTCAATATGATTTATTATATCTATCCATCTTTTTTATCATCTTCTAGAAATTTTTTTGGAATCCATCAATTAAGTCTTTACCTAATCCTCACTTTGAATTTAATGATTGAACTCATTAATATTATCTTCAACATGGTTTATATCTCCCAATAAATAAATGATGTTGGTACAGAATCGCAATTTCCTTGACTTCATTATCATATTCCTACTTGGTAATATATAAATTATAGCACTCAGTCATTGCATAGGAATTGGTCAGCATAAATTTTTTGGCTTGGCATCAATTATTTTCTCAGTCAATTCTTAGACTTAGTCAACACTAGATTTTTGCAGCACTTACTATGGCTCAATTAACACTAGCATCAATCTGCATTCCTTATCTTTTTACTCTATTTCTCTTTACTTGGCTTAATTTTCTCGACATAAACAATCACTTTGATTAATCAAAGTCTATGTAATCAAATGTCCATTTTAACTTCCTTTTCATAACTCAATCTTTCCTCTAGGTGATATTGTTAGGAGAAACTTCTCAAATCCTCTTCATCAATCAAATAGATATGACGTTTAGATTAGGTAGTGATATCTCTTATCAATAGATTTGACATCAATGAAAAAACAACAATGGTTCCAATTTTAAGCTTTCAACAATAACATGGTGACTATATTGTAGCACCTTATTGTCAGATTGTTAATCAAGAAAGTGAACTCATGTTTGATTAATTTGTTTTGACTAAGATATATTCCCTCCAAAATAATTGAACCTACACACCATGTATTTAAATGTTAAAAATGTGTACATATATTAAATAAATTCATCATTTTTTAAAATATTGAAATCATTTATAAATCTTGTGCTCATTCAAGCAACAACATGAGAATTACAAACTTATTCAAGAAACCACACTAGAAACAACATTTGGAAGACCAAGAGTCACAACATAGAATTCTACAAAGATGTCCCTCTTGGGATGTGAACCAAGGTCTCCACAATGAGAAATCATTACTTCTACATATACATATATATATACATATATGTATATATACATATACATAAATATATATGTATGTATGTATATACATCCATACATACATACATATATACATACATACATACATATATACATATATATATATATATACATATATATATATATACATACATACATTTATATACATACATACATACATACATACATATATATATACATATATACATACAGGTTCTATTAACTTCATCCTTTCTGCATCACAGTATATAGTAACTCACTCATTCTACATCTCTAGGCTCAACAATAACTACAAAGACTTCTCCTACACACACACACACACACACACACACACACACACAAATGTTAGCTCTAAATTGTCTTTGTGACTTTAATATATATATTTATTATTGTTTGAATTAAGAATAGTTACCAATTTTGACTAGTCTAGAGATATGATATAAGCAATAGAAATCAAAGGAATGTCATCAAAGTTTTCATCTTCATCTCCATTAATTGTATCAGTATCAACAAGTGGCACTAAAGTTCATGGACCTACATATGGATGATCCAAATTGATGCATTCATTGTAATTCTCTACAATGCAATAACAACAAAAACATGAATAGTCTCTTGCATAAAATGTCCAATTACGATGATTGGTACTCATAATAGAATGTAAGGATCATATTTTTATATCCTCTTGTAACTATGCATAATTTTTCTATCCACACCCATAGACACATAGTTAATAAATACATAAATCTTAGACACAAAAATATATATTAATATGTGTATAACTTAAATTAAATAAGAAAATATATATACACATGCTCATAATTAGCTAATACCTCCCAAAAGACTCTACATGGTACTGCCTGACTCATTCTTCATGTTTCACTAACCTCATTTGATGCGAAATATGCCTTGCACTATTAAACAATGTCATGTGTATTATTTATGCAAACTCCCTTATAATTCATTTGATACTTTCATAGAGCTTGTTTCATGCAAGCTCTAGTAGTGCCATCATGTTCACCTTTTACATGTCCACTGTCAAAGAAATTCTACACATTCATTATTTTTTCATTACAATGATACAAAAAAAGTGCATTAAATGGTCTTGATAATTTGAATTATGTAGCACACCCATTCGACCAAACATGATTTTTATCAATACTTATTCCCCTTTCTTTGATATATGCAAAAACAATCTTGCAAAATAATTCTACATAATGAATATCATGTTCTTTATCATCACTTATGTAGAAGTGATATTCTTTCTTGATGAATCATGCTTCATCTATTCTTTTAATACCATCCAAACCTAATTGTGCATGATGATAACACACTTTTACTAGAATAGTGACCTAATCTAAAAAATATTAGTCTAATTGAATAGCCTTTTGATGAATGAAAGAATATTTTTCTTCAGAGTCAACAACTAATAAAATGGTTTGAAGTTGAAATTTATATCTAAGCATTTGAAATTGTTGTGCTTGCAACTTTGCAAAACAAGCATGATGACTATATGGCTATATCAAACTTTTAATTTTTTCCATAAATGCTCCAATACTTGTCTCCTCTTCAACCTATTCCTTACATACTTGTAATCCTTGAAATTTATCATTTTGGTGACATCAATATCTTCATTTTTCAAAGGAAAAAAAGCCAAGTTATCACATGTGTCACATGTTCCTCTAATTCAATTAATTTGACCAATAAGATCATCTATTTTCTCACATAAAATTTATGAGATGAGCTCACTTCATCTAATAGGAGGAGCATTTTTATAACCAAAAGTTTCTTCTATTAAATGATAGCAGGGATCAAACTCAATATGATACCAACAACAATAAGTTTCAAACAACTTGTTTTTCCTATCATAATATGGATTCAATTAATAAAAATTTTATCCCAATATTCATATCAAGATTTGAACTACAAAATAAGATATAAATTACATGTTTTGTTATGTCTAACCAATGTTTTGTATGATGATCATAAAGATTGGCTCCAACCCTATATCTAAGAACATTTCTAGTATTTAATAAAGGTCGAGTATTATCATTCTAAAATGATATTGCCTATTTTTTTATTCTATCACCATACCTATCACAACAAAGATCTCTACACATAATTTTCCAATTTCCTCCTAAAGTGCTATCATCCAAAGCCATTATCCTCTTAATATATTTTGATATGGTTTTTCTGCTAAAACTAATCTATGACAAAATTGAAGATATTTGTTTTATTTGAGTATTGTGTGTTGAACCCTAAGGAAAAGTTGTTTATTAATGTTAAAAAGTTAGTCATTTTCTAGGTAGAGTTGGTCAGTCATTACTATGACCATGCACCACTATATAGGTCAAGCAGATACATGGGTTAAGTGCACATATCTAGTTATAGTTGAGCATAAGTTAGTACTAAGTGCACAATAGTCATTGAGCATATCAATATAGAATGAGTCATTTTAGAAGTTGAATAAGTCAAAGGAGTAGAATCCAAGCTATATAGTTTTGACTAAGCATTATACAAGCTAAGTGTCAGCATGAAGATCAATTATGACCAAGCATCAAAAAACTATTACTATTAAGTAGCATAGTTTTGTATGACTATTTATAATTGCACAAACAATGAGGTAAACCATTTTGGACAACATATAAATATATTTTATGATGAAGGATTTAGTTATAGATTTGATTCTACATTTACTTAAGAATCCATACTCCCTATGCAAGGAGATCAATCTTTTAGAAAAATTGAAATAGCAAGCAAAAAAATGGATGAATCTAGATTGTTGATCGAGATTTGGAAACATCTACATATTATTATTTTAGGAGGATTCCAAGCAAGGAATTATATGTTACATGAATTATGATAATGAATGTATGAAATTTTGAATTGAAGGTTTTCTTGAACTCAAATTACTATGTTAAAGGAAAATGCAACCAAGCATTGAATTACAAAGTTAGTAAAAAATTAGATCAAACAGGTTATTAGTAATCATATGGAGGAGATTTTTTATTAGCATTGAAGTGTGAACCAAAGGATCAAGTACTGATGAATTTTAGTAGGTGTCTAATGGAGTAAATTTCTTAACAGAGTGGTTTTAAGAAACCTTTTGTAAATTTGCTAAAAGAGTACTCACTTAGTTGTGAGATAAAATCAGTTAATCAAGGTAGATTGAATAAGTCTTGTAAGCTACTAACATAGTAGACCCCTCATAGGGTAGATCATCATAGGTGATCAAATTTGGAGATCTAACATGCTAAAATTATTGTTGTAGTAGTGATGATTTGTGGATGCCATCCCCACTACAAGTTTACCTTCATCTTGGAGGTTTTATATGAGACAAAATCTTTGTGTGTTGTGTTGATCTATTTTCTACATGTTTGGTTCATGTTATTTGATGTTAGATCTAATAATACATTGGAGTAATTGAATGAACCATTATATGGTTAAGATTGATAATTGGGTTTATGGTGAAGATGGTTTATGTTTGAAGTATTCAAGTTTACTAGATCCAAATTAACCTTCCCTCTTAGTATCTTAGTTTCCCTACTATATTTCCAACAATTTGTATCAAAGAAATGTTCTCTTACAAGAATTCTAGCCACTTGAGAGTCAAGATCTAGGAGATAGAGGCCTATAAATTAGGAAATGCTATTGAGAAGAAGAAACTTGATGTGTAAATTTCATTACAATAACTTGATACTTTAAGAGAGGAATTGAATAAATCCTTGAAGAGAAGGAAGGAGATCAAAATCCAACCAAATGACACACAATATCAGGAGCAAAGTGCTTTAGATCTATTTGATGATAGAAAATCCACTGAGACTGATAAAAGAATAACAAATCTATTACAATTTAACAACACTCTAAATGAGGGAGATAAGAGCACTAAGAAGAGAACATGAAATGCAATCGGTAAGACAATGTGAAGTAACTAAACAAAAGAAGAAAAATGAAGAGGACATGACAATGGCTAATGAAGACAAGAGACTAATGGATACAAGAATTGATGTATCGTTGATGTGTAGAGGCTTACACATAATCAATTTGACATGGTTAATAAATTTTAAAGTGAAAATCATGAACTTACTAGGGAAGATGTGGATATTGAAAACATGAGATTAGAGAATAATCAACTAAACAATGAATCAAGAGCTGAAAAGGAATGAATATTAAAAGGATGAAAAAATGTAAAGAATCCATGATTTTTTTTAATGAATAGATCAAATCACATAGAATATTGACCCCATGATACCTTTGGACTAGGCTATACCAGACACCTATCATCTATCGAGCAAGGAGAATCATCAAAGGGTGGAGAACAAGGGTATATATATATATATATATATATATATATATATATATATATATATATATATATATATATATATATATATATATATATATATGTATGTATAGCTATCAATTCTTGAAAGGATCTTGGAACCCTATATAGTCCAAATTCATATTCATAATATCATAAAGTAATGTTGAAGT
This sequence comes from Cupressus sempervirens, assembly GCA_028749045.1. Lineage (NCBI taxonomy): Eukaryota > Viridiplantae > Streptophyta > Pinopsida > Cupressales > Cupressaceae > Cupressus > Cupressus sempervirens. The sequence continues at coordinate 705,177,938 of CM053785.1, read as the reverse complement.
AAAGGGGAAAGTGAACAACCCAAAAGAAAATAGACTATTGTGAAAGTTCACTTATTTGTAACATCCAAAACACTAATTTTTTTATTGAAAGACATTAAACAATATATGTATACTTTGATACCTTAGATTCATCAAAAAATCTTGCATAAAATATAATTAAGTTATAATGCATTACCCATGTTGGAGTACTTGTCATAAGTTAACTCTTGCAAGCAATCATAACATATTTTCAATTTTTTATATGTAATGTGGAATTTGCACATTTATTCTCCTATAGTGGTAATTTCAATGTATCGTACATCATTTTCATTCCCACTTATTTGAATGAATTTGTCACATATCTCAAGGCAAGTTTCTAGAAGGTTTTTTTATAAAATCATAACGTTATTTTGGTCATTTCCCCTCTAATTCACAAATATTGACATTTTAACCACTATTGGGACATTCTTGTTAGAGTTATTGCTTGAATTTTATATAATTGGCTAAGGTAGTTGATTATCTCTCATAACTTAGAAGTAAAAGGTAGTTTATAAAGTAACAAACACACATTATACCCTAGAAATAGGGATTGCATAGTCTAAGTGTACAAATTAAGGAATGTCCATGTGAGGCCTCACCCTGACCCATTGTAGCAAAGTGATACATTATTATTTTGATACTCATGACTTGATATGTTGAGACACTATTAGATACACTAAACATGATTATGTTATCTTATTTTGTGTGATATTTTGCTTTCAAATATTTGATTTCATCATTTAATGCTTTATGAACATGTATACTGATGAAGTAAGTGAATGCAATATATATATATATGTGCATGTGATTTTCTTGAGCTATTGATGTGTTCAATGATTGTGCAGGATATTTTAGTGTCCAAGGTCTAATGGAGAAACAAAGCTGAACCCTATGCACTATTTGTGGAAACCAGGGTTAAATCTGCTGAAAGATGCAAACCCCATTGTTCATATTTTATTTGTATCATGATATTTATGAATGTATCATTCTGTAATCTTTAAATGTTAATGTTTCGTAACAGTGATATTTTAGTGTCACTTGACACCCATGAATTGTATATGCATTCCAACATGATAGTTAGGGTTGACCAAGTAAGCTAAAGCTCTAAGTCAAACTAGGTTAGTGACCTTTTTGTTAATCAATTTATTATCGAGATTAATTACCGCTAATCCTAATTAGTGTTTAATTTTCTTTTTGATGTATCTTAGTAAATCCTAAAAAATTTTAGCTTTTGATAGGTCCCTAATTAATCCTAAATGCCTAAAATCATGAAATCTAAGTACCCAAGGGGTATGGGTATGGGTTAGGGGCATTTTCCACCCCTCTAGCCCCTTTTGTTGACTTTTATGGTCACTCAAAAACCCCATTTTTGTTTTATTGCGAAAATTGATTGTTCCCATCATGGGTTGGATAACTTTAACTCCACCTTGAGGTTAGCCTTAGGTCTAGTTGAGTTAGAAGCCTCTATAACTTTTAGGCAAGTGAGGTAGTTATTTCTTTTGAGAGGTGGTTGAGTTTAGGATCTTATTCAGAGGCATTTTTGAGAGGCTTTTGAGCATTCACCCAACCTCTACTTTAGAGTGAAAATTAGGATTGAAGGACAAGGAGAATGAAGGGAATGCTCATCTCAAACTTGTTCAATTTCTATAACTTGATTTTGAAGGTAGGAATACTTCACCTCATTTTTTTTATGTTGTGTTTCATGTTTCAGTTTTATTGCATATGTATGTTTGTGTGTATGTTGAGTATATTGGGAAGGATTGAAACGGGTTTTCTTAAATGTTTTTCTTTGGTTTTTTTCTTTGAATTTTGAAGGGATTGTATGGATGTATTAGAATTACTCACCCTCAAATAGGTAAAAAGTGGCCATGTATGGGAGAAGGTCTTTAGTTGACCTCTGCTAGTATAGAGTCTCTTCTCAGGACAAGAAGAGGGGGAGAGGGTAGGGTGTTATGGGCCCCTACCCATCAACACAAACCATGTTTTGAGTTTTGGTATGTAAGAATGGAAGAAAAAGAGGTCTTGAGTCTTAGCCCTAAAAGGGCACCTGTTATGGTGTCGTGTATGACATCTCCTATTGGAAAAATCCACCTTCTCCCTAGTTTGGTTCAATGTTGATTTTTCTTCATGATATGATTAGTTGTCTCCCAGTTAGTTTTCATTATCTCCATGATCACTGTGAAGTATTGTATAATTTGTAATGGATCCCTTGTTAAGGGCCAAGAAGGAATTTTAGAATTGTGTTGGATTTCAAATATGTTGGGAGTTTTTCCCTCAAGATATTATCCTATGTAAAATTGTTGCATTTAAACTTATTGTTGAAGTGATAACGATGTAAGGTTTTCTACTGGTTCTTTTCTAGAAAAGCCTTTGAATTAGGTGGTTTAATAGAAAGAGGGACTAAGTAATATTCTTGCATTTGAGTCTTATGGTATTTCATTTTATGCATTTTTGTATTGAAAAATAGATAAAATGGTGACATGCAATTTATGCAATTTTGAGTTCAATTATATTAAGGAAAAATTGATATGCTTGTAACTTCAATTCAATTTTGTGCTGATTAGGAGATAAAAATTAATCTTACATTATTTTTAAGACAAACTATTGAACTCTAAGTTATCAACCCATTTTAAAAAAAAATTACCCCTTGTAAAAAATAAAATATAAAAGAAAAATTTGCATAAAAAAAAAAAGAACACTTAGAAAAAAAAAGAATTGCTCCATAGAGCAAAAAGCTCACTAAATTTTGTATGGGAACAAATTATTGCCTTTCCTACAATTGAGAATCTAAAAGATTCTATCAATATTCTTTTGAACTTATTACTATTAAATATTCAAATGAAAAGAAAACAAGAAAAAAAAAAAACAAATATTATTAATACTTTTTGCAAATATCCTAAATATCCCATAAGTCTTACCAAATTAAATTTTAGCAATAAATTTCCCCTTACCCCTAAGTCCTTGACTACCCTGTACCTAGGCATTAGGTTGTCATGAAAGGGAAGTTGGAGTTTTAAAAAAAATTTAAAAAATCACAAAGGTGAATGTATTGATTTCAAACCAAAACCCACGAAGCTCATAACAAGGTTTTGTTTAAAACTTTACCTCCTCCCAAGTCAAATTAAATTTGACTCCTTGGCCAACACACCCCTATATAATGTCTGACATAATAAATTCATAGCAAATTGATTTTGGAGGGGGGGGAAGTATTAATGGTGGTAGGGGTTAAAGTTTTCAATTTTTTTTAAGCCTTTCCTAGGCTAGCATGCTTTTTCCTTGCCATTACTTGGGCTACACATTTCTTTTTAGAAAACTTGGTCAACATATGGGAAAAGACCCTTTGGTAGAGAGCCCACATGGGTTGGAAGGGTAAAGCGCTTGGGACAATGCTTAGGCTTAAGGGGGGAAATGTGACATGGTGGGGAGTAGGTTAGGATTAGCTGGGGTTAGTTTTGAGTAGGTAGTTGGTGTAGGTTTAGGTTAGTATTAATGTAGTATAGTTAATTAATATGAGTTATTTTGTATAGTTTAGCTTTAGTTTAATTATGTTTTAATTAGTTTTTCTTTTAGTGTAAGTAATTATTATGTTTTGTTAGTTTAGTATATTTTAAATTAGTAGAGTTAAAGTTTTAAATTTAAATGTTAAAATTAATAAAATTAATTTATTAGATCGGTAATTATTTAAATGGTTATCCAAATGATTTAAATAGTTTAAAAGTGAATAAAAGTGTTAATGAGTTAAACCTATTAATTAAGTGAAATTAGATTGTTTAATTAATTATTCGATTTAATAATGAAAGTTTCATTAAACGAGCTATTCATGCATATTGTGTTTAAAATTTGAGAGGTAGTTTTAGGTTTTGATGTGGAAAAAATTATCTTCTTTGCAACATTCCCATAGTTTTAATCTAGTAAATCAAACATAGTAAACTTTTTCAAGACCCCTTAGTAAACTTATTAGTTTTATTAATCTTTCTTTTAAAAAAAAGGGAAAAAAATTGTGTTTTTTGCCCTATATTTTGGGCATGATAGTCTAATACTCTTTTCATGCCAACAAAAATATTGAAGCATAAAGTGAATATAGTAAAATATCAAAAGGAATACGCAAAATAAGAGCTAAACAAAGAGAAATTGGAAAGAAATGGATAACAAACACATAGATATTCCCTAACAAATAAAGGACATCATTGAAGTAATAGAATGGGAAAATAAGAATTTTCTCTAAAGATTGAATGACCTCTTTATGTATGTAACTCCTCTACTTTGAAATAATAAATGCAAACCTTTTTTTATAGAAAAGCCAAAAAAATAGTAGTCATTATACTAAATAAACAATTATCACTTAACACTATACAAAAAGGACACTTTCCAAAACATTGACAACTAAAAAACCATTTTGAACCTTACTCATAAATATATCAAATATCTATTAGTGTGTGTCTTCTAAAATTTGTAGTTCTTTGAAATACATTGAACCTATATTTATAGGGAGAAGTTCAACATGTGAGAAGATTTATGCATAAGTTTTTAGCAAATTTTAAAATACTTTAAAAATGGACAATTATTTATTTATTTATTATTTTATAGATTTAGAAATTGTATTATTATTTATTCTAATTTTTGTATTTTTATTTTATAATATAGTAAATTTATATTGATCATTCTAATTATTAAAAATGTATAATTTTTTTTACATATATTTTTCAATTAATATAGATATGCCTTATTTAATACAAATCTATTTTATTTATTATTTTGAGATTTAGATATCTTATTACTGTCATATTACTATCAAGATTTAACTATGTCATTTTGAGTCAAACTCATTGACCCATGTTTCATGAGTGGTGATTCAACATGAATCCATATATCATGAGAATAAATTGAACACTAAGCACTTATTAGATCTAGCTGTTGCTTATAGGGATGAAGCATTGGGACTTCCCCAAACATCATACATCCCAATACTACTCTAGCTTGAGTGTGCTTAACTACAAGGTTTCCTCCGTGGTTAAACCCAAAGCTTGCAAACCCATTTTTGAAACCTTCACCAAGTTTTTTTCCTTACGAACCATTCATTAGAAATCTCCTTTAGCTCATTAATTTATAAGTAGGATACTGTAGAACCCATTTTTTTATTGCCAAATGCTCTATTCTTTGATTTTCAATGTATTTACTAACAACACCAATTGCATGTGAATTATCTGGTCTTGTACATAACATTGCATACGTTAAACTTGATAATTAGGAGATAATTTCCACATCAAGTCAAATTGTGATATTGATATAAGGATTTAACTATGTGATTTTTGAGTCAAACTCATTGACCCATGTTTCATGATTTGTGATTCAACATTAATCCATTTCTCATGAGAATAAATGGAACACTTAGCACTCATTGAATCTAGGTGATGCTCACAAGGGTGAAGCACCAGGACTTCCTAGGAAGTCACCCATCCCTATACTACTCTAGCTTGAGCGCACTTAACTGCAGATTTTCGTGCATGGTTAAACCCAAGGCATGCACCCTATTTTCAAAACCTTCACCAAGTGTTGTGCCTCATTAACCATTCATTAGAAAGCCCCTTAAGCTCATCAATTTATAAGTATGAGATAATTTCCATAGAAAGTCAAATTGTGATATTGCTACTAGGATTTAACTATGTGATTTTGAGTCATACTTATCAATTGATGAGCTTCAAGTACATTCTAGTGAATGGTTCATAAAGCACAATACTTGGTGAAGGTTTTAGAAATGGGAATGCAAGCTTTGGGTTTAACAATGGAGGAAACTCCATAGTTAAGTGCACTTAGGATGGAATAGTATTGGGATGGGTGACCTCTTGGGAAGTCTCGATGCTTCATGCCTATGAGCATCATCTAGATCCAATGAGTGCTAAGTATTCCATTTATTCTCATGAGAGATGGATTCATGTTGAATCACTTCTCATGAAACATATGTCAATGAGTTTGACTCAAAATCACGTAGTTAAATACTAATAGCAATATCACAATTTGACCTACTATGGAAATTATCTCTTACTTATCAATTAAAGAGCTTAAGGGGCTTTCTAATGAAAGGTTCATAAGGAAAAACACTTGATGAAGGTTTTTCAAATGGGGTTGCAATTTTTTGGTTCAACCATCGAGGAAACTCTATAGTTAAGTGTGTACAAGATGAAGTAGTATAGTGATGGGTGACCTCTTGGGAAGTCCTAGTGCTTCACCGCTATGAGAAACACCTAGATCTAATGAGTCTTCAGTGCTGAATTTAATCTCATGAGATATGGATTCATGTTGAATCATCACACAGAAACATGGGTCAATGAGTTTGACTCAAAATCACACAGTTAAATCCTGATAGCAATATCACAAATTGACTTATTAAGGAAATTGTCTCCTACTTATCATATTATTGTTTATTTATTTTTAATTTAAAAAAGGAATAATATTGATTATGTTAATTATTAACAAATAGATTTAAAAAAATTACTATCAGAATTAATTTTTTTAAATAATACAAATCTATTTTCTTTATAGCAAAGATCTCACAACACAACACTAACTTGTGATCCTCTCATGTTTGAGGTCTTCTATTCAAGTTCCTTAAACACATAAAATAAATAATTACAATAAATAACAATAACTAATCGAGGCTTCAATCATTATTTTTTAAAATCTATTTTATTTATTATTATAGAGAATTAAAATTCTTATTATAGTTTAACTCAATTTTGATATTTTTATTTGATAAAAAACTAATTTTACTATTTATATTAATTAATAAAAAATAGATAGTTATATTTTTTGAACTTAATCATCATACAAAATTAAAGTTAATTTTTTCAATTAATAAAAATATTTTTTATTTCTTATTATAGAGATTTATTAAGATTGTTTTTGTTGATTTTTATGTAGGCTTTTTTAATTAATTAAATAAATAAATACATACATACATACATACATACATACATACATATATACATATTATGAAAATAAAAATATTGACAGGTTGTTTATTTAATTTTTAATATTAAAAGTATTCTTAACTTTGGTATATAAATATTTATTAATTACATAAATTAATGATAATTATTTTTTGATGAAATAAAAATATTAAGGGATTTTATTTAGTTAATTTTAATATAAAAACTATTCTTAATTTTAGTATATAAAGTTTTCAAGACATTACTATAATTTTTTCATTTTTCAATGTGTGTGTGTGTGTATATATATATATATATAATCAGTAAACGACTGAGGCCTTGATTCATTTTACTATATCAAAGATTAAAGTTACATAGTGTTATTCCATTCAAACGGGCAGTGGTAGGAAAGAACAGAGAAGAAAACCTCTAGTCTTGCCCAAGACATTCGTCCTATTTTATTACATGTTCAAAGGGGCATACCCCCGTCCTTATAGCAATTACAAAATGCTCATGTGCATCCCCATGAATAATAAATCTACCTAATACAAATCTAACACCATGTTTGTCTAGGGAACTTGAGTTGATTCCTGAATAGCACAAATATACCTGTCAATAAGGAACTATATCGAATGCATCTTGGAGCAATAACTAGGTTTATTACATGTTCAAAGGGGCATACCCCCTGTATATGAGCAATGTTAGTATGTTAATAGAAACAAAATTTAAATAAAGCTTCTACAAACTAAACAAAATTCATAAACTTCAAGATAGACTAAGATGAGCTCTCAATTGAGAATATGAGCCATTAATGGGCTCTCTCAATGAGAAGCTCTCTTGTTGAGTAGCTTTGTCATAATAGATAGATGTATGCTCAAGCTTATGCTTCAAAAAGTGCTTCAAATAGAGTTGGAATTTGCGTGTGAGTGTATGGTTTTGATGTAAAATGGCTTCTCAAAATGGCATTATGACTTTACTTCATGGATTGTGTTATTTTGGAAAGGGGAAGGATCCAATTTATAGGCAAGAGGCTTGAGGGATTGAGAGCTAAGATGCAAGGATGGGAAAAAGATCATGGAGGGCTCAGATTGCATGAGAGGAGAGCACATGGATTGTGCTTCCTTACAACCAATCAAGGAGTGACACATGTCACATGGTGAGAGGATGAAATAAAGGGGAAGGATGAGTCAACAAAGGAGGCTCAAGGGATAAAATCTTCATAAAGACCCTCATAATGACTTGTAAGAGCAATAAAAGGGCTTGGAAGAGTCATTTATGGCCTAGTGGGCTACATAAAGTTTTATGGTTGAGATATTTTGAGGGAGATGAGAGCAATTTCGACTTGGGCTTGATTAGGAGGGTTTTAAGCTTGCTTAGGATTGTGCAAATTATTAGAGGATGGATTAGGATGGTTTAGGATTAGCTTAGGGATAGGCAGGTGGATGGCATTTAATGAGGGTGGGTGAAGGAGGAGATATTTGTTAACTTTGGCTTGGGTTAGTAAGTCTTAACCCATTTTTAAGGAATGTGAAAAGGTTAGGAGGGGATTAGGATTAGGTTTAAAGACATCTTCTAGAAGAGTCTAGACTTTGGATGAGGATAAAGACTTTCTAGAATAGTCTAGAATTTCCTAGGATGAGGATGAAGACTTTCTAGAAGAGTCTAGAACTCCTTAGGATGAGGATAAATTAGATTTTTAGGAAATAAATAAAGTTTTATTTATTTCAAGGGTTTAGGTTAGGGAGAATTTTATTAAAACTTTTTTTAATAAACATCAAGATTAATATTTAATCTTAATTAAATATTTTGAGTTGGGATTAGGGGTAGGAAATGATGGGATTAGCCTTTAATCAAAATTAAAGAAGGATTAGAAGATTTTGGAAAAGGTTAGTGGTCTTAAGGAAATTGGCCAAGTTTTGGGAAAAAAATAAAATTTTTATTTATTTTGGGTTTTTTGGTCAATTTATTAATTAAATAATTAATAAATAAGGAAATAATGTTTAAATAAGATTTAAACATTTTTGGGAGGGATTCCTTAATTAAATATTTTTAATTAAGATAAAGGGATTTAATGACATAAAAATAAATAAATAAATAAAATAATTAATTAATTAATAAATGATGATGTCATCAAGAATTTTTTTTTTTCTAAAAATAAAAATATTATTTTTTAAAGGATTTTTAGGTGTCTACATTTTGCCCCTCTTTGATGTGATGCCGCAAGTGGCATGGCATCAAAGATAAGAAAATAAGATGCCCAAGGCTAGAGCAGAAGAGGAGAGAATGGATTGTGAGATGCCCCCTCAAGAACGTGGCGAGGAGAGAAAGCGAGGCTCGATGGCTTCTTGAAAAGTACAAGAATCTCAGATGAGCAAGGAAACTCATATTGGCAAGAAGGGGCTAAATTAGCTCAAACTCTCACTATGGGAGAATGATAAAGGGAGAATCAGAGGCACAAGAGGAAGCAAGCTTAAGATCTCAGGGATTGCAGAGGATGAAGGAGCGGAGCACTATAGAAGGAATCCAGGATGGGGAGATGGATGAGGGGACTAAACAGATGATGTAACATGATTTCAAAGAGTCAGATTGGTAGAAGATGGGTTTTCAAGATCCCTAGGACTAGGATTGTGGATCTCGAAAGATGAGGCTTGGTGGATTGATTTGGATTGGTGGATCCTTAAGACAAGGATTGTGGATCCCTAAAGCTAAAGGTGAGGAGTGATTCAAAGAGATACTGATGCATAAGCTGGGGTAGGAGAGACAGATGCTAGATATGGATGGGGGATAATGGAGATGAAGGAAAACCATTGAAGCTTTTTGAGTGGGGGAATACTTCAAAGAGAAGTACCACCATGTAGTTGAGCACTAGATTTGCTATAGGACTATTGGTTAATTGCCAAGGTTACCAAGAACATCAAGGCCTTTTCACCAATTGTCCAGAGGATTGACGAACTAACTCAAAACAAACACACAAGGATTGCCCCAGTATCACACATGAATCCCAGAGGAAGCAGTGTGGAAACGACATTGGGTAACCCACAAGCAGAAAAGAAAACAAGCAAAAGACATGATCAAGACCTTATGCTATGATTGCCCCATTCGCAATATACCATCATATGTAAGATCGTGGAAACCTTGAGGAGGGAACAAGGAGATTTCTTGGAAAAGATATTTCAAGACCCAACAGGGAAGAGTCCAAATCAAAAGAAAGCAAAAATTCAAAAGAGAACCGTTTGCCAATGAGATGGGTAGGATGAGGTACTAACGGACCAAGATCAGACATGAGGAAAGTTATATCCTGCAAGGACCTATCAGAGCGCACCTAAGCTGGTGGATTTGGATGAGTGATGCGTCTAGCAACCTGAACTAAGAAAGATAAGACTTTGGTGATAGGAAATCTAGCTAAAGGATGCATTGGAATAGCTAACCAAGATGTGCGATGTGTGCAAGATGCTGATCAAGGAGGAACTGACACAAAAGCTAGATAGATACAATGGTACTAAGCTAAAGAGGATGTACAAGCTGATGAACCAAGATATTTACAAGCTGAAGCTGACCATGATAGTTACAAGAAGGCAAAAGCTCAGGATGATAGCATAGTGGGATGGTTCGATGTTGTGCAAGATGTGAAAGCTAAGGGTGGGGTGATAGTGAAAGATATGGATTTGGCAGGATGCATCCAATGACGATGAGAGATTTTTTGACCAAGGATAGCTAGAGGAGTAGGATGAGATGGTTGGATATGATGGTAGATAGCTAGGATTATGATGGATATAAAGAGATGACATTGGGTTTGCATGAGGATAGCCTAGAGCTAGATACCAATGACAAGGGAGGATGGACAAGACAAGATCTCCAAGGAATATAGTGCCCCCAATCAGAATATAACATGCAGAAGGAGGTCTTATGATGGATGTGATAGGATTGAAGCTAGGATGGAAAAAGCGGTAGGTGCTAGGGAGATGCATGATAGATGGGATGATTGGCTGAAGCTGCAGAAGATTAGTGGATAGTGATAGATAAAAGCTGGAGGATGAAAGATAGGTGGATAAGTTGGAAGATGGAGCTGGATGGCAAGATGTGACCAAAAGCATGAGGATGACCTAAGCTAGAGATGGTTGGATTACGCATGATGCTTCTTTGCCAAGTTTTCATCATGGTACTTGTCCAAGGCGCTTGAATTGCCAAGTTTTCACCAGTGGACACTTTATTTTTCTTTACTTCTTTTTTTTTTTGACTTTTTGACTTTGGACTTAGCTGGAATGATTTTGGCTTTCTTCAGCTATTTTTGGCACATAAATGTTGGTAGGATGGATGAAAAAGGATTGGATTGAACAAGTGGAATGGTGGGTGGGAGTTTGACAAATAATGGATGCGAAGACATAAGGCTTGTGGGTAAATGGATGAGGAAAATGGAAAGATCATCATTGGCACACACCTTGAGAGGTAATAAGTTAGTGGGAAAGATGGTTTTGAGTGAGGTTGAGGAGAAAATGGAGGAAGAGAAAGATAAGGACTAAAAGTAGAGTTGGAAGATGGAGGATGGGAAATTTAGGATAAGAAGCATATGGACTAAACGTGGATTGGGGGCATGAAGGATGCTTATATGGGGATTTGGATGAAGGATGGATGGATGAGGCCTTTTGAGTAGCATGAATGGATGCCAATTGAGATTTCTCTTTGAGATGCATTTCTTTTATGAGCATCTTGGGTATCCACATGATTTTTGACTTTTTTAGCTTGGGCTTTTGTGGCCTCTTGACTTTTTCTTTGATTGGGATTAAATGCTTCTTGTTTTGGACATGTATTTTAGAAGGGACATGTTGAGACATGAATTTTTGTAGATTTTTGGATTTATGCTTTTGTATCTTGGCATCCAATATGCTTCTATTAGCCATGGGATGGGAACAAAAGCATGGAGGAGATGGAGGGATAATTGATGGAGTGATAGGGTTTAAAGGTTGGAAGGGATTCAAGGGTGAGTTCCTTTGATGATCTAGCTAGTGGATTTGAGGGGATGGAAGGATAGATTGGAACATAGGATATGGATGGATATAATTGCCCAAAATGGATGGAGGGAAGGAAGGATATGGGCCCAAAATAGATGGAAATGGGGAAGGTGTAGGTCCCAAAATATATGGAGGGGATAAAGGATTCATATTAGGTATGTAAGGACCCAAAATGGATAGAAAGGGTGTGGGATTTAGATAAGGGATATATGGACCCAAAATGGAGGGTTGGAGATAAGGAGTAAGATGAGGGCCCAAAATAGATGCGAAATAAGATGGATGGGAACTTTGGGGTGGAGATGGAAGGACTTGGGACCATGCAGGAATAGCGAGGATACCAACATCTAGAAATACATTTTCATTTCTCTTTTCAATATGATGTTCATTAGTTAGAACACAAGATGTGAGTCCATTACTAGCTGAAGGAGTTGGAGCTTCAGATATGATAATTAGTTCTTTTTTGATGGATCTATCATCATGGATTATGGGAGATGTATGATCATGAAGCAGAGGAGATGGGAGGATAGGATCTTGAGTTGGGTGGGCTGAGGGAAAGGGATCTTGAGATGGAGTAAGTAAGATGGTAGGATTTAGATATGGAGGGGATGGTAAAAGTGGATCATGTAGGGGAATAAGTGGGATGGCGAGATCTACTGTTCTATCGGAGGATATTTCAACATGCTTTTGGACAAGATCTTGACAAGAATGGATGGGAGTGGATGCATGAGGTTCACTATATGGGATTTGGATAATGCTTGGAGGAGGAGATGTGGATGGGATTTGGAGCAATTCGATGGGTGGTATGGGGATGATAGCTATGGGAGATGGAGGTGATATTATAGATGGGGAAGCTTCATTACTGACTACTTCACATGGTTGGATTAGATGACACGGCTTATCGACTATTGGAGGTGGCTTTTCTTATATTTCCTTGAGGAGATTCCTTGGAGACTCGTGTGTTGGAGGTGGAGGTGGTGGATTGATAGGAATAGCTGGTGTGATGAGGGTGGAAGATTGGAAGCTTCGTTTATTGGGTGATGGAGGAGAAGCTGGGATATCAGATGGCATGACTAAATAGTTTGGAATAACTCTTGGATTTTGGGGCATGGTTGGTGGAAGGCCTCTAAGGCTCTCAAGATACCCATCATAGTCAACAAGACTTTCATCATCATTGGAATAGGAGGTGGCAGGAGCAAGGACAATACAACCGAACACATCATGATAGGTTTGGGATTTCATGTTTTGATGATGAGTCAGATGGGGATGGGGTCTTGCATATGGATGAACACGGAAGCTCATGGTTAGATTTGGATTAAGCTTAGATTTTGGATTGGCTGATGAAAGATTTCCTAGGGAGAGTCAAAGATGTATGACAGACCTAAGGAGGATTGGCTAGAGATTTTTGGCTTTCCTGTGGATGGAAAACTTCAAGGGCATGCTATCAAAAAGTGAGAGTTTTTCTTTCCTATGCGCTCGATTAGTGGAGATTGTGTCAACTTAAGGATAGACTAATGATCCTATGGGCATGACATGAGATTGACCACTTGTGGATCCCAACCTTTAGCTCAAGGTGATGAGGGATAACAAGTAACAAAGCTAGATTACCCTAGATAAAGCTCTGTCAAAGGGATAACCTTTGTGAGGCTGGTGGATTGGTCGGATTGATTGGATAGCAAATTCTAGCAGAATGACAACTCTCTAAAGGCTTGGGTGTGATTTTGGATTGGGTTGCTAGCTAGCTAGGGGGGATGATTTGGAGAGACTTTGGATTTGGGATTTTTCTAAAGCAAGGAACTAGATAGATTTGGTTGCAGCAGGGGATCTTGGATGATTTTTTGATGAGGTAGTGACTACGCTAAGTATGCCTTGAGCTAGGAGATTTCTGCTTTTTTTGGATTTTGACCAAAGTTGGCAAACATTCATTCAAAAGCTATGAACAAACAAGTAGAAAAAAGTTTGGAGCAAGCACGTCAAACACACCAACATCCTAGGAAGCTTTCTACAAGGATGAAAGTTGGTTTGGCTAGGGAGTCCTCGATATATGCAAGGTACGTGAGGCCCAAATCCGTAGATGAAACCAAAAAGATGTCACACAGCCGAGAGGAGCAGTAACCCACTTCTCCTCTTTCACTTCTCAAGGGTATAAAGTTCCTTGAGGCTTAGCCCGAGTGAAAAAATCTTGATTCCAAGAGAGGTGTCTTTGGATTCACCTCGCAATTTTTATACTCTGTCAGAACGCTGGAGCTGAGGTCATCCCAAGGGGTGATGAAATCCCCAAGCAAGCCTCCTAAAAAGTGTAAAACAAGACCACATACATGATCTTTGGCTTTAAAAGACCCGCGTTTATTCCAATTGATGATTTAGATTTTGTAAGCTATGATTGAAGACACTTGTGATTATGGCATACAATGTTAATTCCAATTTGAAAACATCATCAGCATAATGAAAGTCGAGAGATCGTCAACATAAGAAATGCGAGCATCATTGAAAATGCGTCCAAACCATGCAATGTTCATTGATTGTTAGGCATTCAAGATTGAGTGTGAGTTTTTTTTAATCCCAAAACAAAGATGTGTGAAACTTGATTGCCAAGCGCGCACCCGAAGGCCCTCCACATCAAGATTTGTCCAATTTTTATGGTCAAATGAAGTGTGAGCGAGATTAATGCGTATTCATGGAATTTTCTAACTTAAAAAAACCACTAAAGACCCAAGTGAGTGGAGTTTGATCTTTGTGGAGCACTTAACACCCTCTTAGGTCGACCCATCCCCATAGATGGCACTGAGATTGCAACCAATGGTCAAATTGATGGGTGATTAAAGAGGGTGAGTCCAATGACAAACTCACTCAAAGCATTTTTATTTGTTTTTATAACTTAAAAGATTACAAAAATGTAGATTATTTTTATGCACCAAAAGATGATTAATTTATCTATGGCATTCAAGATTGGATTTTTTTGTTTTAATCATGCATTCATAAAAAAAAAAAAAACTTGATTTTAATCCATGGCACTGAAGAGTGATTTTAGCAACATGCATTCAAAGACAAGTGATTAAACATTCAAGTTTTTTCCTTTGAGCATTCAAGATTGAGATTTTGTGTGTTGTTTTAAGAACTTTGAAGTGCTTTGTTTTAACCTTAGATCATTCAAGATTGTTTTGGACTCAAAAGTGAAAATGACTCTTTGGACTTTGCTTTTCATTCAATATTTTGTCTTCTAGTTTGCATGTTTTAAGCCCAAAAATGATATTCCTAGATTGTTTTGATGCATGAAAAACCCAAGAAACAGTCAAGATTTTGCAACAAGACATTTGTTTGGAACAAATAACAAAGCTTTTAGGACAATTTTTGGCAACCATTTAGGACTCTTAGTCTTCATGAGATTTTTAAAAGGACTTTAAAATATTTGCAAATGAGGTTCATTTTATCCTTGATTGATGATTTGAGTTTGATTTAGATTTTAGTGTGCACTTAGTGTTGATTTTGAACCTTTTGAAATGGAAACTTGAAGTTCTTTTTAAATTTCCAAAAATGAAGTTATCCTAACTTTTCATGAATGCATCTAAAACCTTGATTTTGCAAGGATGCAAATGATTGGATTGGTTTAGTTTCACTTGTTAAAAGATTTTTTCTTTTTTGCAAACTTTTAATATTTTTTAATGGATTTAAGTATGATTTGGGGGTTCATTTTAAGCACTAAAAAGAAGTGTGTATGATTTTGCTTCCTTAAAAAAAATTGGCCAAGATCTCCCTCAAGAAGAAGAAGAAGTAGATGGAATAAGAAGAATATAGACAAGAAGAGGAAGAAGAATTCCAAGTGCTTTGTCCACCTATAAGCTTGAAAAATCTGAAAATACTATGAGATAGACTATGAGTTCCTTTGTCTTCTTCATGCTCATGTGGACCTAAAAAACCAATTTATACAATCCTACCAATCACAAAAACAAGAAAAATTAGCCAAAATCAGCAAATGACATACAAAACTTGACTAAAAAAGCTAATGAAGATGACCCATGCGGGGTCCCACCGGGCATGCCAAAATGTATATGAGCAATGTTAGTATGCTAATAGAAACCAAATTTAAATAAAGCTTGTATAAACTAAACAAAATTCATAAACTTCAAGATAGACTAAGATGAGCTCTCAACTGAGAATATGAGCTATTAATGGGCTCTCTCGATGAGAAGATCTCTTGTTGAGTAGCTTTGTCTAAATAGATAGGATGTATGCTCAAGCTTATGCTTCAAAAAGGGCTTCAAATGGAGTTGGAATTTGGGTGTGAGTGTATGGTTTTGATGTAAAATGGCTTCTCAAAATGGCATTATGACTTTACTTCATGGATTTTGTTATTTTTCAAAGGGGAAGGATCCAATTTATAGGAAAGAGGCTTGAGGGATTGAGGGCTAAGATGCAAAGATGGGGAAAAGCTCATGGAGGGCTCAGATTGCATGAGAGGAGAGCACATGGATTGTGCTTCCTTAAAACCAATCAAGGAGTAACACATGTCATATGGTGAGAGGATGGAGGAAAGGGGAAGGATGAGTCAACAAAGGAGGCTCAAGGGATAAAATCTTCATAAAGACCCTCATAATGACTTGTAAGAGCAATAAAAGGGCTTGGAAGAGTCATTTATGGCCTAGTGGGCTACATAAAGTTTTATGGTTGAGATATTTTGAGGGAGATGAGAGAAATTTCAACTTGGGCTTGATTAGGAGGGTTTTAAGCTTGCTTAGGATTGTGCAAATGATTAGAGAATGGATTAGGATGGTTTAGGATTAGCTTAGGGATAGGCAAGTGGATGGCATTTAATGAGGGTGGGTGAAGGAGGAGATATTTGTTAACTTTGGCTTGGGTTAGTAAGTCTTAACCCATTTTTAAGGAATGTGACAAGGTTAGGAGGGGATTAGGATTAGGTTTAAAGACATCTTCTAGAAGAGTCTAGACTTTGGATGAGGATAAAGACTTTCTAGAATAGTCTAGAATTTCCTAGGATGAGGATGAAGACTTTCTAGAAGAGTCTAGAACTTCTTAGGATGAGGATAAATTAGATTTTTAAGAAATAAATAAAGTTTTATTTATTTCAAGGGTTTGATTTGAGGAGATTTTTATTAAAACTTTTTTTAATAAACATCAGGATTAATATTTAATCTTAATTAAATATTTTGAATTGGGATTACGGGTAGGAAATGATGGGATTAGCCTTTAATCAAAATTAAAGAAGGATTAGAAGATTTTGGAAGAGGTTAGTGGTCTTAAGGAAATTGGCCAAGTTTTGGGCAAAATTTTTTTATTTATTTATTTTTGGTTTTTTGGTCAATTTATTAATTAAATAATTAATAAATAAGGAAATAATGTTTAAATAAGATTTAAACATTTTTGGGAGGGATTCCTTAATTAAATATTTTTAATTAAGATAAAGGGATTTAATGACATAAAAATAAATAAATTAATTAATGATGATGTCATCAGGAGCTTTTTTTTTTAGAAAATAAAAATATTATTTTCTAAAGGATTTTTAGGTGTCTACACCCCCGACCTTATAATAATTACAAAAATGTATATGGGAATTCCCACAAATACTAAATCTATTTAATACAACTCTCTCACCATTTTTAGTCTAGGGAGCCTATGTTGGTTCTCGAATAGCACAAAAATACCTATCTAAAAGGAAATATCTCCAAAACATCTTAGAGCAATAACTAGGTTAGATAATCCTTTATCCAATTTGAACATGAAAAGATAAACCGCAAGATTGAAATGACAAATTTATTGCCCCATCTATGCAAAGACAAGCCTTAAATTGAAAATAACAAAATTCTATGTACTATATTAATTTTACTAGCAAATCCTACTACCTGGGATCATATTAATCCATACCACATAAATTTGATTATATGAACACAACACTATCTTAAAATCACCAAGCTACTAATTCAGGAGTAGTCTTAGCCTTGCTCTTATTCTAAAACATAGAGCATCAAAATATACAATAAAAAACCAAAATCACATTAGGATCTAGAAAATTTTCATTCATGTTTGCATTCCAACTACTAGGAGAGAAACTACACTATTAATGAAATTTTTTTTTGTAAAAAATTCAAATCCATTAGCCATCTCTTGGATGAGAGTAATTCCTACTCTATCTTGTCCTAATTTCATATTTTAAATACCTAAAATAGAATAAGGCACTCTTTATTATGTTTAAACATATTTATTGTAAACATCTCGAGATCAATTCTTGACAGACCAGTAAAATAATGACAATATGAGTCGAGAGGCCATTCAATTAAAAATCTGCTAGATTATAATAACTTATGTTTTTAAACTCGAGAAATCTCATCCACACATAAACTAGACCTTATTGTTCATAAACATCCCATTGTTTAGTGTATATTAGTCTAAACATTGTATAAAAATAACATATATCCTGAGATTAAAAAACCCTATAATGTGCCAAATTGAAAATTATCTAATATGGACAGAATATTAAGTATATACATAAGTCTTGGAACTACAAAGTTTGAAATTTTCTCTAAAAGCAAATGTATACTTCACTATTTCTAGGGAGTAATACAAAAACAAAGAACCTACTACATACAATCCTATACATCAAAGTACATATAGTTCAAACCCTTTAATTGGATACAAAACTCACCAACCCTTATCCTCTCCTCCTTTTTCCATGTTACCATAATCACTTTAGGGACATCATCTGAATCATCCATGGCAACATTAGGAGGTAATTCAAAATTTACCTTGGCTCTGCTCATCTTTTTCAAATTGAGTATGCATAAATCCAGAGCATTGAGGTTGTCAAAAGCCATACCCAGCTGCACATATTCATTGAACAATTTGAGATAGCTAATAACCCACTCATTGTTAACCTCTATAATAATCCTCTACCACCACAAGAGGAAGTTGACATTGGCTTCCATGCGTGACCATTCCTTATAAAAGGCCAAACTTTCCCTGACAATGAGGGACTGCCAATGAAGAGCCATCTCTAAATTAGAAGCACCCAAAGGAAGACCCATATACTTTTCAGGTAATGGGATTTTGAATTTATCATCGATGCTATAGACTACCTTTTTTAGTCCTTTCCTCCAAACATGGCTGAATATGTCGAAATAGAGCCTTACTATATCTTCTTTTTCAATATTTTCCCTTACCATAACATAAATAAATGAACCAATTATGGTGCTATTGGTCCTCCATGTAGCTTTGTAATAAAAAAATTCTTCACCTATGGATCTGCTAATAGAAAAGTGAGTCATGTCATCTTCTAGTCTTAGAAAATGGCTCCATCTCTCAGGCTTGACCTTCCCTAAGAAAGTCATGGTTCTATTTTCAGTCATATGATAAACATGAATATTTGTCTCCATTTGAGCTAAAAATAAGATGCGTAGGGGAGGAAAACCTAACTGCTACTGAATAAAAGGCCCTACAAAGACTTCAAAAACCATTTTCTCATTGTTTCTCTTCATACTTCACTCAGCCATGATCACATACAATCATGACAATTGTTATTAACACCCCACATGTGTGTGTACTTACTTATCATACTGGGCCTTCGTAATTTCTAGAACTAGAAATGTAATCTAAGATAGTGGGATCCCACCAAGACCTCCCAATGATGGAAAGCTAATCTAAAAATATGAGAGGATAGGTTTCTAGAAATAAAGGTGAATCATAGACCACCATATAGATTAGATAGACCCGATGAAGGTGGAGGAAAGAAATCTGATGGAAATTTAAATAATATTAAGACTAATGATATATCCTTTTCTAGTTATTAATACTTATATGTCTTTTAATCTTCCCTAACAAATTTTGGTTATATAATGTCCTAATAGCATTATATCTACTTAGTTTATTAGTTATTCTATATTATATATTAGGATCATTTCTCCATTTGCACCTCTATTTGCTAGCCCATTTGCTTGTATGTTACCTTCTCAAAATATATGACCAATTTGGATTTCCTCAAAATTATCCAATAGTATGAGAACTTCTTGGAGCTTTGAGTTTAGGACCTAATTAGGAGTCTTTTTCTTTCTAACTGAATTAAGGACAATTTGATAATCACCTTTGATGAATATTTTGGGCAAGCCTAGTTTATAGCAAAAATCTAAACCTCTCTCAAGAGCTTCTAGTTCTACCAAGTTGTTAGATATAGGAGGTAGGGGTGATAAAAACTTTGCTATCCATTTTCCATAGTCATCATTTATAATCCATCTAATTCTAGCTAATCCTAGATTTCCTCTTGCAACGCCATCAATGTTCAGTTTATACCATCCTTGAGGAGGTGGAGCCCACTTGCAATTAGCCCTTGCCTCCTTGTTGCTCGATGAGTATACCAGGGGTAGATTGATAAGATTGGACCAATTCCTTTTCATAAGTCCATGCCAAAAGGAGAATGAACCTTCTTCTTTAATAGATTTCCTAAGATTGGTATTTAACACTTGCATAATTGATGCTTCTAATTTAAGTAAAAACCTATCTATATTCAATTCCTTTTCCCAAACAATATGATGATTTCTTTCCTTCAACAATTCTCATAACACTATGGAGGGGAAGATATTCCAAAGCTTGTTATAGACCCCACAAATCAAGTTCGTAGGCCATGAGCAAAGAAACCCCTTGAGAGAGTTCTAAAAAGGAGTGGTCCATTCAAGTTGAGCCCTGAGCCATTCCCAAAAATTGAGTGAAAAAGGACAATTGAGGAATAGGTGATCAACATTTTCACTACTTTGTTTACATAGCACACACTAATAAGGGCCTCTAATGCCAAATCTTGGTAATCTGTCAACAATCAAAACTCTGTTTTGTAGGACTAGCCATAAAAAGAAACTAGCCTTAGGAAGACATGCATCATCCCAATATAGCTTTAGTCTAATCTCAACTATATTCTATTTTTGAGAGTGGATGATGGCCTTATACCCTTGTTTCATGCTATATATACCATCCTTTGATCTAGCCTAGATTAGATTGTCCAACCTTTCAAATTGTTTTATGTTTCTATTCAAAATAATCTTTTTAAAGGCTTTAACTAAATCTAGATCTAGATCTAATTCATCCAATGAGTGCCAGATCCATTGTAGGACCCCATCCAAGACCTCCTTGAATTTATAGTCCTTTACCTTATTACCCCAAAAAGATGTTAGCCTTAGTTTAAGATTTTCATCACTTGGGGAGGATAGGATTGGAGGGAGCCTATCCCATGAGTCATCCCAAAATAGGGGTTTATCACCCAACCCCACATCCCATGTTAAAAATTTACTAATAAGTTTTTGACACTTAGACATAAAGTTCCAATACTTCGACCCTTTAGGTAATCTTTTCATTCTAAACAACAACTCTAGATCTATGGGATTAAGATATTTATTATACATGATCTTGGCCCATTTTTGGTCATATTCCTTATCTAACCTCCAAATGAGTTTTGCTCCAAAAGCCTCATTTTGCCATTGTGGCTTCTTAATCCCTAAACGCCCACAATCCTTAGGTTTGCATAAAATTATCCCATTTAATAAGGGCAAGTTTCTTATCATCTTCTTTATCTTTCCATAAAAAATTCCTTAGTTTGGATTCAAATCTCATGGACATCCAATTGGAGAGAGGTAGACAAGCCATAGGGAAGATTGGAATGGCTAAAAAGACCAATCTAATCTTAGTAATTTTACCAGATTTAGAGAGCCATTTACTTTTCCAGCTTCCAATCCACTTATCCACCTTTTCAATCATTTCCAACCAAACTTTGCTATGTTTCGAACTCCTTTCTAGTGAAATACCCAAATACTTGATTGGAAATAGTCCCTTTTTATAACCCATAATCCCGCAGATCCGATTTTCCATCTTTGAGGTGGTGTTCAAGAAGAATATCTTAAACTTTTCTTTGTTCACCTTCTGTCTTGAAGCATCCATATAAGACTGTAAAATAATTTTATAACCCAAAGCCTCTTGGAAAGAGCTCTTGCCAGGTAAAATGGTATCATCTACGTACTTTTGGTGGGTTATGTTAGGTAGATTTCTAGTTACAATAATTCCCTAGATCTTTCATTTCAAATATGCATCTAAAACTGCTCTATCAAAATCTTTAGCCATTATAATAAAAAGGGAAGGAGAAAATGGAACTCCTTGTCTAATGCCCCTAGAAATATTGAAAAATCCTTCAAATGTCCTATTGATTAGAATAGAAATCTTAGGAGTGGAAATAAACTTAAAGATTAGATTAATCCATTGATGTGAAAAGTTGAAAACTTCTAAGACCTTGCAAAGAAAATTCCAATCAACCATGTCATAGGCCTTTTGAATATCTAGCTTCATAGACATACATGCTTCTTTATCTTTAGTTTTTGAATCTATGGTTTCCTATATTATAAGAATACCACCCAAGATAGATCTCCCTAGAACAAAACCTATTTGTTCCTCAGACATTAGTTTTGGCATTAGATCCTTGAGCCTATTAGCCAAAACTTTTGAAAAGATTTTGTAAATGGTATTGCACAAGGCTATAGGGTAGAAATCACTGGGCTATTCTAGCCCATCCTTTTTAGGAATCAAGGTAATGAATGAGTAGTTGATTTATGCTAGCAAAGATCCACCATTTCGTGATGCTTCAATCACTTTCCATAGGTATTCCCCTAAGATGTCCTAGAACTTTTGGAAGAAGAAGGCCTAAAAAGCATCAGGCCCTAGTGATTTGTAAGGATTCATCTTAAAAACTATAGTCTAAATCTCCTACAAAGTTATTGGTCTATTTAGATTTTGGTCATCTTTAGGTGTAATCAGTTTTGCGATAAATTTAAGCATTCTAGACTAGGCCTCCCTATTTGATCCTTCATAGTTATTGAGTAAACTTTTAAAATGGGAGACTAACATGTCTGCTATTTCTTATAGGTTCTCTATGCACAAACCTAGCAGATTAGTGATGTTAGTTATTTTATTTAGAGATTTGTTATAAATGGTTGAGTTATGAATTTTTTTGTGTTATGGTCTCCCTCATCCAACCATTTCTCCCTGGATTTCTATCTCCAAAAGGTTTCCTCTTTTAAAAGGATATCTTCTTGCTTCACAAGAAGTTCTTTTTCTAAAAGATATTTCTCATAATTCATTCCATGTCTAATAATATCCTGATTTAGATTTTTAAGTTTTTCTTTGGTCTCCATCTTTTTTTTGAAAATATTGTTGAAGTGCTCTCTGTTCCACCTTAAAATGTTTTCTTTTAGAAATTTGAGCTTAGAGATAAAAATGAACATTTTAGACCCTTCACAGCTCGCTTGTGTCCAGCACATCCTGACGAGTTCAAGAAATTTTTCATCTTGAAACCACATCTTTTCACATTTGAATGGATTTCTAGGTGGTTTAGGTGGTTCAGATATCTCCATGCATACTAGAAAATGGTCTAATCTTGCATAAGGCGAGATGGAGAATTGGAAAATTTTATTATAATTCATGAAGTTACCTACTATAAAAAAAAATATTCTATCCTTTTCGCAATATAAGCATCATCCTTTCTTTTATTATTCCATGTAAATGATCCATTACTTAATGGGATTTCTAACAAACTATGTTTATCGATCCATACTTTAAATTCAAGAGGTGAGGGTGGAAGATGTTGTGTACCTCCTATTTTTTCATCCAAACTTATAATAGTATTAAAATCACCCCCCATAATAATAGGACTATCTTTATAATTTAGTAAAATTAAACTTAATTCATCCCATATAGCTTTTCTCTCTATTACACTATTTGGACCATATACAATAATTAGAATAAATTTCATGTCTAATTTTAAACTCTATATACTAACACACATCCAATTACTACTATTCACTAGATACTGTAGATCTACTTTCTTTGAGTTCCAAATAATACCTAAGCCACTAGATGCACCTATTGCCTCTAGAAAGACTAAATCCCAAATACCTAGTATCTTATTTAATTTGGAGCCCTCTAGGTTATTTAATTTTGTTTCTTGTATTAAAATTATCTTTGAATTATAATTCTTTAGATATTGTTTAATTATCCTTTTTTTGCTAGGGGTGTTTAGGCCCCTAGTATTCCACATTGTAATCCTCATGGTGCCTTGGGAAGGCACTTCCCCTTCCCCATATTTAGAAGCTAATCAATTTTTCTCTATTCCCTGCAAAGTCCTTCAGTCTCTCATAACTCCTTCAATGTTCTCCTACCTCTTTTTCCTTTAGGCTTACCATAAATTGGAGAACTCAAACCTTCCTGATTCATATGTAATTAGAGCTCTTGCTGATATTCACTCAAGTTATGTGCTGATCGAGACATGCTATCCCCTATTTTTTCATACTCTTCATTCTCTAATTCCCTGCATATCTTATTCCTAAGGTCATCCTTCTCCAAGCCCTCATGATTGAGATTTACCAAATTTCCCATGCTTGTCTTGTCCTTTTCTTGATTTATTTTTTGATTGGTCCCAATCTACTTATGCTGCTTTATTAAACCATCCTCCATCTCAATCCTTAATATATCCCTTTGGAGATCATCAGCAGTGTAATCTCTCCCCCCCCCCAATTTGATGATTTTTTGTATCAACTTCTCTTTCAGAGAAACAATGCTATTGTTTATATTATCAAAACTAAAGACCTATATAACTTCTTCAGCCAACTGATCTAGACACTTATCATCTACATCTAACACTCCCACCTTTGGAGGGGAATTTAATTCCTTTCTTAAAAAAATTTGAATTTCTTTTACAATAGATCGTTCTAAGTTTCTATTCTTGACCCACATCTCTAGCTGGTTAGCCACTAGAGTAAAAGGTGAGGTGACTTGATTATTAGGTGTCTACCAAAATTTAGAGGCTCCTTTGGTTCTTTTATCTCTAGGGGTGGATAGCTCTACCTCAGAGTTTATACCTAGTGTCTGCTACTAAAAGTTCTATCTTTCTATCCTCGATGGAATTTCTTCAATCCTAGCCTTAGGTAAGGAAAAAATAAGATCATTTTCTACCTCACTTAAATCATGAATCTCTGATGTTTCTAAAGCTCTGATTTGTGACTCTCCTTATACTTCAACTCTTTTATTTGCATCGTTAATTTGGCTTAGTAGTTCCTTATTGTGATTCAAATCCCATTTTTGACTTGTACTGAGGGGGAAGAAAACCATGACAATCCTTGTTGACTCATTTTAATTTTCCTATGATAGAGAACCCACTTTGATATCTATTTCCAAGTGATTCCTCATTCTTCCAATACCCATTCTTTTGCTTACTTCTTCGAGGTCTATTTGGGAAATATTTGTAGTTTCCTCTTGCTTTGTTTCTTATTTGTTATAATTAGTGTAACGATCTTCTTTGAGACTTTAGCTACTCTTTTACTTATTATTTTTCACTTTTGTGAATTGCCAAATTTTCCATTTTTAGTTTTGCTTGTATCCTTACCAATTGTATTTGCTTCCCTTTTCTTTTTCCCTTTTCGTCTTTTTGAGGATATACCATCCAAACCCATATTTATATTATCTTTAGGGTTAGATACTATTACTAATTTAAGACTTCTTTTTTCTAATAATTTGTCATCTATATCTTTGGACTTCATTGGCTCTTTCTGATCTACATGATCTATCTGATATTTTGTTGGAGAATTATGTCCTTTGAGTTCTCGAATTCTTTTATTCTTCATTATTCTCATCCAAGGAAATTTTCTTCTAAAATCAGAGGTGAGGGGAAGGATTCTAGGCATAATTTTATGAAATTGATCAAATTTTAAAATATCAACTATTTTCCCTTTGTATATATGAAAGTTGATGTCATATGGAGCTTTACTAGTTATGAATTTCTTCTTAAATTCAGATGGATGATTAAAATTGACATTGATTAGCATCTTGACACTATTACAATAGTAAAAGGATGCATCAATACCTCTAACCTCACCAACTGCAGTCCTTATGGATTTAATAATATCTTCTTGACATAGCTCCGAAGGAAGAGAAGGCAAGATAAATCAAGAAGGCATAATACATTCTACTTGTTCTTTATTAAAATTATGTGACCATTTTATAAATTTAACGCAGTGCCCATTAAAAAAACATTCAAAGACTGAGATAAACTCATTTTTAACAGATTCTTCTAAACATTATAAATATAGAATTTTATCTAAAAAATGGAAGACACTTACCTGGTCCTCAAAATTTTCCTACAGCTAATCGGATAATAGAGGAAAATATTTTTGTAGACCATTCCATATTGTGAAGATTCCTCCCTTAAGACATTTATTCCAAGTGTCTTCAAATTTTTTGATTGAAATTTTGGATGGTTCATCCTTAGTTTCACGTAGGGTCAAACCAATAGGTGGGCTAGGGTTTGATGTAGGGGATCTATTAGTGATTTTGTAGTGCGGAGTGATATAAAATAATGGTGAATTTGAATTAGATGAAGGCCCTCCCACCTGAGGTGTTGCCATATGTGACTGACCCAATGAATTTAGAGAGGATTTAAGAGGCTTTGGGCATGTGTATTTTGTTAAATTAAAGATTCAGATTTGATTGTCTAAATGTTTCACTGTGAAGAAGGAATGATGATCTAGAATTTCAAATACCTCCATGTGTGGAAAAGGAATATTCAAAATGGAGTCCTTGCAGATATTTTCTTTCTTTTGCCATTGATGCCCTCTATTCCATTGTTGGTTGAGAGGCTCTCCTGCGGCATGATTAAAAACCTCAAACCTATTTTCTGTTTCTACTGCAAATTTGTCATCTTGTTTGTTTTGGGGATTCTTTTGGTGTCATTTTTGGCCATTGGCTGGAGGGGATATCTGTGAATTATTCTCTTGATCACTTGAAATCCTTTTCCATCTCTTTTGTAGGAACTTCTTTACTGAATTTTTTGTGGGCTTGAGGAAGTTTGGGATTTTCGTTCATAAGTAGAACATTATTTTTTGATTATAACCCTTCCAAAAAATAATGTGCAGATATTCTTATTATATTTATGTTCTCTCTATTTTAATCAATCGGTGATATTATTATTTTTAATTAATAAAAAATAAAACTTGTAATGATTATGTTAATTAATTAGAGAATAGATACAAATATTTTTTTCTTTATTGCTAAAAGAATAATTAAATTAAAGAAGAATTATCTTTTTTATGTTATCATTTACCAAGAAAAAACATATTTTATCATTTTCTAAGAAAACATACATATATTTTTATACTATCAATTTATTTATACTTTAAATACTTTCTTTGAATAGAGACCTTTTTTACTCAAAAAGTATAACTTTTAGATTTTATACAATTAACTTTATTCATTCTTCTATTATTATAAACATTATTATTATTTATTTTTATTTTAAAATCGATTAATAAGAAAGATAAATAGTAATGATTATTTAAATAAATAAAAAATAGATAATAATTTTTTTAAATTAAAATTAGAAATATATAATGTTGAACATTATTTTATTAACACAAATAGATTCTTTGAGTATCACAAAATAGTTTAATAGTTTTCTAACAGTTCTTTTGTTGCTTTTAAAGTAGTCATGTGGTGTAAGATAATTTTTTTGGTAAAAAAGTACAAGGATAATCCCACACTAAAAGTCTATCATATAGTAATAATTATTAAATATAATTTCAATGAAAGATTAATAATGGTAGTCATCATTCCACTTCTTAGAAACTCAATTGATCGAATTTGAAAGTTTACATTATTATGAGATTTGAAACCTCCTACTTGCATTATATCATCACATCCATCATTTATTTTGATATACCTGCCTATGCATTTCAGAACCTAGCAATCCCTATAATATTAGTATTTAAGGAGGGAAGTATCTATGTGTTCTAACTCCAAAATTTATAACGAAAATATTAAATTAAATGCTCTTGAAAACAAAAGTGAGAAATAGAAAATGTACATTTGAATGAGAATGGTTTAAGTTATTATTATTATTAAAACTATGATGATGTTGTAGAAGTTGATGAAATCCAACTTCACTATGCCAAGATCACCTGGATGCAAATAGCTTGCTAAAGAGAAACCGAAGGAGCAAGAGCTTGAAGCAATTCAACAAAGCAAGAAAAGATATTTCACAATAGGAAAAATGAAATTGCTATGTGAATGATATGAATTTACAATGAGAGAGCTTGAATATAAAGAACTCAAGGAAGCTTCTAGGATAAGCTAGAAAGCACTAGTAGATAAGTGTGACAACTAAGCATACATCCACAAAAGGTGGAATATCCTTGATCAAGGTGAGAGGATAAGTAATACTAGATAGGAACAAACTCCTGTGATGTTAAAAACTCATCAATTACAACTATTAAATAAATGCATTTAACCTAAGTAAACTTAATTAATACAATAAATAATCAATAAAAAATTATTTACTCAAACACCCCCACCAAGTGCAACTTAGGGGAATGCCTTAAGCTTACAATAGCTAAGATAAAATGTAGAATGGGTCCCAGCAACGAGGCCATGTTAGGTACCCATGAATAGGAAATCTTTGTAAAGTGGAGATGAAGGAGAAAACCCAATGGGAAAAACACCTTTCCAAAAAGAGATAGCTGAAAATCTAGTGAAGGACGAAAGAAGCCTCCAACTAGAGGAATGTCCCAGAAAAAAGGAACAAAAAGTGATCATGAAGAGCATCACTAAAGGATGAAAAAGCCACAACTCTATCATTAGAAAGAAACTGTTGATCTGAAGAACCTCCATGGAAGAAGAAGGCATGAACCAAGTGTTTCTATATGGTAGATGATTCATCTCACTGAAATGCATAGGTGGCCAACCACTACAATCACCTAATATATAGGAAAAATGAAATTGATATGTGAATGATATGAATTTGCAATGAGAAAACCCAAATCTAAAGGACTCAAGGAAGCTTCTAGGTCAAGCTAGAAAGCACTAGGAGATAAGTGTGACAATTAAGCATATGTCCACAAAAAGGTGGAATATCCTCGATCAAAGTGAGAGGATAAGTATGGCTAGATAGGAAAAAACTCCCATGTTGTCAACAACTCATCAACTACAACTATTAAATAAATGCATTTAGCCTAAGTAAACTTAAGTAATAGAATAAATAGTTAATAAATAATTATTTACTCTAATAGATGTTATACTTAAATATTAATTTTTTTAAAGAATTGTATCTCTATTGACTCATATTGATTTAGCATCATTCACTTCCAACTCTTTCTTAGTATAATGTACTTAAAGATAGTAGAAGATAAGCAAAGAATGAATACTTTTCACTCCAACTCTCTTTGATACAAATGTCTCCTAGGAATTTCTTCAGAAAGAAATTTTCAAGTGTATTGAGCTTCCAAAGGATGGAGTGCATGGAGTTCTCTATGTTCTCTCCATTCAAAGTCAATTTATAGAAGAGGATTTAGTATTCTAGATAGTTTGTAGATGATATGTTCTCTCCATTAAAATCCTCAACTATATGGTGGTTTCCCTTACTACTAGCAAAAGAGGGTTTGATGTTACAAGACTATTTGAAGGAAAGCCCACAAAAACTCAAGAATAGAATCTTTCTTAAAGTAATTCAATGTCCTATGCTGAATGGATTTTCTTACTTAAATTTCATTTCTATGTTATTTGGTTTTGTTTATGCTCTCTCTCTCTCTCTCTCTCTCTCTCTCTCTCTCTCTCTCTCTCTCTATGGATTGTTCTTTTGTTTTTGTTTTTGTTCTTATGTGTTGGATTTTATTTCATTCATCATAAAAATAAACCCCTTTAAAACTAATTTAAATTTAACTTCAAAAAAGAATAATTTAGTAGATTAGAAGTAAAAGTTGTAGTAGACTCAAAAGGAAGTTTTCTACAATTGTTAGATGGCTTCAGTGATTGAATAAAATACTTACGAATGTTCTTCCTATTTGAAACACAATGTTTAATGATCATTAGTTTATATTCATTTGAATATGCCAAATTATTTGGTAGTCTTTTCACTCTACTAGTGTTTTATGCATTATTTGGCCTTCCTTGTGTATGACTCTCTATTTCAGCTAGTTTATAATGGCTCTAGCCAGTGACAACCTAGCAGTTGATACTAGTATTCATGTTGCTTCTTTAGAAAGTCACATCACTTACATTGAGAAAACACCCTTGCAAGTTCATCTCAAAGGTTTTTCATGAGGTAATCATGATATTATCCTTCCTTTGCAAGAATATGACTCTACATGTGAATGATTAGAACAACATACTTTGATATGGTATTTTGTGGGTAGGAATCATCCTACAACCATGCTCTAACAAGAGTTGGAGTCTTCATGGAGTCCATCTTGACACTATGCAAAACCTTACCAAATATTTTTTTTATTTCAATTCACTAACCCATCCTAGGTTAATGTAGTTTTTATTAATGGCCCTTGGTTAGTTTGTTCCTCCCTACTTGTGTTCCAATGATGGTCGCAAGACTTTATAGTCTCTGACAATAAAAAGCTTAGGGTGCCTATCTAGATTTAGTTCCATAGTCTACCCTTACCTTATTGGTCATTTATTATGTCCATTTCCAACACTGTTGGAAAAGTTGTAATTAAGGAGTAGGAGAATTTTTTTAACGCTCACCCTAATGATGCATTTCAATTGAGGAAGGTATCTCCAAGGCCCTCAAGGATTCTATAGAGACTAATGTTGGTTCCCATACCTTCTCTCACATGGTGCTTTATTTGAACCTAACCAACACCTATTATAGGTGTGAGTTGGTCGAACAAAAAATCACAAACTTTCCTTTAGTAGTACCTAGCGTTCAACCCCTACGCAAGGATGCTCCTGCTAAGCCAGTAGATAGAAAAAAAAAGAGAGGAATGGACCACTATTGAGCAAAAAGGAAAGGCTTTTCCAGCTCCCAATAAGATGTATAATGTTGTAGTTTCTATTTTTTCTATATAAACATGAGTGCCAACCTCAACCATTACATGTTGGACAAGAGTTTCACTAGAGTCAAATCTCGTTGATTCATAGGTTTCACACCTTATTTCATAGGGGATCAAGGTAGTTAC
Source organism: Cupressus sempervirens (assembly GCA_028749045.1). Classification (NCBI taxonomy): domain Eukaryota; kingdom Viridiplantae; phylum Streptophyta; class Pinopsida; order Cupressales; family Cupressaceae; genus Cupressus; species Cupressus sempervirens. Next base: position 705,147,002 of record CM053785.1, on the reverse strand, counting down.
AAGTGATACCACTCTAATGGTGGTTAACACATTGCTTGCTAGATCTTTCATTGCAATATAAAATGTCAAGCATTCTCGTAGTCCTCTTGGACATGCTTAGAAACCAATAGAGAAGTGAAAGGCTATCATTCTAAGAGAGTTTCCTTCTAGTTTCACCCCAGTTTCTACTTGTTTGTAATATAGTCACTCCTCTCTTGATGATGAAGAAGATATGGAATATTTTTCATGAATTTTTTATCATGAAATGTACAAGGTCTTAGAAATCTCTCCAGAAAGTACTATGATAGGGGATATGCATCATAGACTTGGAAATTTATATTTTCTCTATATAGAAAGGTAAAAATCTCTAGTTTCATGCTTTCTTCTGCATGTTGTGTTATTTGGCTAGATGGCATTATGCCTTCGGCTCAACATGAAACTGGTAAAGATGGTGTAGTTACTCTCTTATTACCATGTCTTCATTCTATTATTATTTTACATGGTTCTAACCCCACTCATAGTATCATTTGGATTTTTCTTTCTCTTAACAATCATTCAATTGTTATAATTAATGTTTATACTTCTAGTGATGCTCTAGAAATATTTCAACTATGTTGTTGGATGGATGAAACCTTGCCTCTTACAACTTGGGTGATGGGCGGTGATTTTAATATGACCGAGTTGGCTTCTAACAAGAAGGTATTTTTCATTTTCATTGGACATTTAGGGAAAGGGAAGTGTGGTACTATATGCACAATAAATTGGGATTGTTTGATCCCAATACTAACTGCCACTAGCAAAGTGGGGTCTGGCATACTTAGTCTAATTTTCAAGTTGGCTTTGACTGTATATTAAGATGTCTTGATCTTGCTATAATTACTTTGTAAATTTTTTTTTTCTTTTTTTGAGGATCAAGAGCTACCTATCATTCCTCTCTCGAATGTGACATTATTAGACCACTATCTCATTTATTTTTCTATTTTTTGAAAAATAGCTACCCAACGATCTGTCAAAGAGAATCTTTTTCTCAATACATTAGTGTTGATGCATTCTTCCACTATTGCTCACATCCTACATGTCTAGAATTTAGTGCTATGTCCACACTCTCAAACTGGCAAGATTCAATGGTGGAATGATGCTATTACCAGAACTACTAGATTTCTTTGCATCTACGGGAGATAGTTAAGTGATTTTAAAAAAAGGTCTTATGAAACCAATATCAAAGACCTCAGAAAGGATTTTGAATCTCTTACCCTAAATTTTTTTGATGCTGACTTACAAAATCAGCTTGCTAAGCTTCACCATGATAAATAGATTGTGGATAAGTATGCTACTCGAGGGGTCCCGATCAAAGCTCACTTCTCTTGGTTGGAGGTTTGTGATAAAACTTCTAAAGAGTTCTTTGAGGCTCTTAGACCCTGTCATACCAAAGTTGGGATTAAAAATATTTAACATGGTAATACTATTCTTTCTAGTCTCGCTAACATCTTGTAATCTTTTGTGCATCATTATGAAAATGTTTTTGCTTTGTACAAAATTTGGCTACACTAGAGGAAGCTCTCCGAAAGTATGTTTTTGTTACTTCAAATGGCCTAGTGGTTAGGCAATGGGATTTCTATGAAGAACTTCTCACCGTTAGAGACCTCAAGAGGCTATCATTTCTAGGGTAGATGACAAGTTCCTTGTGTGTGATGTATTTCCTTATGATTTTTACAAACATGTCTGGGTGTATATAGGTCCAAACTTGCACAAAGTCAATCTAGAAACTAATCGTACTAAGAGCCTCAAAGCCATTATTAGCAAAGGAAACATTCAATTCATACCTAAAGCTAATGATCCTAAGGATATCTGTAACTAGTGGCCCATCACCTAATTGAATGTGTCTTACAAGATCATTGGTTAGTTGATATTTCTTAAGATTCATCATCTCCTTTCTCAAATTGTTAGGGTAGAGAAAATTGGCTTTATTAAGTCTTGTTATATTCTTAACAACATCATTTTTGTTTGGAAAGGCATGGAATGGGCTTAGAAATCCAATTAGCTAACTTTATTTTAAAAATTGATTTTTCCAAAGCTTATGATTGCATTGAATGACCCTTTATTTTGGCTATGCTTCAAGCATTGGGGTTTGGCCCTCACTCTCTTCATTCTATGGAGATGCTCTTTTGATATGCCTCTACTTATATTAGCATTAAAAATTCTCAATTTGAAGCTTTTGTGCTCTTTTGATCCATCAGGTAGGGTTTCCCTTTGGCTCCAACTTTGTAGGGTGAAGCCAAAATAATGGGTTCCACTTTAGTGGGATGAACAAAAATGAAAAAAATTGCAAAATGAGAAATTGAGTTTACCATATGTTCGTGTGAACACACTTATTGTGTTCGCGCAAACTTTTTTTTAATCATGTTCGCGAGAACATATTTCATATGTTCATGCGAACATATGTGATAAATATGTTTGTGCAAACATGATTTGCATGTTTGCATGAACATACGTTCACGCGAATGTGGTAAATGTGTTTGTGTGAATGCCATGTTCGCACAAACATGCAAAATCACAAAAAATTTAACCTTTTTTTCATTTTTTTTTTTTTTTTGCTCTTTTGACTACCATAATTGTAGGAGAATGATCTACTGTAAAATAAAAAATGTCAAAATGTACTGCTCGAAGAAAGCTTTCTAATGACTATAATTTTAATACATAATTTAATCATTAAGACTTTCAAATATGAGTTTAACTCATTATAGGTTCATTACCGATTGAACATCAACTGACTTTGACACCTCAGGAAAATTAGTAAATTAGGTCAAATTTTTTTTGAAAAATATGAAGACACTGGCTTATTGAGATACCTTTTTATTCAAAAAAAGTAAAAATGATTTATGATAAATTGACTTCAAATTATTTGCATCAAATGGAACATATGTTTGAATTACGGTTCATGTCACTTCAAAACTTCATAAACCATACAATATTCAACCAAAATAAATCAATCCAAATGCATCCTCTGAATATTGATGTTAAAAATCTAACATTGAAATAATTACTTCATTATCATTTCTAGAAAAAAAGTTATGTGTGTCAAACGGAATCTCACTTTTTAAAATATTAAATTTTATTATGTACCACTTTTCGGAGGAGATAAAAAAAATTGACATAAATAATTTTTTTTTTTAGATTAAAAAATATGGTTACAAAATAGGAACAAAGTACTCAAGATCACTAGTTTATGTCATCTTGAAATTATTTATAGTTTTGGAGATATAGTCACTTGAACGTGACGTTTGTTGCAAAAATATTAATTTCAGTGTCAAAATTGGTCAAAAAGTGGAATGGGCATTATTGTGGAATCACCCTGTATTTTCTTACTACTAAAGAATTTTTCTACTTGTTAGCCCACTTTATTCCTTGTAGTTTGGTGTGTGACATTTCTTGCGTGAATCTTCTTCCAAGCTTATCAATGAGAATTTTGCTAATGATTCTTTCGTCACTATTTTGAAATATAAGGAGAATATTTCTAATTCCTTGAAATGCCTAGACACCTTTTTTCAAGCCTTTGGTTTAGTTATTTAATGGCACAATAAACTCTATTATACAAAATATTTTCTTCTAGCCACACCTTGGCTTTCTTATTTTGAGTGGAATTGGGTCACTTAGAGGGAGATTGTCAACTTTTTGGGCAATCCCTTTGCTTTCCAAGCTTCACTAGTGGACTTATGGAATGTTGTGCTCATGAAGATTGAAAAGAAGCTTGACTATTGGCTTACTAACCCCCTTCCTCATCTTTGGAAATTCCTGATTGGTTCCAAGGTGTTGGTGGCTACTGTTGTTTATTATTACTCATGTTGAGCTCCTCCCAAATCATCTTACCTTAAGTTGGAACACTTATTCTATGGCTTTCTTTGGCTTTTTGGTTTAGATCACCATGGTTTTCGTCATGTTTCTTAGGATTTGTGTTGTCTCCCCAAAGAGTTTGGAGGTCTTGGCCTTCTTTCCACTCAGAAATAAGGCCTCTCTCTTTGTGCTAAGAGGATTATTTGTTTTATCACTGGTGATTAATCTTGGAAAGTGTTGGTTTGTCACTACATTGCTTCGAGATTTCTTGTAAACATACCTGTAGGGAAGGGGATTGGCTTTCAAACACTTCTTATCATGTAGGAACCTGTAAAAATCTAGGGCTATTTTGTTATCAATAGAATATGGAAGGCATGGGAGTTTGTTAAGGCTTGGCTTCACTAGGTTAGTGATGGATTTCATGATGGGATTTCTCTAAATTAGTAGAACCTTTGGTGGTCCCCACTATTTTCCATTCAAAGCATTCCTTTGGCAAAGATTCAAGGTGCTAGTGCTCTATGTTTTTTCAGATATGGCATAAAGACTACTAAAGACCTCTTTTCTATGGTCTCTATGAGTCTTAGATCTTGGGAGGATATTCAAGTCTAATTTCATCTTTCTCATCAAGATCAATAGAGTTTTGATCTTCTAATCTCTACAATACTAGATCATTTAATTCACAAGGGGGGTATTCAATTTGTTTGTCCTTGGCGGAAGGATTGAAAGTCATATCCTACAACACCACTCACTAGTTACAAGCCATGCTTAGGATATCGATGGCTCTCTTCTCATCTTCCCATGCTAGATACACTCAACTAGCTATGGCATTTGTAGTCTTTCCTTAATCATTGGAGGATGGGTTTTGATATAGTTTGGAATGCTATCTCTAAACCCAAGATTACCCATTTTGCTTGGTGTTTACTTTTTCAAGGGCTTCCCTTTGGGCTGCAACACAAGAATATTGGGGTACCTGATCCTCAATATCATTTTTTTGGAAAACATAATCATTTCTACATATCTTTTGGTTTTGTAGGCATAATTAGAATTACTAGAAGTGGATATATGATTTCTTTAAGCCTTTTAAGCTAGAACCCTTTTCTTGGAAAATGGTCATGTTGAGTGATTACACCAAGATTCCTAGGAAATTTACCTACATATGGCATACCTCTAGGATGGAGATTTTATTTTATTTTATGCAAGGATAGGAATATTGGTTTTTTCACTCACAACTTTCTTCATATCAATATTTCTTTGTACAATAAAGCATGCATTTCTAATAATGTCATGATGTAAATTTAGGTCCAAGCCAAAAAGGTGGCTTTGGAGGAGGCCCAACTTTAGGAGGTACTCAATCATTAGGGTAATTCACCCTATATGGTCACCAAAGTTCCTCAGTTGAGCATACTCTACCCAGGGGCTGCCATTGTGGGCATAACTCTGCTCATTGCTTGCACATGCCACACTCCCAAGCTCCCCACCATCACTCTCCTAGTGTTGGTGATGGTTCATGGAAAAATTAGCACTTGACTTCTCTACATCAACATGGTTCTAGGTTGTCCATAGGGCCAGTGGCTCACCCTCTTGATGCTCCTCTTATTGCTTTTGGCAAGTGGCCTTTTTGCCTAAACATGGCTATCTCTCTATCAGAGACAAATGATAAAGATAAATATAAGGTTCTTGATGAAATTTCTAATAGTTGGATTGCTCCTACTCCACCCACTTACCCCAAGGATTATTAGGGTTTCAATGATTGAGATCAACCACCCACCTTGGCTGGCATAGCTTTGGCAGCCTGAGGGGTTGATTATTACTATTATTTTTTGATGAATACTTGTTGATTCTAGCTATGGCCATGTGAACTCTCATAGGGTGATATTGTATCCCCTAGCCCCTCTTTTGTGAATTTGCAACAAGTATATTAGTTTACAAAAAGGAAATGACTATTCATCAAAAAATTAATTGGCAGTCTAACACTACATATAAGTTTTTAATTTTAAATAATAAGAATCTGCATTCTCTTGGCATGTGACCAATCATGAAAATTCTATTAAAGATGACCATAGATTATAGTTTGGTTTAAAGGAAACTACCTTGTAACAAATCCCAATTTAATGGTACTAGAAAAGAGTGTTTGACTTTTATCTATTCAAAAAGTAGACATCAATGTTTCTAAGAAATGGGCCAAGAGAAAATGGCAATGTTGCAAAAATAAAAGAGTAATACAACTCCTAAAGAAGTGTAATTAATAAAATATATTGGTACTATGCCACTAGTTTCAATGTATGGTTTACATTTTTATTGAATATTGTTAAATGTTATTTGTTGTGATAAAAGATGTATATGGTTTAAATATCTATGTTGTCATTAGTATTTGATTTAAGGGATGTTATTTGGATCTACAAGGCTCTTTCTAACATCAATAATAGGAAATTGGAACTAGACACATGTTTATAAATTCCACATGGGTTTAGATTACATTTTACCTAAGAACTTCATATTTTATTTAAATATAATATAATGCTTAGTGTAGTAGATGGTAAGATTCACATCAATTCAAAGACTAATGAAATAAGCCTTACTAAATGGGGTTAACATAATATATGAATGCGAGGTTCCAATTTTAGTAAGGGATTAATTTTTTTTTCTTTCTTAGTAAAAAAATCATGTTATATAATAATTCATTATTTGATGAGTAATAGATTATTTACATAAAGAAAAAAAAATAGAATTTGTATCTTTGAAGGGTGCAAGAATTATGCTAATGGTTTAATATTCCTCACCCCTTCCCTCCTCTAGACCCTACAAATTTTCATTTTTAGTAATGATTTGAAGAGCATGGGAACTAGGGTTCTATATATAATGAAATATTAAAAACAAATAGTAGATCCATTTTTATTACTTTGGTGACAATATTTGACAATAAACACTTGATAGTGATAGACGAAACCACTCCTTCGATAAGGAGGAACTTTGAATGAATAATTTTTTGTTTCTATGTATGACTTCTATATAATAAAAAATCATAGAGTATGTCACATTTATGTCAATGTCATATTGATCTTTTACTCCCAAATATTTAGACACTACTTTATCCCTCCCCATCTCTATTAGATGTTACTCCTATCTTTACCTTTCACCTATCTCTATCTATATTCTATTTACTCTAACTTCTCTTCAATCTTCTCTATCCATCTACCTATCAAAATTTCTTTCTATCTATTTATCCATTATCCATATATCATCTTATATATCTTAATTATTCTATATCATCATTTTTCCCTATCCTTTTCCCATTTATTTCATTTATAATTCTCCCCCACATTGATATTTCGTTTTGATCCACCTATCTACACACCCTCACTCCCTATTTTTATCTCTATCAATCTTATTTTCTATTTCCATATATATCTTTGTATCTATCATGTTTATTATTAAGTGATAATAGGTTTTGGAGTAACCTTCAAACCCTTTACATCAAAAAAATATAGAGATTAAAAATTAAAGATCTACAAAGTACAATAACAACTAACAAAGGACAAGAATGAAAGAGGAACTAAAATGTGGGTTGGTGAGAAGTCACAACTAAGATATAAATGATAAAATTGGGACATGTGAATAACATCATTTCTCTTTGTTTTGAAGCTAAGGTCTTAGCTTAGGTAGGTAGGGTCTCAAGTCTAGATTTTACACTAAAGGGAATTGCTAACCAAAGTTAAAATATTCTTAAGGCATCAAATGAGCACATCAAAATCCTCCTTAATAAGCTAGAGGGGTCTATTGATAATAAAGTCATGATATAATTCATCAATGATCAAAATTTCTTATTGATAGCCAAGTTGGTGCTAGTAGAAGAAGTTGTGCCAACATTAAGAAGAAGGTGTTTTTTTCTACCATGAAGATTAAAGAGATCAAGAAAGTAGTCGGTGAGTTGGACAAGCTCAAGTGAGAGGATATTAATCTTTTAAAGTGTATGGGTTGGTTGTGATCTATTCTTCCCTTTATTTCTCATTTTATTACTAGTTTGTGTTGTGTTTAGGACATGGCCCTATTACTATGGTCTTTCGTCATGACTAGCTTTTGTCTATTGTTGGGTTGTTTTGTTTCTAGTCTATTTATATTTTTGTTCTATAATGATATACATATTTAGATATATTTTTTAAAAGGATTTTGGGGCCCCTTTAAAACCTAGTTTCACATGATTAAAATTCACAAAAGAAAAGGGAAGAGCCCACAAAAGACGACAAACTAGAAAAACCAAGGATAGGACAAAGAATAATTACCCAAGGCATTTTAAAAGATTAGTAGCTTCGAGCACTATGTTATCCATATCATCAACAACCCTCATGATATCTTGGGCCTCTTTTCCAATAGTTGTGTCCTTCATATTAGCTTTAGTCCTTTTTCAATGGCTTGACTAAGTTTCCCTAGGAGAATAATTTTCATCAACAACCTAATTGATAACTTAGTCATCATTGGTGCTTTCTAGCTTATCAGTTTGAATATGCAGATGTTCATTTGATGCCTTAAGGTTCTAGTAGCTTTTATCAATAATAATTTTAAAAAATTCTCAATACTTGAATACTAATTTTCTAGAAAGTTGGACTTTTCCTCCATCCCATTAACATCAGAATTCTCCTTGAATCTTCCAAATATATCTATTTTTTTCCACACATTCCAGTTTACCACATCAATGAAATCCCTACCAATAGCCACAACATCAATGATATCAAATTTTCTCTCCATAGATCTAATCTTAATATTTATATCCCTAGTTTCATGGAATGACCACTTGATAGTGTTGTAGAGGCTTGACATGTCATTTTTAGTAGTTGAATAAGAATCAAGACCCTATTCCTTACTAGCATTGCTATGAATAAGCATTCAGGAATTGATAAGATAATTGTGATTAACATTACCCTTGTGCTTAAAATTGGTGATAACATTTATCTTCTAGCTATGAACTCAAATATTTGACTTATACATGTTCATAGCAAACAAGTGATTAGTCTCCTTGACATGTATAATGTCATGTTTGAGAATATCATCCTAAGAAAGAACAAAACCCTCATCATCCAATGCATTTTATGTGGGAGGAGAATTATCACTGGGAGAATCCTCTAGGCACCTAATATTATCCCGAGAATGGGGGTTCTTCTTGTTACTAGATTGTCCCCAAGGTCATCCCAATTAGTATCCATATCAACATTATTTTTATTAAATCCTCATCATAGGAGGCCTCATGCTTTAGGTTTTTATTTTCTTTCCTTAAGTCTTCTTTCTTTTAGTAATAGTTTTCATATAAGAGGTAAGCCCATTACAATTTTGAATTATTAATCTTACCTTCCTCCTCTTCCAAATTAGATTCTACTTGTATTAGTATCTAAAAAGTTCTCATCATCATGTATAACTCAAAAGCTTCAGTTTCTTCCCATTATTACAATTGGCCTAGATAGGAGGCCTATCCATAGTATTATTAAAATGATAATAAATGTGAGCTATGATCTCATCATAAATAGGGAGTTTGGTAACCTCTTATTTTTGAATCTCATTAATGATTGTATTTAGAGAGGTAAAAATAAAAAGTGATCAACACTTCCTTATTGTGCCTTAAATTATTTAGTAGAACATAGTGATAAGTGGACACTCTAGAGAAATGGTCATCAAGAATAACATAATACATTATTTCCCCTAGGATCATCTTCCAATTTTTCTTAATATCACTAGTGGAATTGTAACTCTTTGCCAATTTTTTTAATGAAAGCCCCTCTTTCATCGTCATCCTTACGATATACATTCACAACCAAGTCAAAAAAAAATCGTCCCTATAACTTCTTCCCAACTATGAGAAACTTTTTAATTGCAAAATCAACTCCTCATTCATGGTGAATTTTTTACCCTAAATGACCAAAGAACCCTGTACCTATTTCTTATGAAAGAACTTCATTTCTATCACGTTGTTTCTTGTTTCTTTGTCTATTTTTAAAAAAAAAAATTATGGATAAGATTAGGAGAAATCATGATAAATCATCAAAAGTATAGCTAGAAAGGAGTAAAAAAATTAATCTATGGGCTTTACCTCTATAAACATCACATGGATGGAATGAATACTAAGTGTTCCATTCACTCTCATGGGAGATTGCATCTTGTGAGTCACTAATTTGAAAATATGGGTCAATTAGTTTGAGTAAAAAACCTATATATCAAAACCAATACTAATATCCTAAGTTGTAGAAAATATATCATATTTATCAATAAATTAAGATCATGAAAGTATATTTATAATTAAATACTAATGGAAAGCATGAAATTTATATATTTTAGGTATAATATTGATTACTTAGAGGGGAGGGAGTTGAAACTATTATTTACTAGTTTAAGAATTTTTTCTTCTTAACTTTTAAATATTTTACAATAAGATAGAGTTATACCTATAGTATTGTTATTCGTTAAGTGAAAATTAAACTTAAATAAAAAATGTAATCATCCACACAATAATAATACTGGGATTTATCTTGTGGAAACCTAAATAGAGTGAAAATCACATTCTACAAACTATGCTCACATATATGGTACTCTTCTCAAATAAGCTTTGTTAGGAACTTGCTCAATTAAGGGTTACAAAACACTATTAAGTGTACCTTGTTAAATAATTTCCTATAGGTATGTTAGGATCTTTACTCTTCTATGAGTAACCTTATGAAATGATTTTAACACTCTAATCTAAGAATGTCAGTTCTTTAGAGGCTTTAAAATAGACTGATCAAGGTCACCTTTCATCACCTTGCTATATCAGATCCAATCAAACTCTTCAATAAAAAAAAATAGAATTTAGTATTCTTATTCTTTCCTTTGTATTCTCTAATAGCTCTACTTCAATTCTAGATGCAATTCTCCTCTCTCTCCTTCCTCTTTTGTTGTTATTTTATACTCCATCAACCTTAAACCTAGATCTTGTGATCATAAAGACATCTTCCATTTGTGTATAAACTTCTCAAAATGATATTTTATTACTAAAAACTTGACTTGAATTTCTCTCTTTAGTGATAATAGATAACTTCATTAATAAGCCTTAATCTTAAATAACCCAACAAGATAATCCATCACTTAAAATTGTTTCCATTTATCATTCTAGTTGTTACATGATAAGGTGCTTTCCTTATTTTTTGCTCGGTTCCTCTATGCTCCAACCAATACACTTGCTAAAGATATAGTAACAGCATCAAATAATATGTCAATCATTTGACATCAATCAAAAATACTATAACTAATGAATAATACAATACATAGCATTGATGGAAAACCATTCAAACTAGTAAGAAATGTAGTTGGTGTAGGAGCATGATAGGTTTAAGGCCTATCTCAAATCACCCAAAAATGTTTCTATTTCTAGTTTTTCATTAGAATTTTTGGTCTTAATAAGGGCTATTCTTGTACTTTTTTGTTATTTGAGGGATCTTCTTAATCTTAGTAAATTGACATTATGTGATTGGATTGTTCTAATCTCATATGTAGAGGTTTATCTTCGACATATCAACCTACCAGATGAGTTTTATTGTAATATCATATGTATTAGTTTAGTTATTGTAATTTTTTTTATGCATTTGGGCTATCCAAACTTCAAGTCTAATGATGAAGGCCTAAATGGCTCCAAAATTAGTTGAAACCTCATTAGCCGAATGCATGTGTAATTAGCTTCTATAGATCACTAGCCAAGGATTATAGAATGGGGATACAATACCACATCAAGTCAGCAGTTTTCTACTTATGGTCTCCGGAAATGGACCCATTTGAAAATATAATTTGTAAATTATCTTGAGTCATTCATATGCAATAATGTGTAGTAAAATAATATAATATGAGGTTGGTCAATGTTAAGGGTTAGGTATTAGTGTGTAAGAAATTTTTAGGTGGAAAAATTTCCTATATATGGAAGGCACATAGGTTGTCTAGTGCAGTTTTCGGTGATAGTCACAACTCTATTTTGTAGACTGTTGTAAGGAAGGTGCCCATGTGGGTTTGAATATTGTTCCACATTTGTGGAAATAATAGGTAACCCATATTATGTTCTCTCAACTTGTGTTGTTTCTCTATCTTTATTGTATGATGTGGTATTAAGAGGAGCACCCTTCATTAAGTGGTATCAAAGTGGGTGTTCTTTAGTGTGTAAATAGATTGTTGACGAGGAGGCAGTTTACTCAAGGACTATGTTTTGGACTAAGAATATGGATAGATCACCAATTCTAAGGCAATTTTCACTATGGTTTCTATAGAATCATAAAAAATTCCTCCATGAAGAAAATGTAGTGGAAGATTCATAGGTGTTACACCTGAGGGTTTAAGAGCCCTCCAGAGATAGATGTCAACTAAAGAAAAAATACATAGAGGAATAAATCTTCCATAAGAGATGAAAGTAATGATGAAGGAGAAGAAGAAGAAAATGTTGAAGAAGAGGCATTTATCAATCCAAAAGAAGAAAGGATTTTTGGAGCCATCTCCAAGATTGGAAAAACATCTAAGTTTCAGGTTTCAAAATTTTTGTAAAACCTTAACCTAGAGAAGTTGATTGATTGGATCAATGAATTGGAGGAATATTTTGACTATGAAGATATAGAGGAATGTGATAGGGTTAAGTTAATGAAGGAAAAAATCAAGGGTCATGCAAAGATTTTGTGGAAGGAGATTTAGTTGGAGTGAAATCAAAAAGTGAAGGAAAAAATCACATGATGGGACTAGATGATAGATAAATTGAAACAATAATTGATTCCCATAGATTATGAGCTTGATATATTGAAGAAAATGCATAGGTTGAAGAAAACAAAAAGATCTCTTCAGGAGTATATTAAAGAGTTCTATTGAGATCTCATTCTAACTAGCCATGCAAAACCTAATAATGAGACAATTTCTCATTATCTTAATAGGTTCAGAAAAATCATTTAGGAAGAATTGAGTCTAGTTTTCATTACCAGTTCTGAGGAGGCATATTGATTTTCCCTAAGTTATGAGGAAAATATAAACAAAAAGTTTGATAAATAGATAGTGGTAGAGGTCAAAGTGGAAGATCTAGAGAAAAATCCTATGTAGGCCAAAATATGATAGGAAGGACAAGGATGAGGCTAGTACTAGCAGTTAGAACAAAAGGGAAAAAATTTCAATCATTTCCATGACCCAAATAATAGAGATTAGAGAGGAAGGGGTAGAAGAAAATGATGTGGAAGTGGACATTTTTGTTAAAAAACATTTCACTATGGAGAAGAAGGGCATAAAGTATTTGAGTGTTCCTAGCACCAAGGAATAACTAATAGAAGGGCTTACATACTTTCTCCAATTTCTTTTCTTGTTGTTCAATAATTTTTTTGAATATTTTATTTCTTTCTTTCTACTCTTCCCTTTGATTTAAAATTACATACTTTGGCTTCTTTCTTATCTTTTCTTCAAGTTCCTACTTTCTCATTTCCTTATACATTGATATTTTTATATCATATTATATGTTGCAATAATTCTCTAAGTTGAGGGATATGCTTCTTGACCCCATTATATTTTATCATCCTCAAGAGGATAAGGGGATTTTCATATATAACACCAATGAAATTTTCTCTATTAGCTATGCCTATATATCTCTAGAGGAATCTATGGTGGGAGACAAATTTTGGAATAAAATCTAGATTTCTCATCTTCCACCCTAGGTAAACCTTTTTCGGTGGGTAGTGGCTCATGCAAAAATCCTTACATTAGATCTAGAAATGTGGACTGATGATAGCTAATAGATCTTTTCTATGTGAGAAAGATGAATAATCTATTAATCATTTGTTATTACATTTCTCTTACTCGATTGAGTTTTGGAATCTTGTGCTTAAGGAATGCATCTCTCTCTAGTGTTCTCAAAATCCATTACTTGACTTATGATACTATCACATTTTTCACCCTTCTCTCATCATATTTCTATTAATAGAAAGAAATTAATATTACCTACTATTGGATGGTGTGTATGGAAAGAAAGAAACAATGGGATTTTTAGAGACAAGAAGAAGGAGGCTGCATCTATTGGTCTTAGATTGGTTTTAACAATTGAGTGTCAACACACTTAACAAATTTTCTATGTAGATGCTAAGTGTAATACAAGTGCTTAGCTATAGTATGTGCCAAGTCAAGAATCCAAAAAATGTTGAGCTATTTAGGGGTTGAGCAAATAGATTTTTGAGTGACTAAAGGTACTGAGTGAACTATATGTGCCAAGTCACAATTGATGCCAACCTAGTATAGATGTCGAGTGATATATAGGTGCTAAGTGAAATAGAAATGTAGTACATGTCAAGCACTAGTAAATAGTATTTGCTAAGCATCAGCAAACAATGAGTACTGAGTGATACTATTTTAATGTCTGATTTTGTGACTTCACAAACTTAATTGCAGATCATGTTGCATGCCGGCAAAGAGACAAATTTTGAGCTCTAGAAGACAAAATCAAATCTATTACATTCCCTATGTAATCTACATGTTTCCAATAAGAAAACTTTAAATAATTGAGCAGGAAAGATGAATGAATCTCAATAGTATATTCATACCTAACCCTAAGTCTTTGAGATATTTATAAGGAAGTTGAAACCCCATAATTCACAGAGAGAGAGAGAGAGAGAGAGAGAGAGAGAGAGAGAGAGAGAGAGAGCGAGAGAGAGAGAGAGAGAGAGAGAGAGAGAGAGAGAGAGAGAGAGAGAGAGAGAGAGAGAGAGAAGTAATTGTATGGAATGCATGAGATAATTCTCAAAGGGGTGCAAAGACTTAGAAGAGGAACAACATTGCAAAATTTAGTTGGTTAGAATAGAGTATTAGCACTTCACATAGAGACTTATCAGATTAGGAAGGATCAAAATAAATTGAGCAAAACAAGGATCTCAAATTAGCAATTGAATATTGTAAGTCATTAGATTGATACATTCTACTATACTTTCTAGACATTGTATTAGGAGAATGAAAATCAAATGAAGTTTGGTTGGCTTAACAACTATTTTGTAGAAACTTTAACAAGGTGTTAAATCCTTTAATAGGGTAACATTCCAAGTGAATACTTGTAAATCCTTTTGATATGTCAATTTTAATAGGGTGTAAAACCTTTAATAGGGTAGGCCTCTCATAGGGAAAACCATTGGTAGTGGTCAAACTTTGTAACTTTAACTAGTTACATATTGTTGTAGTGATAAGTTGTGGGTGTCGTCCCCACCCCAATTTTGCCTTCTCATTTTGTAGGGTTTTTGGGTGACCAAAATCTTGTGTTATGTGTTTTCATGCATGTCTTTATTTTCATGATAGCTATATTTGATACATTCATGTGATTAGTTTTAGCTAAAAGTTTTAAAGGTTGAATTGTGCTACTTCTGATTCATTCCCCCCACCCCTCTCAAAAGTAATCTTCCTATTTGTAAATTCCAACAATTGGTATCAAAACCAAGTTCTCACAAGGAGAAGCCTTACAACTTGGAGAAAAAGATCTAGAAATAGAAGTCTATAAACTTGGGAAGATCATAAAAATCTAGGAGATTGAGATACATCTAATTTTGCCTTCTCTTGAAGAAGCTAGGAAAGAGTTGAGGAAATCCCTAAAGAGAAGAAGAGAGATTTTCATAGCTGAAAATGACACACAGTACAAGGAGATTGACGTGCATCAAAAGTGTTTCCCAATGGAGATACCAAAGAGTTTGATGCAATAATAACAGACTTGATGGAGAAGAAGAGATCTCAAGTAGAAGAGATTAGATCTGTAAAGATTGAACAAGAATCAAAAGCCATGAGGCTTTTTGAAGTGCCTGAACAAAAGAAGAGAGCCATTAAAGATAAGGCTATGTTAGAAGATGATAAAAAGAATCTTACCAATAGATTGGAGGAGAAATTGATAGAACTTGCAAGAGTTTCCAACATGAAACTATAAACCCTAAGCCAAATGATGAATGCTCATCATGGGCTAAATGTCAAGGACATTGAGATCTCCGCACTAAAAATGCAAAATGAATAGCTGCAAAATGACTTGAGAAGAGAAAAGGAGATTGTAGAGAGCTTCAAGAAATCTAGTGAAGCCATCAAGGACTTTGAACAACTATTGAAATCACCAAGATCTAGTAGTGACACTTTAGGACTAGGTTACACCAACCCTAAAGAAGGAGATTCATCAAAGATTGTAGAGGAAAGAAGTGACAAAGATAAGAACACTAAACCCACTTGTCATTTTTGTGGTAAGAAGGGACATATCTCTAATGTGTGTAGGAGAAAGAATGCTAATTAGCATGACAAACCTAAGAACATGGGTCACTGTCACAAGTGTAATAAGAAAGGTCATCAGCTACAAGATTGTAGGACTAGAACCTTACAGACATCAAGATTTGAAGGTCACTACTACAATTGGAAGAAGTATGGTCATAGAGCCTTTGAATGCAAATCAAAGCCTATGTGGGTACCAAATCGGCCTCCAAAGACCAAAAGACATGGACATCACTACAATTGGGACTACAATACTAGGCAGAGTTGTCACTACTATCAGAAATATGGACACATTCCTAAAAATTACATTGGAACACACTTTAGTGGCAATTACAATAGATAGTTGAATCAAACCACATGCTTCAATTGTCTAAAGATAGGACACATCAGCAAGTATTGCCCAACCAAGTCAAAGGAACCCAACTCTAAGTTCAACAAAGGAAAAGAAAAAGTTGATGTTGAACATATCAGAGCAGAAATGAATAGAACATGGAAATGGAGAGATGGAGGCAACACATCCAATGGAGGGATCACTTCACCCAAAAGGCCAAGTAGTCACACTTCATCCAACTAATTAAAAAAGAGGTGTATGGGATTGATATTCAATGCCTTATCATACATTAGTTCTAAAAATTAGTGATTATTGAAAAGAATAGATCAGCATGAATGAAGATACAAAGTTGAGGTTTAGACAGTGTTGTCAAGTTACCTTTGGATGCCAAGTAAAGGCTTAGTATCTATTGAGTTGATCACCAAAAGATAGTGTGAGATGAGTTGGTATGGAAGTTGAGTGAAAAGAAAATTTGTATTGAAATCAAGTAATGTAGAAATGCTTTGGAAGCTGAACGGACAACTGTAAATGCATTAAGCATTAAATGCTATGAAATTAGGGTATATGATCACATTTTGAACCATTTTTCACCATCATGATCAAAGAGAAAGAATGAAGAAGACCACAAAAACAACTCCAAAGAAGAGATTTGAGCAATTGCAAGAGATTTCAACATAGATTCAACTCAAGTTGATCAATTTGAGGTATTTAACTTGTGCCGAGCTATGCAATTTTCAAATTTTTGTGTGTTGAAACCCTAGATTGTGGAAATGGCCTCAACTTCTAGAAAAACCCATGAGAAATAACTTTTTGAAGTTTAGCTAGTGTCAAATGAGGTTAAGCAACCCAATGTTTGGCCAATCCCAGAAGGTGCGTACAAAAATGACCCTACCAAAGGCTTGTCTATTATCCCTCCTAAGGTAGTCATGGCATAAGATGTTAGATAATTTTACAACTACAAGGTAGGATCCATAGGAGATATGGAAATTAGGGAGGCATATGAGAAATTATGTGAAAATGGGGTAATGAAGTAAGAATACAAAATAGTTGAAATGAAGGGCTTAACTCGTGCCCTAGATTTCCCCACTATGTTCAAAATCTAGTGGATTAGAATTATTTTGAGCAGAATACATGATGGGAGTTTGTGGCTATAGGATGGGCCAATAAAAATATCAAAGAGGATCACTCATAGGGTAATAGGGTATCTAACCCTAGAATGGCCCAAGACACTTAAAAGAAACTCCAAGGAAGCAATTGAAAAGAATATTGGAGCTAAGTGGAACAAGATAGGGATGACAATTGATGCTATCAAAGACCCTCTCGCTGATTTTGTTATTAGGATCATTTCACATAAGCTTTACCATTCAAGTAGACTCAACAATGTGCCATGCATAGTAGTAGATGTTGGCTAGAAGATAGTGAAAAAGGACCACACCTATGACTTAGCCAAGTTGAAGCTACAACAAATCATGGAGAACCTTAGAGCAATGAGGAGATCCAAAAGTGCACAATGCAAGTTTGGATCATTTTGATTTGTTTGCTCTTTTATGTACAAAATGAGTTTCTTTCCTTTAGAAAAGTAAGTTGAAAAACTAATAGGTCAGTGGCTATCCAGGTAAATGAATACATAGAAGAAATGGAAGCCAATTTTGAGACCATGATCACAAGTTATTTTGAAGAATTCAAGAAATCTATGAAATAGAGATCGAGGATGCCAATATCCCTAGTAGAGCAGCATGTAAATGATATATGTTTTCTTATTGACATTGACCTACATTCAAGCTGTCATACCAAGGGTTAGATGGCTCAGACCTCTTGGCTATGAGATCAACATAGATGAGGCATCTATAGCCATAACAACATTGCTAGCTAAGGAAATTGACAAAACTACTAAACCATTTGGGACATATGATGTTATCAAATCTAAAGTAGAGATGGAGTTAAAAACAACATCCACAATAAAGAAGAAAGACATACTAATGATAAATTTGAAAGCTAGATTTAAAGAAGGGACTGCAGAGGTAGAAGAAAAAGAAGAGGATCAATAAGAAGAAGAAGAACAAGGGAAATAGCTACTAGCACTTACTCAAGGCATGGGTAAGGATGCTGAAGAAGTAGAGGATGTTGAGGAAAAGAGGAAGAGGAAGCTCCTAAAGCTGAACCCAAGAAAAGAACATCAAAAGGGCCACCTACTGCACAACCCAAAGGGAAGAAGAAGGAAAGGTCGTGCCTTGCCAAGCCTACAACAAGAGTAGACACCAGAGCCACAACAAAGGTGGTCAAGGAATGGGAGAAGAGGAAGGAAATAAAACAATCAAGTCCAAAAAAGAAGAAACTAAGTAGGAAGTATGTGGCACCTCAAATTTGATGAAGAGAGAACAAAGTTTGAAAATAATAGTCAATTTAGAGTGGTAAGCCACACACCTAAATATGACTTAGAAAATATCTATGACAATGTAAGGGATAATCTAGATCTATCAATTTTTAAAAGCATTGAATTTAATAAGTTTTCAAGAGAGGAATAGAACATGGTAGAAGAATCCATCTATACCATGATGGCCAAGTTCAATAAAACCCCTCTTGAACTAGACAACACAATTCTCAAAGGGCTATAATCCATAGTTTAAAATAAATGGCACTATTGCATAAACATGGAGAAGGAGATTAGAGAGTCAACTTTGGCTTGTGTGATGCCTGAATTAACAAAGGGACAAATCACTAAGGCAAACAAGAAATATGAAAAAATATTTTCTCCCAAATATAGAGCCTTTAACTTACTTCAAAACAATATTGAAGATGTTGTGCAAAGATCCACGCTTATGTGAAAAGTCATCTATTGCCTCCAAATAGTGAAAAAAGGTCAAGAAGATCCCTTTGAAGGGAGAAATGATAAAAATGTTGATAATGAAGTGGAAGATGACAAAGAGGAAGAAGGAGAGAAAGAGAAAGAGAAAGAAAATGTTACTATGGAGAAGGATGCACACAAGGATGACAGGGCAAGTGATAAATAGTAGCAACAAGATCAAAGTGTGCAAGACACACAAATGCCACCTCCTAGCCCTCCACATGTAACATCCACACTTGTAGACTCAGTGGTAGTTCAAGATTTTCTTGACATTTTTGGTTAGAATATTAACCCAATGGTTGCAAAGGATCTCAAGAAGATCCTTCACGAAACCTCCCTACAAGCACAATTATGCACAAATCCAATTTTGGCGAGTGTGGAGGAACTCCAAAGAGAAATAGTTAAGATAACTAGGGAGAAGGTGAATCCACAAGAACCACCTTCACATCCTCCTATAGCTACAAGTGAAGAATCAAAAGTGAAAGTAGTACAAGACATAATTACTAAGGTTGATTCCACAATACCAGACACTTCAATTGCCGAGGTTCAAGAAAAGGAGTAAATAGGATAATATGATACCTCTATCACTACATCACAAGGTCAAGGTGCACCTCCTCTAATCACTATAATTTATTAAGGTAGATCTAAAGAGAATAAGGAGAGCCCTAAAGAAAAAGAGCAAGAGGCAATCTAGACATTGATCAATTTTCCTACTACAAGGACCCTCACAAGAACACAATAGTAGTTGAGCACTGAGGTAGTACCACTATAGATATTAATACTAGGCTTGAGCTCTACCAAGCTAGCAAGGGTACTTTACTATGTAGACCTTGTACTTGATGATGACATAGTCATCCCAAGCTATGGCAATAAAACTATGAACATTGATAAGATCAATGAAGTGCAATAGGCACTCAAGAAGAAAAATAAATAAAAAATACTTAGGAGTGAGTATAAATAGAAGCAAGCATTGATTGAAATAAAAGACATCTTTTTAGATTGGTTTAGCTTGGAGGTACTTGATGAGACAAGGCTCATCATGGAGCAACTATCCAACATAGTGGACTAGGTACAAAGTGAAGACCTAGATAGTAATGCTAATTATTAGAATGGTCTAACAAAAAAATTTAAATGAAAGTGAATGAAAAGATATTAGGTGAGATAACACTTTCACAAGTAGAATTGGCTAAGAAAATTGAGAAGGTCAAAGCAGTAGTTGATAACACTTTCTCATTGTACTCAAAACTATGTGATTCATCATTGTTGGCACAAGAGACTAGCAAAAGAATATTGAGCTTGTAGAGAAAATTGAAGATTTCAAGCATGTAGCTACCAAGGGATCTAGCTCAAAGTGAGAAGCATTTTTCCGCAATGCTTCACACACAAAGGAATTTAGTTGTACTTACAATAGATGAGGCCAATATCAAGGCCAAATTGATACAAATTTAGTCAGCAATAAACCCCCATATAGAGGTACTACACAAGGAAATGACCTATACAGAGAATTTTCTAAAAAAAGACCCCAATCTTTAAACATTAGACAACCTTGTACACCTGGCAATAAAGACAACCATCTAGCTCAAAGCATTATAGATTACTCTAGATAATTGGGATGTTGCTCTCAAAATAATTATGGAGTTAAATAAAACATTTTGGCCAAGTATTCTATTACCCCATAGGAACCCTTTGACATAAGTATAAAAAAAGGGGGAGATTATATTTTTTAGGAGGAAAATAAATCTAAGGAGGATATAGTATATTTTTGGGGGAGATACCCTATGATAACCAAAGGGAGACACAATAAAGGGGGATACTGAATAAATTGGGAAGTCAATGTAAAAATAGAGTTGATAGAATAGGTTAGATAAGGCACAACAAAAAAAGTAGACATAAAGAGTATCAACATGACACAGATCCAACATAAAGTGTATAGTTTTGGTTATAGTGAGGAAGATCAGCTCAGGGGGAGTTTCAAAATTTGAAGGTAAAGTTCTTTACAAAATTTTGAATAGTTTTGAAATTTTGTACATATGCCAAACAAAATATGTATTATACTCATAGAGATCAGATTCATAATGTATAGTTAAGTGTTATTGACACTCATGTCAAAGGGGGAGATTGTTGGTCTCAGATTGGTTTTGACAATTGAATGTCAATACACTTAAATTTTTTCTAAGTAGATGCTGAGTGTAATACAAGTGTCAAGCTATAGTATATATGAAGTTAGGAATACAACAGATGTCAAGCTATTCAAATGCTAAGAAAATAGATAGTGCCAAGTGACTAAGGGTGCCGAGTGAACTATATGTGTCGAGTCACAATTGATGTTTAGCTAGTATATATGCTAAGTGATATAAGATGCTGAGCAAGACATAAATACACTATGTGCTCTGCACTAGTAAATAGTATGTGCCAAGCATCAACAATTAGTGAGTGTCAAGTGACACTATTTTAACATGTGAGTTTGTGCCTTCACAAACTCAATTACAGATCATGTTGCATGCTAGCTAAGAGAAAAATTTCAAGCTCTATAAGATAAAATTGAATCTATTACATTCCCTATGTAATCTGCATGCAACCAATAAGAAAAATGTAAATATTTGAGTGGGAAATATGGATGAAACTCAATCATAGATTCATACCTAACCCTAAGTCTTCGAAATCTTTATAAGGAGGTCAAAACCCTATAATTTAGAGTGAGAGAGGGAAAGAATTGTATTGAATGCATGAGAGAATTCTCAAAGAGGTGGAAAGAATTAGAAGAAGAACAACATTGTAGAATTCAATTGGTTAGAATAGAGCACCAACACTTCACACAAAGATTTATCAAATTAGGAAGGATCAAAATAGATTGAGCAGAACAATGATCTAGAATCAGCAATTGAAGATTGTAAGTCATAAGATCAATACATTCTATTATACTTTCCAGCTATTGTTTTAGGAGAATGAAAATTCAATCAAGATAGGTTGGCTTAATAGCTATTTTGTAGAACCTTTAACAAGGTGTTAAATCCTTTAATAGGGTGACATTCCAAGTGAATGTTTGTAAATCCTTTAGACAAGTCACTTTTAATAGGGTGTAAAGCCTTTAATAGGGTGGGCCTCTCATAGAGGAGACCATTCATATTGGTCAAACTTTGTAACCTTAACCGATTACATATTGCTACAGTGATAAGTTATGGGTGTCATCCCCACCCTAGTTTTACCTTCTCATTTTGGAGGGTTTTTGGGTGACCAAAATCTTGAGTTATGTGTTTTCATGCATGTATTTATTTTCATGATAGCTACATGTGTTACATGCAAATGATTAATTTTAGCTAAAAATTTTAAAGTTTGAATTGTGCTACTTCTGATTCACCCTCTCCCCCCACCTCAAAAGTAATCTTCCTATTTGTAAATTCCAACAGCTTCTACCTTCCACAATATTTAAAAAATCATAAGTGAAAACATAAATTGTAAAAGCTTCCCCAAGAGCCTCAAGTTCCTATGATTTTTAGACTTAAGGATAAAATAGAATTGGAATAAAAACCAAATCTTGATTGATAATAATTCCTAGAAGATTGGGAAAAGGAAAAATTTCAGCTAGAAACTACTATAGAGAAAATGATTAAAGGATAATGTGGATGGTTGTTTGAAAGGAAATTTGGGAGTTGTAGGAGAAGGGGGTTTTATTTGATATTGGAAAGGTTGTGTTATTCTTTTTTTAAATAAATTGTTAGGAATAAAGTCTAATAATTATGTTGAGAAAATAGTGATTGGGTATAGAATAAAAGATTTCTAGAACTTAGGAGTAGTTAATATAGAATCAAAAGGAGATTCTTAGCTCATAATTGAATCCCCTTCAATATAGAGCCAATTTTCCTTTGAATATTTTTCTAAGATTTTAGATAGTAAAAGATGCCTCTTGACTTTTAATAAAGCTAATATTAAACATACCAAGTGAGAGAAAGAAATAAAATTGCAACCTACTTGGCATCTTGGGGTTTAGATTATGAGGATTTGAAAATGGTGACTTAGATGGTATGTACATAGGAGTTAAGAAAAAATGTTTGAATGATAGAAAAAAATACCAAGGAATATGCTAAGAGGACTAGAGGGAGAGAGAATAAGAGTGAGAAGTGGATATAAATTTTTTTGAGTTAGTTGGTTGGTATTAATATGTTAGATATCATGAAAGCTATGAGTAGGCCCTTTTTGAGTGCCAACTTGAAGACTAATTTTAATAAGTTGTTTGGATCATAATTCCTAAAAGTAATTTCCCTATTGTTTTAATTATGATGTTACTTTATATGCATCCCTTCCCAAATATTGATTTTTTACTTCCCAATCTTATTAATCATTCCAATGTAAGGCATTTATAGGAGAGAGATGGGAAGTACACCACAAATTTAAGGATACACATTGATGGGGTCAAGCCCAATAAAATAATGGACACAACAAGAAAGGAAAAACTTTATTAACTATGAAAATATGCTAATACACTCAGTACAAAGAAAAAAAACTTCAAAACATTCCCTTTGGGCTTACAATGGTATAAAACTAGAGATAATTTCTCCTTCTAGTACCTCCTCTGAAACTCCACTCCAAACTGCCTTTTACAATGCCAAAACATTCTTAAATAGACCCCAAAGGGTTAAGGATTAGGAATACATTATAGAAAGTCCAGTTGGCATCCAACACCCAAATAGAAGGCTCCAAAAGTTGCATTAGAAGTCAACACAAAATTAGAAGAATCTAGAAACTGTACCCAAACTTCCGGGTGGCATAACTTTTGAACCGTAGCTCTGATTAACGAATGGTTTACAATTTCGAAAAGCTCTCAAAATGCTCTATAGCCCTATGGACTAGCTTCACCTATCCCCCATTTTTTGGCCCTATATGAGGTCATTTAATGCCCCTAACCTAATTTTGAAACATTCTTAGGAGGTCTCTAGAAATCAAAAAATTACAATAACTTTCAAACCATGGGGCCTTTTGACCCGATTCTTTTTCTAGAATGTTCTAAATAAAAATTATAATCATCCCACCAATTTAAACCTTCTCACTCACTATAATTATGGCTCAATTACATAGTCTTATTTTTTGGCATTTACACGTATCCCAAGGTGCTTAAAAACTCTAACCCAAAACACTAATAGTGGAACTGTGAGAGTTGCAACCTTTATTTGACCCAAATGGGTATCCAAAAATGAAAATACATGAAATAGAAACTATGTGTAGGTATTTTTTTTTGGGTTACACAGGATTTCCCTTATACCTCTGGTTGCTCCTGCATCAGACACCCAAGGTAGATTGAAAAGTGACCTTATCACTTGATGGATGCTAGAAGAAATCTCAAACGGGAAACCTCAGCTACTTATATCCAAGTTTAGTCCTCTATCGGTCATCTTTTCCACTTAACTAGGTACTTTTCACACTTCCTATTTCTGGTACTCCTGCCCACACGAGTATCCAGAATCTCTTCTATTTCCTCCTTCTTAGAAGTAGGAATTGGACATAGCTCTAGCATCAAACCGTCATCTGCACCATCATCATGATACTCTATTAATTTTGCAATGTTGAAGATAGGAGAAATGTGAATTCCATCTGGCAACTCCACCTCATATACATTTCTTGAGTCATGTTTCTTCAGAATTTTGTAGGGGCCAAATTTCTTCATCTTCAACTTGTAGTAAGTACCTATTAGAATTCTTTCTTTTCTTAAGTGTACCATGACTAGATCCCCTACTTGGAACTCCTTATGTCTTCTCCTTTGATCAACCCTAGCTTTATACTATTGGTTCATCTTGGTAATATGTGCCTAGATCTCCTCATGGAGATACTTGATATGATTAGCAAATTCTTCTACTTCAACATTTGTCCTCTCACCTTACTCCATCTTCCTCAATTCTGGTGCAATCCTTGGGCTATTTCCATATACAATTTAGAATGGTGATCTACTAGTACTCCTATTTATAGAGTTATTCTAAGAAAATTATGCTTGTGGTACAATCAAATCCCATCCCTTGGGCTTATCCCCAACTAAACATTTTAGCAAATTGCCTAGGCTTCTATTTACCACTTTATTTTGTCTGTCAATCTGCGGGTGATGTGTAGAACTAAACTTCAAGTCCATTCTCAACTTATTCCACAATGTTCTCTAGAAACACCCCACAAATTTAGTATCTCTATTAGAAACTATACTCCTTTGGAGACCATGTAGTATTACCACCTCTCTAAAAAATAAGTCTACATTATGGATAGCATCATGAGTTTTGTGGCATGGGATGAAATGTTCCATTTTGGAGAACCTATCAACCACCACAAATACCGAGTCATTACCCCTTTGTGTCCTTGGCAATCCAAGAACAAAATCCATACTTATGTCCTCCCATTTCTTTGATTGAATAGGCAATGGCTGATATAGTCCAGTAGTGTGACTAAATCCCTTGGCCACTTGACAAACTTGGCAACTCTGTACAAACTTTTTCACATCCTGTGACATTTGAGGCCAAAAATAATATTCTCTAAGAATGGAAATGGTCTTATCTCGACCAAAATGTCCTACCATCCCTCCACTATGTTTCTCCTTAATCAAATTTTCCCTCATGGAACTCCTTGGAATGCACAATTGATTGCCCTTGAACAACATACCATCCTAAATCAAATAGTCTAACCACTTGGTTCTCTCTACAATAATAGGCTCTTTACAAGCTTTCCATGCTTCAACAAAATTAGTATCCTCAGGGTACAAATTCTTGAGTTCATCAAACCCAAATACTTCAACTTTCATTACTATAAGCAACAATTGCCTCCTACTCAATGCATCTACAACCTTATTAGACTTTCCACTTCTATGCTTCAACACAAATGTATAGCTCTACAAGAACTCTACCCACTTCATATGCCTCTGGTTCAATTTACCTTGGCTATTTAGGTATTGTAATGCCTAGTGATTAGTATACAAAAAAAATTCCTTTGGAAATAAATAATGCCTCCGTTTCTTTAGGGCCTAAACTATTGCATAGAACTCTTGATCATAAAAAGAATACTTCTTGTTTGCATCATTCAATTTTTCACTAAAATATGCAATAGGCTCACCTTCTTAGCTCAATATAGCCCCAATAGCACTACGGCTAGCATCACAATCCACCTAGAACACCTTACTAAAATTAGGAAGTGCCAACATAGGTTGTTCTATAACCTTCTTCTTCAATATTTCAAAACTTCTTGTAGCTGCCGCAGTCCATTTCAACTCTTTTCTATCCCCTCTTATTGTGTCAGTCAGGGGTGTACAAATTCCACTAAAATTCTTAATGAACTTCTAGTAAAAACTAACCAAACCATGAAATGATCTTACCTCAGACCTTGGAGTAGGCCATTCCAAGATGGCTTTTACCTTCTCTGGATCCATTTTGAGACCTTCGATTGATACAACAAATCCTAAGTAAACTAACTCTTTTTTAGCATGGCTACACTTCTTTAGATTAATTAACGATTTCTCTTCCCTCAACCTTTCAAGGACACTACAAATATGCAATAAACTTTCTTCCAAAGTCTTTCTAAAAATTAAAATATCATCCAAATGAACAATAACAATTTTTCCCAAGAACTTCTTAAGTACCTCATTCATAAGCCGCATGAAGGTGCTTGGGGCATTCGTCAATCCAAAGGGCATGACTAGCCACTCATAAAGACCATCCTTGGTCTTGAAGGTAGTTTTCCATTGATCTCCTTCTTGTATCCATATCTAGTGATAGCCACTCTTGAGATATATCTTTGTGAAGTACCGAGCTCCACGTAAGTAGTCCATATGATGCAAGAGCATCTAGAGGTATAAGGGCAATCCTATGTCAACCAAAAAAATGTACTTAGACTTAGTTTCTCTTTCATGTGTTTTCATTTCTAGATACCCATTTGGGTCAAATAAAAGTTCCAACTCTCACAGTTCCAGTATCAATGTTCTAGGATAGAGTATTTGAACACCTTGGGATACGTGTAAATGCTAGAAAAATAGGAGTATGTAATTGAGCCATCATTTTGGTGAACTAGAAGGTGTGAATTGGTCAAAATATTGTCATTGTAATTTAGAACATTTTAGAAAAAGAATCAGGTCAAAAGGCCCCATGGTTTGAAAGTTATTGCAGTTTTTTAATTTTTGGAGACATCCTAAGAATGCTTCAAAGTTAGGTTAGGGGCATTAAATGACCTTGAATAGGGCTGAAAAATAGGGGAATAGAAAAGGTCATCCATAGGTTATAGAGAACTTCAAGAGCTTTCTAGAAATGTAAATGGTTCATCAATCGGAGCTACGATTCAAAAGTTATGCCTACAGGAAGTTTGGTTACTATTTTTGGATTCTTCTAATTTTGTGTTGACTTCTAATGCAACTTCTAGAGCCTTTTATTTGGTCGGTGGATGCCAACTAGCACTTTCTAGAATGTACTCCTTATCCTTAAACCTCCGAGGTCTATTTAAGAACATTTTTTGCATTCTAAAAGATAGTTCGGAGTGGAGTTTGAGAGGAGGTACTAAAAGGAGAAATTATTTCCAAATTATTACTTTTGTGAGCCCTTAGGGCATGTTTTCAAGTCTATTTTCTCTTACTGAATGTAATAGCATATTTACATAGTTAATACAATTTTCCCTTTCCTATTGTTTCTATTCTATGCTTGGGTTGTGTCCCCATCAAGTGGTATCAGAGCTGGTTTACCTGAGTGTGTAGACAAAGCACTAACCGTGAGGCAGTTTGCACTAGGACTGTGTGGTTGTGGGTTTGAGTTAAGAAGATGCCTCCATGAAGAGGGCATGATGGAAAGGCTGGAGCTATTAATCTTTAGGAGGTTAGAGCTCTCCAAAGGTAGGTACAAGCATTAAAGGAGGAGCTCCGAAGAGGAACAAATGTTGCCACAAGCGACCAAAGTGAGGATGACAATGAAGAAGAAGAAATTGGACCAGAAGGGGAATTTGATGGGGAAGTTCTGAATTAGGCAAAGGAAAGGCTTTTTAGGGCCATTACTAATTTTGGGAAAAGACCTACAATTGATGTGGGTGTATTTTCAAGAACTTTGAAATCAGATGAGTTGATCGATTGGATCAATGAACTGGAAGAGTACTTTGAGTATGAGGATATGAGAGATCCAGATAGGGTTAAGCTTGCAAAGGCCAAACTGAGAGGCCATGCCAAAATCTAGTGGCAAGAGGTTAAATTGGAAAGAAATAGAAGAGGAAAGAGGAAGATCATAAGGTGGGATTGTATGGTGGAAAAATTGAGGAAGCAGTTCATTCGTGTTGTGATTATGAGCTTGATTTGTTTAAGAAGATGGATGGGTTAAAGCAAGCAGGAAAATTAGTCCAAGAATATACAGAGGATTTTTATCAAATTCTGATTAGAGAAGGGCATGCAAAAGCAAATAAGGAGAAGGTTGCTCATTATATTAGTGGGTTGCGACCTAGCATCCAAGAGGAATTAAGTTTGGTAAGAATGACCAGCATTGAAGAGGCATACCAGTTTTCCCTACGAGTTGAAGAGAATCTAAATAAGAGTTTTGAAGAGAGAAAAAGAGGGTGTGGTCAAGGAGGAAGGGGTAATGGTAGGTAATTTGGAGGCCGAAATGAAACTCAAAAGAAAAATTAAGATGTGGGTACTAGCAAGAACCAGAGGAATGAGGGTTTCAACTGTTCCCGTGATCAAGACTTTGGAAATCATACAGGAAGAGGTAGAGGATGTGGACAAGGAAGAGGAGGGTTCTGTGGTACCTATTTCCATTACAATGAAGAAGGTTGTCATGCCTTTGAATGCCCTCAATGAAAAGGAAGGACAAATAGGAGAGCTAAGGGTCAAGCTAGGGTTGCTCATGTGGATGAGGATGCACAATCATCACATTTAGAGGATGCAAAAAGAGGAGAGACTTTAGTAAATGAAAGGGTCCTACTAAGTGGTGAGATTGAACCAAGACAAGGGAGGAGTTTGTTCCATACCAGATGCAAGTGTGAGGATAAATGTTGTGATGTGATCATTGATGGTGGTAGCACTTATAACTTGGTATCAGAGGAGGTGGTCTCTAAGCTGAAGCTCAAGAGGGAGAAACACCCCTAGCCCTATCAGATTGCTTGGGTGAAAGATGATTATAAGGTCCTAGTAAGTGAACAATGTTTAGTGAAATTCAAAATTGGGAGTTACCATGATGAAGTTCTCTGTGATGTTATTCCAATGGATGTTCCCCATCTATTGTTGGGTAGACTATGGCAGTTCGATAGGCATGCAGTACATGATGGTCATGCAAACACATACTCTCTAACAAAGGATGGAGTTCACCACAAATTGAAGCCCATGAAAAGGGAAGGTGAAAAGGTATGTAGCAGTGATAGTATTTATCTTGTTGATGGAAGGAAGTTTTTAGATGGCATGAAACATTAGTGTATGTGCTATGCTTTGATTCCTAGGAAAGATAAAGAAGGTAGTAGTGAAATACCACTTGAAGTTTTAGATTTACTAGGTGAGTTTGGAGATATCATCTCTGATAATGTTCTAGAAGGATTACCACTGGTAAGATAAATTAGTCATCAGATAGATTTAATCCCAAGAGCTAGTTTTCCTAACAAGGCTACTCATAGGATGACTCCTACTGAAACTGAGGACTTAAATATATAGGTCCAGGAGCTATTGAGGAAGGGCTTGATTTAGGAGAGCCTGATTCCATGTGTAGTACCTGTAGTACTAGCACCAAAGAAGGATGGAGAGTGGAGACTGTGTACAGATTCTCAAGCTATAAATAGGATAACCATCAAGTATCAATTTCCTTTGCCAAGAATGGATGATCTTATGGGCTGCTTGAGTGGAGCTCAGTACTTCACAAAGATAGATCTCAAGAGTGGCTATCATCAGATATGGATATGAGAAGGAGATGAGTGGAAAATAGCCTTCAAGACCAAGGAGGGTCTTTATGAGTGGTTAGTCATGCCCTTTGGATTGACAAATGCCCCAAGCACCTTCATGCGGCTTATGAATGAGGTACTTAAGAAGTTCTTGGGAAAAAAAATTATTGTCTATTTCGATGATATTTTCATTTTCAGGAAGACTTTTGAAGAACATTTATTGCATATTTGTAGTGTCCTTGAAAGGTTAAGGGAAGAGAAATTGTTAATTAATTTGAAGAAGTGTATCTTTGCAAAAAGGGAGTTAGTCTACTTGGAGTTTGTTATATCACCCGAAGGTCTCAAAATGGATCTAGAGAAGGTAAAAGCCATCTTGGAATTGCCTACTCCAAGGTCTGCTACTAGGGTAAGATCATTTCATGGTCTAGTTAGTTTTTACAGAAATTTCATTAAGAATTTCAGTGGCATATGTGCACCCCTGACTGACACAATAAGAGGGGATAGAAAAGAGTTCAAATGGACAGCGGTAGCTACAAGAAGTTTTGAATTGTTGAAGAAGAAGGTGACAAAGCAACTTGTGTTGGCACTTCTAGATTTTAGAAATGTTTTCCAAGTGGATTGTGAAGCTAGTGGTAGTGCTATTGGGGCTGCATTAAGCCAAGAAGGTAAGCCTATTGCATATTTTAGTGAAAAATTGAATGATATGAAAAAGAAGTATTCTGTTTATGATCAAGAGTTCTATGCAATAGTTTAGGCCTTAAAGAAATGGAGGCATTATTTATTTCCAAAGAAATTTGTTTTGTATACTGATCATCAGGCATTACAGTACTTAAATAGCCAAGGTAAATTGAATTAGACCCATATGAAGTGGCTAGAGTTCTTGTAGAGCTATACATTTGTGTTGAAGCATAGAAGTGGAAAATCTAATAGGGTTGCAGATGCACTAAGTAGGAGATAGTTGTTGCTTACAGTAATGCAAGTTGAAGTAGTTGGGTTTGATGAACTCAAGAATCTATACCCTAAGGATCGTGATTTTTTTGAAGTGTGGAAATCTTGTAAAGAGCCTATTGTGGTAGACAGAACTAAGTGGTTAGACTATTTGATTCAGGATGGTATGTTATTCAAGGGTAGTCAATTATGCATTCCAAGGAGTTCCATGAGGGAAAATCTGATTAAAGAGAAACATAGTGGAGGGATGGTAGGACATTTTGGTTGAGATAAGACCATTGCCATTCTTAGAGAACATTATTTTTTGGCCTCAAATTTCAGAGGATGTGAAGAAGTTTGTATAGAGTTGTCAGATTTGTCAAGTTACCAAGGGATTTAGTCACAATACTAGACTTTATCAGCCATTGCCTGTTCCATCAAAGCCATGGGAGGACATAAGTATGGATTTTGTTCTTGGATTTCTAAGGACACAAAGGGGTAATGACTCAGTATTTGTGGTGGTTGATAAGTTCTCCAAAATGGCACATTTCATTCCATGCCACAAAACTCATGATGTTGTCCATATTGTAGACTTTTTTTTCAAAGAGGTGGTGAGACTACATGGTCTCCCGAGGAGTATAGTTTCTGACAGAGATACTAAATTTTTGGGGTTTTTTTGGAAAAATTTGTGGAAAATTTTGAGAACAGAATTGAAATTTAGTTCCACACATCACCCACAGACTGACGGCCAAACAGAAGTTTGGGCAATTTGCTAAGATGTTTAGTTGGGGATAAGCCCTAGGGATGGGATTTGATTCTACCACAAGCAGAGTTTTCTTACAATAACTCTGTAAATAGGAGTACTGGTTGATCACCATTCCAAATTGTATATGGAAGTAGCTCAAGGACTGCACTAGAGTTGAGGAAGATAGAGCAAGGGGAGAGGACAAGTGTTGAAGCTGAAGAATTTGCTGAACATATCAAGCGTCTACATGAGGAGGTTCAAGAACACATCACCAAGATGAAACAAGAGTATAAAGCTAGGGCTGATCAAAGGCAAAGACATAAGGAATTCCAAGTAGGGGATCTAGTCATGGTACACTTACAAAAAGAAAGACTTCTAGTTAGTACTTACAACAAGCTGAAAATGAAGAAATTTTGTCCTTGCAAAATTATGAAGAAACATGACTTAGGAAATGCAAATGAGGTGGAGTTGCTAGATGGTATTCAGATTTCTCTTGTTTTCAACATTGCAAACTTAACAAAGTATCATGATGATGTTGTAGATGGGGAGTTGATGTTAGAGCCATGTCCAATTCCTACTTCTAAGAATGAGGAGATAAAAGAAATTTTAGATCATCATGTGGGTAGGAGTACCAGAAATAGGCAGTATGAAGAGTATTTGGTCAAGTGGAAAGGATGGCCGATAGAGGATTCAACTTGGATTTCAGCAATTGAGGTTTCCCATTTGGGATTTCCTCTACCATTCATAAAGTGACAGGGTCACTTTTCAATCTACCCTGGGTGTCTAATGTAGGAGCATGTAGAGGTATAAGGGAAATCCTGTGTCAACCAAAAAATTTACTTAGACTTAGTTTCTATTTCATGTGTTTTCATTTCTGGATACCCATTTGGGTCAAATAAAGGTTCCAACTCTCACAATTCCACTATCAGTGTTCTAGGATAGAGTATTTGAACACCTTGGGATATGTGTAAGTGCCAAAAAATAGGAGTATGTAATTGAGCCATCATTTTGGTGAACTAGAAGGTGTAAATTGGTCAAAAAAATTTCATTGTAATTTACAGCATTCTAGAAAAAGAATCAGGTCAAAAGGCCCCATGGTTTGAAAGTTATTGCATTTTTTAAGTTTCTGGAGACATCCTAAGAATGCTTCAAAGTTAGGTTAGGGGCATTAAATGACCTTTAATAGGGCCAAAAAATAGGGGATGAGAAAAGGTCATCCATAGGGCTATAGAGCACTTTGAGATCTTTCTAAAAATGTAAACGGTTCATCAATCAGAACTATAATTCAAAAGTTATGCCTCCCAGAAGCTCGGTTACCATTTCTGAATTCTTCTAATTTTGTGCTGACTTCTCATGCAACTTCTAGAGCCTTCTATTTGGTCTGTGGATGCCAACTAGCACTTTCTAGAATGTACTCCTAATCCTTAAACCTTTGGGGTCTATTTAAGAACATTTCTGGCATTGTAAAAGGCAGTTTGGAGTGGAGTTTGAGAGGAGGTACTAAAAGGAGAAATTATCTCTAGATTATTACTTTTGTAAGCCCTTAGGGCATGTGTTGAAGTCTAATTTCTCTTACTGAATGTAATAGCATATTTACATAGTTAATACAATTTTGCCTTTCCTATTGTGTTCATTCTGTGCTTGGGTTGTGTCCCCATCACCATCAGATCATCCATTCTTGGAAAAGGAAACTGATACTTGATGGTTATCATGTTTATAGCTTGAGTGTTTGTAGACATTCTCCACTCTCCATCCTTCTTTGGTGCCAGTACTATAGGTACTACACATGGACTCAAGCTCTCTTGAGTCAAACCCTTCCTCAATAGCTCCTGAACCTATCTATTTAGCTCCTCAGTTTCAGTAGGAGTCATCCTATGAGAAGCCTTTTTAGGAAAACTAGCTCCAGGGATTAAATCTATCTGATGACTTATTTTCCTTACTGGTGGCAATCCTTCTAGAACATTATCAGAGGTGATATCTCCAAACTCACTTAATAAATCTAAAACTTCAAGTGATATTTCACTAGTACCTTCCTTATCTTTTCTAGGAATTAAAGCATAATACATATGCTGATGTTTCATGCCATCTAAAAACTTTCTTCCATCAACAAGATAGATTCTAACACTGCTACATACCTTTTCACTTTCTTTTATCATGGGATTCAGTTTGTGGTGAAGTCCATCCTTTGTCAGAGAGTATGTGTTTGCATGACCATCATGTACTACATGCCTATTAAACTGCCATGGTCTTCCCCACAATAGATGGTAGACATCCATTGGAATAACATCACAGAGAAAATTCATCATGGTAACTCCCAATTTTGAACTTCACTAAACATTGTTCACTTACTAGGACCTTATGATCATTCTTCACCCAAGCGATCCAATAGGGTTGGAGGTGTTTCTCCCTCTTGAGCTTCAGCTTAGAGACCATCTCCTCTGACACCAAGTTGTCAGTGCTACCACCATCAATGATCACATTACAACATTTATCCTCACACTTGCACCTGCTATGAAATAGATTCCTCCTTTGTCCTGGATTGATCTCATCACTTAGTAGGACCCTTTCATTTACTAAAGTCTCTCCTCTATTTGCATCCTCTGAATGTGATGATTGTGCATCCTCATCCACATGAGCAACCATAGCTTGACCCTTAGCTCTCCTATCTGTCCTTCCTTGTGATTGAGGGCATTCAAAGGCATGATGACCTTCTTCATTGCAATGGAAACAAGTACCACAGAAGCCTCCTCTTCCTTGTCCATGTCCTCTACCTCTTCCTCCAAAATTTTGATCATAGAAGCGGTTGAAATCCTCATTCCTCTAGTTCTTGCTAGTACCCACATCTTCATTTTTCTTTTGGGTCTCATTTTGGCGTCTAGATGACCTACCACTACCCCTTCTCCTTGACCACACCCTCTTTGTCTCCCTTCAAACCTTTTATTTAGCTTCTCTTCAACTTGCAGGGCAAACTGGTATGCCTCCTCAATGCTGGTCATTCTTACCAGACTTAATTCTTCCTAGATGCTAGGTCGCAGCCCACTGATATAATAAGCAACCTTCTCCTTATTTTATTTTTCATGCCCTACTCTAATTAGAAGTCGGTAAAACTCCTCCATATATTCTTGGACTAATTTTCTTGCTTGCTTTAACCCATGCATCTTCTTAAAAAGATCAAGCTCATAGTCAACACAAATGAACTACTTCTTTAGTTTGTCCACCATATGATCCCACCTTGTGATCTAATCCTTTCCTCTTCTATTTCTTTCCAATTGAACATCTTGCCACCAAATTTTGGCATGGCCTTTCAATTTTGCCTTTGCAAACTTAACCCTGTCTGGGTCCCCGATATCCTCTTACTCAAAGTACTCCTTCAGTTCATTGATCTAGTTGATCAACTCATCCAATTTTAGATTTCCTGAAAATATAGCCACATCAATTGTAGGCCTTTTTCTAAACTTAGTAATGGCACTAAAAAGCCTCTCCTCTGCCTGATTCAAACTTCCCCTTCCTGTCCAATTTCTTCTTCTTCATTGTCATCCTCACTTTCATCACCTGTGGCAACATTTGTTCATTTATAGAGCTCCTCCTACAACACTTGAACCTGCCTTTGTAGGGCTCTAACCTCCTCAGGATTAATATCTCCAACCCTTCCACCATGCTCTCTTCATGGAGGCATCTTCTTAACTCAAACCCACAACCACATAGACCTGGTGCAAACTACCTCACAGTTGGTGCTCTGTCTACACACTCAGAAAAATCTCACTCTAATACCACTTGATGGGGTCAAGCCCAATAACAAAATGCACACAACAGGAAAGGAAAACCTTTATTAACTATGAAAATATGCTAATACACTCAGTACAAAGAAAACAAACTTCAAAACATGCCCTTTGGGCTTACAATAGTATCAAATTGGAGATAATTTCTCCTTCTAGTACCTCCTCTCAAACTCCACTCCGAGTTGCCTTTTACAATGCCAAAAATGTTCTTAAATAGACCCCAAAGGGTTAAGGATTAGGAATAGATTCTAGAAACTACCAGTTGACATCCATCACCCAAATAGAAGGGTCCAAAAGTCTCATTAGAAGTCGATACAAAATTAGAAGAATCTAGAAACGGTAGCCGAACTTCTGAGAGGCATAACTTTTGAACCGTAGCTCTGATTGATGAACTGTTTACATTTCCAAAAATCTCTCAGAGTGCTCTATAGCCCTTTGGACCAGCATCACTTGTCTCCCATTTTTTGGCCCTATATGAGGTCATTTAATGCCCCTGACCTGACTTTAAAGAATTCTTAGGAGGTTATAGAAACTGAAAAACAACAATAACTTTCAAACCATAGGACCTTTTGACCTGATTCTTTTTTTGGAATGTTCTAAATTACAATTATAATCATCCCACTAATTTACACCTTCTCACTCACCATAATTATTTCTCAATTACATAGTCCTATTTTTTTGGCATTTACACGTATGATAGGGTGCTTAAAAACTCTAACCCAGAATACTAATAGTGGAACTGTGAGAGTTGGAACCTTTATTTGACCCAAATGGGTATGCAAAATTTAAAACACATGAAATAAAAACTATCTCTAGGTATTTTTTTTTGGGTGACATAGGATTTCCCTTATACCTCTGGTTTCTCCTGCATCACACATATTGAAGGACCTCATTATTTATTACATTAGTCAAATTATAGGAAGGAATTGCCAAGTATATGGTGAAGTATGACATGAAGAATGAGGAGATGATTTGTGTTATAGTTAATGATTTTATAAGTAGTAAGGTTGTTTTTTTTTTATTCCCTTATTTTCCAATTGAAATTTCTCAATTTTCTGTTAAATTTCCCTAGAGCTTCCACATGTCAGAGTTGTTTGAGGAAAAACCAATAAAGATTGAATTTGCAAAGAAAATAACAATCAAGTTGGACTCAGGTCTTGAGGAAGTTATCCAAATTTTTAAGAAGAAACGCACTATGGGAGGTCTTCCTAAGTGTGTTGAACTAAGAAATTGAAGAGAGATGGAGCATAATAAAGAAATTTTGTGGTATTTTGCTAAATAAGGGCTAGATTCTTATATCCATGTGAAGAAATATTGTAACACAATCCTCTCGACTATGTATTCCAACTCCTAGAATAATGGGTAGGTAGCTAATGGTAGTATTAAGTTTGTGGTGACTTTTGAATTGATTAGAGAAGCCATAAGTTGGAATGTGTTGGGGATAAAGTGGAGAGGAAATACATGACAAACTATAGTTAATTCTAGCATAAATTCTTTGAAGGCACTAAGGAACCTATTAGAGTGATCTCTAGTAATGGGTATGGAAGGATTTTCTCTCCCTAGCCCTTTTGGTGCCATTTGCTTCTTGTTATTTAAATACAACACTCTTAAAGGTTATTTTACAACCTACCATGACTATTATTTTCTACTTCTTAACATGTTAAGGCATGGGGAAAATATTAAAATCCCCTTTTTCATTTTTTTTAATCTTTGGTCAATAGCTTTGTCCTTGGGGAGAATCCTCATATCCACCTAGGACTCATATTTTTTCTTTATCACCATGTCTATTCTCATCACCCAAGTTTCAGAAGGTGTCACTTGGCTAATTAAAGTTCTAAATTTCCCAAATCCTTTATGGTTAATGAATAAATTAGTTCTGATAAGATCTATAAAGATTCCACTTAGATCTTGAATAACCCTCCTTCCTCTAAGGCAATTTCTAAGTCATTTAAGAAGCATTAAATTTCTCTAGAAGAAACCTTATTGTTTGATTCCCCCAAAGAGCCTAAAAATAGCTCTACCAAGTCTAGGCCTGTGAGTGCTAGAAATAAATTGATACAAGTATGAGAATATATTTCAATCATTGTCTTTCACTAATGTCAAACCTGCTACGTGATAGTATGACAATTTCTTAAATGATTTGAGTACTATCATTTATTTGATTGATGAAGAGGATTTGATCAAATGAGGTACCAAGAGCACCTAAGATTGAGTTATCATATGGAAAAGAAGTATAATGACTAGTTAAGATAGTGATCTTATACTTCATTCATTAATTACTTAATGTTACAAAGGATGGATACACTAATTAAGTTCAGAAAAAAAAGTAAAATGAATTGAGTCCACCATGATAAAAAATTGCATAGTAGGTGTGGAGAAAAGTTAGTGCAAGCTAAGTATAAAATTAGTTTGAGATGAGTAATGTAAAATTTTAGTGTATTTTGAGTAATATAGTGTAAGCGAAGTAAATTTCAGTTGATACCGAGCACTAGTAAACTTTATTTAATTCCAAGTGATTTGATAGTGGATGTCATGCAACGTATTTTTTTCCTAGCATTAGAAGAAAGTAAATGTTGAGTGAGAGAATTATGAGAAAGATCACAAGTTTGATGAATATGAGATGATAATTTTGATTTCTTGGATTGTGTTAATAGTGCAGAAGATAAGCTTGATAAGTTGGTGGCACAAAATTCAAGATGAACTATTTTCAATAAAATTCAAAGAATTGAAGGAGAAGTTTCTAGAAGGGGATAAAATGAAAAAAGGGATATTTATTGAATCCTAACTAATCTTACCTAACCCTGAAATGGTTAATAGAGGATGAATGAGAAAAGATCTTAATTTTCTATTTATAGAGATGGCTAGTCAGAAGCAGATGTTGTCATGTGCAAGAACCTAAGGAAGAAATGATTCTAAGGTATTGTTTCTTTCAATGAGCAAAGAGAGGAGACTTCTATTGGTAAGAAAAATAAGAAGGCTTAAGGGTAGAAAAAGCTATTAGAGCTGAAGTGTGTGAAATCCAAGAATAATGGAGTATTGAAAAGAAAGAACTATAATCTATAAGTGTGTTGTAAGTTGTTATCAGATCAAGTATTATTATTACTTTGTAATCAATTTACTAGTATAGGGTAAATCCTTTGGATTAAGGTTGACATAACAATCATTTGAAAATCCTTTAACTAGGTGACATTCAAAATTAATGATATAGAGCACTTTAACAAGGCTTACTCATAACAAGGTAATAGAAATCCTCTAACTAGGTTACATTTAATAGTGTGCATTGTAACCTTTAATAGGGTTGGCCTTTAATAGGACATTAAAATAGAAGAATGAGAATGAGTAGCATGTTACTAGAGGTTTTTCTAAAACTTGGTTTCCATGTAAAATAATTTTGTCAAATGTGTTTTTGAATCTATCATTTTTCATGCTTAGATTTTTGCAAATTTGATTTGACAGTAATCGACAAGTTTAAGTGGTTGTATGATCTAATGGATGCATGCATGATAAATATGTTTTATGGATATGGGTTCACTAAGCTATGAAAAGTTATATTTGTACATTTTTACCTTGGATAACTGATTCACCCACCTCTCAATTATTCTAAAGAATTTCAACAATTGGTATTGAAGTCATCTTCTTAAGAGGACTAGTTTGAAGGGATTATAAGTGAAAGATCAAAATTTCAAAAAGAGAGGTACCCAAACTTAATAGAGATAACTTTCCTACATGGAAAAGACTAATGAAGCTACACCTAGGAGGTCTTGGAGATCATTCCCAATCTACCATCATCACAAAGAATGCCAATCCTATTGGAACCCTAACCATTGAATCTCTAAAAAAGAAGAAAGAACATAACGAAGCAATTTTGTAGATTGCCTCTACCCTAAGTTATGTTGAGTTTGATGATATCAAGGGTTGTGACTATACAAAGAAAATGTGGGATGCTCTTCACACCATTTATGGAGGAGACAAAAATATTCTAAGAACCAAATTTGAAAGTCTTAGAGGTAAGTTTGATGGTATCAGAATGCAAGAAGGTGAGAATGTTGCTCAATATTTCTCTAGAATAAAATATTTTTTTAATAAAATAAGAGGAGATACTTGTAAGGTAGATGATGAGACTATACAAATAAATATTTTGAGAACACTACTACCCATTTATGTTATTAAATTTTTTGCAATACAAGAACTAAGATG
Organism: Cupressus sempervirens; assembly: GCA_028749045.1. Lineage (NCBI taxonomy): Eukaryota > Viridiplantae > Streptophyta > Pinopsida > Cupressales > Cupressaceae > Cupressus > Cupressus sempervirens. The sequence goes on along the minus strand of CM053785.1, from coordinate 705,107,265 downwards.
TACATAAGGATCCAATCTAACTCTTGAAGGTCTGGTAGGTAGGCTGACTTCTTTGGACCTATCTAATTTTCATAACTTCAAATATGGAAATGGTGAATGTGCTTTCAAAGCTAAGCTATCATTGAAGGAACCTAATGAGAAGAATAAGAAAAATGGTAAAATATGTTTCTAGTGACTATGATATAGATGAGAAGGGTGTCTCTAACAAATTGAAGCACTACTCACAATGAAATTTCATATAGGTAAAAGAAAATTCAAAGGTAAGTTACATATCATGTGTTTTAATTGGAATGATGTTGGTCATATTGCTACTACATTTCTACAAGAGAAGAACTACAAATGTGGAGACAAGTACAAAAGTAGAAGAGATGAAGACAAAAAAGATTACAAAGATGAAGGAAAGAAGTCTTGCTACACTACAAAAGAGGAAACTAAAGATGAATTTGATGATCATGATGATGAAGTGATGTATATTTCAATGAAGGATGATTTTGATGAGGATGAAGCAACTGCTCTAATGTCTTGTGTGAAGAAGAATGATAGATGGATCATTATGTTGGAAATATTCATGATAAGATAGGTTACTGAGAGGAGAGGAGTGAATCAGTAACTTATAAAACTTTTTAAACAATTCAACATTTTAACCATTCATCATTCATTCATCTAATCTACTGCATAAATGAAAGATCAAACATTAATTACATATGTACACAGAGATTTGGTGACCGAGAAACCTTCCAAATAGAAAGTAAAACTGGGGTGGGGATGATACCCACAAAACTTCAATACTGCAGCATAAAGTTGGCCTGTTAAGGTTTACAATGATCACTTCTAGTGATTTTCCCTATTAGGACCAAGTAGGACTGCTAGATCCACCTTGTTAGAGGATTTACAAAAATACAGTGAAGTATGCACTTTGTTAGGAGATTTACAAAAAGACTATTAAGTCTACCCTATTAAAGGATTTATAAACTGATTCACCTGTTAGGATGAAGCAGTGGATCTACTTACAACTGTTTGCTGATAAGATCCTTTTTGCATTGATCACCTGATGTGATAGATATAACTTTTCTGCTCCTATGTTGACCTTGCTATTTTCCTTTTACTCTGCTGCTGATATGCTTTCACTTTTCCCAAAATATAGCAATACCTTCTTCACATGCGAACATCAATTTTTTTTTTAAATTTTCATGTATCTCATATAGAAAATGATATCATACATTACATATATATCATTCCAATATTTATAATTGCAAGGTCGGCCAAAACAGGGGTGAATAAAACATTACTGAGTCGCCCCAATAGTAAATAACTCAGGTTCATTGAACTGACTCAGTGACCTTCTAATACTTGACATCGTCATGCACTTAGTAGGAGTAGAGGTTTGATTCATACTAGCCACACAACATTGCTTGGAACTCAGTAACTATTGATGAATCGGTAGATATAGTGTCACTCAGTAAAAACTAACTTCTTTGTTTGCCTTGCTTTACTCAGTAAACACTGAGTCCTTTGTTTACCTTTTTCACTTGGTAAAAACTGAGTCCTTTGTTTATCATTTTCGCTCAGTAAACACTGAGTCCTTCATTTACCTTTTTTACTCAGTAAACATTGCTGAACTTCTCATTCACTCGGTATCCTCTGGAATGCTTGGTGAGAACTGTTTACCTGCTAAACTTACAAGGTAACCACTGAATGCTCAGTATAAATTATAGACTAAGTGATGAGCTAGATAAGCATTCAGAATTGAATAAGTGTTTACACTAATGAAAAATATATCATAATTCCAACAATCTCCCCCTTTGGCATTAGTGACAAAAACACTTATGAGCCAAAAACATATGTGCGAAATTTGACGTACTGATTTACACATAGCTTCTTTATTTACATATATCTCCCCCATACAATATGTATAGAGTATTTACAAATATCTGTGTCTCTTCTCTATCTCCCCCTTTTTGACAATAATGCCAAATTAAACAATATATATTTACACAGAGACACCAAAATGGGAGATAAACTTAGAGTGTACCTTGAGAATAAGAGCCAAAGTCTTATCCCAATTTTCTTGCAAAATTTTGCAGGTGGAGAGTGCTATTTGAACTTCAGCTAAAAGTTCAGAGTAGATAATGTGTTTCTGCATTGTGTCCATGATAGGAAGGATCATATTCTGAATGTCAATCAAGGTAGACCTAATCTTTGCTTCCTCTCTCAACAATTCTGCCTACTTTTTTGAGAAAAATCTAATTTTGAGATGATGGGATGAACTTGAATTGGGGTCAAGTTGTAGCATTTGGGCATTGACCTTCATATCCTCATCAATTTTATTCAATTTTTCTTTGATCTCCTTGGTGTACTTGGTAACATCACAAAGTTTGGCAAAAAGTGAAGTTACATTAGTAAATGAATTTCCAAGATTGGCCAAAATTGTGGACAATTCTACCTATTTTAGTGCAATGTGCTGAGAAATGTGCTCAAGCACCTTATTATCAAATTTTCTTTTAGCCTTTTCAATCATTTTTTCTTGACCAGAGGTGTCCTCATTGAATTTTTTTATAGCCTCTTCTAACTGAATCAAAATGTGTTGAGTAGAATCTACTTCAACAGCTATAGCATCTGTAATTATATTCTTGATGTTCTCAATTATTCTGTATTCCTTATCCCTTTTAGACCTTAATTGTTTCTACGTAGCTTTCATCTCTATTAGTTGACTAGAAAACCTCATCTCTTCAATGGTAGCATTTTCATAGTCAATCTTTGGAATCACTATCTCTCTGTCTAAGTCAATATCTTCTGGAATTTCCTTTCTAGTGATCAGAAGTCTTATTGGATGCTTTTATTTGACTTCTGTGATGATTGGTTTGATCTTAGGAATAGACACAATAGTGGATATGGAAGGACTAGCAGTAAAAACTGGGATAAGACTTGAGGATTGAATGCTAATAGAAGTATTTACCAGATAAAAAGTTGGAATACTTCCCAAAAATGATGATGCACTTAGTATAGCAGTATCTGAACTAATTGGATTTGAAGTAGATGCAGATAATGCTAACAAAATTGTAGAACAAGCTGGAACTGAAAAAATTGTGGAACTTACTATTAAACTGACTGATGATGATGGAGCTAAGGAGGTTGGCTCGGTAGTTGAAGAAGAGGGCTGCAACTCGATAGATGAAGTGGTAGACACTTCCATTGATGATACTTGGAGCTGTGATGTTGTAGCTGTAGATGATAAATTTGATGTAGATGCTATCAAACCTACTGAAGCTGACTCCAACCTTGATGATGTGATAGTTTTAAGTGGAGAGTGAGGAAGGGATGCAATAACTATTGCTACAATTTTTAGTGGATCATCTTCCTCCTTGTCTCCTTTCATTAATGCATGCAGCTCTCCTGGTGAGACTGTGATGGATGGAGTGCCATTAATATCATCACTGTCACTACTGTCATCATCCTTGATTTCTATTGGGTCTTCACTGGGCTTATGCAGATGATAGATGTTTTTTCACATGCTTGTTGCATCATTTACAACATGCTCAATGCCTTTTATTAAAATCAACGAGGTGTGAAATCTGATCATCATTTTACCTTCATGGTTTTTCATTGCAGTCTTTATTTCTATTGCAATGAGAATTGGTCGAAGATTCTTTAGAGATTTCTCATACATGTCTTTTACCATTTGGGTGGCTGACTCCCATCTCGGTTCCAATCTCTCCAATAGTTCTTTGGAGATTTGAGAGGCAAGCTGGTCTAGGGAGTATTTCCATTTACTCATTTTGGAGAGTACTAGTTCCTCAATCTACATTTTTTCAGCATCTGCTCTTGTTTCAAATTTCAATGCCTCACCAGCTCCTTCTTCCAATTGTTTGAGCCTTTCCTCAAATGTGGGTGGAGGCCTAACCAGGATAGGTTCATATTTTCCTTTTCTAGTTCCTCTGGTGAATACTACAGTAGGCTTCTTCTTAGGTTTGGTAATGATTGCCTTACCTTTCTTCTTTGGAGGTTCTTCTTTAGATTCTTGTTCTTCTTTTTCTTCTTCTCCTCCATCTTCTTCATCATCTTCTTCATCCTTTCCTTTTCCTTTTGTTAGCATGAGAGGACCGGTTACAGTTTTCAATTTTGCTATCTTCCTCTTGCCTTTGCTTATGGCCTGTAGTAGTTTGATTTCAAGCTCAATTTTGGCCTTTGCTTCATCATAAGTTCCAAAGGCAGGGTTGTTAGGAATAGCTGGTTCATTCACTAGTGCCTCAATGATTTCTCTTGCTTCATCAATATTTAATTCATAAGGAAATGGTTTTACCCATGCCACTCGGGGTATGACTTTTTGTATGTACACTTTATCATAGTCAACCGTAAAACATATATCATCTTTATAATCCTTAACAAGATTAGGAGGAATTCTGAACCTGTTATTCATTCTTTCCTTGAAGTCTTTAAAATAGTTATCCATGAATTTGTCAAAATTTTCACCCATTTCTACTATAAACTCATTAATCTAATATAGAATTGGAATGTCTTTTCTCCATACTACTGTTCCTTTTGATGGAAAGAATTTTTGAACATAGAAAAATAAGCTAATTAATTGAGAACCAAATTTACAAGGATTATTCTTTGAGGTCCTTATACTTTCCATATTCTTGTTTAACTATTTCAACAATAAGTCTTCAAAGTCATAATCCAGATTTTTCTTTACTACCTTAAATGCTAAATCCACAGCCTCACACAATACACTATTCAATCTGCTAGAACTGTATAGTTTATATGCAATTACATAAATGCCAAACCTGAGTCCCATGTTAGATATATTGTTAAGCTTTAGTCCTCTACCATCCCATTCTACTAGGGTTTTCTTCTACAACTCATCCTGACCAAGGGTTTTAGTGATTTTGGCTTTGCTGAGCATAGGCAAACCCATGATTTTATGAATCATCTTCTTGGTTATCAATATGGGTTGCTCAAACCATAAGTGACCATTATGTACATATCTTAGAACATATCTCACCCATTTTACTTGGAAATTTCTTGGTAGGTGTGGAATGTGGGTCAAGCCTTTTTCTTATAAGTGCTTATGCTTAGGTTTTAGGGCTCCATCAACACATAATTGTCCTAGGGCATTGTTCATATCTAATGTACCAATTTCTTGAACAATGCATTTGAAATGAGCACAAATATCATTAATAAGAAGTACCTTAGGTGGAATTTTTGATTGACCTCCATGTTGTTCAAGTGATTCAGCAATTACAGGCACTAGTTTGAATTTTGGAGATTTCCATTCGACTCCTTTCATGAGTATTTCAGAACCCCTGTTCGCCTTGCTACTGCTAGTTCTTGCAGATGCCATTGCTACTCAGTGGATGATAAATTCTTCAAACAAATTCTTCATAGGAAATTTTCTTCAAATTGCTTGGAATCACTGGCATGCAACTGGAAATCTCTTAGCTCTAAGTATTCTTAAGTCATGGTAAAAAATGAAATCAAAATTTTCCCTTTTGATGGAAACATTGTCATTAATGCTTGGTATGAAGGTAGCTGAGATGACATAGTGCATGCTAGTCTATCATTGATTTACTCAGTAAAACCTTGCAATTCAGTGGTCAAACAAAATCTTTGATACTCCCGACCTAGCTTGGTAAAGTCTTTAGCCAACCTTGTTTGGTAAATGCAACACAGTGAACGATAACTTCTCTTTGATCCTTGTATCTAAAATACTAATTTGATCATTTGCACTCTTTCACTTTGGAACTACTTAAGATATGGCTAGATGATGCAGTCTTTGATTCTTCTTAAATCTAATTGAAAATGGTGGAGTCACCCATTTCTTGACTGACATGACCATTATTTGAACTATCTTGCTCGATAGATTTAGGAATCTACTGTTGTCTCATTTGCTTCCGAATGTTATCAGTGTTAGCTTTCTTTTCATCTTGAATTCTTTCAATATTCATGCAATTCTTGGCTATATGACCAAGTTTAGTACATGTATAACATCTTATGGTTGTATCCTTCTTCATTAGGTGATGTCTTCCATAGTTTATCCCAATGTGTCCATATTCTCCACAATAGTGACACCTGCACCATGTACTATAGTCCCAACCAAATATTGCTTTGATAATTTGTTTTGCTAAATTGAATGTTTTTTATTTGCATTCAGATGCCTTGTGACCTTGTTTCTTGCATTTGTGACATTTGCCTTCAAATTTTGGTTTTTCTTTGCATTCATTAGCTTTGTGACCATGAAGATTGCAGTTGAAGCATTTATCATTGAATTTTTCCTTTCCATTACTCCAACATTTTTTTGATGTATGACCTATCTTGCCATAGTGATTGCAAGTGGGTCTTTGATTCCTTTGTGCATATTGTTTGGAGGATTCACCTTCTTCCTTGTATCCAAGACCAGCTTTATCTTTTTCTCTATGAAGATTCTTCTCATTTTGTTGATTCAATTCATTCATGACTGTTTGAGATTTGATCATTGTTTCATTGATTTTCCTTTTAGTGATCAAGTCATTTTACAAACTTTCATTGATTTGTCTTTCAGATCTCAGATCACTTTGTAAGCTTGCATTGACTTGTCTTTTAGTGATTAAATCATTTCTCAAATTTTCATTCTCAGATCTTAGACTCATAATTTCTTCATTTTCATTAGATAGTTGATCTACAAGATCTTCATGCTAAAGGGATTGATTATTTCTTGCCTCTATGTCTTCATTTGCTTTATTTCTCTGTTCCAAAACTTCACATAGCCTGATTGATTGGATTTCTTGTTCTCTTTTAAGCTTTCTTACTTCTTCTTGCAGAGAAAAATTCTTTGCTAGGAGCTCCTTGATTGCTTCATTAGCTTCATTTGAACTGCTTGATGGTAAAAGGTCTTCAATCTTTTCTTCAACATATTGATGATCATTCATTTGTCTTGCAAGTTCCTTCCTTCTTTTTAGAGATTGAGAAAGATGCTCCTTTGCTTCTTTGATTTGAGCCATGGCCATTTCTAGATCTAGCTTTTAATTTTCAATAGATTTGTCAAGTCTGAATATCTCCATTGTCCTTGATCTTTGCTCAAGCTATCAAACTTTATCCTGAGAACCACAAAGCTCTGATACCAATTGTTGAAAATCTTCAAGATAAGATAGGTTACTGAGAGGGGAGGGGTGAATTAGTAACTTATAAAACTTTTTAAACAATTCAACATTTTAACCATTCATCATTCATTCATCTAATCTACTACATAAATAAAAGATCAAACATTCATTACACATGTACACATAGATTTGGTGACCCAAAAACCTTCCAAATAGAAAGTAAAACTGGGGTGGGGATGATGCCGACAAAATTTCAATACTGTAGCATAAAGTTGGCCTGTTAAGGCTTACAATGATCACTTCTAGTGATCTACCCTATTAGGAGTAATTTGGACTACTAGATCCACCTTGTTAGAGGATTTAAAAACATACCGTGAAGTATGCACTCTGTTAGGAGATTTACAAAAAGACTGTTAAGTCTACCCTGTTAAAAGATTTCTAAACTAATTCACCTATTAGGATGAAGCAATGGATCTTCTTACAACTATTTGCTAATAAGATCCTTTTTGCACTGATCACCCGATGTGATAGATATAACTTTTCTACTCCTATGTTGACCTTGTTGTTTTCCTTTTACTCTGCTGCTGATTCGCTTTCACTTTTCTCAAAATATAGCAATACCTTCTTCACATGTGAACATCACTCTCTTTTTTAATTTTCATGTATCTCATATAGAAAATGATAACATACATTACATATATACCATTCCAATATTTACAATTACAAGGTCGGCCAAAACACGAGTGAACAAAACATTACTAAGTCGGCCCAATAGTAAATAACTCGGGTTCACTGAACTAACTCGGTGACCTTCTTATACTCAGCATCCACTACATTACTCTATTGGAAAATGAAGATGGGGTAACTGAGAGGGGAGGGGTGAATCAGTTACCACAAAAACAAATTCAACAGTCCCAAAGATGCCTTAAACTTAGTTGCTGCTGCTACTCGGTAAACACATAAATTACTGCTTAAAACTTGATAGATGTTTAGTTAATTTATTAAGCATTTACTGAAATAAGCGACCATGCAAAAGAAAGTAATCATGAACATAGTAGACACCAGATTTACATGGAAACCCAATATGGAAAAAACCACCAGCAACTAGTCACCAATTTTCACTCTTCTGAAGTGAGCCCTGTTAGGAGCCAACCCTGTTAAAGGTTACAAAACACATTGTTAGGTGTGACCCTGTTAGAGGATTTAATCACCCTATTAGGAGTGGCCTTGTAAGAGGTCTTTAGAACAATTCAACTGAATTGCCACCCTGTTAAAGGATTTATGGAATGGCTGTTAAACCAACTCTGTTAGGAGATTTTGGAATCACTGTTACAATGGTTAGAAAGCAACAATGAATGATCTGAAAATACATGCAACTTATCTTGCTAAATACAGATCTCAGTTTAGCTCCACAAGATCCTTACTGATTAAATATATCTTTGCAGCTCCAAGATTTCCCTCTGCTTAACTCTACTTAGGCACACACAAGTCTCTTCCTTGCACTTCCTTGCACTATCTGTATACACTCTCTATTCCACACTTTTCGACATCTTGAGTACCTCTTTATATACTATATATAATACCAGGTCAGCCCAACCAACTTGACAAAACATATTCCAAAGTCGGCTTGAACTAACAATCAAAACAAAATTCTTCACTGGCCGACGCTGCTCGGTCAATACAGAACAAAAAAAATTGCTTCCTGTGTTAACCAGTAGAACTCGATAAAAACTACAATTACCGAGGTACTCGGTAAACTTGCCACTTCCTTTGGAAACTGACTAGACTCAGTAAAAGCTGTCTTTGACTACCGAGTGAGCTCGGTGAAAACTAAGCTTTCCTTAGCTTACCGTGCGAACTCGGTTAACACTAACCGTCCGCTACAAAATCCTTTGATACCTGAGTGATCTTGGTAAGAACTAAACTTTCCTTAGCTTACCGTGCGAACTCGGTTAACACTAACTCACCATGTGACATACAGGAATGCTCGGTATACACTGCAAAAGGCTTTACTGACCGACTGAGCTCGGTAGACTCTGTAAACTATTTTTCTGACCGACAGAACTCGGTAGACTCTATCTCATAACTGATATGGCATTTGTGTAACATCAAAGACAATACACAATTACTTAATTGTATCCAACAATCTCCCTCTTTGGTATTGATGGCAACACAACATGTCATAGCATAAATGAAATTTGAAAGCAAGTCTATAGCAACACAACACAATTAACAATTCTCCCTCTAAGATAGAGAACTCTCCCTCTTACAGTAATCTCCCTCTGTGAAGGAATTACATAATCAAATTTTGGAAAGATATGACAGTAAAACTCTCCCTCTTTGACAACACATGCCAAAGACAATCCAATTTCAATGAATTTCATTGTACCTTTAGTACTGATTCATATGCAATATTTCCTTGATTTGCTACATCAACTGATGATTGTTCAATTTTGTAAGAGCTGATGCATCACTAAAACTTATTTTTAGTGAACTTCAGATAGGGGAATGACCCCTAACTTACCTCTGAGATACAAAAATGCATCCTTAGGTAAAGGCTTTGTGAATATGTCAGCAATCTGTTCCTTTGTATGGACATATTCCAATCTGATTTCTTTGTCCTGCACCAATTCTCTGACAAAGTGATACTTGATTGCAATGTGCTTAGTCTTAGAATGCATTACTGGATTCTTAGATATGTTGATTGCACTTGTATTATCACAAAACATGACAACTGGTTCCTTGATTTCCATCTTCATGCCTTGTAGCAATTGCTTGAACCAAACAATATTAGAACAGTTTACTGCTACAGCAACATACTCTGCCTCTGCTGTTGATTGAGATGTACAATTTTTCTTTTTGCTTGTCCAAGAAACCAACCTCTTTCCAAGAAAGAATGCACCTCCACTTGTGCTTTTTCTGTCGTCAAGGTTTCCTGCCCAATCAGCATCAGTAAACACTTTTAAGTCTAGCTTTCCTCCAAATTTATACCATAATCCATAATCTTCAGTTCCTTTCAGATATCTCATTATCCTCTTGATTGCCATCATGTGATTTTCTCTTGGTTTGGCTGAAAATCTTGCCACAATTCCAACTGCAAGAGCAATATCTGGCCTAGTATGAACTACATATTGCAACTTTCCAATCATAGATCTGTACAATGTCTGATCTATTTCCTTTGAATCATCTTCTTTGGTAAGTTTTAGTCCAGTACACATGGGAGTTTCAACTGGTTTACAGTCTTCCATACCAAACTTTTTTAATATCTCTTTGATGTATTTTGCTTGAGTGATGTAGATGTCATTCTTGTTCTGCTGAATTTGAAGTCCAACAAAGAATTTGATTTCACTAAACATTGACATTTCAAATTCCTTGCTCATTTGTTTTGAAAATTCTTTGCAAAGATCATCATTCCCTGTGAAAATAGTATCATCCTGTCAGGACAATCTTATTTTCTGGTCCTTCCTTGATATACAAACTACTGTTATCATTATTTCTTTGAAATCCAATTTGAATAAGATAGCTATGCAATCTTTCATACCATGCTCTAGGGGCTTATTTCAGACCATACAGTGCCTTGTGCAATTTGCAAACCATGTTCTTTTTATCTGGATCTATAAAACCTTCAGGTTATTCAATGTAGACCTCTTCATCCAGTATACCATTTAGAAATGCTGACTTGACATCCATCTGATAAACTTTAAATCCTTTGTAAGCAACATATGCTAATAAGGTTCTAACACCTTCCAATCTAGCAACGGGAGCAAAAGTTTCTCCATAATCTATGCCTTCCTCTTGAGAATATCCTTTGCACACTAATCTAGCTTTGTTTCTTGATACTTTACCATTTTCATCCAACTTATTTCTGAAAACCCACTTTGTACCGATTACATTTTTGTCTTTAGGCCTGGGTACAAGAGTCAATGTCTTGTTTTTCTCTATCTGCTCTATTTCTTCATTCATTGCTTCAATCCAGTTATCATTTTCTAATGCATCTTTGATAGTTCTAGGTTCAAAATCAGCAAGTAAACAAGTACCTTTCAACTTACTTCTTGTGATGGTTCCTTCAGATTTATTTCCAATGATCTGATCTGCTGAATGATGTCTCCTGACATACTTGGCTAGAACAGGTTCTTTTCCTTTTGGATGAATCTTGTCGTTATCTTCTTGCATTTCACCTTCATGCTCGGTTTGGTCTGGCTCGGTATCAACTGGCTCGGTATGCACATGCTCGGTTACCTCTGGCTCGATAATCTCTAACTCGGTATTCTCTGACTCGGTAGATGTTGGCTCGGTAGATGTTGGCTCGGTAGATGTTTCCTGCAACTCGGTTAGTGATGACTTGGTAGAAGAAGGTTTCTGATTCTCAGATGCAGTTGATATTATATCCGGTTCACTGAAGATGAATCTTTTGTAATCTTCTGGTTCTCTTCTGCTTTCTTCTTCAGTCTTTTCTGCAAACTCATCAACTTTCACATGTATACTTTCTATGACTTTGTGAGTAGATAAGTTCAAGCATCTATATGCTTTACTCTTGCATGAGTATCCAAAAAATATACCTTCATCACCTTGTACATCAAATTTACCTTTTCTAGATTCTTTCAAGATATAACATTTGCTTCCAAATACTTTTAGATAACTTACATTGGGTTTATAGCCATACCATAATTCATAGGGAGTTTTGAATGAGTCTTTTTTCAACTGTACTCGGTTTAAGGTATGAACTGTTGTACTGATAGCCTCCTTCCAGTATTTGATAGCAACATTCTTTTCTATCATCAAGGTTCTTGCACAATCCATGATGGATCCGTTCCTTCTTTCAGCTATGCCATTTTGTTCAGGAGTACCTGGTGCTGAAACATGTCTTTTGATTCCTCTTTCAATACAAAAGTTATTGAATTCATGTGAAATAAATTCACCACCTCTGTCTGACCTTAGGCATTTCAATCTTTTCCCTATTTATTTTTCTACTCTTGCCAAATACCATATGAACTTTTCAAATGCTTCTGATTTGTTCCTTAGGTACATGACGGTCATCATTCTTGAATAATCATCAACAAAAAGAATAAAATATTTTTCACCAGTATAGCTTTCAGTTTCAATAGGTCCACATAAGTCAGTATGCACAATTTCTAATAAATCTTCAGACTGATAATTTTTTCTTTTGAAACTAGACTTACCCATCTTTCCAATTTGACAATTCTTGCATAAACTGACCTCTGGTTTTTTTAAAATTAGGAATGCCTCTCACTTTCTTGAATTTTCTTATCTTTACCAAATTGTCAAAATTCACATGACATAACCTTTTATGCCATAACCAACTCTCTTCTACTTGAGCAATAAAACATGAATGTTCACCAAGTTCAAGATAGAACAAGTTACCTTTAGTTTGAGTACTAGATCCAATCAGCTTTCCTTTACCATTCAGCAGTCTTGCTTTGCCTTGGATGAATTCTACTTTGAGTCCATTGCTGAGTAACTGTGCCACACTCAACAAATTGTGCTTTAGGCCTTCTACCCAATAAGCATTATCACATACAAGTTCTTGGGTTAGAGTGATTCTTCCTTTTCCTTTGATGCAACAAGGTTCATTGTTTCCAAATCTTACACTGCCACCATCATACTCTTCAAATTGATCAAACTTTGTTTTATCTCTAGTCATATGATGTGAGCAGCCACTATCAATGATCCATGTATCATTCTTACTTATGTGAGAGATGAGTGCCATTTCTTCATTGTCAGATTCATCTTTTACAGAAATGTAAACAATCTCATCCTCTTCTTCATTATTAGAATCATTAGAATCTTTAGCCATAAAACATGATTTCTTACTTTTATCCTTAAATGATTTGAGATCTTTCTTACTGTTCCATTTATTATCTTTCTTTTCATCTTTATCTTTCTTGTTTGGACACCTTGCAGCAATATGACTGACTTCTTCACATGAAAAGTAGATTAGGGGTACTTTACCTTTGTATTTACCTTTCCCTCTTGAATATTTCCTTGCAAGTAGAGCTTCAATTACTTCAAGGTCGCTGTCAGAACTCTGATCTGATTGATCTTCACTCTCTGACTAAGATTCCTTCTTCTTCTTGCCTTTGTCCTTGAGTGAAAGCTTGGCTTCAAATGCAGACTCAATGTTCTTTGCAGCTGGAACATAATTATCAAAATTATCTAATTCAATTGCTGTCAATCTTCCAACTATGGCCTCTAGGTTTATCTTGTGATTGGCCTCACACCTTCTTTCTTGAATGGCTGATACCCTGATGGCATAAATTGGAAGTAGAGTTCTAAGAACTTTACTTATGACTGTCTCTTCATTGATACTTCCTCCAGAAGCTTTGATAGCACTGACACATGCTTTATTTCTTTCAACATATTTGGCAATGTTTTCATCTTCTTTCATTTTCATCTGATCAAACTGTCCTCTCAGACTTTCAGCTTTGGCTCATCTGACATTGTCATCTCCACCATAGATCTCTTTCATTCTTTCCCACATTTCATAGGTAGTAGTGCAGTCCTTGACATCATCAAACTCTTCATAACTCAAGGCAGATGCAATATCAATCATCATAATGTTATGAGTCTTCTTTATAGCAATGTCGTTGACTGATAATGTACCTGATGGTTCTACATATTCCTCATCAAGATATTTTAGACTAGTGTCACCAATGGAAGCTAGATGAAATCTCATTAATCTCTGCCATGCTGAGAAGTTGTTTCGGTTAAGCCTTGGGATTTCCCTCTTGTAAGACATCTTGATCTTTGGCTTAGATCTTTGAAATCTCCTCCTGCAAGCAACAAAAGCTCTAATACCAATTGTTGGAAAATGAAGATGGGGTAACTGAGAGGGGAGGGGTGAATCAGTTGCCACAAAAACAAATTCAATAGTCCCAAAGATGCCTTAAACTTAGTTGCTGCTGCTACTCGGTAAACACATAAATTACTGCTTAAAACTTGATAGATGTTTAGTTAATTTATTAAGCATTTACTGAAATAAGTGACCATGCAAAAGAAAGTAATCATGAACACAGTAGACACCAGATTTATGTGGAAACCCAATATGGGAAAAACCACTAGTAACTAGTCACGAATTTTCACTCTTTTGAAGTGAGCCCTGTTAGGAGCCAACCCTGTTAAAGGTTACAAAACACACTATTAGGTGTGACCCTGTTAGAGGATTTAATCACCCTGTTAGGAGTGGCCTTGTAAGAGGTCTTTAGAACAATTCAACTGAATTGCCACCCTGTTAAAGGATTTATGGAATGGCTATTAAACCAACTCTGTTAGGAGATTTTGGAATCACTGTTACAATGGTTAGAAAGCAACAATGAATGATCTGAAAATACATGCAACTTATCTTGCTGAATACAGATCTTAGTTTAGCTCCACAAGATCCTTACTGATTAAATATATCTTTGCAGCTCCAAGATTTTCCTCTGCTCGACTCTGCTTAGGCACACACAAGTCTCTTCCTTGCACTTCCTTGCACTATCTGTATACACTCTCTATTCCACACTTTTTCGCATCTTGAGCACCTCTATATATACTATACATAATACCAGGTTGGCCCAACCAACTTGACAAAATATATTCCAAAGTCGGCTTGAACTAACAATCAAAACAAAATTCTTCACTGGCCGACGCTGCTCGGTCAATACAGAACAAAAAAAATTGCTTCCTGTGTTAACCGGCAGAACTCGGTAAAAACTACAATTACCGAGGAACTCGGTAAACCTGCCACTTCCTTTGGAAACTGACTAGAATCGGTAAAAGCTATCTTTGACTACCGAGTGAGCTCGGTGAAAACTAAGCTTTCCTTAGCTTACCGTGCGAACTTGGTTAACACTAACCGTCCACTACAAAATCCTTTGATACCCGAGTGATCTCGGTAAGAACTAAACTTTCCTTAGCTTACCGTGCAAACTCGGTTAACACTAACTCACCGTGTGACATACAGGAATGCTCGGTATACACTGCAAAAGGCTTTACTGACCGACTGAGCTCGGTAGACTCTGTAAACTATTTTCCTGACCGACAGAACTCGGTAGACTCTGTCTGATAACTGATATGGCATTTGTGTAACATCAAAAACAATACACAATTACTTAATTTTATCGAACATACTCAGCATCGTCATGCACTTGGTAGGAGTAGAGGCTCAGTTCATACTAGCCACACAACATTGCTTAGAACTCGGTAACTATTAGTGACTCCGTAGATATAGTGTCACTCGGTAGAAACTAACTTCTTTGTTTACTCGATAAACATTGAGTCCTTTGCTTACCTTTTTCACTTGGTAAACACTGAGTCCTTTTTTTACCTTTTTTCACTCAGTAAACACTGAGTCCTTCATTTACATTTTTTAGTCAGTAAACACTGCTGAACTTCTCATTTACTCAGTATCCTCTAGAATGCTCAGTGAGAACTTTTTACCTGTTGAAGTTACAACGTAACCACTGAATTCTTGGTATAAACTGTAGACTAAGTGATGAGCTAGATAAGCATTCAAAATTGAATAAGTGTTTGCACTAATGACAAATCTATCATAATTCCAACACATTAGTAGTGGGCCTAATAGTACATGACTAGAGGTAAAAGTAAGGTTTGGTAATGATGGACCTATCTGATAAAAGGAAAAGGTTCTATCAAACTCATAGAATTTTTTTAATGTGACAATGCTTATTATGTTGAAGGACTTAACTATAATTTTTTAAGTGTGTCACAAATGAATAGTTTAGGTTGTAAGGACGAGTTTGAGAACAAGATTTCTAATACATATGATAGTGATAGAAAACTAAATGGAAAATGTGATCAAACTAGAGGTAATCTATTCTACCTTGATACAAATGATGCTATTTATTGAGTTGTAAAATTTTGTGATGTTTGGCTATGGTGCAAGTGGTTATTTCATGTTATTTTTGGTAGCTTGGTTAGTATCAATGACATAAGAAGAATTAGAGGATTGACTAAGTTGAAGAAACTTGAAAATATAATTTGCAAATGATGTTAGTTATGCAAAATGACAAAGTATAGTTTTAAGAGTAAGATTCATACCTCTAAAAGAATATTGGATATCGTTCATAATGACTTGTGTGGACCAATTGATGTGAAAAGCTACAAAGGTGATTATTATATTATTTGTTGATAATTATTCTATGATGATGATAGTTATGTTTCTAAAATAGGAATTTGATTCTTTTCAAATGTTTAAGTGGTACTTAGAAAGACTTCAAAAGAAAATAGTTAAAAGTTTGAAATGTTTGAAATTTCATAGAGGAGGAGAATTTACATCAAATGAGTTTGAGATATTTTGTAATGACAGAGGAATCAAAAGATGGACATCTGCCCCTAGGACCCCTTCACAAAATGAAATTACTAGGAGGAAAAGATCTATAATATATTGTGCTAGGAAACTCATGATGGAGAAAAATGTTTCTTTGAAATACTAGAGAGAAGTTATAATTAAAACTTTCTATATGTTGAACCATGTGCAAGTAAACAAAGGTACTCATTCAATGCCTTTTGAACTATGGTATGGATACTCACTCAATGTAAAATATTGTAAGCTACTTCATAGCAAGTGTTATATTATCAAGGATTTTTAAAATGGTACATTAGATGGAAAAAGTGAAGGAGGTATATTCCTTGGCTATTCCATAAGAAGTAAAGCTTATTGAGTGTTTAAATACTAACACTAACAAGGTTGTGGAAAGTGAAAATGTGAAATTTGATGAATATACAAAAGTATATGATGCTCAACCTATAAAGGAACCAAAGGAATACAAATCATTTGTATAATTTTGTGAAGGTATGATTACTGATGAAGATGTTGTAAATCAAGTCACAAATCAACAACAAGATTTATTGACTTCTGAATCACATACTATGAATATTGAGCTATATTTAAGAACCTAGCTACATTCAAATGTCGAGTTACATAATGAAGTTGAGGTACATTCTAGTTTTTATATTAGTGTACATGAAAGAGATGTTGAACTACCTAATAAAGGTGTACATAGTGACTCAAAAGTTAAGAGACCAAATGACGAAAGAAAAGAAAAACCAAGATTATCAAAGTATGTCAAGAGACATCACCCTACATCATAAATCATTAGAAATAAAGATGTACAACCAACGATAAGGAAAAATTTGAGAAATGATAAATGTCTTTCTTAGCATGCAAGAACCTAAAATAGTAAAAGATGCCTTATAGGATGTGAACTTGAGTAAACCAATGAAATAAGAGATGGAATAGATTGATAAAAATAAGACATGGACTTTAATTCCTAGACTAGGATATAAAAATATGAGTGGCAACAAATCGGTGTAGAAAAACATGTTAGAAAAAATGGTGAAGCCATGAAGAACAAGGCAAGATTTGTTTGTAAAGGATATGCACAAGAAGAAGGCATAGACTATGGAGAATAATTTCCTCCATTTCCAATATTAGAAGGAGTGAGAACTCTTCTTTCTTACTTTGTATACAAAGGTTTCAAATTGTATCAAATGGATGTTAAATCTGCATTTCTGAATGGCAAATTGGAAGAAGTGGTTTATATAGAATAACTAAAAGGATTATTTGATGCTAACAACCAAATCATGGTATGTATACTACACAAAGATTTATATAGTTTGAAGCAAGCACCAAGAGTGTGATATTGAAGACTTCAAAATTATCTTGTGAGATATGGATTTGAGAGGACCGATGATAATAATAATCTATACTTTACGAGAAAGAAAGGAAAAGGTATTTTACTATTGGAAATTTTTGTTGAGGATATCATATTTGAAGGTCAAGATATTTTATGTAAAGCTTTTTCAAATGAAATGAGGAAATAATTTGAAATGTCTATGTTTGGATAAATCAAGTTCTTTGTGGGTTTGAAACTACATTAGATGAAATATAGTATATAAATCACTCAGTTAACATATGTAAAGGAGATACTAAAAACTTTTGGATTGGAAGATTGTAAAGTAGTAAGCACACCTATGGTGACAGGACATAAATTGTCGAAGAATGATGATTTAGCTGAGGTGAATCAAACATCATATAGGTCTATGATTGGAAAATTAGAATTTCTAGTACACATAGACCTGATATTTTATTATCTATTGGGATAGTTGCACAATTCTCTACTAATCCCAGGGATATTCATTCAATGGCTATTAAGAGAATTTGAATTGAGATACTACACTAATGTTGATTGGGCTAGAAATATTGATAAAAAAAAGAGCATTAGTGGAGGACCATTTTTCTTAAGGGGTGGATACATGGACTAGAAAGAGACAAATTTGCATATTTCAATCTACTATTTAAGCTAAATAGATTCATGTTGTAGTATATTATACAAACGTTGTATGGATCAAGAAGCTACTCAAAGGTATGAAGAAGGGAATAACTAAACCTTTGATACTTTATTGTGATAATACAAGTGCTATAAATATATCATATAGTCTTGTGATGCATAGAAAGACTAAACACATTGCAATCAAGTAGCATTACTTGAGAGAGTTGGTTCAAGACAAAGAGGTGATTATTCTAAAATATGTTAACACAAAAGAGAAATTAGATAATATCTTCACAAAAACATTACCTTAGGATGCTCATGAGTACCTAAGAGGTAAACTAGGGGTAACACCCCCACCAAAGGACATTTAAAAAGAATTAGAAGTGCCTTACATTAAACTAGATGATTAACATGTGTTATACATTGATGCAATGGATCTTACTTTAGGAGTTACTTAAAGTAATCAATGAGATGGAGCTTCAAATAAGTCACAAGCTAGGAGACAAAGGGAGAAACTAAAAATATTAAAATATGCATATTAAGATGACAAGTCTTTGTCATTATTGTTAAAGAGGGAGAAAGACAAAGAAATGAAGAGATAAAGGGAGAAATCTAGTAATCTAGAGGGGAGGATTATGAAAAATACAAATAGAAGAAACATGGAATATCTACTTAGAGTCAGATAGTACTAAGGAAGATACAAGAAGTGATCCAGAGGGATTCATAAGGATGAGTTGATTATCTATTGATCAGAATAGAATTCAGTTGCTGATAGAGTGAGATATTCCAATATAGGGAATTATTTTCTTTTTGGTATTATTCTTGGTTGTAATGGTTAAGTTGGCTTTTCATCAATGCCAAAGAGGGAGATTATTGAAAATAGATTGATACAAGTATCAGGATGTGTTTCAATTACCATTTTGTCACTGATGTCAAACATACTACTTGTTGGTAAGACAATTGCTAACTAATTTGAACTTAATGTCAACTATTTGATTGATAAAGGGGATTTGATCAAATGAGGTAACAAGAGCACCTAGAAGAATGGTTGAGTAATGATATGGAAATTAAAGTAGTACAATGATCAGTTAAGACAATGATGTTATAGTGTGTTGATTATCTACTTAAGGTTGCAAAGGATGCATAAATTAATTAAGTTCAAAAGAACAAGTAAAATGAGTTGAGTCTGCCAAGCTTAATAATTTGCATAGTATGTATCAAGCAAAGTTAGTGTAAGCTGAGCCAAAAATCAATTGGAGCCTAGAAAAGTCAAAATTTTAGTGTATTTCGAGTGATACTATGTAAGCCAAATAAATTATAGTACATGTTGAGCACCAATAAACTTTAGTTAGTGCTGAGTGATTTGACAGTGGATGTTGACCAATGTAGTTTGTGCTGAGCATCAGAAGAATGATAAAGTTGAGTGATAGCATTATGATAAGGATTATGATTTTGATGAATCTGAGATGAAAATTTTGAATTATTGGATTGTATGAACTATGTGGAAGATAAGCTTGATGAGTTGGTGGCACAAAATTCAACATGAACCATTTTGAGGAAAAATCAAAGAAGATTGAAGGTGAAGTTTCTAGAATGGAATAAAATGAAAATATGCCTAGATTCATTTATTCCTACCTAATCCTACATAACCCTAGATAATGAACGCTAGAGGATGAATGGAAAAATATCTTAATATTCTATTTATAGAGATGGTTGTTTAGAAGAAATGGTTGTCATGTGTGAGAACCTATGGAAGACAAGGAGTTTAAGATATTTTTTTACTTAGTGACCAAATAGAAGAGAATTTTATTGGAAAGAAAAGAAAGAAGGATTAGGAGTATGGATTCTTGAAGGGTGAACAAGCTATCAGAGCTGAAGTGTGTGAAAGCCAAGCAGAATGAAGAATTGAAAATAGAGATCTATAATCTACAAGTGTTTTAAGTTGTTATCAAATCAAGCCATACTATTTTTTTCTAACCATTGTACCATTTTAGGGTAAATCATTTGGATTAAGATGGACCTAATAGTCATTTGTAAAAATTTTACCTAGGTAATATTCCAAGTGAATGATTGAAAGTCCTCTAACAAGGCTCACTCCTAATAGGGTGACTTAAATCATCTAACTAGGTCACATTTAATAATATGCATTATAACCTTTAACAAGGTTGGCCTTTCATAGGGCATCACTTCGAAAGAGTGAGAATGAGTAGCATGTTACGCATTATTTTTCCCTATTTGAGTTTCCACATAAAATCATTGTGTCAAATGTGATATCTATTATGTTTCATGTTTACATTTCTACAAAGTTTATTTGATAGTAACCTACAAGTTTAAGTGATTGTATGATCTAATGGATGCATACATGATGAAAATTTATTATATATATGTGTTCACTAAGCCGTGAAAAGTTATATTGGTAAATATGGACCTTAGATAATTGATTCATCCAACCCCCTAGTTATTCTAAAGAATTCCAATAATGAGTGCCCCCCAAAAAAAAGTGTCTAAAGAAATTATTGAAATTTATAAGCAATAAGGGGAAGGAAATTTAGAGAACGATGAGGGGGTGAGCTAACTAGATTGCAAAACAAAAAAGGTTAATTCTAGATCTGGTGAGAGGACGTCTACGAGGTTTTAAAATTTTTAAAAGTAAGAATTATAAGGAAGAAAGCTAGGAGGAATTTCATGATTCTCAAAACTATAAAAGATTAAGGATACTAAAGTGGAAGAATCACTTGATAAATCTATTAATAATTTCAATGAAGATGATTATTTGGATGCAAAAGTGGAAGATATGGATGAAGAGTTAGTTCCAATTTTCTAAGGAGGAAAAAATTGAAGTGAACTTGGGAATTACAAGGGAAGATGAGGGGATGAAGGAGAATGATACTACTAGAGGAAATGCCATGGATAATCCTTTATTTGTAATCCACATTAGGATGAAAGAGTTAAAGAAGGAATTTTCTAATAAATATTATGAAATTAATGTGAAGATTAACACGGTGAATAAAATGTTTAAGTCACTACTTAGGAGAATTGAGTTCAAAGTGGTTATGTCTTCCATTTGTAGAGTCCATAAATAAATGATATGAAAGGATATATTTAGGTTCATCAATGGAAAAATTAAACTTAAAAAGGTTATTCAAATGAAGGAGGAGAACTAGAAGGAGTTAAAGAGATCCAAGGAGATTGAGAATTAGATGGAATAAATCAAGCATCTAATTGATTGCTGGGAGAACATCAAACAACAATAATTTTTAACTTTCTATGTTTTTTCTTTTTTTGATTTTCTTTATGTTTAATGTTTTTTTCTATAGTGGTAAAAAGTTTAAGCTCTTGATAATTTTGAGACCCATCCTCTATATTGTTGAGTTTAGTGATCCCCACTACTATTAGGGAAGGAGGACTTCGAATATGGTTAGTAATTTATCTAGTTTAATGTTATGGTTTCTTTAAACTAATTGAAGAACATAACTAGTTTTGATTGATTTTTTTCTTTTTTGTGGTTGGGATGGACTATAACTTTTGGGATTAGAGTGTGCTTCTCTACTACTCAATTGTAATGGCCTAGGGAATAGATGGTTGAAGTTGATTGCTATAATATGGGTTCAGGACCCTATTCCTTCCTATTTTAATTATGAAAAAAAAAAAAACCAAAATGTAATGTGTCACTTATAGATCCTTGGATCAAGGATAAAAAAAGCTTACAATTTTTTTAGAAGGACAAATATTTAACATCTTGTAGGAAATGCAATTCCCTATAAAAACTTGAAATGAATAACATCTCAACTAGCCTCAATCTAGAATTTTGAGTCTCATAAGATTATGTCACACAAATGTTCATATGCTTATGTGTGGGAACAAACAAATTTTTAAATTCAAGAACTAACATGGGTTGGATGAAATGATAAGAAATACCAAATATAAAATTCACATGACCATGTATATTACTGAGTACAAATTTGACATGAATCCCAATCAAGACAAAGAAAAACCATGTTTGGAAGGAAAATGTAACTTACATTCCAAATTTATAGCCAAATCATGTGCCAAGACACACTCAAGAAAACTTGGCATCATGAAAAATGAGGTGAAGAATTTTTTTTAGAAAATTATTTTTTTTGAAAGTCAATGAAGTTGAAACCCTTTTCCCAAATAGGGGTCAAACACCCAAAAAAGAAATTCAAGCTACAATCTTGTATGAAAAATAAATAAAAATTACGCCACAAAAAACCCTTAAATTAGAACATTAAAAACCCTAATATGTTCATTTTAGAATTAGTATACCAAAATGGAGGGGAATAGTAGTTCTTAACCTCGAACCGATTAACAATAAAAAGTGAAAGCTAAAATTAGTCAAAAGTGATGAAACAAGAGAGCCCTACCTTGTATCTAAAAGGGGCTGAAATGTGAATTTGAGAAACAAAACAATGGGACTTCTAAATGTGATGAAATAGTTCGAACGGAAGGATGTCTACACTATGAATCTAACTAGCATATCCTGGAAAACATCCAAGGAGAAAAACTCTCACAAAAAACAAACTATCAAAATCTCATGACAAGGGTTTGGAGGATTTGGACTAAAAACTAGCAATTAGAAAAGTATGAAATGAGTGAAATTTAAGTTTTGGCCACTATATGCACTTTTCGCAAAGTATATATGTATATATGTATGTGTATATATGTGTGTGTGTGTGTGTGTGTGTGTGTGTGTGTGAGAGAGAGAGAGAGAGAGAGAGAGAGAGAGAACTAATCCCCTTTTATGACATAAAAATGATGAAATCCTAAATAAATCAAATTCAACTATGACAACATGGTGATAGCTAAAATAAATAAAATAGCATAATACATCTCCTTTAAAAAAGTGAATTAATCTAATTTAGCAATATCTGAGACTACTAAATGTATTCATAAATTCATAGAGATTCTCACCAGTCTAGTTACAAATGCATAATGTATCCAGATTTTATTATTTGAATTAAAGTGTATATGTTTCCCATACATGAATGACATTGTCTTAGTATGAATGATTAAAACCAATAACTCCATGTGACACTACCAAGGATATATGTCATGCACAAAAAAAACCCAATCAAGTGTAGATGCACAATAATCAATATAGCCAAAGAAACATTATGATAAATCACGTAAATAACTATTTAAATAAATTTATTGAAATAATCGATTTAAATAATTCATTTTCTTCATAATATAATTCTATAGGAAGAACCATTTAAATACCCATAGCACAAGCACATCAACCATAAATCTAAAAATATTGATCATATAATAATAAATAGTGTTTATATACCAATACAAAACAACCAGATATCATCACAAAGTATCATGTCACATCACTAGCATTATTATGTAGATATGATCAAACTAAAGAGTATGACATCAAACATCTATCATCTATGATACTAGAAATCATAGTAGTGACAAATTAGCAAAGTATCTCAAATGCACATATACATGAATATCATAAAATATCTCTTTAACCAAAATAAGCCATGGTATAGAATACAAACATGGGAGACACTACATCCTCCTCCACTACGTATGGATTTATTCTTGCAAATGTACAAAAAGATAGGGATACATCTCTTTCAACCATGTGTCATTTTCCTAAGTAGACAAGTCTCATCATTTGAGTCCCATTGGAGCCTTATCCATTCTCTGTCCCAACTTTTGATGGTCAACCTTCAATTTTAAAGGATGTGAATGGGCTTTAAAGAAATTTTCTCATCCTCTATTTATAAGGCATCTCAATCAAATATATACATCAAGGCTACATTGTCTCAAAATAGAAACATGAAAAGAATCATGGATGCATGATAAGCTAGGTTGAAATAAAAGGAAATAAGAGAAAGGACTGATCTACTCTAGGATATTAAAAGGTCCAAAAAGATGTGGTTCAAACTTGGAGCCTTTCCCATTGTGGATTAGAAGCTTATGTGGCCAAACTCTTTTTTTGTACATACTTGATTATATTTTACTTCATTTATCTTAGTTTTAGTTGTCAAGTGGCTTGCATTTAATTTCCTTGTTAGAGGATGTGACAATATTAGGAGTCAAATTATTTACATTAGAAAATATGTATCCATGTTAGAAGACATTGATTCTCTTTTAGAAGATTCCAACACTTTTAGGAGTTTTTGGAACCCTATTTGAAGCCAATAAGAATTCAACTAAAACTAATGTCCAAATTTATTTAGAACTATTATCACAAAAAGATTTAGGATAAACTTTTAAGGAATAATGAACTAACAAAATTAAAAACTTATACTACCAATATATTTCCTTTGAAGCCAAAACTTATCCTCAACATCAAACATCACTCTACCCTTTACAAATTTGTATCCAAAGCTCGCCTAACATTACATCAATAACATATGACCACATATGATGATTTCCATCCAATAAAACTTATTTCATTTATATCAAATCCTAATAACTAATTAAGTTGATCCTAAGGCTTCCTCAAGGTACAATAAATAAAATTGTAGCATCATAAGATATTCCATTTAAGTTCCATATGCTACAATACAAGTTACCTCAATAGTACAACATAGTTGACCTACAAGGAAAAATTTGCAAATTATCCTTCACAAGTCTTGAAAAGTGGAAAACCAAATTATGTCATCTCAAACAAAGCATGATGAACATGTCTCTGACCAAACTAAAAGCCCATTGAACAAGCTTTAACTCTAGAAAATAGATATACAACATGATTAATAGCATATAATTTCCTATACATTGGCTTGCAACCAGTTCTCAACAAAACTTCTATAACTCTTCCATAAATCCATGACTCTTTCCATGAACATCAACATAACATATAGGTAAAATTACAAATTTGTGTCACATTTTAGGCTAACTTATCCAAAGAATTGAATGAGTATTTTAATATAAAAATCAATTTTCTTCAAACATATGATGCACATAATATAATTCTAGCTAAGTTATATATGTTAATATACTTTTGCAACTATAAATTTCTATTAAATATGTATTTTATACTAGCTTATGTCCAATTAATAAAGCAATAAAATTAGGGTAAACTTCAAGAAACCCCCTCCAGAAAAACATATAAAATATTGGAAAATATTTCATTATTTTGAAAAACCAAATTATTTTTATTGGCAAATCTCTCAATTTTTTTGTTTTAAATATTATTTACATGAGCAATTAGTTTGGAATTATAATTTTTGAGTAGAAAATATTGGCGAATCAAAATAATAATTGAAGATTTGTTAATTGTCATGAAATATTACAAATCAAAATTGAACATGTTTTATCTCCTGGAAATTATGAGGATAATTACGTTATATTTTAAATCAATAGTGAAAACTAAATATTGTTGATATATCCCTAAAGTAACTAATAATTATGATAATTAAATGTGAATTAATTTTAATTTCCTTCATAATATATAATATTTAGATGAATCAAATCTAATCATGTATCAAATATTGTGGTGAATCTTTGAGTTTAAATTTTTTAATAAAATCAAGTTTTGAGCAATTTTAAATATTTTAGAACTAAATTTTATAAAAATGTGGTGATTTTGGTCGCACTAAATACTAAATTATTAGCCAAATGACTCGCGAAATTTTTCTAAAATTAGCCAATTTACAAATATTAGCCACTGAAAATACCTTGAATAAAATTATTTCACAAAACTGATGTTTCAATAACTCTTACTCTTTTTAATGATATTTTTTTAGTAACATATATAAACACCACTTTATAAAGATCAAAGTTAAGAATATTGTCATATAGAGTTTATAGTGTTTTACTTTGATATAGTATATTGCAATTGAAAAATATTACAAGTACATATTTTAACACTCGATGAGATGTTGATTTTTAGAAATAAATTTTTTGTAAATTGTATAAAAAAATTACAAAGAATATGACATTCTAGAGGAGAGAATCCTCATTCAAAATGATATAATTTACTTTTCATTAGGATATATATATTTTTAAAAATATAGTTAGAGATGAAAACTATCGATTTCAAGTGAGTTGAAATTTGTATTGTTATTAAAGAGAAAATATGGGACAAAAGCCAATTTTTTATGTTTGGTTGACCTAGCTATATATGTCATCTATAACATAATATGAGATTAAAGAGAAAATTGTTTATTTTGATAAAGCTTTGTTGTGAAGTAGAAGCCCTCATTTTCAGCATTTTTAAATAATTAAAAAGCCATTCTTAAAAATTAGAAATGTTGGGCTCCGATTGGTTTTGACAACTAAGTGTTAACACACTTAACCAATTTTTTTGTTGAAGCTGAGTACACTATATATGCCTAGCCACAGTATGTACCAAGTGAGAATTCCAATAGCTACTGAGTAAACTTTAGGTGCCGAGCATGATACATGTGTCAAGTGACTTTATGTACGGAGTGAACCATATGTGTCGAGTCAGTATAGGTCTCGAGTAGTGAATGGATGTCAAACAAGTTAGAGTTACTATAGGAGCCAAGCAAGCTAGAATCCTACATATGGTGAGCATTAGTAATCTAGTATGTGTCGAGTAACACAGAATCAACATATGAGTTTGTTACTTCACAAACTTAGCTGTATACTATTTTTGGATGAACCACGAAGGATCTAAAAGATAAGATCGAATCATTTGTTTTGCCTATGTAATTAGCATGCATCTAATAAGAAAAGTGGATAATGCATGCAACCAATAGGATCAATGTAAGGATTTGAGTGGGAAAACAAGTTTTTGAATTCATATGTAACCCTAAGTCTTCAAAGCCTTTATAAGAAGGTAAAGACCCCATGCTTTAAATAGTCGCTAAGTAGATATAGAGTGGTCAAGAAGTTTAAGTGAGAAAATTGTAGAATAGAGCAATCAGTAAGGGATTTAAAGACTTAGAGTTTTTATTAGCATTACAAATTATAGTTGATTAGAATAGAGCAAGGGATACACATAGATATTAGATCTTAGAGGATCAGATCCGAGTAAGCAGATCAAGTGCTTGAAATTAGTAATTGAGGATTGTAAGATATTAGGTTTATTAATCTAATACCTTCTAGCAATTGTATTAGAAGGAAAATCCTATGTTGACAAGTTATCTTAACACCTAAGTTGTAGAACCTTTGACTAGGTGATAAATCCTTTAACATGGTAGCACTTCAAGTAAGTGTTTGTAAATCCTTTGAATAGGTCACTATTGATAGAGTGTAAAGCCTTTAACAAGGTAGGCCTTTAATAGGGTAGAGCATCAAAAGTGGTCAAACAATATTGCTACAGTGATAATTTATGGGTGTCATCCCCACCCTAGTTTTACCTTCTCATTTTGGAGGGTTTTTGGGTAACCAAAATTTTGTGTTCTATGTTGCAATGCATGTGTTTACTTCATGCTTATTTGATATGTTTAAATGCATGGAATTTATTTTCACTTAAAATTTTTTATGGTTAAAATGTATTACATATGATTCCTCGCCCCTCTTAGAAGTATTTTTCCCATTTGTTAATCCCAACAATTGGTATTAGAGCATTGGTTCTTGTTACCACATTTTGTTTGCCCCGCCAAGTTTCAAAATTTAAACGTTACTCGTCTAACGGCTAGTTCCCACAGTTAATATTATTTTAATGCCAAGCCCTATGCATGTTTTGTGGCCCACAAAATTCTCTACCGTCAGATCAAGGAAGATCAACGAATGGTGCCATCGCGCTATGAGGAAGTTGCACAGGATTTTTGATGGCAACATAACGCCTTGACAACACATTGCCTTGGTGGGTCCACTTTTAGCGAATACATCCCAGTGTTCAGCAATCGAAAAAGTTTTGTGGTGCCGTAGGCACTATGTCACTATCACATGTTGGCCAAGAAATATCCATAGCGACATAGCACCCAACGGAAAAGCTTTCACAGGTCGGGCAACAGGTTTTGTGGTGTATCAGAAAAGTTTCGCGATGGACCGAAAAAGGTGTTCGGCGGGCGGTCAGTTTTGCGGATCGGAAAATCCAAAAGGTGACATGGCGCGATGTGAGTTTTTTGATAGCGACATAGCGCTCGGCCGGTCAGAAGATGTTTTACGATGAGTCCCAATATCGATGGCAAGGTTCATGATGATGAAGATCAGCGGCAGGAACTTCACCTGTACAGTCAGAAGCTTGACACCATGGTGGCGAATCAGAAGGAACCACATGCAAATCAGAGGACATGTCATCGACTGGGCGCTATGGCGCTATGGGAATTTCACCTCCATTTTCTCATAGCAACATGCCACCTAGCTGACACATGGCCCCCCCATGGGGTCGAGTCTTGGAATCTGCCAGGTCGGTGCTTCAAATGACCAATCGAGAGATGTCGGGTGTATGAATAAGAACATAGTTGCATCATGGGACCAAGTCATCAACGTCGTCAGTGTCATTAGAGGTTAAGATCCCCACCATCAAATCTACGAAGATCAACGATAGGCACCATCATGCTATGAGGAAGCTGTGCAAGGTTTACCATAGCGACATGGTGCCCTTTCGCCATGTGTTGGCAAGGCCCAGTTGCAATAGGGTATGTCAGACAGATGTCGCCAGGTTTCATTCAGGTGTTGGGCATTTTGCTGAGGTGGTGCTAGATACGATGGGCTCGAGGTGAAGCAAGTACGACACATGATGAGTCTTTGCAATCATCAGATCTATAGAGATCAATGGCAGGGGCCATCGCACTATGAAGAAACTGTATGGTCTTTACGTTGGCGACATAGCGCCCTATTGACGCGTGTCTCACTGGCCTAGTCAAGGCTGGTAGTTAGCGGCTGGCGGTTATGGTTAATAATAATAGTTTGAATGTGGCACAGTTAGTTAAGTAAAGGCGGTCAACTATGGGAAGACTCCCCAGGTGGTAGAATCAAGAGAGATGATTGGTCTAGCTGGTTTGTATAGCTTGGTTGACTTTTTGACTTCAACAGATTCATGAGACCAGAAACGATAAGAGTCAAAGTTTTGCCACGAATCTGATCATGTGATTAATTGCCACCAATTCATAATGAATACCAGATGCAGAAAGACACTTCATCCATCCAGTTGATCCATCTACTATGTTAGGATCATTCATTAGCGCCGCTTCTATCTACTCGAGGCATTTCTTAAAGGAATATCAGATTTTTACTCAAAACCACCAGATCTTTGATCGGATTTTTAGGGTGAGAAGTTATTACCAGTAGTTGAGAAGTTAATGCGGAGCCAATGTCCTCAGTTATGCCTGAACTATAAAGGAATTTTTGTAATCTTTTCCAAGGGTTGACTCTTTCTGATTTTTCTAATATTGCTCTGCAACTCTCAGTGTAACATTCCCTATGCCTCTGAACTAAATGATTCTCTGTTTTATCTCCATTAGCCATTAATGTGTATGTGCATCCCTTTTGCCTCTCATTGGTGTAGTGTTGAGATCTATAGCCTACATACTATATCTATTTTTGCCTACTGGGTAATATATGAGTGAGATTCCTCTTTCCTTGTGTTATTCAGTTTGGTTTCCTGATTTGCATGTGGTTATTAGACCAAAACAAGTCTATATGTGTATATCCTTAGTTTCATTCTGGTTCAATAGTGCATACATGGGCAGAAATGGGTTTGAACACTCTATTTTGGTGCATCACCTCCATATTTTAGGTAGGGTAGAGTTGTTTTCTGCATCTCCTTCTTCCCCTTTCCCTTCTGAGAGTAGTTAGGTGCACCCTAATAGTAAGAGGAAGTCAGCCTTCTCCGGAGACTCAACCTCACAATTCAAGTCCCACAGCTTGGAGGTTGTTTCCATGTTTCACTAGGTTGTCCTCATGCATAGGCCTTGGACAAGGGTACAAACCTAAGTGACAACAGTTTTTGGCATGCCCGGTGGGACCATAACAACAAGATCAAGCAAATATTTAAAGTCTACTGGTGTCAAAGAGGAAAGAGTTTCAAGATTAATACTGAAGAGGTAGTGCTGACTTTAGTATTCAAGCCTTCAAGAGGTTGATTCTTCAAAGTACTTGGCAACTTTGAACATCAACAAATCTGGTTCCAGGCCAAAGTTGCAAAAATTCATGCCCAGAGATGAAACAAGGGCATCTTCTAGAGGTAAATTTAAATATCAAGAGCTTTCTCTTTCAAATCCTAGAAGAAGGAGGACTAGAACTTCATTATCACTAGTTAGGGGTGTAATGATAGTTAATATACCTATAAGGTCTGTCTCTACTCCTCCTACTATTTGAATTCAGCCTAGATTGCCATCAACACTCATCAATAGAACACTTGTTTACATGGCACAGCCAAGGGTTCATGCCTTTGCCACCTTTAATGGTGCGGGTCCTCTATTGTTAGCCCAAAGACATGATATACCAGTATCTGCAGTAAAAAGTATACCTCATTTTACTGGTGAAACTTCCATCTCCCCTTTAGAGCATATTCAAGAAGTAGCAAATGTCTGTAATATTCATGGTATTATAGAGGATGATGTTGCTGTCAAACCTCTAGCCTCATCTTTAAAAGGAAAGTGTTACAATGGTATAGAGGCTTAGCTCATGGTTCTATAACTAATTGGGATGAACTAGGAGCAGGATTATGAAAATATTTTGAGGATAGAAGTGACTATCTATCACTTTTAGAGTAGTTGACTACAATAAAAAGAGCCCCCCATGAGTGTATGACTGATTTTAACTATAGATTTCAAAAGACATGGGATAGAATACCTACTAAAGTGAAACCTACCCCTGGTAATGCCTTCTTGCATTACCTTAGAGCTTTTAACAGTGATATTGCCACTACAATCCAAACTATGGGAGGAGATACCTTGCCTAATGCTTATGAGATAGCCATAAAAGCTAAGAACATCCTAATACAAGGAGGAAAATTGGCTCCAAGGCCCCCTATGCCTTTCTTTCCTGATGTTCCCAACCACCAACCAGCAATGGTGCCTCTTTCTACAACTTCTACATCACAAGTCCTTACTCCAATCTCTCAAGCTTCTACATCCTCAAATGGGATAGATGAGCTCAAAGAAATGCTCCAAGGTTTAGTGTTGAATACAAATAAAAGAGAGAAGACCCTGGATAAAAAATTGCAAGAGCAGGGGAGGGAGTTGAAGGACCAAGGAAAGATATTAGAGGATAGTTTTTCTCTAATACAAAAGATGAGTAACAAGGTCGTGGCCTTAGAAAGGTAGCAAGCTCAAAGTGGCAAGCCTCCCCAATTGCAATATCAAGCTCCAAGTGGTAGTAGGCCTCCTAATCAGTGGAATAGCTCTTTTGATCAGAGTACGCAAAATAGTCATGCCTCTGCTTCAAGCTCAAATCAGAACAGTGCTATAGTCCCTCAAAATAACTTGGCCCAAGATCAAGATTTCTGCCCTTCTTGCAACTATTCTTATACCTATTGCATGTGCCAGAAGGCAAAATCTTATATGGCCCTAACTATCCAAGAACCTGCAGAAAAGAAATCATACAAGGAGGATCATCCCAAGGAGGCCTCATATATTCAAGGACATGATGATTTCTCTTTCACGAATCATCAGGTTGGGGAGCATTGCAATGTAATCCAAGATTCCATTGCTCATAACACAAGAAGCAAGAAGAGAGATATGGAACATGTTGCCCCTCCTTCTCCTAAGCAGACCTCAACCTCAAGGGGTACACCTCATATACATGTAGCAAGTGAACAAACAAGTACTCCACAATAGCAAAAGCAAGATCCAAGAAGGAAGGATGCAGGTGATCCTTATGTTGCTCCATCTCAACCTCTTATAAATACAGCTCCCAAAGTTTCTATCAAAGTTCCTAATACACCATTTAGTGTGGTAGAGAAAATGAAGAAGACCAATGTGAATATTTCTATGTGGGATGTTGTTGCTACCATACCAATGCAGAAGAGGATGCTGCAGCAAGAATTAGAGAAGATTGAACCCAAGGATCAGCCATCTACCATGGAGAGTGCCACAATTTTAGTACAACCAGTGGGGAATATGGAGACAAACAAAAGGGTTAGACCTCCTCCATTCTATGTTTCTCTGATTATAGGAGGCAAATTAGTCCACAATTGCATGATAGATTCAGGGGCTAGTAGCTTAGTAATGCCTAGGTGTGTTGCTGATGCTTTAGGAATGAAATATGAGCCCATTATTAGGGATGTGTTACAATTAGATGGTAGTGCTGTCAAAACTATAGGTATCCTTAGGAATGTGGAGATGGCCCTACATGCATGCCCTGGTTGCATTGTGATTCAAGACATATCTGTTGCTGAAGTCAAGCCCTATTTTGCTATTTGTCTTTCGAGGGATTTCACTGCTCAAATTGGTGGATTCATATATGCTGATTGGTCATATATGTCATTTAAGACCAGATATGGAGCCAATGCCTCAATTAGAGCAGAACCTCAAGCCCTTCATCACACTGAATCCTACACCCCCAACTTCATCAATATGAATTGCCCTATTCTAGAGATGAATGAAAATAACATAGTAAATGAGCCTGTCACTTCCATGGTAGAGATTCTTGATTTCTTCTTGGATGAATGGGAAAATGCATATTAGTTTGAGCCTATGTTAGAAACTCTTGAGACAGGCCTTAGTACATATTGCGTAATTGAGAAAGATGCTCAAGTTCCTGATCTTGTTGGGACTAATGATGATATAAATGGAATATGGAGTATGTATTTTGATGGCTCAAGGAATAGAAATGGAGTAGGGGCTGGTGTTATGTTGGTCTCTCCTGCACAAATAAGATACTACTTCTCCTTTAGGTTCCAATTTAGTTGCACCAATAATGTGGCCAAGTATGAATCTTTGATTCAAGGTCTCTTACTTGCCCAAAAGAGAGGAATTCAAGCCTTGAAAGTATATGGATATAGTGAGTTGGTAGTTAACCAAGTGAGAAATCAAAATATCACCAAAAATGGCCTTCTCAAGTCTTACAAACACAGAGTCTGGGATTTTCTTGAGGGCTTCAAGGCATTCAATATTTAGAGCATTCCTAGGAAAGGAAACAAACATACTGATAGACTTGCAGTAGTGGGTGCATCTTATGATGTACTAGGGAATCTTGAGGAAGAAAAGAAGCAACAAATAAGGGTGATAGTGATGCCTGCCATCCCTGATAACAACACTCATTGGCAGGTGTTTGATTCTGATGAGCAAATTGTGAGTTTCTTGCAGAATGAGGCAAAATTCTCAGATAGAAATCAGTCAAGGCTACAAGATTAGTATGGTGACCAAACATTCACCTTAGTTCTAACAAGTTTCCTAAGGATCTCATCACCTTGGGGAGTGTCTTTAACCCTGATGATCAAACAAGAGGCAAAGGAATGAATCTAGCTACAGAAAAGGATGATTATTCCCCAGTTACAATTGCTGATGGAAAATCTCTAAATATGGGGAAGGTATGTTCTGAAACTGAGCAAGAAAATTTCATTCATTTATGTCAAGAATTTAATGATGTATTTTCTTGGACATATGATGACTTAAAAGGGTTTGACCCTAGTTTGTTTCAACATACCATAGATTTAGTTGATAAGGCCAAACCAGTAAGGCAAAAATAGAGACCAGTGAATCCTAAGATTGAGCCCCTAATGAGAAAAGAACTATCCAAGTTGATAGAGGCCAATATAATATTTCCTATCAAACACTCATCATGAGTAGCTAAGCTTGTCCCTATAAGGAAGAAGAATGGAGAAATCAGATTGTGTGTGGACTTTAGGGATCTCAACCAGGCTTCTCTTAAAGATCACCATCCTCTCCCTCCCATGGAGACAGTCCTATCTAAGGTCAATGGGTCAAGGAGATTCTCTTTTCTTGATGGATTCTCTGGTTATAATCAAGTGCTGGTTAAAGAATCTGATAGATATAAGACAACATTCACTACTAAATGGGGCACCTATGCTTATTGCAAGATGCCATTTTGACTAACAAATGCAGGTGCCACATTCCAGAAGGCAATGGAGATGGCCTTCAAAAAATTAATTGATAATTTTGTCTTGGTATACCTTGATGATATAACTGTATATTCAAAAAAATGTAGAAGATCATTTTAATCATCTAAGGCAGGTATTTCTGAGATGTAGAGAGTTTGGGGTTTCCCTCAACCTAGCCAAGTGTGTCTTTGCTACAAGCCAAGGAAAATTATTGGGACACATTGTATCTGAGGATGGGCTAACCATTGATCTAGAAAGAACAAAGGCAATACTTGCCCTTCCTCTTCCTAAACATAAGAAGGAGCTGCAAAGTTTCCTTGGTAGAATAAATTTTGTAAGAAGGTTTATTCCTAATCTTGCTACCATGGTGAAACCTCTTACAGCCATGCTTAAGAAAGACATGCTCTTCTCATGGACCAAGGAGGGGAAGGAGAGTTTTGAAGAGATCAACGCAGCCATAGCCTCAGCCCCTACTCTCATGAACCCAAATTTTGAGAGAGATTTCATCCTCTACACTTTAGGTGGTGAGTCAAGTATCTCTATTGTCTTGACTCAAACTAATGTCAAGGATGAGGAGCAACCCATAGCCTTCTTCAGTGAAGGGCTCAAGGAATATGAAGATAAGTACATATTTGTAGAGAAGCAAGCCCTTGCAGTCATCAGAGCCTTCAATAAATTCAAGCACCTCTTATCCCACAATAGGATCCATTTGTTGGTGCCCCATGCCAGTGTAAAAGATTTTCTGTTAAGCAAGGATATTAGTGAAAAGAGAGCTGGATGGATCACTAGGGTAATGGAATATGATGTTGATATTCATATTACCAAGCTGGTAAGAGGGAGAGGATTGTGCAAAGAAATGTTATTAGGTCAGGATTCTAATGAAGAGGCTGCTATGGTATTAACAGAGCAACAGCAAGTAAGAAATGTTGATGGTCCAAAGAGCTGGATAAATGATATGAAGAGCTTCTTACCAGGGGATGGATACCCTCAGGGATTGGACAGAGCTAAAAGAAGACAATATAGACTGTAGTCCATTCCCTATGTTGTAATTGATGGTATCCTATTCAGGAGGGATTTTAATGGGACCCTGTTGAGATGCATTGAAGAGGATCAGGCTGAAAGGATGATTAAAGAACTTCATTATGGCCTTGATGGCATCCATTTCTCTGCAAGAACAACTGCCATGAAGATCATGAGGGCTGGTTATTATTGGCCATCTCTGTTCCATGATTGTTATAGGTATGTGAGAAAATGTGAGAAATGTGCTTTCTTTTCAGGAAAACAAAGGCTTGCAACTCTCCCCCTTCATCCTATTCAGGTGGATTAGCCCTTTACCTAGTGGGGGTTGGATTTTATAGGCCCCATTAATCCTCCATCTAGTGTAGGTCATAAATGGATTTTGGCTGCTACTGATTATATCACTAGGTGGACAGAGGTAGTTGCCTTGAAGGATGCCACAGAACCATTAGTTGTTGAATTCCTTGATGGGATTGTCTCTAGGTTTGGTGCTCCTTCTACTATCATCTTAGACAATGCCAAGTCTTTTGTTGGAACTCAGATTTGTGCATGGGAAATGAATCAAAATGTCTACCGGAGCACATCATCAAATTAATATCCCCAGGGTAACGGTTTGGCTGAGTCTTCCAACAAGAATCTGATCAGAATCATGAAGAGGACAATAGAAGACAATCAGAGGGTCTGGCATAAAAAATTAAGAACTGCTCTGTGGGCTAATAGAATAACACCCAAGAGATCTGTTGGGAATTCACCTTTTGTGCTGGTATATGGTAGGGAGGCCAAACTCCCAATCTCATTAGAATTCACATCCTTGGAGTTGGCTCATCAACTGGAATTAATTGAAGATAGTGCCATGTCAGTAAGAATGGTAGAGATGATTGAACTAGAAGAAAAGAGAAACAAAGCCATGCAAACCCTAGAAATGCATCAGTAGCAAATGAAAAGCAGTTTTGATAAGAAGGCTAGGGTCAAAACCTTCAGAGAGGGGGATTTAGTCCTCAAGTGGGATTCAGACAGGGCAAAACTAGGAAGACATTCTAAGTTTGACCCACTATGGAGTGGCCCCTATCTGATTTCCAGTTGCAAATAGGCTAATGCATTCCAACTGAGCAGACCCAACGTTGAAGTTCTACCCATCCTAGTCAATGGGATTTATCTTAAAGCTTGCTTCTAATGAAGATTGTGAATCCATGTACATAGTTACTCTAGTTTCTTTTCTGTTATTTCCTGCCTTTCAAGAAGTGCGCGTGCACAGGGTTCTCTTTTTGAGTTGCCAGCTTCCAAATTTTTGATAGTCTTAGGTTGCAGAAGAAGTTCTATTTTTGTTTCTAGTTGCAGTTTCAAAGCTAGGGTTTTCAATCTCTCATAGGATGGGTTAGGGTTTTGCAGTTCTCAGATTCACACTTTTTGACCCTGTAGCCCAATGGAGTTTTTGCAGGCACTAGTCTTATGCATCAAGCAGGCTCATGCCCCCTGTGGGTCACCAGAAATGTTACCACATTTTGTTTGCCCCGTTAAGTTTCAAAATTCAAATGTTACTCATCCAACGACTAGTTCCCATAGTTAATATTATTTTAATGCCAAGCCCTACGTATGTTTTATGGCTCGCAAAATTCTCTGCCGTCAGATCGAGGCAGATCAACAAATGGTGCCATCGCGCTATGGGGAAGTTGCGTAGGATTTATGATGGTGACATAACGCCTTGATGACATATTGCATTGGTGGGTCCACTTTTAGCGAATACATCCTAGTGTTCGACGACCAGAAAAGTTCTGCGGCACCATAGGTGCTATGTCGCTATTGCACATTGGCCGAGAAATCTCCATAGTGACATAGTGCCCGATGGAAAAGGTTTCACAAGCTAGGAAAAAGGTTTTGCGACATTTCAGAAAAATTTCACGATGGACTGAAAAAGGTGTTCGGCGGGCAGTCAGTTTTGCAGACCGAAAAATCCAAAAGGCAACATGGCGCCATGTCGCCATCGAAAAACTCACAAGTTTTTCGATAGCGACATAGCACCTGGCTGGCCAAAAGATGTTTTACGGTGAGTCCCAGTATCAGTGGCAAGGTTTGTGGTGACGAAGATCAGCGGCAAGAACTTCAGGCAAGTAGTTGGGTCCCATTTGTACTTCACCTGTATAGTTACAAGCCTGGCACCATGGTGGCAAATAAGAAGGAGCCATGTGCAAATTAGAGGACATGTCATCAGCTAGGTGCTATGGCGCTATGAGAATTTGACCTCGATTTTCTCATAGTGACATGGTGCATAGCTGACACGTGGGGTCCAGCTTGGAATCTGCTAGGTTAGCGCTTCAAATGACCAATTGAGAGATGCCGAGTGTATGAATTAGAACAAAGTTGCATCATAGGACTAGGTCATCAGTGTCGTTAGTGTTGTCAGAGGTTAAGATCCCCATCGTCAGATCCATGAAGATCAATGGCAGGCACCATCGCGCTATGAGGAAGCTGCACGAGGTTTACCATAGCGACATGGTGCCCTTTCGCCACGTATCAGTGGGGCCTAATTGCAATAGGGTACATCAGACAGATGTTGCTAGGTGTCATTTAGGTGTAGGGCATTTTGCTGAGGTGGCACCAGATACGATGGGCCCGACATGAAGCAAGTATGACACATGATGAGTCTTCATGATTGTCAGATCTGGAGAGATCGATGGTAGGCACCATCGTGCTATGAAGAAACTGCATGATCTTTACGTTGGCAACATAGTGCCCTATTGATGCGTGTCTCACTGGCCCGGTCAAGGCTAGTAGCTAGCAGCTGGGAGTTACAATTAATAATAACAGTTTGAAGTTGGCACAGTTAGTTAAGTAAAGGTGGTCAACCGCGGGAAGACTCCCCAGGTGGTAGAATAAAGAGAGATGATTGGCCCAGCTGGTTTGTATAGCCTGGTTGACTTTTTCACTTTGACGGATTCATGAGACCAGGAATGATAAGAGATCAAGTTTTTCCATGAATTTGATCATGTGATTAATTGCCACCAACTCAGAATGAATACCAGATGCAGAAAGACACTCCATCCATCCAATCGATCCATCTACTGTGTCAGGATCATTCATTGGCGTTGCTTCTATCTACTCGAGGCATGTCTTAGAGGAATATCAGATTTTTACTCAAAACCACTAGATCTTTGATCGGATTTTCAATGCAAGAAGTTATTACTAGTAGTTGAGCAGTTAATTTAGAGCCAATGTCCTCAGTTATGCCTGAACTATAAAGGCAATTTTGTAATCTTTTCCAAGGGTCGACTCTTTCTGATTTTTCTGATATTGCTCTGCAACTCTCAGTGTAACATTCCCTATGCCTCTGAACTAAATGATTCTCTATTTTATCTCATTTAGCCATTAATGTGTATGTGGATCCCTTTTGCCTCTCATTGGTGTATTGTTGAGATCTGTAGCCTACATACTATATCTATTTTTGCCTACTAGGTAATATATGAGTGAGATTCCTCTTTCCTTGTGTTATTCAGTTTGGTTTCTTGATCTGCATGTGGTTATTAGACCAAAACAAGTCTGTATGTGTATATCCTTAGTTTTATTTTGGTTCAATAGTGCATACATGGGCAAAAATGGGTCTGAACACTCTATTTTTGTGCATCACCTCCGTAGTTTAGGTAGGGTAGAGTTGTTTTCTACATCTCCTTCTTCCCCTTTTCCTTTCGAGAGTAGTCAGGTGTGCCCTAATAGTAAGAGGAAGCTGACCTTCTCTAGAGACTCAACCTCATAGTTCAAGTCCCACAGCTTGGAGGTTGTTTCCATGTTTCGCTAGGTTGTCCTCGTGCATAGGCCTTGGACAAGGGTGCAAACCTAAGTGACAATAGTTCTCACAAGGAGAAGCCTTATAGCTTAGGGGAAATATTTGAAGATGGAAGTCTAAAAACTTGGAAAGGTCATAGAGAATGAGTTGATTGATGTACACTTGACTCTACACAACTTGGAGGAAGCCATAGAAGAATCGAGAAAATCCTTAAAGAGAAGAAAGGATATTGCCATAGCTGAAAATGACACACAATACAAGGAGATCGATACCAAAAAAGTGTTCTCCAATGGAGATGGTCAAGAGTTTGAAGTAGCAATAGCAGACTTGATGGACAGGAACAGAGCTCAAGTAGACGAGATCAGGTCTCTCAAAATTGAGCAAGAATCACAAGCTGTGATGTTGTGTGAGATAACTAAACAAAATAAAAGAGCCATCAAAGATAGGGCTATGATTGTGAATGATAAAAGAAACTTTGCCAACAGACTGGAGGAGAAGTCAGTAGAGTGGGCAAGAGTTTCTAACATGTAGCTAGATACCCTTAGCTAAATGATGAATGCTCATCATGAACTAATTGTCAAAGACATTGAAATCTCTACACTAAAAGTGCAAAATGAATAATTTCAAAATGATTTGAGAAGATAAAATGAGATAGTAGAGAATTTCAACAAATCAAGTGAAGCCATTAAGCACTTTGAAAAACTATTGAAATCACCATGATCTAGCAATGACACTTCAGGACTAGGTTTTGCCAACACTAAAGGAGAGTCATGAAAAAGTACAAAGGAAAGAAGCAATAAAGGTAAGAATACTAAACCCACTTGTCATTTCTATGACAAAAAGGGACACACTACTAATGAATGCAAGAGTAAGAAGACTAATCAGTAGGACAAACCCAAGAAAAAGGGTCATTGTCACAAATGCAATAAGAAAGGACACCAAACACAAGATTGTAGGACCAAAACAATAAGGACAATAATATTTTATGGCCATTGCCACAATTGCAAAAAGTATGGTCATAGAGCTTTTGAGTGTAGATCAAAGCCTATGTGGACACCAAATCATCCTATAAAGACTAAAAGTTATGGACACCACTACAATTGGGACTACAACACTAGACAATGTTGTCACTATTATAAGGAGTATGGGCACATTTATGAGAATTTCATAAGAACACATTTTAGTGGAAACTATAATAGATGGTTGAGTCAAACCATATGCTTCAATTTTTTAATGATAGGACACATCAGCAAGTTGTGTTCAACCAAGTCTAAGGCACCAAGTTTTAAGATCAACAAAGGGAAGGCAAAGGTTGATGTTGAAAAAATTAGAGGAGAGATGAATAGAACATGGAAAAAAAGAGATGGAGGTAGCATATCCAATGGAGGGATCACTACACCCAAGAATTCAAGTGGTCAAACCTCATCCAAATAAGCAAGGGAAGGTATGTGGCACTGATATACAAAGCTATATCATACATCAATCCCAAGACAAACAAGCACTGCAAAGGAGAAAATAACATGAGTAAAGATGCAAAGTTAAAACTTAAGGTTTTTGCAAGTAATGTCGAAGAGTCAGCTGTGACCAAATTGGTAGTAGATTTCAAGCTAGCCTTAGTTGATATCAATTTGGGAAACTTTAGTTGATGTCAAGTAGTCAAAAATTAGTGGATGCTGAGTAATACAAGCATGGTTAAGTAGTCGAGTGAATAGTTGTCATCACACTAAGCATTAAATGCAACTAAAATAGGGTATATGATTGCAATTTCATACATTTTTACTCATTGCAATTGAAAAGTGAAGACGAAGAAGAGAAAAAAGCAATTTCTAAGTAGTAAAACCAATGATTGGGCAAATTCAACCATGATTTGGCATTTTTATTCAAGCCAAAGGTATTAATTGGAATGTTGAGTTACGCATTCTTTGGTTTTCTTTGAAATTCAAACGCTAGATAGGCACAATGGCATCTAGATCTAAAAAAACCAAGGACAAAGAGTTTTTTAAGGTTAA
This sequence comes from Cupressus sempervirens, assembly GCA_028749045.1. Classification (NCBI taxonomy): domain Eukaryota; kingdom Viridiplantae; phylum Streptophyta; class Pinopsida; order Cupressales; family Cupressaceae; genus Cupressus; species Cupressus sempervirens. Next base: position 705,066,187 of record CM053785.1, on the reverse strand, counting down.
GTTAGTATCAAACTAGGTCAAGAAACTAGATTTTTTCCCTATCCCAAAGGTTGCATACAAAAATGACCTAGCCGATGCTCTATCTATTATACCCCCCAAAGTAGTCATGATGCAAGATGCAAGAAGATGCTATAATTGCAAGATAGGAGCCATAGGGGATATGGAGATTAGGGAGGCATATGAAAAACTATGTGTAGATGGAGTCGTAAAGGATGAGTTCAGAATTGTTAAAAACAAGGGTTTGACATGTTGTCTTGAATTTCCCATAGTCTTCAAGACCAAATGGATTAGACTAGTCCTTAGCAAAATTCATGATGGATGTATTTGGTTAGAAGATGGTCCAGTAAAAATCACCAAGAGAATTGTACATAGAGTCATAGGGTACCCAACCCTAGATTGGCCAAAGAATTTTAGGAGTGACTCCAGAGAAGTCATAGATAAGAACACTCGAGTCAAGTGGAATAAACGTGGGATGAAAATTGATACCATCTAAGACCCCCTAATCAACTTTGTTGTTAGGTTCATTTCACACAAGTTTTATCAGTCCAGTAGGTTATATAGTGTACCATGCATAGTAGTTGATGTGCGATATAAATTTGTCAAGAAAGATCATACCTATGATCTCGCATAGCTATAATTGCAATAGATCAATGAGAATTTGGGAGCAATAAGGAGAAACAAGGGTGTACAGTGTGAATTTGGTGCAATTCTAGTCTACATTTTCTGAACTATGTGCAGAATGAGTTTCCTTCCTTTGGAAAAGTGGCATGGAAGGAAAAAAAGTCTATAGTAGCTCAAGTTAATGAATATATTGAGCAGATGGGAGTTAATTTTGAAGCTCAAATGACTAGCTACTTTTAAGACTTCAAGAAAGCCATGAAGCAAAGGCTTGGGATTCCTATTTCTTTGGTTGAGAAACATGTCAATGATGTATGCTTTCTAGTTGATATTGACTACACATACATTCAAGTAGTCATACCAAGGATTAGATGGTTGAGACCTCTTGGATATGAAATCAACATTGATGAACCATCAACAAAAATAACAACTCTATTAGTAGAAGAAATTGATAAAACTTAAAAACCATTTGGAGCCTATAATGTTGTCAAGTCTAAGGTTGAAATGGAATTAAAGACATCCTTTGTGATTAAGAGGAAAGAAAAACTGGTAAAGAAGCTGAAGAAAAGATTTGGAGAAGAAATTGTAGGTGTCAAGGAAGAAGAGGATGAAGAAGATGATGATGATGAAGATGAACAAGGGCAAGGCCCATTGCAAATAACACAAGGCTTGGGTGAGGATGTAGAAGAAAAAGAAGGTGTCAAGCAAGAAGCACCAAAGGTAGAACCAAAGAAGAGAAAAGCTCAAAAGCCACCTACCTGTTAGCCCAAACCCAAAAAGAAGGTAGTGAAGACAAGCCCGACCAAGCAAAAGACCAAGGTAGATACTAGGGCAACTAGTCAAGTTGCAAAAGAGTAGAAGAAAATGGCAATAGAATAAGGAGGGTTTGTAGATCCTAAGAAAAGAAGGAAGTATGTTGCTCCACCTAAATCTGATGATGAAAAGACAAAATTAGATACTAAACAATTTCGAGTGGTAAGGCACCAAACCAAATCAATTCTTGAAATTATTTATGATAATATTATCTAAAGTAATGAAGATTTGAATGGTTTAAAAACTATCAAAATCAAAAAGTTATCAAGAGAGGAACAAAACATAGTGGAAGAAGCTATATACACTATGATGGCTAAATTCAAAATAACACCTCTTGAACTAGATAACACGATGCCTAAGGAGCTGTACACCTTAGTAGAAAGTGGAAAGAGAAATACAAGAGTCTACTTTAGCTAGAGTTATGCTAGAATTGATAAAAGGTCAAATTAAAAAGGCAAACAAGAAACATGGGGCTAGATTCTCTTCTAAATATAGAGCATTCCAAATCCTACAGAATCAAATTGAAGATGTTGTACAAAAGTCCACTTCAATTTGGAAGGTCATCTATGCATTGAAAGTAGGAGAAGAAGGTCCTTCTAAAGGAAAGGATAATGAAGAAAAGGAAGAAAAGGAAGAGAAGGAAGAGAAACAATATGAACAAGAGATAAAAGAAGAAGGAGAAGAAGAGAAGACATAAAAAGAGGAAGAAGTGAGAAAGAGGAGAAACAAAAAGGTGAAGAGGTAAAAACTTATCAGCAACAAGAAGAAGAATAGAATGTATAAGATACCCAATTTCCACCACCAAGTCCTCGACATGACACTTCTACAACTGTAGTAACAGTAATTGTAAAGGATGTTACTGACACCATGAGTTAGAACATCAATCCTTTGAATGCAAAGGATCTCAAGTAGATCCTTCACCAAACAACCATTTAGTCACAAATATGGTTGAATCCAATTTTGGTGAGTGTGGAAGAACTGTAGAAGGCAATAGCTGAGATAACATAGGAAAAGGTGAGTACACAAGAACCACCTTCACAATGACCTTCAACTATAGCAGAAAAACCAAAAGAGCAAATAGGACAAGAGACAATTGCTTTGATCAATTCATCAATAACAGTCACCACCATTGCCAAGGAGAAGGAGAAGGATAGTACATGACAAAAGGATGTCATTGATCCCATAGCAAAAACACAAGGTGCACCTCCTTAGGTTAGTATTATTGATCAAGGCAACAAGGAAGAGGACAAGGCAGAGGACAAGGAAGAAGACAAAGAAGAGGACAAGGAAGAGGATAAGTCACCAAAAGAAAAGGAGCAAGAGGCAACACAAATTTTGATAAACTTTTTTACCATAGTAACTCCAAAAAAATAATTGAGAACTAATATGGTACCTCTGAAGATATCAGAACAAGGCTAAAGCTCCATAAAGGTGACAAGGGTACTTCATTATGGAGACCCTGAATTGGATGAAGAGATAGTCATACATAGGTATGACTCTAAAATAATGAATTTAGATCAGATGCATGAAGTGCAAGAGGCACTAGAGAGGAGAAAGAAGTAGGAGATACTCAAGAATGAGTATAGGCAAAAGCAAGCACTTGTAGACATAAAATATATATTTTTTCATGCCTTTACCCTACAAGTACCTGATGAAACCAAGCCTATCATGGAGAAATTATCTGACATAGTGGACCAGGTACAAAATAAAGATGTAGATACTAATGTAAAATTATTAGAATGGTCTAAAAGGGAGTTCTAAATGAAATTAAATGAGAAAATATCAAGTGAGATAGCACTCACATAAGTTGAAATGGTAAAGAAAATAGAAAAGGTCAAGACAACACTTGGGAATATTCTCTCATTGTACTCCAAATTGTGTGACTCATCATATTTTACATAGAAAATGAGCCAAAAGATATTGAGCTTGGAAGGAGATTTGAAGGCATCTAGCTCATAGCTACCAATCAATCCAGCTTAGAGTGAGAAGCACTTTTCTACACTGCTTCATACACAAAAGGAATTAGCTGTATTAACAATAGAAGACGCTAATATTAGAGCCAAACTTGTACAAATATAGTCTATCATCACTCCTCACATGGAGATACTTCACAAAGAACAAGCCTATGTTAAGAATGTGTTGTAGAAAGATCCCAATCTTTCAAACCTAGATGGCCTTATTCACCTCGCAGCTGAGACAACCATCCAACTTAAAGCTCTATAAATTGCTCTAGACAATTGGCATGTTGCTCTCAAAATCCTATTAGAGGTAAATAAAACTTTTTTGGCCAAGTATTCCTTTCATCCCTAGGACCCTTTGAAATAAGTGTCAAAAAGGGGGAGATTAATAACTGAGGGGGAGAATACCAGGAGAATACTAAGTAATTACATTCTTTGAAATACTTCATTCCTTTTGGGAGAATAATGAAGAAGGGAAGAGTGTACATACTCTATGATTGCCAAAAGGGGAGGCATGATGAAAGGGGAAGATTGAATAGAATTTCAAGTGTAGAACAGATAAAAATAGAGTAGATAGAATAGGTCAACAAGTAGGCACAATGAGAGGCAATGATATATTAGCATGAGATAGATTCAACATAAAAGAGTATTAGAATTTTGGATAAATAAGTGGCACATCAAGTCAAGGGGAGTTCAAATATTTTGAGGTATACCATCCTATAATAAATTTTGAAAATTTTTGAAGTCTTGTACATATGATGAACACTATATATATATATATATTGTACTCATAAGATCAGATATATAATGCTTAGTTAAGTGTTTTTGAAACTCATGTCAAAGGAGGAGATTGTTGGTCTCAGATTGGTTTTGACAACTAAGTGTCAACACACTTAACCAATTTTCCTATTGAAGCCAAGTACACTCTATATGTCAAGCTAAAGTATGTGCCAAGCCAGAATCCCAATAGGTGTCCAGTAAACTTCAGGTCTTGAGCATGATAAATGTGTCGAGTGACTTCAGGTATCAAGTGAACCATATGTGCTGAGTCACTATAGGTGCTATGCATTGAATGGATGTTGAGAAAGTCAGAGTTACTATAGGAGCTGAGCAAGCCAGAATCCTACATATGGAAAGCATCAATAATCTAGTATGTGCTAAGTAACACAGAATCAACATATGAGTTTGTGCCTTCACAAAATTAGATGTAAACCATTTTTGGATGAATCATGAAGGGTCTAAAGATAAGATTGAATCTTTTGTTTTACCCATGTGATCAGCATGTAGCCAATAAGAAAAGTGGATAATGCATGCAACCAATAGGATAAATGTAAGGATTTGAGTGGGAAAAAAATTTCATGAATTCATACCTAACCCTAAGTCTTCAAATCCTTTATAAGAAGGTAAAGACTCAAGGATTTTAATAGTTGCTAAGTAGATGTTGAGTGGATGAGCAGTTGAAGTGAGAAAATTGTAGAATAAATTAATCAAGAGGGATGTTAAAGACTTGGAGTTTTATCATCATTACAAATTATAGTTGATCAGAATAGAGCAAGTGATATGCAAGGATATTAGATCTCAGAGGATCAAATCAAAGTGAGTAGATCAGGTGCCCAAAATCAGAAATCAAGGATTGTAATCTATCAAGTTTGTTAATCTAATACTTTCTAGAAATTTTATTAGAAGGAAAATATTATGTTAATACATTAGTTTAATAGCTAGGTTGTAGAACTTTTGACAAGGTGATAAATCCTTTAATAGGGTAGCACTTCAAGTAAGTTTTTGTAAATCTTTTGAATAGGTCACTATTGAAAGAGTGTAAAGCCTTTAACAGGGCATTCCTTTAATAGGGTAGAACATCAAAAGTGGTCAAGCAATATTGCTACAGTGATAATTTGTGGGTATCATCCCCACCCTAGTTTTACCTTCTCATTTTGGAGGGTTTCTGGGTGAAAAAAATTTGGTGTTATGTGTTGTGATGCATGTGTTTATTTTATGCTTATCTGATATGTTTATGTTTATGCAATTTATTTTCAGTTAAAATCTTTTATGTATAAAATGTATTACTTGTGATTCACCCACCCCTCCTCTTAGAAGTATTCTTCCCATTTGTTAATCCCAACAAGAAAAGTATATCAATTCTTATTCCAAATAATCATTAAAAATAATAATTGTAAACTTCATCCATTTCTACACATTTTATTATTTCACTTTTATTTTCTAATTCTAAATAATAATATCAATTCTATGTCATTGAAGTTAACTAGTTATACTTTTTTTATCCTTTTCATTTACAAAAGGGTGACAAAGGTTTATTCTTTTACCCATCTATAAAGATCCATAGACATGAACTAATTTGACTAAATATAGCTTTGCAACCAAAATATTCATTGAACAAAATTGTCTCAACAACTCTACATGAACTAGCCAGAAAGTTTATATGTTAACATCAATGATAAATCAAGTCATGAATGCAACACATTGACACTCAATCATCTCCCAAAGCATACTAAAAATAACCATAAGGCATTCATTCCAATGCCCTCGTGAGCATGTTCTTTTCAAGATATAGCATTTTTTAAACCATCAAGGGAGGAGATCTACATTGAGACATTATCATATTTTTATTTATGGAAATTTACATTCATGTCCCCATGATATGGTTTTGGTAGATCCATTGCATTTGTGGAGATTTCATACATCCTTCATTGCAAATCCAACATCTACCACACACAATAATTGAAAATACTTATCAAAAATACATTTTCAAGCAAGGTTAATGCTTACATCTCTCTTTCTTCCTTTCATGTCTTATATTTAAATTTCAAGTTTAATTCTTCAATCTAGGGTTCGACCAAGGAAAGCTCTCATGAAACAAAAACACAACAATTGTTCAATGTGTTAGAGTAGAATATCTAAATTGTGAATATGGACCTAAAAACTACTTGTATAAACATTCCCAAAGAAGTTGAGTTGATTTTTCTTCTATATTCTAGGAATATCTTGATTTTGCTATAAAGTATCTAGACACTTTACCACTAGGTAAATGTCTTTCTAGAAGCCTAATATTTCTTTTTGGGTTTTCTATTATGATTGCAAATTTATCATCAAAGGTTTAGTTATGGATTTAGATCTCTAATTTCACAATTAAAAGCCATATTTTCTTATATATTGCAAGGCGAGTACTTTATCATTCATTTATGTTTTTAGTGTAGAACTATTTCCATATCATAATTTAGTTTTAATTGCACGCACTTAACAACTAAATCTATCTTATACTTCTCATTTAATAAATTAAATTAATTGCACATTTACAATTAGATATCTTTAATCAAGCTTTACATTGCATGAAATAAGACTTTCTTGCATACTTGCCTAATGTAATTTGGGTTTACCATTGGCATCATTTTATCAATTTGAGATTTTTTTAATCTAGATTGATTTATATTGAGATTTATACATGTTTGGAAGTCCCTCTTTCTCTTGTATTTTGAATATTAGCATGGAAGTGGACAGTTAATGAATTCATATCATGTAATTTTTATTATTAAATTCAATATCCTTCATATCACCATGAAATAAAAGTGTTGTGTAAATCATATCCTTTTGAAATAAGGATAAAAGTTTGATTAAAATTTTGATGTACTATGAGGTAAAAGGGAAAGAGTTGGAGGGGCTAAAGAAAGACTTATGAAATTAAGGAAAATATTCCAAATACCAAGTCAAAATATGTAGATGAGAAAAAATAATAGGGGAAATAACTTACTAATTGAATTGATATATAAAGGCTTATAATTCAAATGAGTGAAGGATTTATAATAATTTTTAACAAGTAAAACATATATTATACTTCATATATCAAGGTGATTACTTTATCATTCATTTAAATTTTTAGTCTACAAGTATTTACATATAATAATTGGGTTTTAGTTGCATATATTTATCAGCTAGATTTGTCTTACAAATCTTATTTAATTAATTAGTTTGATTTAACATTCACATTTTCATATATTTAGTCAAACATTACATTGCATGAAATAGGAATTTCTTCCATGCTTTCTTTATGTAATTTGGGTTTACCATTGGCATCATTTTATCACTTTGAATTTTTCATATCTAAATTGAGTTAAATTGAGAATTATACATGTTTGAAAGTCCCTCTTTCTCTTGTAATTTGAATGTTAGTGTGGAAGTGGATAGTTAATGAATTCATCTCATAAATATTACATGATTAAATTCAATAGCCTCCATATCACTACAAAATCAAAGGATCATTTAAATTAGATATTTTGGAAATGAGGATAAAAGTTAGATTAAAATTTTCATATACTACAAGGTAAAAGGGAATCAGTTGGAGGGGTGAATGAAAAAGTGAGGTAATTCAAAAAAATATTTCAAATACCAAGTAAAAAGATGTATATGAGAGAAAATAGTAGGGGGAATAGTGTACTAATCGAATTAAACCTGTAGAGGCTTGTTATGGAAATGAGTGTAGGATTTATGATAATTTATAATTTTATTACAGAACTAAGATAATTGAAAGAAAACATGATTATGTAAATAATGAAACTAATAAGTAGTGTGATTGTGGGTAGGTGACTAAGGTGAACATGATATCAAAATATGAAAACATAGGGAAATATGAACACATGGACATGAAGAAAATATAAGAAAGGAATAAAAGTTTGCAAATTCAAAATAAATGGAAAGAGTGGATAACAAATACAAGGAAATAATAATATAGAAAAGGCTCATACTATCTAAGAAAAAGGAAATGAAGTATTAAAGGCTTTTAGGAGAAGGTGGGTTTCTATGAGCATGATTATCATCTCCCCTATGCCTATAAATAGACCCACACTTCCATGCAAATAGATTTAATGATGAAGTTAATATTTAGGCAGATCAAAGAATTTGCAAGGGGATGTGACATCATGAATGGAAAAAATACACTATAAGCTGATAAATATTATCAAACACGTTCATGCATATAAATATAAACAGATTTTTTTTGAATTTTTTAACATGACCAAGACATGAGGGGAAACAAAAGCACAACTCTATAAAATCGAAGCAAGGGTGAAGTGTTTAGGGAATGTGCTCTAATGAAATAATTTAAAATTATATGTGGATAAACCCCTTTCAAAATTAAATAAGTAGTGGAATAAAATAAATATAAATTTACTTATTGCTTTAAATGTGCACCATTCAATCCTTCAACAGTTTGAAGATCTTAAGGTATGTCACAATCTCAAGTTTTTCCATCAACGAGCTAGGATAGACATTTACCTATAATTATAAATAAAACAAACTTATTGGATAGATGAACTTTATTCATCAAAAGAGAAAAGTACAAATAGTGAATTAAAAACCTATGATTTATATGGGTCAAAGTAAATATTTTAAATTCTTTTAAATTAATCAAATTCTCATGCAGTTGATAAAAAATTAGTAGATTAACCTTTAAGCATTAAATAACCAATAGCATAATTCTACTTAACATAAAAATCTCTAAAGTAAAAGCATTTAGAAACAATAATTATGGGTATTTTCCAAAGTAAAACATAATCCTAATAAAATTTGATCAAGAGAAATGGATGTAGTTGACAATTATATCGAGAATAACAATGAAACCATGATCCACATCCGGTTGCACCACCACTATCCATTTCCTCTTCATCTAACTCAGAAGGAAAAAAAATGTTCTTCATCTCCAAACAATTTAACATGACCACCATAAATCAACATCAATTCGCCAAAAAAAATTAGCTATATAAAATTTGTATAAGTTTCCAAAAGTTTGCAGATGTTCTTCATGTAATGATCATGAATGGTTATTAGTCCCTACCATGAGGGAGGAGACTAAAGTTTTCAGATGTCTATTTCACAATAGTGCAACCATCAATAATGGTTAGAATCATGTAATATGTTCCATATCCTATAGTCTCATAACCACTTCCTATTAATGGAATTTTTTTCTCCAAAATTCCTAATTTTTTATTAGCTCATCTAATTTTTCTAGGATTTTTTTCCTTTTTCTCATTCACAAAATTCTCCAAACTTTGAGCTTCAAGAGTTGCAACAATTGTCAGCAAAAAATAGTGACATGTGCCTTCTCAATGTGTCCACATTTCACATGCATGCATAATAGGTGGAAAAACCCTAATTTAATATAGAATAGTTTTTTACTCTTTGATGGGGCAAGCCCAAACTAGTAATGGAGGAGGATTAGATATGGGTTTAATCCCACCATGCATGCATAGTAACAATTATTTAACAGGTAGACTCAAATTTGTTTGTGAAACATTAGAAATAGCTTGTGTTTTGAAGTGATTCACTTTTCCCTCAATTCACTAAAAATATGTAATTCAATTTTCATCTTGATAGTGAGAAAAACTTTGTACTGTGTAGATAGAGGTTGAAGTTGCAAGAACCAAATGTTTATGATTGGGGCTAATGTTCCTCATAGTAGATTAATAGTCGCCATTCATTCCTATCTATAGAATTTGGAGTAATTGAATAGTGTCTCATTCTTTTTGGCATACCTTATAAATTTGAAAGATTTGGCACTATAAGTATCATTTTTTTGTCATTTATTGGTCCCATATTATACATTTATATTTTGATTGCAAGTTATTTCTCTTACATTTGCATGGAGATTTAGGTTTTCCAATTCCTTTTTCTGTTGGATATTTTAGGGTATCAAATATTTTTCTAGTAGAGCTTTGAAACTTATAGTGCTCCTAATGCATATAGATTTGAAAGCTTCCATGACATTGACCCTAGGGTAAGAGGAGAAATGAAAACAAAGGCTTGGAATAAAGCTAAAGATGCATAATTATTATTGCTTAAGTGGAATCCAAATTTCCTTGGTAAGACAATGATGTTATCTACTTCCCAATGCATATACAAATGGGTTCACAAGATTTTTTCTTTATAGTAGGTCCAAGTTTTACTAATGGTTGTTTATATTTTAAAGAAATATTCCTTATTTCCAATTAGTGATCCACTTTTAGTTATATTCTTGAATAGTTTTTTGTAGGAAAAATAGATGCCAAAGAGTTGAGTTGTAGAGATTTTCCTATTGATTTTCTAAGTATGGTCCCTATATTTTAACTTTATTAAATTATATGTCCTAATAACCCTATACAGTGAAAGCACACATGAACATCCCACAGAAGGGATACATCCTTTCCCTGGAGGCACATCTCAAGGATGGTTTCATGTTAGGGCCTCAACACTGGTACTTGTACAAATTACTCTATATTCGCACTGTAGACCCCATGACATTCTCAGTTATTATGCTATGTTGAAAAAGCACAAAATTGTAGGGACAAAATTACAAGGTATGTTTATATGAAATGAATCAACAAGCTCATAATTTGAATGTATTGCGAAAGAAGAAATATTTTTTGAATAAAACTATATTACCAGTTTATTATTGTCATCTTTTGTTTGTATACAAATGTAGTGGAGATGTCAGGCTCTAGTGCTTAGAAAATATTTTCTCTCCTTCTTATTCATAACTCCACAAGTTATCAGTAAGAGCCATTTGTACTATTAATCAAGTAGGATACATAATCTATACCTTGTGGGACAAACCTTTACAATTATAGACTTCTATCTTGCATGATGAAATTTGTATACAAAAAATAAAATAGAAAAGACTCAGATACAAAGAAATCAATCTATGGATTAATTTTAAATCCATCTCAATAATTAATATTGAAATAAGAAATGATGACTTGTCTATTACGCTAAACTTTTGGGGATTAGCAAGGTCCAATAGACACCATTAATTTCATTATAACATAGTTTTTTGTTTTTCTTTGATTTTTTATCCATATAATACATAGATTTTGTACCCACAAGGAGAAGCAACAATATTGTCTGATATGGTGTTGATTTGATTCTTCTTCTTATAGGTTGATCTAATAAATATTGACAACTATGCCCCTAACATCTAAGGTCTTCTTAATATTAGTAGCTACTCCTCTGCAATCTATAAATTTTAGAATCATATTTGTTTTTTATACACATGTTGATAAATGTGGGATTGAGATTGTACGTGTTGCTATCACCAACTATTCCTTTTTGTCTCCTATTGAATTTTGCATAATTTATTAAAATCCCTCACATAAAATATTTGTAGAATGAATCACCTTTGAAATGACATATTATTACAATCTAAAAGACTAAATAAAAAGATTCAACTATTCCTATGTGCCTAGAGTTAACATTTTGTTTATTTGCAACACAATATAGTATATCATTTTTTGTTTACATATCACTATTTTGGATCACATATATAATGCTTAAGTTTTTAATTAATTTATGTAGCATTTTGAATTGTTATTGCTCAAATATCATCACAATCAAAATTGTAAACAACAACTATATAACCATAATATCATATTGATCTGTTCAGTATCACATGAAAGTAATTTTCTATCCTTTTGGACTTTCATACATCCTGATGTACATAATAACTATGTATTTTCTAATATTTTATAAGAAAAATAATAAATAATGTTATATTAATTAGTATTGAGAATTAAAATTTTATGGATTTAATAGAATGAGCACATGCAAATCTTTCTTGTTTCATTTAGGCATGGTCTAGGAACTTTGAAACTTTAGTATATGTCTAGTACTATTACCCAAAATATATGAGCTATATAACAAAGTTCAAACATAAGTGGTATGGTAGAATTTTCTTGACACTATTTGTCTAATTATAGTTCTAAACATGATCTTCTGGTAAGGTAAAATAGATGTGTTTTTCCTAAAGTTTTGTGGGCTTCTTGAAATAGGTTGATCACTTAATAAATGGGTTGAACCCATTGGCAGTTGAATACTTTGTTCTTGATGGAAAATATTCAGAAAACCTTGTGGAGACCAAAGTGATAATTACCATCATATTACTATATAAACTACTCCCTTCAATTTTTCATTGGCTAGTAATCTTCTAGTTGATCTAAATGATTCCCGTACAGGAAGGAATAGTAGTTGACAAAACATGTATAGCATTCAAGAACTACAATGATGAGGGCAATAAAGAGATTATTTCCATTGGCATAATGAACATTTTTGGTTCATGCATATCTTGCTACATTACAACTAGTAATTATTGTTGTGATCCTAACAAAATATTATCTTATGATAGGGTTTTAGTGCATTCAAAACATGAAGTTTAGTATTCATTCTAAGTTTTTATGGTGGTCCAAACATGGATTTTAGTGTTAGTTCCAAGTTTTTTATGTTTACTAAAATGTGTATTTTATTGTTGATTTAGAGCTTTTACATCCTTCAAAATATAAAGTTTAGTATTTTTCCTAAATTATCATGGCATATTTGACTTATATTTTAGTATCGATTTAAGTTTTCATTGTAAGCCATGAGTTTGGTGTCGGTTCCTTTCCTAGGTTAGCTATTAAATTTTGGTTGCACAACAATAATATCAAATATCATGGTGGCCATTGCTGTGATGATAACTCTTCAATTTCCCAATTATTCCTTTTTTTCTATGGATTTTTCATTCATCCTATGAATTGGTCTAAATTTAGGATGCATAGAAAGCCAAGATCAAAGTTTAATTATCTAATGATATTTTCTTGCTAATGTATAATCAAGAGATAATCTAACCATCAGACATTAGTAAAAAATATTCCTAAAATAATCTTCTCTATAATGTATGTTGAAAATTCAAAAAAGTTGAAGGTTAGCCATAATATAAAAAGAAAGTTGGCTAAAATAAGGTGCATGGATAGATAATTGTTAGTTTGAAGAAATGTATTTACAAGGTAGATAATACCAAGTTTGTAAATATAAAAGAGATATCAGAAATATTAAGTATAAACCTTTTTTTTATTGAGGTTAGAAAGTGATTCATAAAGAATTCATATTTAAAATTTTAGCCATTAACAATGAATTCATGTTCCCAAAAATATAAATCATCAGATTATTTTTTCTCAGGATATATTTGGAACAAAATTCTTGGAGGTTTATGAATTTGTGGTGAGAATGTCTTATGGTGATTCATTCTCATGATGTTTTGCAATTCAACATCCTCAAATCAAAGAGCTAAGTGGGTGCTTGTTAGACAAATAGTAAAAACAATGTATATGCATAGTGCTGAAAATGTTTCTAAACATTTGGCCAGTAAAGATAGAATCTTTGTAGCTCTTGTTTGTCAAGTGAGTGTTCTACCATTTGAGGCATATGATGATTTTTTGAATGGGGATATACATCAATTGACCACCAAGTTTAATATAGTTTTTAATTGTTTGGTTCTATGTTACACAACTAAATCAATCCTTCCTTTTGATGGGATTTGACTAGCACTATTATTTGAAGTGCATGAGTAGAAACTAAGTTTACAAAATGTAGAGGCACTAGAAAAACCATACATTTAGGAGATGAAGAAGAAATGACAATGGATTAAATGATCTCCCATGCATGAGGAAATGGAAATATATGAAGAAGAGGGAGTACAAGATAGATGAGACATGTGTGTGTAAAAGATACTTACCTAGACAGGTCAATCAGTGATCAAGGAGGGTAATAGCCTAGTGAGACAACTTTGTTACATGTGTAGAAGGGGGTTCTACCTAGTAGTCTAGCATTCAAGTTGCAGTAGACTACACACATATGACAACAAAACTTTTTATTATGGTAGAATTCTTTTATGTAATAGGAAGAAATTTTATTATGTGATATGGATTTCAATGGAATAATTGCAATCAGGAGAGGCATAAGTGGAATATAGTCTCTCATCATACCAAATGGTGCCACACTATGCATATCCTATTTATGAGATTCTTAGAAGATATGATACATAGATCCTCTATTTATTATGACACTATATTGAGCTAAAAGAAAACCCTATATGTCTCCTCCTACTTTTATGCTCGGGTTTTCTTTTCCTAAATCATAACATTTCCTACCTTAGTGTAAGATTAGAAATGATTCCTCCAATGTTAATCAATATTTTGGGCAATTCTATGCCAAATGAGAGCTCCCATCTTCTCCCCTACTCAAGACACCAACTCCAGCTATGCAACGCAGCTCTCGTTATTTATTCTCTTCATTTATTGGTATAATCATCAAAGATTATAGTGCTCTTGTCACACATATATCTAAAGTTTCTAGAAAAAAATTATTAGACATATATTACTAAAAATAACATGAAAGACTAAATCTAAAAAAGTAGAAACATAAAAACTTACAAAATGAAAAGGATTACTTAAACAATTTATACTACATACCTCTGCGACCACATAATCGCCTTGATAAATTTTATTGGATCGATTGAAAAAGCCATGCTTGACATGGAAATAACAAAGCTTTTTATCCTTATTATTAGCCTTGAATATATGAAGTGCCATCCTTATTATCTTATTATAATATGAGAATAGATATAAAAACATGGCACTCCCAATGCCTAGCATCTCACATCACCTCAACTACTTTTCATTCAAAGCTGTCAAAAATTATAATATCTAGACATCTTTTGTGAAACATATCTTAGTGATAGTTTAGAGTTCCACATTACATTAGGTACTTTTCAATTAATTATTCATTATTCTACTAAAAGTTTTTTAATATTGTTTTTCAAATATTTTCAAAAATACAATATAGAAAATGTGGGAGGGTAGTCATCCTTCAAACTTTTAAGATAGTCTCTCTCTTAGAGTTGAAGAAGTAGTAATGAGATGTGGGTTGTTAGTTTTAGGTAGCTTAAACAATTGTTTGAGCATATGTGATTAATTGGCAAATAATTAGAGCTACAAAAAATATTTTTTAATTAATTGACTCCCTCTAGAAGCCACTAGTAATCTATTGGTTAGGTTGTTTTAATCAAGAAGCAACTAGAAACTTCTTGATTATGAAGCAACTAGAAATTTCTTGGTTGAGTTGTGTTGATCAAGAAGAAACTAGAAACCTCCATGTTAAGTAGTATAAAAGAGGGTCAAGGAAGAAATTTGGAGAACATAATAGAACATAAAACAACAAGATTTCTAGAAATATTTGCAATGTTAGAAAATGAGTTTGTAGTGATAGGAAATAGTCTTACAATGTTAGCAGGGCACAGTGATAGTGTTGGGAATAATAGCAGAGGAATGTCAGTGGAAGGAATTCTGTATCTTTTGATTTGTTGAAGTTAATATAATTCCTCATCTTAACTCGTTTTCTGTTAGTAGTTTTTCTAGGGATGATTTGTCAAAAAAATTGTGTTCTTTTTAAAAAAATTTCTTTCCATATTTAATTTGTGAAGTTGTAGTAGTGTTATTTTTTGATGTTACTTGTGAATTTTTTTTTAACAGTTTAATAATCATTTATGATAGGATACTCATAATTAATGACTACAAAAATGTTAATTTTCACATGGTATCAAAGTAGTGCTGAGAGTAGAAGAGTTTTCCCATAGGAAAAAAATTGTGATATCTTTAGAATTATTATCACTTTAAACCCTTGAGATGGCTTCAACTAGTTTGAGAGATCAGGATAGATTGGATGGTGCCTCAAATTTTGGTGCCTAGAAGGAAAAAATTCTTTATTGTTGGAAGAGCACGGTATCAAATATTATTTTACCACTATTATAATTGCATCTATAGATGCTATATAGCTTGCAACATATAAGGATGATACCAAGGTGAGGAGGATTATAAATAATGGTATCAAGGATCATATTGTTCCACACATCACAAAGCTAGATACAATGAAGAAGGTGTAGGATGTCATTCTAAATCTGTACTAGAATGCTACCACCAATAGAAAAATGATTCTTAGATAGAAGCTAAAGAATACTAGGGAGAATATGTTACAAGTTACCTCACTAGGCTTAGACTTGTCAAGGACAAGTTAGCAACTGTTGGAGATAGTCCTAGTGATGATGAGCTAGTGAGAATAGCCCTAAATGTGTTTTATAAATAATGGAGTGTCTTTATTCAAGTTGTTAGTGTACAAGATACCTTACAGAGTTGGCATTGAATACGGACTAATTTCACTCAGGAGGAGTTTAGACTAACTCTTTGCAATGGAGCCAACAAGAGTCAGAAAAGTGAGGTTCAATAGCAAAATTCTTCCCTAGCTGGGAATGGGAAAGAAAAGAAGGGATCTAGCTCACAAAGTGTGAATAAGAAGAAGGACCTTTCTAAGGTCAAGTGCTTTGTATATCATGAGTATGGTCACTATGTCAGTGATTGTCTAGAAAGGAAGAAGGCAAGGGAGCAAGTGACAATTTCAATAAGTACAAAAGAACTGTCTAATAGACTAGAAGATGAGTTTGCACTTATATCTTGTATGGTGAGCTCAACCTTATAGAATATCTAGTATATAAATAGTGGGGCATCATTTTTTATGAGAAGAGTTGGAGAGTACTTCTCCAATTATAAGGAGAAGAACACCAATATCTAGATTTCTATAGGAAACTTGTCCAAACTTAACCTAGTGTGGAAAGGGACTATTCAGTTTCAGAGGGAGAATGGAAAAATAATTCATATTCATGATGTGTTGCATGTTCCAAGATTAGACCTATGAATTTGATTTCCTTATCCATTCTTTAGGATAGGGGATATAATGTACTCTTTAGAGACACACATGTGTTAATTAAGCACAAGAAATTGAAATAAACAATAACTATTGGAGTAAGGAGTGGTCACCTTTATAGGTTGCAGTTTGATACTCCTAAGGAACTCATGAGTAGCAATAATCCTAGTGATCTTGGAGAGCTATGACATAGGAGGATTGGTCATATTTATCATGGAGCACACAAAATTGCTTCATGAGATAGTGACAAGTGTTCTAGAGGTGATCATAGACTATGATGATGTATGTAAGGGATGCATGTTTGGGAAGTTTATGAAAGCATCTTTTCCAAGGAGTGACACCAAATCTAAATGTGTTCTTCATCTAGTACATTTAGAGGGTTTGGACCGATGTCAATAAAGTCTATCAAAGGATATGAGTACTATGTTACTTTTATCAATGATTTCTCCAAGAAGACCCAGATATAGTTCTTGAAGACCAAGGATGAGATTTTAAATCAGCTCCAAGAGTTCAAGGCTCTAGTGGAGACCTCAACAGGAAGGAAGATAGAGGTTCTTTGGTCAAAAAATGGAGGTGAATACAAAGGAAATAACTTCCAAGACTTCTATACTAGGTAAGGAATCAAGAGAGAGTGGAATATTCCATAAAATACATAGTAGAATGGAGTTGTTAAGAGGAAGAACTGTTCTACATTAGAGGCAGTAAGATCTATGCTACATGACCAAGATATGCCTTGCTACTTATGGGAAAAAGTGTGTAGTACAATAGTCTACATTTAGAACAAGGTTCCACATAAGGTGCTAGGGAGGATGACACCAGAATAAGCTTTCATAGGTAAGAATCCTGATGTTAGCCTTTTAGATTTTTTGGGAATTTGGCATATTTCCATATTCTAGGTGATACACATACCAAGTTAGACTAGACTATAGAGAGTAGGTACTTTGTTGGGTACAGTGAGACCTCAAAGGAATATAGGATTTTTATCCTTGGGACCATAAGAATTATTGTTGGTCATGATGTTAAGTTCATGGAGGACAATGCATTTAGAAGATCCATAGATTTTCCAAGAGATGATCAGAGTGAGTAGCTGGTAGAAGCTCCAAGGCCTAGTCAAGGGTAGTAAAGCACAAGTATAGTTATTAGTAAAAGCTTATGCTTAGATGGTGAAGTTTCATAGACCATGAAGAAAAAGGTGCAACAAGAAATGCATTTAGAAGAGTTAGAGGTTGATATTTCATCCTCTATATTTGGTATCAAGAATTGCAAGGTTCAAGAGACACAAAGGGATACTTAGGAGTTTGTGGGAGCTCCTAGGAAGAGTACTAGATAGTGGAGACAACCAACCAAGTTCAATGACTATGTTGCATTAGTTAGTTAGTTAGTAGATAGTGATCCTTCCAAATATTAGGAGGCTATAGAGCATTAGGTATGGCTAGATGCTATGGTTGAGGAGTATTCCTCAATGATGTATGGGAGGTAGTTCCTAGACCAACAGATAGAGCAATAGTTGGATAATGTTGGATCTATAAGATAAAGCACACTACAGATGGTAGCATCAACAAATACAAGGCAAGGTTCATGGCCAAGGGGTTCACTTAGAAGGAGGAAATAGACTACGAGGAGACATTTTCTATGGCTATATTTCTATACAAGTTGTAATGTCCTCTGCAGCATAGATGGGATGGTAGATCTATCAAATGGATGTCAAGACAACATTCCTTCATGGTATGTTAAAGGAGGAGGGTAAAAGCATAAACACATGTCACCATTTGGGATATCTTGGAGGGTTACGGTCAAAATGGTTATGGCCTAAATTATTACAGTCGAAAGTATTAGGGTTGAATCCATGTGGTACCAAGTGGCATCAACGTGGGAAACTAGTTATGGCCCAAACAATTTTGGTTGTACCACTTTCAGCCAAAATGGTCATTTGAAAAATAATGAGGAAAAGTGTTTCTCATCTATGAAGTCATGTAAGTGGGTATAAAAGGTAACAATGGGTTTTAGCTGAAACCCATTTGGTCAAAAGGGTTTTCGCTGAAACCCTTTGGACGAAAAATATCTTTATGTCATCCTATGTAGCAACCCCACAAGAAAATATTTTTTTTTCTTAAAACTTCTCACTTCCAAGGCTACTTTTTATATTAAAAATGAATTTTATTCAAAAAATTAAAAATACCATTTTGTAAGTCATAGAGTGAAGATTATGGTCATATAAATTTTATAGTGTTTTGAGTAGTTATAATATGTTATACTTTTAAAATATTAAATGTAGGTATTTTAAGATTCAAGAAAGTGTCACTTCAAAAAAGGGAAAAAAATAGTAAATCATGTTCCAAAAATTAAAACTCTATATGTACATCTAGAGGAGATAATTCTCTTCAATAATATGTAACTTGTTTTAAAAAATATGTAGAATTCATAGCCAAAGTTTGGTGAGAAATAAAAACAATCAATTTCTAATAAGTTTAAATATGAACACTTATAGCTTAAAAATATACATTGAAAATCAAAATTTATTTTCTTTTCCACTAGATATACATGTCAACTATAATGTATTTCAAAATCAAAAAAAAATATGATCATTCGCATATATTTCTTTGGAAGGAATGAAACTCTATATTTTTAGCATTTAAAAAAAAATGGACTTTAAAAAATGCAAAAATATTTCCCAACTTTTTAAAAACAAGTTATAGAATAAAACTTCATCAAATTTTTAACATTTCATTACTTTACATCATCATCAAATTCTAAACACAAATGCAACTTTTATGTCATTAAATTTGAATAGTTTAAGTTATGATATCCTTTTCCTTTATAAATGGTGACAAAGGTTTGTGCTTTTTCTGAGGAGGTATACATAGAGAAACCATAAGGGATTGTACCATACATCTAAGAGACCCACATGTGTGGATTGATCAGATATATTTGAGGTGAAGGTATCAAGCTAGTGGGCTATATTTATGTAGATTGGGCAGGAAGCACAACAGACAAAAGGAACACTTCAAGGTGTTGTTTTAGTTTGGGATCAGGAGTTGTCTCTTGGTTCAATAGGACAAAAATGTTTGTTTCTTTGAGTTAAACAAAAAAAAAATACATAGCAACTAGCATGGTGACATGTGAAACTATATGGCTTCAAAAGTTGATAGTAGCCTTGTTTGGTTAGAAGGTTGAGACTACCATGATACACTGTGACAATTAGAGTTGCATCAAGCTATCTAAGAGTCTAGTGTTTCATGATAGGTATAAACATATAGGCATCAAATATCACTTCATCTGAGATTGTGTACAATAGCGGGTTGTTCAACTATAGTACATACCTATAGAAGAATAGGTAGTAGAAATTGTGAATAAAGCATTAGGGAAGACAAAATTCATCTTGTTCAAAGAAAAGTTAGGTATTATGTAGAACAATCACCTCTCTAAGAGGGAGTGTTAGTTTTAGGTAGCTTGGACAACTATTCGTTCATATGTGATTAAATGGAAAATAATTAGAGTTACAACAAATATTTGTTAACTGAATCCTTTTAGAAGCCATTAATAACCTATTGGTTAGGTTGTTTTAATCAAGAAGCAACTAGAAACTTCTTGGTTAGGAAGCAACTAGAAACTTCTTGGTTGAGTTTTCATGATCAAGAAGCAACTAGAAACCTCTTGGTTAAGAAGTATAAAAGGGAGTTAAGTGAGGACTTTGGAGAATAGAACAGGAAATAGAACATCAAGAGTTGTAGAGGCATTTTTAGTATTAGCAAATGAGTTTACAATGATAGCAAATAGTCTTGCAATGTTAGCAAGGGCACAATGATAGCATTGGGGATAACAATAGAGGAATACAAACTAGACGAATTAGGAGGTTGTCTAAATTCTACCAATGAAAGGAAAGTAATTTTGTATCTCTTGATTTTTTGAAGTTAATATAATTCTTCATCTATAGAACTAGTTTTCCCTTAGGGGTTTTTCCAGGAATGATTTATCTAAAGACATTATGTTCTCTGTGTTCTAAATTTCTTTTCATATTTTATTGGTGAAGTTGTAATTGTGTTATGTTTTGATATTAGATGTGAATTTATTTGCACCTATTTAATAATCATTTATGATAGGAGATTAATAATCAATGACTATGATAGTGTTATTTTTCACATGGGTCATAGTCTTTTTTGATGAATAGTCCCTTTCTATTAATAAATTAAAATACCAGTTACAAATTCACAAACAAGAGTTAGGGGATACAAGATCACTCCATGAGAGTTCACACCATTGAAGCTAGAATCAACAACTATTCACCAAAAAGTGTATTTAGGTAGCTCCCTAAGGTTGCCAAAGTAGTGCTAGCCAAGAGAGGTGGTTCATGAAAATCATTAAAACCTTAGTCCTCTCTAGGATTGGTAGGTAGACTAAGAACAATCTAGACATTAATGACATCATCATCAGCTTGTTCTTTGTCTTTATTTCTCACCTATGGCAAAAAAATAGCTAGATTCAAGTGAAAAGGACATTTGGAGATAACATAACTAGGAGGAACAATAGGAGAGGGAGCCATAGGAATAGGGAACCAGCTAGAGCAATGATTCGGCAAAGAAACCAAGTGATGCCATGAACCATAATCATCACTACAAGGAGAGTGACGATGGGGAGCCTATGAGCACAATGTATGCGAGAAATGAGTACAATAATTATGACCCCAACAGTGACCCCAAGGTGGAGTATGGTCATCTGGAGAATCAAGTGACACTCTAGTGACTATGCAAGGTGTCTTACCTAGATGATTACACAATTACTAAAGGTGGGCCACCTCCAGAGGAACCTTGTTAGCTTGGACATGAATTTACAATATGACATGATTACAAAGGCATGCTTTTGTGTACATAGCAATGTTGGTATCAAGAAAGTTGTGATTGAGAAGAATGGCATTCCTATTCTTTAATAAAGTAAACAAAATGTCTATCCTTAAAGTATGCCAGAGTTGGAAACTTTTTCTATCACCAAGCACAATCATGTTCCAAGAAAAGGATTTTGGCTTGAGGGGCTTGAAAAAATCATTTATTTAATGAAAATAATTCTGACCACATTTATAGAACCAAAAAATATGTAAAGAAGATGCATAATGCTCACAAAAGGACAAGAAGGATTTGGAACACCAAGATGCTTTAGCTATTGCCTAAGGGGAAGCCCTTGAAACAACAAGCACCAAGAAAAGTGGAAAATCTTCATCTTAGTGATATCATTCTAGATCACATCAAATCAAGTTCTATAATGATAAGTAGAAGACTAATGATGTGAGTGTTGGTTGAGAGCATCCACCATAGGAAGATGTGGAGAAAACCAATGATATCCTAAGTTGGGCTTGTAATTAGTGAAGGGTTTGGCAAGATACCACTTCTAGTCTTTCCACCAAGGTCACGTAGACTAAATGTGTACCTTGTGGATCAAATGATCTAGAAGGGTAGAGAGCAAAAGTTCAAAAGTCTATCAATTTGGACAAGAAAGATAGAATTGGACCTATATGCCCTCCCAATATCTGAGACTCATAAAGATCCTAGAAAAATGATCCTTAGGAGTCTTAATGCCAAGTTCAAAAGGTGGACAACACTGATATCTTGTGTCTTGTTTATTGGGAGACACTAAATGGAAAATAACGGGGATGACCAAAGGTTCTACAAATTCAAAGAAATCCCATCATGATGAGAAGGGTCTAAAGACAAATCCCCTTCCAAATAGGCCTATTAATAGGAAATCCAAAAGAGATACAATGTGTAACCAAGCTTCATCACCAGTGAGAGAATGGATAACCCAGTTTGTACAAAGAGCGAGAACTTTCTTCTACATGAAAAGAAGGCCAAGCCCTCCAGACTCCTTGAAGAGACATAAAAAATTCTAGGAAACCCTATGAAAACCAAGATGATCAGCCCCAAAAGCCAAAATAAAGTCATGAAGAAAACACTTTAGCTTCAAATAGGAGGCTTTGGAAGGAGCAGAACAAGAAGAGTAATACATAGGAGTAGCTTCTAGCACCTCAACAAAATCCTAAAATTTCCTTGCAAGAGAAAGTGGTGTAGTAATCCAATATTCAAGCTTTTTCTCAATTTGTGTGAGCACAACATTACACAATTCCACCAGAGAAGCTTGAAAGGAAAGGGGATGTCCAAAAGGCATAAAATATCCTTGTGGGAAACCCTTTTCCACTCAAATTCATAAAGCCAAGTCAACACCAGAAGGAAATATTATCTATAATAAAGCATCTTGTGCCATTGAATAGTCAAACTAGAAGCTTGACAAAAATTCTTCAAGCATTGCAAGGCATTAGAGATATTTTTTTCATCCTCTAGGAGAATGAGAAAAGAGTCATCAACAATGTGGCCATTGACAAGATGAAAGAAAATTAAGGGACAGAAATACCATGAACTAAACCAAAAAAAAGAAAAGTGGGAAAGTAAGTAACCAAACTCTTCAGTAGTAAGAACATACAAATCTAGAGCTAGAGCGCAACCCTACTAGATAGATCAAAAAATCCTAAAAGATTCAAATAGAGAGCTATGAATGGTAATACAAGCAATAGCATCACCAAAAAGAATTTCCATAGATTGAAGAAAATTAGGGAAAAAACCCAAATCCTAGAGCATAGCCAAAATAAAGGGCCATTCAATTTGATAATAAGCTTTGGCAAAATCAAATTTTAAAAAAAAATTAGCTAATTAGACTTGTGAGCCCACTCCATGCCTTCCCAAACAACAATCATGTTGTCAAGAATACACTACAACTTGATAAAACTATTTTGTTCTAGGCGTACAATTTACGTGAAGAGGATGTCAAGTTTTGAGAGATAAATCCTTAGCAATGATCTTGTATGACACATTAAGCAAGGTGATGGGCTGCTAATTACAAATATCCATAGGGTCATCAGCTTTAGATATGAATTTAATGTTTCCTTTTTTAATGATGGCTCCTAGACTCTTAGTGTGGTAGGCTTCAAGATATACTTTGTATCTAGGTCTAGACTAATAGACTCCCAGAGGTGCTTGTAAAATTCACAAGGGAACCTGTCACACCCAAGGGACTTATCTTGTGCCACGGAAAATATAACCTCCTTGAGGTCCCTAATGGGGAGAATTTGTTCATAGAAACCCTATTTCTGAAATGTTTGCTGGTTTGGAGTAACAAAGATACACCTTCTAAGAGCTTTCTCTTGGGCAAGCAAATTTCCCTGCTAAGCAAAAAATAATTTATAATGATGAACGAAAGCTTTCAAGATGTCAAGGAAATTGGAAAGAATGTCATTTCCCTATTTAACAATTTTAATCACAAAGTTTGTATGACATGCCTTGAGAGCCTTGAACAAGTCTTTAGAGGCTTTATTTCCAACCTCCAACCAACGAAGGTGAGCTTTGATTTGGGCACCCTGAGTAGCATAGTGATCAACAATTTGCTTCTCATGGCAAAGCTTGCCATGCTAGACTTGTAAATTAGAATCATGCAAAGTGTAAGAGCTTCAAAAGACTTCTCGAGAGTCTTGGTATTGGCTTCATAAGATCCTTTTCTAAAAATAGCCAATTGTCACCCATAGATACAAAGAAGCCTAGAGGTTCTAGTAACAATATCATTCCACCATTGAATCTACCCTACTTGAGAATGAGGACATGGCTGCAAATTCTAGACACATAGGATGTGAGAAATAGTGGAAGTATGCATCACCACCAACTTGGTAAGGAAAAGTTACATTCTAATAGATCACTAGACAACAGTTTTTCAAGAACTACTAAAATAAATTGCATTTTTATTTGATAATATCACATCTGACCGAAGAATGATAGGCAACTCTTGATCTTTAGAAAAGGAGAAAAAGAGTGTGCAATAATCATAGAATGATCAAGACATTTTAAAATATGGTCAGAGCCATCTCAAAAATTAGACCAATTGTACAAGACCCAACTCTACTGGTGGTCATTAAAATTGTGATAAAAAAGGCCTAATTTATTGTGCATATAGTACCACACTTCCTTTTCCCCATCTATCCAATGAAAAGGAAAACTATCTTCCTTGTTAAAAGCCAATTCTACCATATTAAAATTGCCACTCATAAACCAATTAGATGGAGACAAGTTGTCATCCATCTACCACCAAAGTTGAGATCTTTCAAAAGCATCATTAGGAACATAAATATTAGCTATACCAAAGGAATGATTGTTGATAAAAAGAAAATTCCAAAAAAATCTATGCATGTGGTTAGAACCATGCAAAATAATAATAGAATGAAGGTGAGGTGATAGGAGAGTAAATATGCCACTTCTCCAATTTTGTGCTAAAAAGAAAATATAATTCCATCTGACCAAATGACACGACATGTAGAAGAAAGCATGAACTAAAGATTTTAACTTCTTGCATACAAAGGAAATCTAATTTATCAACTCTATGACAGGTATTCTAGACATAGTACTTTATCAAGAGGTTTGTAAGACCTTGAACATTCCATGATAAAAAAATTCATTGAAACTCTTCCACATCTTCTTCTTCCAAAAGGGAGGACTAGATATTTTGCAAGAAAATAAAAATTATGAAGAAATGAAAGGGAAACCCCTTGGGAGTGATTACTCACCACTTCTCATCAGGTTTCTCAATACATCTTGGAGGACTACAAGAATTTCATACATTCTAAGTCTCAATGGAGGACACAACAAGTGGAGTACAAACCACTATAGGAGTGTTAGCCCTCACAACCATTGTAAGGTCCCTCCTTGCATGTACTTATTAAATATGAATTTCTCTATCAAATTTGTTGTAGGACATTTGAATGGATATGGACCAATTTTACAGTAGGTTTTAGATGTCCTAATGAAAATTGAGATCAACAGATACATCCATGCTTTAATACTTAAAGATTGGAGAACTACTATGTTGCCTCGAATGTTTAAACATTAATTTGCACTAACAATAATACAAGGTGTTTCACTTAATGATGATGTTATTGATCGCATTACCTCAATGATTAGGATTCTGTGCATTTAGATAGTTCAATATTCACTATTGGTGATGTTATGATGTTTACGTATATGCATGCCTAACAATGATTATTCTCATACTAAATCTAAATTAATGAATAAGTTATATGTCGTATTGATTATAAAATTTTTGATGATTAAATATGAGTAGAAATGAATTAAATAGTTAAGTAATTGAAGCATTATGTTCTGAGTTATGTGATTTCCCTGATAATATATATATATATATATATATATATATATATATATATATATATATATATATATATATATATATATATATATATATATATATATATATAAACATGAGATTTTCTTGAGCTACTGATGTGTGCAATGAGTGTGCAGGATATTTATTAGTTGGGGAATCTAACAGAGAAACAAAAATGATCCCTATGTGCCATTTGTGGAAACCATGTTGTTTGTATCTTAATTATTTTGTGAGGTGTATGAATGTATCTTTCCGTGATCAATAAATGTTAGTGTTTTGTAATTGGGTTCTTATAGTGTCACTTGACACTCGTGAATTTGCATATGCATTTCAGCATGCTAACTAGGATTAACTATGTAACCTTTGGACCTAAATCAGATTAAGTTAGTGTCTTTTTTGCTAATTTGTTTCTTAATAGATTTTAGTCACCCCTTATTCAGATTAGTGCTTAATCTGCATTTTTACAGTTTTTAGATGGTCCTAAATATTTCCTAGCTTTTGTTTGGTTCCAAATCTCTTCCTAAGGTTTTTAATCATGAAATATTTATACCCAAGGGGTGGGTTGGAGACATTTTCCAACCCCTAAGCCCCTTTTATTGACTTTTGAGGTCACTCAAAAAGTCTATTTTTGCCTTTGTGTGAAAATTGAATATGGCTACCTTGAGTTGCATCACCTCAACTCCACTTACTGGTTAACCTTAAGATTGGTTCAGTTAGAAACTTCTATATTTGTAGGTGAGTGGGGGAAGTTATTTCTCTTTTTGGTGGTTGAATTTGGATCTCTTTTAGAGGCCCTTCTTGGATTAGTTTTTGTGGTTACCCAATCTCTACTTTTAGAGAGGAGTCTTGGAAGGTTGAAAGGAAGGAAGGAAAGGCTCTTCTCAATTTTGATCATTTACCATAACCTCTTTGTGAAGTTAGGAGTTCTTCATCTCCTTGTTTTCAGTTTGTTCATGCTTGTTTCATGCTTATGATTTTGTGTTGTTATTGGTATGCTTGTATGTATGTTGGGTATTTTTTGGGAAGGATTGAAACCATGTTTTCTTGAATGCTTTCCTTTCATGTTTCTATTTGAATTTTGAAGTTTTCTTGTATGGGTGTTTTCGCATTACTCACCCTTGGGTAGGGCACAAGTGGCCTATTTTGGGAAAGGGATTTAGTTGGACTCCAATAGTGTAGAGTCTCTTTTGAGGACAAGAAGAGGGAGAGAGGGTAGGGTGTTATGGGCCCCTACTTGTCAGCACAAACCACGTATGAGTTTTGGCATGTAAGAATGGAAGAATGAAAGTTTTTGAGATATAGCCCTAATTGGGCACCTATTTTGGTGTTGTGTCTGACATCTCCTATTGGAAAAATCCACCTTTCCCTAGTATTGTTTCAATGTTGAATCTTGTTGTGAAAACCTAGTAAAGAAATGAATGTCTAATTTTGTTCCTGGTTATGTTTGTTTGTCACCTGGCCAGTTTTCATTTCCTCCACAATCTCAGCGATGCATTGCATAAAATGAAAGGGATTCCTTGTTAAGGGCCATGATGGAAATGTATATTGATTGTTGAAATTCAATTATGTTTGGGATTAGAATCCTATGTAGAATTTTTTTTAAAAATTTTGTTGAAGTGGCGACGAAGTCGAGTTTTCTTACTGGTTCTTTCCCGGTAGAGCCTTTGAACTAGGTAGTTTAATAGAAAAAGAGATTGAGTAAATATTCTTGCCTTGAGTCTTATAGCTTTGTTTTCAGTTTTCATATGTTATTTCAAAATTAAATGTGATGGTGTTACCTTACTGCACATTTTTATGATTGGTAATCACATTCATTTAATTTAGATTAATCAGATAACATGTTGATATATACTTAGCTATGCAATTTTAAGTTTAAAATATGTTAAGAAAATTTTCATTTGAGTGGTGCTTAAATTTTATAAGTATACATGTGCACGAGGAAGTTAAGTGAATTTATTTGAATACTTGTTTATTACATTTAATCCTATTATCACTTTTAAATATTGAAACAAAAATTTTTGGTGTTTTTGGGCATGCCAACCACCTTGATCCCCTATAGAACAAGAGGGTTTGAATCCTATGAAACAATAGGAATTTGTTCCAGTGAAACCATTGTTGACACTAGAACGGATGAGGTCTGTGCTCCATTCTACATGAGAGGGGTGAAAGATGAAGCAACATTTGATTGTTTGGAGGCTGAGTAAGCCTTACCCTTACACCTAACAGTGGTCCATTCCTCTCTTTTTTTTCCTTCCACTGGCTTAATAGGAGTATCCTTGGGTGGGGGTTTCACACTAGGCACTACCAAAAGGCATTCCCTAATCTTGTGTTCTTCCAAATGACACTTATAATAGGTGTTTGACATGATCAATTAAAGCACATTTTGAGAAGAAATCTAAAGCTCTTGTATAAAGTGATCCATATCATATAACAAATTAATAAGTTTTCTGCAAACCATCCCTTTACCAAATGACACAATCATTATATAATATATTTTTGACTAGAAAGAAAGATGCATATGTGAAGAGATACCTTAGTTGATTGTATTATTACAATAAAAACCATCAAATGATTATTATGGAAATTTATTTCTTCAATTGATTATCATGTTGAATTAATTATGTCATTATTCTTCTTTATATGCTAACTATTGATAATGAGAAATGAGATGCATCTAATGTAATAACATAGTAAATATGATTATGATGCAATATGAGATGTGACTAACAGAACGACATGATTATGTGAATGATAATATGTTATTGGTTATGCATGATGGAATATTGATGAAGATGTGACATTAACTTTATGCATATGCAGATTATAGGATGACCCCCCTTTATGTATGTAGACTAGCCGATTTTATTGATGTGGTGCATATGTGCATGGAAAAATAAAAATATTGTAGGATCAATCATTGATGCATGAATATAAAGTAATGGATGTAGAAACAAAATGTATGTGAATGTACCTTGATTACTAGCATAAAATGCAAATTATGAAAGTGATTACAAGATGATGGGAAACTTTAACCAATCATAAAGTCATCAAATTCTCTATATAGCCAAAAAATTATGTTGAGATTCATAAGTGGTCATGGTGGCCTCATACATGGAATCATAAAAGCATTTGTGTACATGGTGAATGGATGATGGTTTGATTGTCTAGTTCCGAAATAAGCATAATCTTATTGCTTTTTTATAGGAAGGAGAATAATGTACAAGAAAAATGGTATAAAATAACCTTATAAAAAAAAATTTAGAATAAATGACTAATTTCCAATTTTTTGGGGATATCAAAATCTCCCCTACATAAAAAATGCATCACCAGAAGAATTGACTTATCTAATGTAGTGGGTAATTTCTTTTAATTGAGGAAACATTGAAAGGTGCAATATGTTTTCTTGAACATTTCAAATTTTTATTAATATGATGCTTACTTATTCTTTAAGATTTCTTTCATGAAGATTTCCTCCTTAATCCTTAGGAAGACATCGCATCTAACTATGTTTAGGGGAGTATTTCTTTCGGAGTGCGAAGATTATTGGACACTTGTTTTAGTATTATTACTATGAAATTGAATATATGTTTTTTGCATATGATAAGGATACATAATAGTGTTTTTATTATTCTCAAATATTTTATTGATATATAGGGGGACTATTGGTAAGAGGCAAGAGTTATCATAATATATTAGGCAATGTCAAGGTATAATGGAAGCTATTGGACTATTGGATTTAGCTATTGGATAAAGGAAATTGTATACATTAGTTGAAAATATAGAAAGAAAAAAAAAAGAATCCTAGAATGAAAGGTCCATATTACATGAAGGATTAATAGGATATAGGAAAAAGGCTAAAATGACACATATATGGTGTGTGTGTGTGTGTATGAGAGAGAGAGAGAGAGAGAGAGAGAGAGAGAGAGAGAGAGAGAGAGAGAGAGAGAGAGAGAGAGATTTAGTGGAGCTATTCAACATATTTGAGAAGATAAGAAGGAAGCATTTATCAAGTCAAGTTATCATGTATAAATCCATAATAAATTTTTCTATCATATATTTTCAAATCCTTTAATCAAGGTAGTCTCTAAAAGGACTATCAAGTTTACATATAAACTTTCATAAATCCTTTAACAAGGTGAATTCCAAATGGGAAGGATGAAATATCTTAACAAACTTATCTTCATAGGTCAAAGATATGATTAGCATTATATTAGTCACTCCTTACCAGGTGAGTAACTTAGAAGGTGAAAAATCTAAAATACCTAACCAAGAACCTTTTTCAATTACAGGGAAGAAGTAGTGAGAACCATTCCTACCATGGTTTTTCCCTTTGACCAAGGGTTTTATGTGATCCGAAAAATCTTGTTATATGGATGTTTAATTTTCTAATAATTTTGTTTATTGACATTAAGAATTTAAATTTTCAATCATTTTACAATAGTCAATAAGTATTGATTACACTAATCAATAATAATATGTATCTATTTAGTGGTAAAATGGAAAAGCTTTAAATAAGTTGTAGAATTCCACTTTATAGGGTCACTAAGACATTCAAATGTGTATGAGGGTAAGAGGAAATTTAATTAGTATGATTCCACCTAGGAACCAAACCAAAATGTGTGATAATATTAAATTTTGGTTGTAAAAGGGAATGCAATACAAAGAAATACACTCTCTTAGGCCCTAATTATGATAATGTGTTTGTGAAATTGAAGTAATTGCATAGGAAATCTAAATCTAGATGCTATGTGAATACAATCAGCCCAATTAAGATTTAAATATAGCATAATGCTATGAAAAGAAATGAAATATGAAAGAGTCACCTTAAAATGTGTAGAGTATGATGTTATTTTTCTCAAGAACTTTCACATTTGAATATTTTCTAAACATGCATTTATGGATCTTGCAATGAAATGATGGAAGGATCAAAACCTAGAAGTCTCTCCAAAATTTGAGATTGAAAGATAGGTCAACTTGGAAATATGTCCTACAACTAGGTTGATGTAGTTTGTGAGTCCAAAAATAAACAACTTGAGAAAGGTTGTGAGTGATAGAAAAACAACAGACTATAGTCATGACCAAAGTGATAGAGCAAGACCTATATTCAAAGGTAAAAGAGTTAGAAAAATTATTTGGTAAGGAATTAACTAGTCTATTATGAATTTCATTAGCTCAAGCATAGATCAATTGTGATGCATGCTTTTTTTGTACTATATTTAACAATGTAAGAAATGATTTGCAGACCTTCAATACTAGCATCAAGGAATTTAGAAGATGTCTAGAAGAAGGAAGGAGATTGTATGAACAATGAACTATGTTATAGAATTATCTAAAATACATGAAAGATGAAATAATTTCAAAGGTAAATGAACTGTAGACACTAAAATAATTATTGTAGTAGCTGAATACGCTTATTGATAATTTTGAGGCTGCAATATCAAAATTTCATGATTTGATCAAAATCATTGAACTTTTAAAGGAAAGCATGATAAAAAAATTCTCTCCACTTAGAAAAATACTAAAATTAAACATTAGTAATGTGCAAAATAATATGTAAGAATGTCTTGGAGCTAAGGTATCTTTTGAAATTTGCATATGCATATATATATATATATATATATATATATATATATATGCAGTTAAAGTAACCTGCTATGGATTATGTGCACTACCCATCACAACAAAGGAAGTAAGAGATACATGACAGAAGGAATTTAAGATGCTAAACAAAAATGTTCTAGTTTGATTGTCTAGAATCATAAATTCGGCTTGAGAATAGGTAATATATTTTGACTTGTATATATAGTTTTACACCTTCTTCTAAAAGAGGGGGTAATATAGAAAACTTGTATATTCTACTATGTAAATGGAAGTAACAGAATTAGTATAAGATGTATGTAGAGAGGGGGAGTAGTAAATATGCAAAGTACTATAATAGGAGATATAAGTAGAGATGGTTATAAATGCAATGATCCAAATATTTTGAAGTTTTGTAAGTTTTTGGAAGGCCAAGTTTTGTAAACGTTTTGTGACCAATATTTTGGGACTTAGCTAATCATCCCATGTGTTGCCATCAATGTCAAACAGGCAGATTGTTGGACATACAGCTAAGTAGGGTAAGTTGAAATTGTATTAGATTTATCATTTATTACAACATATACCTTGTTGAAAGAAGATACTCTGTATAGATGAAGATGCCATAGTTGGACATGGAAAATTCTCTAAGTATTAGTTAGCTACAAAGAAGAACAAAGAAGAAAAAAGACTATTTGGATATGTCGGAGTGAAAGAGATATTATTAGCACATGCACAGTAAGGTACAAATAGTACAGAGTGTGTGGATGACGTATGTAAGTGTGGAAGTAAGTATAATTAGTACAAAATAAGTTAAGAATTAAATATCAATAAAGGAAATGTACATGTAGGACAAAGTATAATAGAGAAAGTGTAAATTATGGGTTAATGAATTATTATTTTTATGAAATAATTAATTTACTATTTAGGGATGACTTCCTATTTATTAACCCTAAAAGAAAAATAATTAATGGTTATTAATTCTAAGCATGTAAATTCTTGAAGGCAGGTTGAATAGTTTTGTAAAATGTAAAGTTATAAATGAAAGATGATGATATGTGAAGTCATGTGTAAGATTTAACTTATGTGCAAACTCATATGAAAACTATATATGATGCAAGTTCTAATGTATGATCAGAGGTATGTGAAGAGAAGAAATGGAAATATTAGATATTTAAGATATTAGCATTACAAAGAGGTTTTTGTATCTATATCCTTTTGTATAAAGAACTACATTGTATAATTGTATGTTTGGGCAATTGTCTCATCTTACATACAATTTTTAATTATATATATTAGCTCCTAATAGGGTTGAAACAACTCCTAACAAGGTTAAGGATTTTAATAGTGCCTAGTCCTCCAACAAGGATGAAGACACTATATGTATTTAATAGACTCCGAACAAGGTCAACATCATTAACCGAATACTTTTTTTTAGTGGATTTTCTTTTGGGTACCATCCCCATTGGGGTTTTCTCTTGGCCAAGGCTTCCCTAGTTATAAAAATATGGTGTTATGTGATCTCTTTGTGTATGATTATCTTTACTATTCAACATTATAAATTTACTTTCATATGCATGTTATAAAGTAATTAATAATATCCAATTTTGGGAAAAATTTTGTAGAATACATATTCACCCACCACCCTGCCCCCAATATTCTTTATTTATAATATTATTATTGAACACTAATTTCTTATTGATTTTTTATATTTTCTTTTTGTTTTAACGGAATATGTTATTTCCTACTCCCCCCAAATTAACTTTTGCATTCTTCATTTTCTACGCCATTTCCTTTTTTCTAACACTTTTCTCTTTAATTATGTTTAGGATTAGATCATATTTTGTTTTTTACATAGGTGCTAGTATGTCTCATTAGAACCTCATGCATTATTAGTTAATAAGGGTTATCTCATAAATCCTTGATACTTAGAGATAACTAATAGAGAAGATAGAAAGGAAACACATCTTTTCATATATCTAAAATGATTTAATAACACAAAATGGAAAGCATGACACATGTCATATGTCAATTCTAATGTAACGTACTCCATAACCATAGATAACACATAATTCCATAACAATTGAATGGAAGATGTAACAAAAATTCAACCCTCCCCTTTGATAGCATTATCATTTTTATCATTATGGGATTTATTCACAACTAATTTAGAGTACTTAAGAACTTGAAAGAAGATGTTACCTTTCACACCAAGCCTACTAATTTTTGCCATTATTGTAATGTCAAGCTTTAACTTTCCTCCTTTAATGTTGATGTCACCATTTTCCCAATCATTGATAAATCATTTTGTCACTTATAGTTTTAGTGGTTTCAATCTTTCTATAAACATCATAAGCCTTCCTTCAACTAGTGTATCCAACACCTCTTTTTTCATTCTTCATTTCTCACAATTGTCAGTTTCCCTTTTCCTCACTTTTCCACCTATTCTCAAAATTTATAGAGTCAAATTCTCAAAGAAAATCACA
Source organism: Cupressus sempervirens (assembly GCA_028749045.1). Taxonomy (NCBI): domain Eukaryota; kingdom Viridiplantae; phylum Streptophyta; class Pinopsida; order Cupressales; family Cupressaceae; genus Cupressus; species Cupressus sempervirens. The sequence goes on along the minus strand of CM053785.1, from coordinate 705,031,986 downwards.
TAGAAAATAACTATGATACAAATTTGACCAACAAGAAAGAACAATAAAATAACTCATAAAATGGGTGAGTTACAAATAATTGCACAATTCTAGCTCAAACATATTTCAAAGTAATTGCTCTATATTTCCAAAGAAACATCCATTTTGTACATGATTAAATAGAATATTTCCACTTTTTCTAGATGTCTTGTCATAGTTAATAAGCACATTGTTTGAAACATAATTAACACTATCCTCATGACTCCAAAAAGTAGTATTATCCTTAGTAATTACTGTTGGTCTAATTTTCACATTTGCAAAAATTTTGAATTTTTGTTTGGTGAAAAATCATTTGAGTTTTTAAATACTGCAGACTGGGGTTTTTATTTCAAGAGATTCTGGAAGTTTTTAGGTTGCCCTAGTTTTGCCCTGTTTCATGTGTTGTCAGATTCTACTAACTTCTCAAGGTTGGTCTCTTAAAACAGCCATGAAATTGTCCCAAGTCTAAAAACCCTTGCTTCCCTTTTAATTTTTGAGAAGGAGTTGTAAAATGCTTTAAGTTAATCCTTTACGATCTTGCGGTGTGAGGTTTCACATAAGAGCGAAATGCCTTTGCTCTTGGCTTTCATGGCTACATTTTGTAACACAGCGAAGAAGTGTAAAGGTCTATTGCACTTTAAAAATTCTCATGTTAAGGGCTTATGAGGAAGCAGCTTGAGCGAAGGAGTGAAGAAGTATTAGGTGGTGATCTATGCATATACGTTTCAATTGGTAGTGTAGAGGCATAATACCCCGACAAGGCGTAAAGCTGGATCTGAAGGGTGCACAAAGGTTTTATGGTGTTACGAGTAAAAGAATTTCGTAAGAGTGAAGGCAAGGTTCAATGGTGTTTATGGGCCTATGTTTTTGAGTTTATGGATGACCATAAAGCCTTGTTTCAGTAGTAAAGGTGTCAAGTGGGACCTATTGAAGTGTCAGAAGTGCCCAGTTGCAGCAAATCAGGTGGAGGCACGACATCTATGTCAGATGGGCCCATCATGTGTGGCACATGAATTGAGGTATGATTTTTGCATGTGCATGAAATCAACGGTGATGTTATTTTTAAATGTTCTGAGATCAAATCTGAGTCATTGATATCTACGAAGGGGACTTTTTGTCATTACGCCCTTATGCCTGCAAGTTAAGCATATGAACGAAGGGTTGTTTTTACCTTTCTCTGTGGTTACGAGTTCAGTCTTAGCATGTAAGCATAAAGTGGTGAATAAAGGAAGATAAAGATAAAGGGCTTTACGCTTATACGATAAAGGGTAAACGTAAGAACGCAATATCAGTTGAGAAGGCTTTCCGGTGCTACGCATGAAGATAAATCATAAAAGTGAAAGGTAAGATTTGAAGCCCTACGGTGTCTTGGGAAATGAAGTAAGCGGAGCAACGTAGAAGGAATTTACAAGGTCTCCATAGATACGTGCACATATGAGCGTAAAGGATAGAAGGAAAGCTTAAGCAAAGGTTTTATGCTCATACGAGGAATGGTTGAATCGTAAGAATGAAGATGTTAGTAGAAAGTTTTCCGATGCTCCAGTGTGAAGGGTTGCATATGAGCGTAAAAGGTGAGAAGGTTGAGATAAGGATTTTTACACTTATATGGAAGAAGCTTAAATCATAAAAGTAGAAGTATGCAGTAAAAAGGCTTGAGATCCTACGGGGTAAAAGGCATCATAAGAACGTAAAAGGGATTTCCAAAATAGTGTCAAGGCATCATTACGTTCTTATGATTAGGGCATTTTGAAGCCTCTCCAAGTGAATGTAGAGATCTATCGAGGGCACCTCCAGCATTACAAAGATTGAAGGTTTGACTCAGCGTAAGAATAGAAGATAGTATTTTAAAGAGAAAACATCTAATGTGTCATGACAGATAAGCAAAAAGGACAAAATTACTATGACCAAGAAAAATAAAGTTTTGAAAAGTACATCAGAATCAAAATTTGTGGTTGATATACCCTGATGGCAACTTGCGATCATTATTTTTTAAAGCTCATGCATGCTAAATTTATTAAAAAAGGCTGGCAGATATGTAATTAAAACGTCAAGGATTTGATTGAATTGTTAGCATCAAGAAGCTTGTTTCTGTTATGTTCTAAAATTTGAAAGTTACAGAACTCTATGTATCCTACGCAATTGCAAAAGAATTCAAAGTATAGTTTGAAGAAAACATGGCTGACCAAGAATTTGAAGAGATGCATGAAGAAGAATTTGAAGTCGAGGATGAAGGTGATGATGTTGTAGAAGTCACACTAGAAGGAAAAAGAAAGAAATCTGCTGTTAAGACAGAAAAGAGGACAAGGGTCAGAAAACCAAACAAGCATGCAGAAGATTGGCTAAAACTCCTTCCAAGCTCGTCAAATGCAATTTTTTCAAATGATCATATATTTAGAGACCCTTATGCTTTTTTTCAAGATGCTGAATGCCCTAGAATGACTAGTTATGATCTTTTCATGTATATTTATCAGAATAGAGTAGAGAATGTGCCAGTATGTAACCCATGGAATAGAAATATGGCAAAATTAATATTCCCAGAAGTGTTTATTGATGTTGATCTGTTGAAGGCCCTAATAAATTCATACAATCTAGTAACTAGGACTTTCCACAGGCATAATGGGAGTGTATTGTGTACATTGGACAGAACTTCTTTTGTTGAGGCTTTTGGATTGATGGGAAAAATGGATGTACCTATTGACATTGTGGATTTACAAGGAAAATTTGCCAAGAATAAAACCTATTTTGTAAACAATGTCATGTTGCCACATATTCCTTACAGAGTTAAGAAGGTAGGGTTAATTCCAAGAAAGGTGGGAGACTTTTTACCTTTGAGTAGGTTCAAAAATTACTTCAAAAATACAGTGTATGGGTTGCACAAAGTATTGGGGAGTGATGGTGTAGAAGATTGTATATATGGTTCTCTTTTTCTGATGGCATGTGACATACATGATCCTTTTCATTATAAGGAGTATAATTATGTGGCCTTTATCATTGATAGTATGCACATGCAGATTTGTGATGCTAAGAAAGGAGAGCTAAAAGACTTCAAGTTCCACCATTATTTATTGCTGATGCACCTTATCCTATATAGCAACATTGGGTACATCAGTGGAGACTTCATTGATCAAACTTTTGATGAATTTGGTGAGTTACCTATGCAACTCTGGACTTGTATTTGGCATAAGGATTTCTTTTATTCAAATGCCCTAGTGTTTTTTAATTTGTTCAGTTCTATTATCATGAGGCAACTAGATCACACTTTCTTTAGGGCACCCAATGTTTTGAAGACTCTTCTTAGGCCCTCTTTCCTAGATGAAAAAACAAAATTAGATCATAACTGGGGAAGTATATATTTTTTTAAAGAATCTACTTTAATTAAAGTTTTTGCATGCCCACGGCCTCCTCATCTACTGCCAAAATATTTACCTCCTAGACTAGCTATTATTGAATTCTTTTGGCAATTCTTATTGATGAATAAAGAAATGATAACTCCTTCTTTGCATAAGCCTACCTTTGTTTGTAGAACCTTTAAAGTAGGAGATTTTGAAATAGACAAGAATGAATTTGAGGAATTAAGTGACTATTTAAGTCAATATAAATTTGCTACTCGGCCATATAGGATATATGACCCTGACAGTTATATTGCAAATGAGGTTAAGGCCATTAGGGGTTTTATTCTACCTCCAAGTAAGCCAGTCCCTATAGAGGACCTAATTGCCAACATAGTAGGAACAAGGGAGGTAGATGAGTTATTAAGGAATTATGAGGAAATAAGGAAAGTGGAGAATGCTTTGAAGAGAACCAACCCTAATTTTAAGGGTTTCTATACAAAATTTCCATATCCTAATAATCTGAGGAAGATGGTTGAAAATTTTGACCATATTATGTCACAAATGCCTCATGAGCTAGAGGGAGATGAAGCCATTGTAAATAGAGAATCCCCTAAGCCAGATACACAATTGGAAATTGAGCTAGAAGAAGAGCAACCATCAACTTTAGCATGGCTGCCACAAGGAAATAAAAGACAAAAGACAATGCACATCCCTGAAAAGGTGGTAAGCAGAGCCATACAAGTCATGTCTGGAAATAGTGAGTATTTTGCTAATATTAGGAAAAATTATTTTCATCAAAGGGCTACTGAAGCAGGAAAAGGTTCTACTAATTTACAAATTGCAGCATCAAGATTGGATGATAGGCTCATTCAATCTGAAAAGTTCATGGAAGATGATGATTTTATTAAACCATCAGAGTTTAAAAGTTTTCTCTACAAGATCAAACAAAATGAACTCACATTGAGTCTCATGCTAGGAGAAGATCTAGAGAAAAATAAAGAGTTAGTTGAAAAATTGGTTCCTTATGACCCTGAAAGTGAAACAATGACTGCTAAAGAAGCCAGAGAATTGGTACATAGGAGTGGTATGATTCTAATACCACATTGGGATATTGAGAAAGCCTTTGTGTTGGACCAAATGAGAAGACAAGATAAGGCCATCAGTTATGAAGCCACTAGCAGTGAAGGCTTTAAAAGAGGGTCAGGTTTTTATGTGGATACTAAAACCCTAGCAGTATGGAGTGTGGCCCCTGACACTAAGAAGCCTAAGATGATGGATATACAAGAAATTGCTTAGGGAAATATGATTGTGTGGACATTGGAGAGCACTACTGGGAAGGAGATATCTAGCTTGGTCAAACATTTTGCTCTCATGAATGAAGAAAAGGTTGATGAAATTGAGGATAAGCTAGCTACAATGTTCAATGAATGCCTTGATATTAGAAGAACATATGAAGAAGAGCTCAAAATGAGCCATGTATAGAAACAAAGAATATAAGAGTTAGAGGAAAAAATTAAAATTCTGGAAACAGAAACAAAATCCCTCAAAGAACAACTCAAGGTAGCAGTAGAGACAGAACATGCACCAAGGCAAGAGGAAGAAAGAAGGTACATGGTAGAAGCAGAGGCCCAAATAGAGGAAATACCTATAGGGGTAACAATGCCAGTGCCTGTGATTAGTGTGGAAACAGAAGTGTCCCAATCTGACAGTGACACTAAGAAAAATGCCTTGATGAATGTATTAAATGATAGAATAAGCATTCTGAAAAGAATATCTCAAGATGCTTATAATACATTCATCAATCTTCAATCTGTAGAATAGGTATGCAAAGATGCAATCAGATGGCTTGAGCCTATTTTTCAACAATGGGGGCCATATATGCAATTTTTTGACAGGTTGATACCCTTGTTAGCCAAGAAACTAGACCTCCCAAATATAGTTATTACTATGAAGGAGGGTATGGACAAAGTGAAAGAATTATTGCAAATCTTCACAAGGAAGCTGGCAGTAATTCAAAGTAAATTAAAAGTGCTAACAAATGGTTTCAATTCTTTAATTCCTTCTATTATTGATTCTGATGATAAGTTAAAAGATTTTAATGAGTGGTCTAGTTCTTTTGATCACATTCTAGACATGCCACAAGTGGTATCCATTCTCCAAGATGGTATTGATGAATGTCTTTTCAATAAACTAATTGATACCCTTTTCAAGTTTGAAACTGAAATGAATAGGTTTACCATAGAAGGAAGGGTGATTACTGATGCCAGGTGGCAGAAAACTGTGGATGAACTAACAACAGTTAAGGAATGTGAATGGCCCACCAAAAGAGAAATATTTTTTTGGGAGGCAATTGCATAGATTAAAGCATTACCAATAGGGAGCAGTTAGAGAAAAGGACAAAATTGAAGATTTTATGCTCCAGCTATCATCTACTACTATTATATTTGTTCCTTTTTTGAGTTAAGGTGTTTGGTTTCTTTTGAAAAGGCGTAATATACCAAATTTTGTAAAAGGACACCTATCTTTTTCTTTTAGCATGAAGCTTGTTACATCTCACACTATTTAAGTGAGATTCCAAGGCTAAAGAATGGTCTGAATTCTATTTTTCTAAGTAATATGCTTAGTCTATTTTTGGTCCAAATTTTTAAAGCAAGTTTATAATGTATTTTCTCTGTCAATTCTCTGAGAATACATGAATATAGAATGAGTTGTGTTTCTTTTTGAAGGTCATTCTGAGTCTATTGTAAATGATATACCATTTTCAAAGAAGATGAATACAAATTGTGAACTATCCCTATATTATTCTTTTTTGAATCTTGTCTCCTTCCAATTACTTGGTTGTCTTGATATTGTATAAGTAAAGGCTTGTGCAATTGAATGCAATCTAGTTAGGTTGTATATCTATTTATCACTGCTATTAATTCAATGGATTAAATAAAAGCTTTGATGAATGTGATAAGGTTTCTTTAGTAGTGGAAAGGATTTTGAATGATGGATTCTGATAAGAATTGCTGATAGAATTTTTTGTAAGGCAACAAACTAGATCTGAGAACTTGCTATAGACTCTGAACCCCAATGGATTAGGCACTGATCAAATTGATTCAGCTGAAGGAGAAATATATCATAAATGGTTATCAAAATGTAGCATTAAATCAAATTTTACTTTTATTTCCTATAGATCTTCAAAGGCTGGCCAGTACTTGTCTGCATGGAATGTTTTAGCTTCAATTAGCCACTATTGTTAAGAACATCTACAGATCTATAGAAGAATTCTTGGCCATATCTCTTTTATGGGATGTGTTTATCAAGTTAGTAAAGAATTATGTATATGTTTGAGGATTTTTGAAATGAGAATCAGAATGAAACTAAGAATAATCCTCATACAGTTGTTCCAATTTTGAATCATCCCTGGGTATACCCACCCTAGTTTTGTAGAGCCAAAAGAGTAGAAAACCATCTGTGGCTTTGTTGAAGTTGGGTCCAAATACTTTGCATATGCAATTGTTAAAAAGAATTGGCTAGTCTTTAGATTGTGTATGTACTATCATTCTGGTATTAAGCATTTTGTCACTTAGTAGTTTTAGTGCATTTTAAAACACCAACAATTACTATATTAGAAAATTTATTAGCTACCTTATTTGCTTCTCTACAAAGATAGGAAATATAGACTTCCTCAAATTATTAAGTAGTTTTTTTTTCCATAACAATATTATTAATTATCGACAATAGGGTGGAACATTTTATTAAGAAATTGTGAATATTTAGGGATATCCCTTCTATCCATATTATGTTAGGTTTTAAATTTCTAGTTATCTTTATCCCACAAGGAAGACTAATTCTCGCTGCCATATGGTTTTTCTGAGTACCAAGCAAGATAGCCATGGCTAAGATCATATTACTCTCTTCATCCATGAAAACCCTATTATTTATTTCCTTCCACAAGAACCATATGACATGAGAGAACATAATAATCCATATATTTTCTCTAATTCTTTATTTGTCATAACCTCCAAAGTTTCACTCAATTTTATGGTATTGACTAGCTCAGTTTCCATACCTTAAAATATTGCATCAAAGTTTTTTAAGCATATGGGTAAGATATAAGAATATGGTTGAATTAATATGCCCATGCTCCATAAATAAAAAACCTATTAAGTAAACACATACCTCTTTTACAATGATTTTCTAGAGTTTGAGTTTTCTCTTGGAGGGCTATTGGCAACACAAGAGTTAGACTATATATCTTAATCATAGTGTGCTCAAAAAAATAAATAGAGAAGAACCTAATAAATTCTTTAACCTAGATCAAAGGATTGTTACAGCCAAACCTTATGATAACAATATTTAGATGGAATTTAGTAGAAACAAGGACCGAGTCAACATAAAAATCCCAACCCATTGACAAGCTCTCGAATAGTTGGGCACCTTAGAACTAAGAGTTGAGTTCATCTTTAATTAAATTAGGTATTATCCACCACCAAATTCAAATATTCTCCTATTAGATAGTAGACTTACCAAAATTTAATAGTTTGACCATCTACCAGTTTCCATTTGGCTTTTAGATCAGCCATCACTTTAACTTGCATAATGCCCTTTTAGATAGTAGGTCCTAACAATGTGTCTTGATATTTTAATTATTTCTCCTCATTAAACATTTTAGTCTTTTTCTCTCTTCAAAAATCCTTCATATTTTCTTTCCCATAAGAGCTAAAATTATAAATTTAATGAATTTGAGACCTAGACAAGCACTCTTTTTAGGTCTACAAACAAGGTCCCAAGACACTAAAGAAATTATTTACTTTTCTTCAAACCCAAGTTACTAAAGAATTTTTTTAAAAATTATTTTAATTACCTCTTTAAACTTATTGAGAATATTTAACAAACATAAGAAATAAATAAGAAGGATTTGAAGAGAAGATTTGATAAGTTATAAAAAAAAATTATCTTGAATAAGAAGTGAGTCTTTCTAACTATAATTTTTTATATGAAATATTACCACTAGGGAGAACCTAAAGGATACATGGGGTTTAGAAATGAGAGGTAGGCCTATGTAGATTGTAGGAAAATTACCAATCCAACAATGAAATATTCTTTCTATTGTTCCTCATATTTTGATGGAAGAAGTGATAAAAAAGATAAATTATTTTTCCCAATTATAATAAGTTGACCAAAAGCTATGGTTTAAGAGTGAAGGATGGTTTTAGAATTATTATATTTCTTAACAAAATGCTCTCCCATTATCACTATACCATGAAAGAACTACTCATGACAGATAACTAGAGCCTAAGATGATGGTTTTAGACACTTAAGAAACCTAAAGGAACACTGACTTTCCTAAGCAGGCCTAGATATTTTGGCATAAGAGAAAAAGGGATCAAAGAGAAGGGATCTGCTTGCCTTATCTCCAGTTAGGCTTAAAAAATCTAGAAGAAGAACCATTAAGAAGAACTACATCTGAGGAGATTAAAATTAGATGGAAACAAGTTGTATAAAATGATCATAAAAACCAAAAGATTTCACAATTTGTAGCATAAAATATATGTCCATGTTTTCATAGACCTTAGAAAGATCAAATTTAAGAAGGAAACATTTCATTTTGGAGAATTTTTTATAGTGGATAAATTCATGAACTTTAACAATATAATCTAGAATTTGATGGCCTAGAATAGATCTAGTTTGCTCTAGACAAATAAATGTAGAGGGTAATTCTATGTATCAAAAGGTAAACACTTTAGAGAACATTTTATACACAAAGATATACAAACAAATAGGTCTAAATTTTTTGACCATGGAAACCCCAATTTTTTTTTAGGATTAACACATTGAAGATATAATCAATTTTCATAAGAAGATGTCTTGAAACAAAAAATTCCTTAACAACATTATAGATGTCAGGCCCTACAACATCCCAAAAGAATAAAGAAAAGGAACATGGGAAGTTAATCTATCCAAGGAGATTTATTCTCATCAAGAGACAAGATAACTTCCTTAATTTCCTCTAAAGATAGAATAATAACCAAAAATATATTTTTCTCGTCATTTAGATTGATAGGGATAGACTCCAATTGTATGTCTTTCTCATCGAGGAGAAGGGAAACATATTTAGAGAGGAGAGAAGAGAAAAAACCAATGAACTCTTTAGATATTTCTTGCTCAAAAGTTTTCATTCCTGAGTTAGAGACAATTCTAGTGCTATGGTTGCCTACCTTATTTTTACATGCAGTTATGTGAAACAACCTCAAATTTATATCTCCTAAGTTCAATAAAAACATCCTTGATATTTTTCTAAATATTTTTTCTTTATATATAAAGTCATGGTATTTATATGGCAAAAATTATTCTTTGTCCCTAAATTCTTGAATGTCCCCTAAGTCTTGAATAGATTGTTAAATAACATCTAGCTTCTAGATGTTATGTCATTATTTTACATTGAAAAATGTCCCCAAAAACCTCTTTATTTGAAATTCTTATCTTAACTAAAATATAGCTTAATTTTTTAGCCACCCTAGACATAGAAGACGAATATATCAAGATATCCCACCATTCCTACATTTTTCCTCTTAAATTAAGATGTTCCAACCACATTTTATCTAACCTAAAATGAAAATTTCTTTTGATCATAGATTATTTTGCAACAAAGGAACTTGGAAAGTGATTAGAACCAACTTTAAGAAGCACCACTACATAACAATTAACAAATTTAACCAATAAATCGAGAGAAGATCCCTATCCAGTTTAACTTGAATTGAGTCTTTCCCATTTCTATGGTTAAAATTTATCCCTTCAATATCAAAACCCACTAGAGCCTAGGAATTGATAAATCGAATTGTATCCATTCTACCCTCAACATGGATTTGACTCAAGATCTTACAACTCTTTTTAGAATCTTGAGGCTATTGTTTAAATACTTGAAAATGAGTAAAGTTCCCAAAGGGATAGAGTTTCTAAAGACAAAAAATATCTTAGAGAAACTCAATCATTGCACATTTGATTTGGGGCATTCAAATGGGAAAGAATCCAAGAGAACCTATTTATAATATGAAAAACCAAAAGCATAAAAGAATGTTAGGAGAAAATATCAACCAATGTATGACATTGGCCTCATCCAAGAAGACAACAACTCTAGATGCTCCTTTGGAACTATAGCCCAACATTTTCTTTTAAAGAGAGCATTTCCACTTTTTCTCTTTGCATCTTTGTTTCTTGAATCAAATGAATGTGTCTTATGGTCATTAACATATTTATCATAATGTTATACTTATGAATAGATTTAAATTATTTTATTTTTCAAGAAATAATATTCATTTAGGACATTTGGTGCAACTCTCTTGGATGGTCAATTACTTCCCATCTATAATATTAGATTAATTGGCCATTTCTCTAGTTTCTCTATAGTAAGTACTTCATTTTTCTATCGACCTCTACCTATTGGATTCGGGCACCATCCTCTATTTCCACTATTTTCTTAGAACCTAAAGGGAACTATTTTTTTATAATAAATGAGTGAATATGATATCATGAAAAAAAGGGAAACTTCTCTAACCCCTTTGGCATAGATGAAGAAATAGATTTATGTATCCTCTCTTTCCTAAATGAAACCAACCCTAGAAATACCACCTTGATAGAGCTTTGAACTTCCTCTAACCTATTATTTATTACCTCTCCTTCTTCTATAAATTTTATCAAAACTTTCACAACCCTTGAACATTCCAAAACCGTTAACTCCACCAGATACATTTTGACCAAAAAGACCACCAAATCTTGTTTAGTGGGAGAAAAGACAATGGATTCATCTTCCCTACAACTAGATGAGAGGTTGAGGATTTGAGAGGAACTGATTAAGTATCAATAGGTTGTAAAGGAACACCATCTAAACATCATACTTCTTGGTTCAATTATAGCATTGATATTTTAAATTTGTTGAGCTAATAGTTTTTTATGTCAAAATATTTTTGCAAAATGGAATAGAGAATGGGAGAACTGAGGAAGAGATTTCCTTCTTATCCACTCTCTTTTTCTTCTATGGGAAGTTTTTTTCCCAATGATAAGTCTCACTACAGAAAAATAGGAGAAGGGGAGGGATTCAAACACTAATTCTTATTTTAAAGTCCCTTATTTTGAATTAATTTTGATTAACAAGGGGAGACTCTCAAGTCTCCCTATATTAAAATAAATCCAAAAATGAAGAGTTCAAAGTCTTAAAAGGTACTCTAATCAATAGAAAGGAGTCTCCGAAAGAAACTCAATAGTAATTTAAAGACATCTGAGTTCCTAAACTCCAGTGCCAGTCTTGGTAACCTAACCCAAATTAAAACTACCGAGAAGAAGGATTCATCATAGTTCCATTTAGGAAATCCTTTTTAGAAGGATAGGGCCATATTCAAAAAACCACAATCCTCTACACAAGACATAATCATATTCTTCTTTATTGTAAAATTCAAAGGACATAAAACCTCTTGGAAGGGAAACTATTTCTACACTATCTTTAACATGGCACTTCAGTTTCACAAAGTTGTAAATAGATTCAATATTCAAGAGAGCAACAATAAATTTCCCTATCTTAGTTGATACCATAGAGGCTATCAAGTTTTCTATAATGGGATCAAGGAAATAGATGTACAATATTCTCCATCCTAACATCCCACCCTAATCAGATACTTATAAGGAGGAGAATGGAATAAAGCTTTTGGATCCCCAAACAACTTTGACCACCTTTTAGGAATGTTAGACACCTTTTACGAATGTTAGCCAACTTTGATCCCCAAAGAGGGAACCTTCTAACACAACAAAAATTGTTGAAACCATCTCTGAAGATAGGAAATTTTGATGTGAAGCACTTGACCCCCACATGGGTCCCCCTAACTATAATATGATGCCCCTACATCCCCCTTAGTAGAAAGGAGACAAGAAGAAATCTCTAGATAACCATTCTTTCCCATATTCAAATTCAAAATTCAAAAACAAATTCCCCATATACTTCATCATCCTCCACATAGATCTTATCACTAAAAGATATTCCAAGGGCCTATGAATCATAGGATTTTTAATAACAACAAGTAGATAAATGAATAATAGCTAGTTATCTTTTGTGTTATAGAACATAGTTCTATTTTACTTATTTTCGTGTGTATTGAACTATGTTTTACAATCTATTCTAAAATCAAAGATCAAATTGATGACCCTTTCAGAATCAAGGTGGGGTATGGAGAATAATGTTCTTATTTTAGGAGTGCATATGGATTTCAAACTCTAGCTCCACTACATTAATAATTATTAATTTCACCTTAATTTCAAGGAGTCTTATTGTAATAAGATTAATTAGTATTGGTTAAAGTGCATTTGGTAACATCAGATTATAGAAAATCATTCTTTCTATGCATTATACATCATTAAAGAGTTCTATCATAGGAGGTTTCTCTCTTACTTCTTTTACATAATAGTAAAAGTATCATAACATTTATAGTAGTTGTATAGAAAACAAAAAGAAGAGAGGATAATACTTTCATTATATTTTATTGTTTTTTAGAATTGCTTTTCTTTCATAGAGAGCATTGTTTGTTCTAAATTAGAGTTTAATGTTTATTTTGTTTTGCTTATTAAAATTAGTTTTGGAAATAGAAAGTGAGAAGAAAATTTAATTTAACAAAGAATTCATCATTCCTATAGGTTCAAAAGGTATTTTGGAACTTGACTATTGTTTTTAGTTATCCATTCTTGAGAGCTATATTGATAAACCAAATCATGAAGGAGGAATGATGCATAATTGTACCACCTATAACAATAAAAAATAATTAGATATTTTACTTCTACCTAGGCAAATGCCAAAGGAAAAAATATAAAGTATTATGCATTAGTTGTAATTTTCTTTATGTCATAGAGGAGGAATTTTCAATGGTATAGTGTTTTCCTTCTACTATATTCGGCATATTCTACTAAAAGTTCTAGGTTTGTCATAATTGTTCTAGCATTGTACTATATATATTCATTTATAAACATGCAAACTTTTCTTTTGTCTTTCTCTTTTTTAGATGTGCTTTATTTTCTTTGCATGATGCTCTCTTCAACACTTTAGGAAGATTTTGGTAAATCATATAAAATTCAACATAATAGTAAATGCACCAAAATCTATAAAACAATCCACAAAATAAATTATAAACATAGTGATTTCTACTCAATAATTTACAAATGGGAATATTAATACATGTATATCATGGGCTATCATAATGGATGATGCTTCATGTAAAAAATATCTTTGATGGTCACAATCTTATAGATAATAAGAATAAAATATACAAGTTCTGCAACATGAGAAATGAATCACTATAAGCTATTAGTTTAATGCACATGCCACATGCATGATGATTGATGCTAGTCATTTAAAATAAGTATGTAGGATAGGTGAATGGGAAGACATGGGTCAGAATTTATTTATCCAATAACTTGTACTTCTCTTTGAAATTGACAATCCATAACTAGATATTTACTTCATCTAGTAGTCTCAAATTTTATATTGGTTGGGAAAAATATTGTGTATGTTTTGGAAATACAATAGAAAAGTAAACTCTAAGCTTCAGGGTTGGGTAAATCAGTACATAAAACTTTCAACCTAAAAAACTATTCACCACACATCCATATCACAATCTATGCATATAAATTGAAATATAAAATAAAACATATACATCCATAGAATGAAAGTAAAATATTCAACACATGTATGACACAAGATATTTGGTTACCCAAAAACCCTCCAAGGAGAAGGTAAAACTAGCATGGGGATGACACCTACAATTCTTCACTATCGTAGTAATAAAGTGTATCCATTGAAGGTTACAATGTTTAATTATGAAAAATGATCTACCATGTGAAAGGTCTTTCCTATTAAAGGCTTACAAGATTGTTAGATCTTACCCTATTAAATGATTTCAACACCCTGCTAAAGTGTTCCTAGTAAGAGGACTTTATGTTACAATGAAGTAACCACCATGTTAAAGGATTTATAGTAGCCTATTAAGAAATTTAACTAATTCACTCATCAAAATGTCTTAGTAATGATTGTTTGATTAGCACTTTTTTGCTTGATGACAAGTCACCTCTATTCTAATGTATACTTGATTCTTTCTAATCAAATGTATCTTTTTTGTCCATTGATTCCTTTCATTTGTTCTCTGATAACTAATTCTACAATTTAACTAAAATCTCAACACCTTAATCACCATGAATGCACTGTTTGTGTATGAAAACTCTCTTTAACTTTGTTGAAGCATTTTTTTAAAAAATAAAAGGTTTATCTTACTTAAGAAAATCTAGGTGACTTAGGGTTGGGTATGAATCAATAGTTATTATTCACGCATATTTACACTTAAACCTTCCCTTTTTCTAATTTTATGCATGTAATACATAGGGATTCACATTCAAGATTTTTCCTTATCAAGGATCCTTAAGTTGTCCCAATAATGGTTTACATAAAAGTTTGTGCCATTACAAACAACCATATTAAAACTATGTAACTTGGAACTTGAAGTCTCTGATGCTTGACATTATCTACAACTTTGATGTTGTAAATCAACCTTTGAATGACTCAGCATCCATTGATGACTCAAAAAGTGAATAAATCGACACATACCATCTTCTTGACACTTGAGTGAGTCAACATTTACTAGTTACGCAGCTCGCACTAAATATCTATCCCTCAGCATATATTATTTGACAACTTATGCTCACCATGTATTACTTGTTCAACATGAACTAAGGAAATTACTTAAGTATATTATCAGTCATATGTCAAAACCAATCTGAGATTAACAATTTCCTCCTTTGACATGAGTGGTAAAATACTTGATCATGTATGAATAACCTTTATCCTTTCAAGCATAACTTAGATAATATCCATATACATACAAAATTTCAAAAAATTCAAAATTAAACAAAATCCTATGACTCATTAGTCATACCTCAAAATTCACTAACTCCCCCTAAGTTGATTGTGTTATTCTATATCCAAATTAAAATTATTCCTCTTGTTGAGTAGATGCACTCTATTTCTATCATTGACATCTCTTGTCTTAAAAATAGTATCTCCCCCATACTTCTTATTTCTCCTTTCATATTTCTCCCCATTTCTCATTTCCTCATTTCTCATTCTCACCCATTTTGACACTTAGGTAAAAGGGTTATACAATAAGAGTGAATTTGTCCAAAAATTATTTGTGGACGTCTAGTGTTATCTTCAAAGTGACATCCTAGTTATCAAAAACCACCTCAACTGATTTGATTAGGATGGCTAGCTTGACAATAAGGTGAACTAAGCCTTCATGAGTAGAAAGATGTATTTATTTTTGCATGAGTGTTTCTTCAAAGGATAGTTCTTTGTACAATATCTCCATATGAAGAGTTGAAATAGATTGGATGTTGATCAATTTAGCCTTGATGTTATCTTCATCTGTGTGTAATACTGCTAACTAGGTCTAGGATTTGAGGAGGTTTCTAAAATGTTTCTCACTCTAGGCCAGAGACTTAAGAAAAATAATACTACATGACCTTATATGACTCTCCAAACTCAATATGTGACTACTTATTTATTATGTGAAAAGTGTGGGATTACACAATTTGGTGTATAAAGAGAAAATTTTATCTAGTACCTTCTTCACACTATCAATTTTGGTTGCTAAATCAACCTATGATAGTGCAATAGAACTAGATATCTTTTCATCAACCTTATGCTGAAACTTCCTTACAGATGATTCAAGTAGTTTAACAGTTGAATCTAGGTTTGTGTCATTTAACTTCTCTACTAACTTGGTTAGCTTCTCTATGATTGGATTTTTTTCTTCTGGTGCTAGTAGACTAAATGCATCAATAAAAATGTCCTCAATAACTATCAAGGCTTTCTTCTACCTATGCTAGATTATCTAGACAATTCTTGATTCTTCTTCTTTGCAAGACCATCCTGAAGTATGCTCATCTATTCTATAGTGATAGTTACAAAATCAAACTTGGGAAACTCAATCACTTCATCCAAGTTTAGATCAAAAAATGATGTAAATTTAGCTTCCTTGGATCTGCTTGGACTCAGCTGTGATGTTTGTAGGGGTAAAAGTTCTATACTTGGCTTATGAAGAGCTTGACTAGAAGGAGTAGTAGTTTCTTGTAAAGTTACTAGTGTTTTTATTGCAATTTTCTCCTCATATTTGGTAGTCATACCTAGCTATTCAATCTTGTCCTTTTCCTTCTCTGCATTAATAGATATACCTTGATCTTGTGCTATAGGTGTAGGAGTATCTACCTTACTTATTAGAACTTTGGTTACTTTATTCTTTTTTGTCTCATCTTTGTGCTCTCCAACTCCCTCACCCATATCATTTTCATTTTTCTATATATTAACTGAGACTAGAGTACCCTACATCAATTGATTAAAAGTAGAAGTTGTTGTCTTCTTCCTTTGATATACCACAATGGGTAATATAGATTGCATTAATGTGAATTGAGGAAGGGTTGTTGATGTCTCTTTAGTTTGTACTCCCCCCCTGTAGATGCTTTGTGTACCTTCTCAATTTCATCAACACTCACCAATACAAGATCTTCATCCTCTGTGAGGGGATTGATGTTATGAGTGAAAAAATCAAAAACATTCTTAATCTTTACATTATCACATTCTATATTCACCTCATGTTGAGGATTGGCACTTGAAAATAGTGTATCTTTTAAACTCTACTTTGTTTGCTATAGTTCCTTAGCTAGTGCATGTGTTTCTTTAATTGTTTCAGTGCATTCATCTTGTGTAACTATCTTAGTGTCAACTTTGATTACCTCAGTTACCTATTGCTGCTCAACTTTTTCCTCACCTAACTCAATAGGTGCCTCCATAATTTCCTTTGGTGCTATCAAATCATACAAATATTTCCAAATAAAAGTGGCCTTTTGTACAACATCCTCAACCTTGTTCAACAATATATTGAATTCCCTATATTTCACTACAATTTTTTTAGAATCCTTCTTTAATGCCTTGGCCACTATTTCTCTGTCCAATTTTGGCATTACTTGTGCAAGTGTAGTCTCTCTAATTTATATTTCTATTTTTATACTATACTACCACTTCTTCTCAACTCTATTAGATAATTCCTTTGGTAGAGAGTTGGAAAATTCAATTCGAGTTTGTTTAAATGTTGCCATCATGACAAATATTGACTCCTCTACTTGGTTCATCTTGACTTTTCCAAGTGTATCAAATTTAATATGTTTGAGACCAAAAAAATCAACATTATTCCTTAAGTTCTCATATATATTGTGTAAATCTAAAGAAGGATAGTGACTTACCACTTGAAATTGGTTTTTGTCATTAGATTTCATGTTCTCTTCATCAGATTCAATTTAAGCTATGTATTTTCTCTTTGATCTCTTCTCAAGAAAATCTTCATTGGTAACTCATCTAGCTTCTCCCCCTTTTTCTTTTCTTCTTCTTGAGCCTTCTTCGTAGTAGCTCATGTGTTTTCTCTTGTAGAGGGAACTATAGGCTTAGGTTTTGCAACCTTCCTTGGTTTTCTAGCATTTGGGGTCTAAGCTTTCCTCTTCTTTTGCTTAGGTGCTTCACTATCTTCTTCTCCCTCAGCACCTTATTTAATTTGTACTTCTTCTCCTTGACCTTAAGTGAAGGCCAATGGTGCTTGAGCTAGAATATCCTCTTATTCATCATCATCTTCTTCTTCTTATTCATCATTTTGTCCTTCACTAAATATATATTTTAACTTCTTGACAATTTTTTTCTTCTTCCTAATGACTAAGGTAGTCTTCACATCCATTGTTATCTTAGATTTGGCCATGTTTGAGATTCCAAAGGTAGTAGCTTGACAATCTACATTTTCTACATCTAGTGCTATTATTGTTGTAGAGCTTTCATTTACATTGATTTCATAGCCTTATCCTTGGAACAATAGCCTAAACACATGTAAAAATAGTATCAATGAGAAAGTAAGCATCATTGAAATGTTTCTCAACTAGTGAAATTCGTATCCTTAGTCTTTTCTTCATTGTTTACTTGAAGTCCTCAAAGTAGTTGGTCATAACTAACTCAAAATTGTTTCCTAGTTGCTTAATAAACCCACCTATTGTCACTACAATAGATTTATTTTTTTTCCAGGAAACTTTAACAAATGTGGTGAATGTATTTTGTACATAAAAGGACATACATACAAGAATAGAACCAAATTTGCATTGTGTGCTTTTGGTCTTCCTCATAAAACCGTAATTTTTTGACAACTATTATATCAGCAACTTGGCAAGATCATAGCTATGATCCTTCTTTACTATCTTTTAGCCCATGTCAACAATAATACATGGTACACTATTAAGCCTACTTGATTGGTAGAATTTATGTGCTATTATCCTCACTACAAATAGAGGATTAGAGATAGTATCAATTGTCATGCCTTATCTATTCGACACTACCCCTGTATATTTCTAAATGACTTCTTTAGATTCACTTCTCATGGTTTTAGGTTGATCAAGTGTCAAATACCTTGTTACTCTATGTACAATTTTCTTTGTGATTTTCATTGGTCCATTATCTAACCTTATAGAACTACCATGAATTCTACTTAGGACTATCTTAATCCTTTTAGTCTTGAAAACATTTGGAAAAGCTAGGGCATGGGTCAAACCTTTTCTCTCTACTATTTTTAATTCATCCTTCAATGCTTCATTTTCACATAATTTTCCATAGGAATCCATAATATCCATGTCTCATATACTACCCACCTTGCATGTTAGCAACATCTTACATCTTGAATCATCAAAACTTGAGGTGGTATCATCGACAACACATAGCATGAAACCTTAGGAGCAAAAGAACTATATGTCATTTTGTAAACTAGGGTTTGCAAAAATTCAAATTGTGTAGCTTTACATTATAAATATCTTTACACATATTTTATTATTGTATTAAGTAACTATTGAATTCTTCTTACAAATTTTGGTATGAACTCTTTCAATTCTTCTTTCACTCTTTGTGCTCTCCTTCAAATTTGAATCATGTCAAATGAGTAGAAATCAACCATATAGACCTTAAAACCTTGCATTTAATGCTAAGTACTTACACAGCTATAAGATCAACTTTAATAAAGATTTCAACTCACTCTGTGATGTTTTTTTTTCACTCAATAACCAATAGAATCTTTGTTAACAATGTCACCTTTTATAGCTTGACATCTATTAACATTTCACTTAGCAACCATAGTGAAACTTTTCATGATCGGCAAAACTAGATAAACTTAAAGATTTCTTCTAGATTATAATCAAAACTTTACATCTTTCTTCATTCATATTTAATATTTTCAAAACTTAATCCTTGAAAGTGTTCTATAGTATATCCTTTTAAATATCAAGCTGACTTGCCTCTTAATTGCTTAATTTGAGGAAGTGTGATCACCTGACCCATTTTATGAAGTGATCCCTTGTAAACTTGATGTGCTTCAATATTCCTTTCTCTTCCATCTCTTATTCATCTCATCTCTAACATTCTCAAGATTTACCTTTCCTTTTCCTTTGATGGACTCACTAATTGGTACCTTTGACCTTGTTGGACAATTTCTACTTATGTGACTAGTCTTCAAACAACTAAAACATGTGGTTCAAGGTATTTTTTAGTGGCTAATATTCGCAAATTGGTTAATTTTAGAATTTTTAGGCTAGTAATTTGGCCAATAATTTAAGATTTTATATAGCCTAAATCGCCATAGTTTTATAGAATTTAGTTTGAGAATATTTAAAATCACTCAATAATTTATTTTAATGAGAAATTTAAACTCAAATATTCACCACAATATTTGTTACATGATCACATTTGAATCACCTTAATATAATATATTTTTGGAGAAACTAAATTGAACTAACCAATGATTATCATAATTATTAGTTACTTTACAAATATATCACCAATATTTAGTTTTCATTATTGATTTAAAGTATATGTAACGATCCTCATTATATTCTACAAGGTCAAAAAAGTTCAATTTTGATTTCTAATATTCCATGGTGATTAATGGACTTGCTATTATTATTGAAATTTGACAATATTTTATACAAAAAAAATATGATTCAAAAATAATTGCCAATATTAACCATATTTAGAATAAAAAATTGAGTGATTCACCAATAGAAATAATTTTTTTTTTTAAATAATGAAGGATATGCCAATATTTTATATATTTTTTTGGAGGCAACTTTCTTAAAGTTTACCATGATGTGGTTTGACTCAACCACCTTTTGTAATCAGTTTTGAAATGTGTTTTTATGCAATTTTTAGCAACATGTCCATACTCTTGATAGTAGTGACAACTATACTTTGCATTATAATCCCAATTATAAGAGTTTCCATTGTTCTTTACCTTTGTTTTCTTGTGTCCAATGACCATTTATGCTTGGATCTACACTCATATGCATTATGTCCATATTTTTTATAGTTATAGTAGTATCATTCAAGTCTTTTTGTTCTTATGGTTTTGGTTCTGCATTAATGTTCTTGATGTCCTTATTTTTTGCATTTATGGCAATGACCCATGAACTTCTATTTAGAATTCTAATTTACAATCTTGCTCTTGTAAACATTAGCAGTATGACCTAGCTTACCATAATTATGACAAGTAGGTGGGGAGTTATTACCTTTGTTACTTCTTTCTTCACCACTTTTGGATGATTCTTCTTCTTGAGCACTAGTGTATCCCAATTTAGAAGTATCATTGTTGGATCTAGGGGATCTCATCAATTGTTCAAAGTACTTGATGGCTTCACTATGTGTGTTGAAACTATCAACAAACTCTTTTTCTCTTTTCACATCATTTCTTATTTGTTCATTCTACAACTTTAGTGTTGTGATCTCAATATCCTTTTCATTTAGTTCATGATTTGGAATCATCATTTGACCCAAAGTTTCCAATTGCATGTTAGTAATCCTAGTTACCTCTGATGTTTTATCTTCTAGTCTACTGGCCAAAATCCTTTTGTCATATTCAATCATGACTTTGTCCTCTTCAGCATTATTTTCCTACTTGGTCACTTCACATAGCAATATTGATTGGACTTCTTACTCTATTTTTAGATTTATGACTTCTTTGGTTAGGATTTCATTCTTTTCCATCAAATCTACAAATATTGCATCAAATTCATTGTAGTTTCCATTTGTAAATAATTTAGTAGTATCAATCTATTGGTATTATGTGTCATTCTCTTTCCATAGTAATTTCCTTCCTTATTTTTAATGATCTCTTTAACTCATCTCTTACTTCATTCAACTAATGTAGGGAAAGTTGTATTTCAATTGGTTGGTTCTCAAAAGTCTTTCCCAACTTGTAGACTTTCATCTTCAAGATCTTTCCTCAAAGCTGCAAAGCTATACCTACAAAGAATTGTACTCTGATACCAATTGTTGGAAATAAAATAGGGAAGTAAACTCTAAGAGGGAAAGGGGGTGAATTAGCACTTAAAAATTTTAACCTCAAAAACTATTCACCACACATCCATCTCACAATCTATGCATATAAACTGAAATGCAAAATTAAACATATACATCCATAGCATGAAAGTAGAATATTCAATACATGTATGGCATAAGATATTTGGTTACCTAGAAACCCTCTAAGGAGAAGGTAAAACTAGCTCAGGGATGAAAACAACAAATCTTCACTATTGCAGTAATAAAGTGTATCTAATGAAGGTTAGAATGTTTGATCATGAAACATGATCTACCCTATGAAAGGTTTATCTTGTTAAAGGTTTACAAGTTTGTTAGATCTTACCTTGTTTAAGGATTTTGACATCTTGCTAAAAGTGTGTTTGGTAAGAGGAATTTAACTAAAAATGAAGTAAGCACACTATTAAAGGATTTACAACAGTGTATTAAGAGTATTATGTTAAGAGAATTAACTAATTCATCTATTAAAATGTCTCAGCAATGATCCTTTAGTGAGAACTCTATTTCTTGATGTTAAATCACCTCTATACTAATGTGTAGTTGATCTTTTCTAATTAGATATATCTCAGTTGTCCTTTGAGTCCTTTCCTCTATTCTCCCTTATCTAAAACTGCAATGCGCAAATCAATTCATAACACCTTAATTAACACAAATGCTCTATTTGTGCATGCAAGCTCTCTTCAATTCTCCTTAAGCATTTGTTTCAAATAGTTTAGGGTTTGTCTTCCTTAAAAAGACCTGGGTGACTTAGGGTTAGGTATGAATCAATAGTTGTGATTCACCCATATTATTGTTTAAACCTTCTCATTTTTTAATTGGATGCATGTAATACATAGGGATTCACATTTAAGATTCATCCTTTTCAACAAACATAGTAAACCAATCCTTAAGTCAGCCTAAAAATAGTTTACATATAATTTTGTGCCATTACAAATAAGTATGTCAAAAATATGTAACTCAACACTTGAAGTTCTTGATGCTTGGTATCAACTACAACTTCAATGCCTTAACTCATACTCTGAATGACTTGGCATCCACTAATCACTTGACAACTTAATAGCTTTGCATGTACCATTTTCTTGATACTTGAGTGACTTGACACCTAGAAGTTACTCATCTCACACTAAATATTTGTCACTCGATGAATATACTATCTCAAAAATTATGCTTCGCATGTATTAGTTGTTCAACATGAATTATGTAAATTACTTAAGTAAATTGTCACTCATATGCCAAAACTAATCTGACATTAATAGTTTGATGTTCTAACTCATTTCAATAATTATGATATCTACATGAGGCTTTTCATTCATATTGATGCAGGAGCATCCAGAGGTATAAGGGCAATCCCATGTCACCAAAAAAAATGTACTTAGACTTAGTTTTTGTTTCATGTGTTTTTATTTTTGGATACCCATTTGGGTCAAATAAAGGTTCCAACTCTCACAGTTCCACTATCAGTGTGCTAGAAAAATCCAAACAAAATAGGAGCATGTAATTGGGCCATCATTTTGGTGAACTAGGAGGTGTAAATTGGCTAGATGAATGTAATTGTAATTTAGAGCATTCCAGAAAAAGAATCCGGTCAAAAGGCCCCACAGTTTGAAAGTTATTGCAGTTTTTCAATTTTTGGAGACCTCCTAAGAATGCTTCAAAGTCAGTTAGGGGCATGAAATGACCACAAAAAGGGCCAAAAAATGAGGGATGAGCAGAGCTTGTCCTTAGAGCTATAGAGCACTTTGAGAGCTTTCTAAAAATGTAAACGGTTCATCAATCAGAGCTATGGTTCAAAAGTTATGCCTCCCAGAAGTTTGGTTACCATTTTTGGATTCTTCTATATTTTCACCGACTTCTAACACACCTTCTGGAACCTTCTATTTGGTTGGTGGATGCCTACTAGAACTTTCTAGAATGTACTCCTAGTCCTTAACCCTTCGGGGTCTATTTAAGGGGATTTATGGCATTGTAAAAGGCAGTTCGGAGTGGAGTTTGAGAGGAGGTACTGAAAGGAGAAATTATCTCCAGATTTATGCTATTGTAAGCCCTTAGGGCATGTTTTGAAGTTTATTTTCTCTATACTATTGTACTAGCTTATTTCTCAATTAATATAATTTCCCCTTTTCTGTTGTGTCCATTCTATTCTTGGGTTGTTGTCCCCATCACATACCTTGTTTGAAGACTCATTTTCAGTTAGATTAATTATAATGGTGTTAATCTAAGAGATCTCCTATTACTAACCAAGAGTGCTACTAAACTCATAGCATTTATTCTTAAAAAGTTCTTAAATTAATCTTTACATTTTACAATAGTTTTCTATATATGCTTTTTTAACCTGCTACATTGTTTTCTATATCAGTATATTTGGCCAATGATGTAGTACCTTTTTTTGTTATCTAGCCATAATATAGAAGTTCTTTCTAGATTTTACATATTGTAGTAGGTGTTTTAATGTGTCTAGATTATTCTTCCAACATAGGTATCATTGTTAAAATAATTTTTTGTACCCAATATTTGTCTATTGTGCTGAAATGAATTGTTAGACCTCATTAGTTGTTAGTACCAAATATAGTGGTCAGTTCACATGAAATAATTTTCCATGTGCACCCAACTACATATGTAGTTTTTCTTTACAATATTTTTTATTTAAAATTGAAATATTTAAAAAAATAGTTGAAACCTAACTTATCTCCTTGGGATTGCTCTAATGTATCCAAAAGGACTAACAGTTATTGACTTTCTATTAGGAAAGAAAATTAATTGCATTGAAGTCCATGGTTATAAATTTCAGCTCCCTAAATAGTGAATTAATTTATGATAATCACTCTTACCCTTTTTATAAAAACTTATTCAATAAATTGAAATTTAAAATATTTAATGAGCATTACATTGAATGGACTTAGTTTTGAATGTTTTCTACCATTTTCTTGACATGAAATTATTCTCTTCAATTTTTATTCTTTGATAGTGTTATGAGTGATGGTCATGTCTTAATGGTATTGCCAAAATGGTTGAATGTTCATTGTGAAGCATAGACTAAAGATGAAAAATGCAAAACACTAGAGCATTATGACTAGAGAGGTATATCCCTGGTGAAAGAGGTTAGGTTATATGGTGCATAATTATTAGGTAGTATATTAATATTGAGCCAACACCTATTTGTTCCAATGGTATAGGTCAATTTCTACCTTTCTTAAACAAAGATTAATATTGCATATACAAATTTCTATTTTTCGTCCCATCCTAATAGGTATTTTTATGTTTAGGAAATATGCCTATAAACTACAAATAACATTCAACTATAAACATGAAATACAATTCAAAATGTTAAGTCAGTTGTTTGACCATTGTATGGCCAAGAACAAGCCTAGAGGAATATGAAAAGGTCCACTTAAGAACTATTGAAAGGACATAGCATTGAAAATAGATTAACATGAGTATGAATATATGTTTCAATCATTATTTTGTCACTACTGTCAAACCTCCTACTTGTTGGTAAGATAGTTTCTTATTTGATTTAAGTACTATCATTTGTTTGATTGATGAAGATGATTTGATCAAATGATGTAACAATAGCACCTAGAGGAAAGGTTGAGTTATGATATGAAAAAGAGTACAAGAATTAGTTACAATAGTGATACTATAGTGCGTTGATAATATACTTAAGGTTCCCAAGGATGGTGACATTGATTAAGTTCAAAAGAACAAGTTAAATGATGATTTTTTGCCAAGCTTAACATTCTACATTGTAGGTGCTAAGGAAAGCTAGTTTAAGCTAAGCATGAAATCAGTTAGAGATAAGTAAATTTTAGTATAATCTAAGTGAAAGACTATAAGCTGAGTAAATTTTAGTCAATGTCAAGCACTAGTAAACTTTAGTTTGTGCTAAGTGTTTTGACAAAGGATGCCAAGTAATGCAGTAAGTGACAACCATCATAAGCCAATTAATGTTGAGTGTCTTCATTATGGGAAAGATTGTGAATTTTATGAATCTGAGCTAACAAATTTGATTTCTTGGATTGTGCCAACTATGTGGAAGATAAGCTTGATGAGCTAGTGGCATAGAATTCAAGATTAGCCATTTTGATGCAAATTCAAAGAGGATTCAAAGGAAAATTTTCTAGAAGGGAATGTAATGAAATGAGGTGTAGATTCATTGAATCCTACCTAATCTAGCCAACCCTATAACTAATGATGGAGGATGAATAGAAATTTTTTCTTAATCCTTTATTTATAGAGATGGATGGTCAGAAGAAAGAGTTTTCATGTGTGAGAACCTAAGGAAGACAAGGAGCCTAGGGTATTGCTTCATTTACTAACCTAAGAGAAGAGACTACATTGGAAAGCAAAGCTATGAGGCTTAATAGTATGGATTGTTGAAGGGTGAATAAGATATCAGAGTTGAAGAGTGTGAAAGCAAAGTAGAATGGAGGACTAAAACAAAGATCTATAATCTTCAAATGGATTTGTAAGTTGTTATTAGATCAAGCCCTACTATTACCTTATAATATTTGTATCAATCTAGGGTAAATCCTTTGGATTAAGGTTGACTTAACAATCATTTGTAAATCCTTTAACTAGGTGACATTCCAAGTGAATGATCTAATGTCCTCTAACAAGGCTCACTTCTAACAGGTTGATTGAAATTATTTAACTGGGTCACATTTAACAATGTTTATGTTAACATTTAATAGGGTTGGCCTTTCATAGGGAATCATTTCACAAGAGTGAGAATGAGTACCATGTTACTGGTGGCTTTTCCCAAATTGGGTTTCCACATTAAATCATGGTGTCAAATGTGTTATTCAATATATTGTGTTTCATGTTTACATTTCTCCAAAATGACTTGAAAGTAACCTACAAGTTTAAGTGATTGCACAATCTAATGGATGCATGCATGATATAAATTTTTTTATGGATATGGGCTCACTAAGTTGTGAAAATTTTTAATTGTACATTTGGAACTTATAAAATTGATTCACCCCCCTCTCATTTATTCTAAAGAATTCCAACAATTGGTATTATATTTTTTACTTAAGATGACTATTTTAAAGGTACTAGAAGCACAAAGACCAAGATGTCAAAAAGAGACATAACTAAGCTTAATTGAGATAAATTTCCTACATGGAAAGTTATGATGAAGCTACACCGAGGAGGTCTTGGAGACAATGCACAAACTACCATTTTTATTGAGCATGTCAATCATGTCAGAGCCCTAATTACTGGAAACTTCAAAAGGAAGTAAGAACACAACTAGGCAATGTTGGAGATTGCCTCTACCTTGAGTTATGTCGAGTTTGATGATATGAAGGATTGTGAAAATGCAAAGAAAATGCGGGATGCTCTGTACGCTAGCTATGGAGGTGACAAAAATGTTCTAAGAGATAAAAATGAAAGTCTTAGAGGTAAGTTTGATGATATGAGAATGCAAGAAGGTGAGACTATTGGTCAATATTGCTCTAGTATAAAATATGTTGTTAATTCAATAAGAGGACCTACTAGTAAAATAGGTGATGATATTGTACAAAGAAAAGTTTTGAGAACATTGTTACCTATCTATGCTATTAGAGTTTCTAAAATATGTTCACAAACTGAGATGTATGTAAAGAAATGATCTAACTCTTGAAGGTTTGGTAGGTAGGATCACTTCTTTTAAGCTATCTAACTTTGATAATTAGAAACCTAAAAATGTTGAATCTACTTTCAATGCTAACCTGCCATCAAAGGAACCTAATGAGAAGAAGAAGGAAAAGGTAAAATATGAGTCTAGTGACAGTGATACAAATGAGAAAGATGTAGATTAACTTGAAGCACTATTAGAAAGAAGATTTAATAGAGGTAAAGGAAAGTTTAAAGGTAAGTTACCTATCATGTGTTTTACAATGAGGTTGGTCATATTACTACTAGATGGCTAGAGAAGAAGAATTACAGAGGTGGTGACAAGTAAAAAGGTACAAGAGATGAAGACAACAAAGACTACAAAGACAATGGCAAGAAGTATTATTGCATTGTTGAAGAGGAAACAAAATATGGATTTGATGATCATGATGATGAAGTGTATATTGCAAAGAAGGATGAATCTAATGATGATGAAGCAACTACACTAGTATCTTGTGTGAACAAGAATGAGACATAGATCATTGATGGTGGATGTTCCCATCTCATGACTTGAGATAAAAGTAAATGCATTATCTTGAATTATTATGACAAAAATAGTGTAAGGTTTTGTGATAATGCACCATATATGATAAAAAGAAAAGGTTTTATCAAGTTCATAGAAAAGATTTTATGTGACAATGCTTATTATGTTGAAGTTCTTAACTATAACTTGTTGAGTGTTTCACAACTAAATAATTCATGTTGTAAAGTTGAGTTTGAGAGTGAAATTGCTAATATATATGATATTGATGGAAAAATAATTGGAAAATGTGATTAAACAATAGCTAATCTATTCTACCTTGATATAGATAATGTTACTTGTTTAGTTATAGAATTCAATAATGTGTAGCTATGGTACAAGAGGTTATGTCATGTTAATTTGAATAACTTGTTTAGTAGTAACATGAGAAGAGTTAGAGGTTTTCCTAGCTAGAAGAAGGCTGATGATATAATTTACAAACAATGTCAGTTAAGCAAAATGAGAAATTCAAGTTTGAAGAGTAAGACTCGTACCTCTAAATGAATATTAGAGATTGTTCATATTGAGTTGCGTTGACCAATTGAAGTGAAAAGCTACAAAGGAGATAAGTAAATTATGCTTCTTGTTGATGATTATTCTAGAATGATGACAATTATGTTTCTAAAGAAAAATATGATGCTTTCCAAATATTTATGTTGTACTTAACAAGAGTTGAGAAGGAAATAGGTAAAAGTTTGAAATGTTTGAGATCTAACAAAGAAGGAGAATTTACCTCAAATGAGTTTAAGACTTTTGTAATGATAAACAAATTAAAAGATAGATATCTACTACTAGAATCTCTCCACAAAATAGAATTTTTGAAACGAGGAACATATCTATAATGGACTATGCTAGGACACTCATGATGGAGAAGCATGCCACTTTGAAATATTGGAGAGAAGCTTTAATTACAACTATGTGAGGCCTCACCCGATCTTCCCTTGCATAGATGACATATTTTCATTGTGATACTCCTAATTCAATATTTTGATATACTTTTGAGACTCTACGGTTATTTTACTTTAATATTTACATTTTGATGATCCACACTTATGTCTGTGCATTAGGACCTAATTGATATATTTTATGATCTCATTTCATGTTTTAAATTATTTCAATTACTTTAAAAGAAATTGAATTATAGAAATGCATGAAATGTCAAATTGTAATGTTTAAATAGAAGCTAGTCATAAAGGATAGATTGTGATTTGCAGTAGGACCGAACTCACCTACCTAGTGACTTAATAGTCATGGATTTAGTATTTCATCACTATGATTGAAATAAATTAGAAGGTTGTTTAGAATTTTATTCAGATCATGTTAAGTAAAGATTGATATTGATATGTAGGGATTGATATTTTAATGTTGCAATATTTTACATGAATACAATTAGAAAATGGAAAGTTAATTTGGAAATGATGAAATATGAAAGTCTAATGTTAAATGAGATAATGATTTATTGCACATATCTACTTATTGCTTAGATGATTTTCTTGGACTACTGATGGTTGAGTTTAGAGTGGAGGATTTGGACCATGGGGCTTAATGGGGAACCAAGGCTCAAACCCATGTGAAACATGACATGGCTAAGGTTGGATATGTGGAGGGATTTAGACCTCTTTGTAATGTGTTTTTTTTTCATAATGTGAATGGTATGTGGGTGAGAGTTGAATGCATGTATTATTGGAGAAAAGTCATTTTAAATGTAATATGTTGTATTTCTGTCACATGACAATTACTTTGTCCATGTGGTAATGACTTGGCATTTAAGATTTTGGGAAAGTAACCTAACCTAAACATAACCCCAACATAGTATCTAAGTTAACCCCACATTTATAAGTGTTAGGATAAGTCCCTATCCATTGAAATTCGAATTCCAACCTTCCATTAACTTTTGGGGATCAAAAAGTGGTCATAGGGGGTTACCATGATGAAAAATAAGTGCCCATATGATAATTGTATGGGTTGTGGGTCTAAATCTAACCCTTAGTAAGCATAGATGACCTTGGGAACCCTCCAAACAAGTCACTTTCAAAGAAATTCGAAAATTGAAGTGTCACATGACTCTTTCCACTCTATGAATTGGTAAAGGATACATTTTTAGGAGGAGACAAGGGTGTAAGAAAAGGTAGCTTATGTTATGACCATTTTTAGATAATGGGGGTTTTGGGGTCCTTTTTAGAGGATTGGAGATGGAATTAGGGGGTTTTCCACCCACTCTCTAAATTTAGAGATACTTAGGGTTTGTGAAGCTTGGAGGGAGCTCTTCTACAAACTTTTCACTCCATTTTGCAATGGGATTCAAGGTTGGTGTTCTTTCCATGTAGTTAGCTTGTTTCCAATTTGAAGTTGAATCTTTGTATTGCATTCATGAGAATGTAGGTAATGTGAATGACTTGTAAGGGAGATGTGTGTGATACCATTTTGTATCTTTTTGTATTATGTTGTGTGGTGTTGAGTATGAAGTTTGGATTTCCCTTATTTTCTTGTTTTTGATCTTCCATGATTTTGTGCATAAGTGTTGTTATGGGTGTGAGGGCTTCACTCACCCTTTGGGAAGGGAAGAGAAGACTAGGGAGAAGGAGTTAGTTAGGCTTGAAAATGTATTGATAACCTTGTAGTATGGGCTCCAAGAGAGTTATAGAAGATGGTAGTGTGTGTGGAGGATGGTGTGAAACCCTCAAAAGGGCATAAAATTGTTATATGGTGGAAACCCAGAAAGGGCATGAAATTTATTTTGTTCCAGGTATTGTTTGATATGGAAAATCTCCATTTTAGAAGCATGGATTCTTCCTATGGTAATGGTTCCATTGGTAAACCATTGTGATTTATCCTTGGGATGGGATTGTTCCATCTATAAGATGTAATGTATATGTTCTTTCAAGTGTGTATGTGAATCCTAGTTTGAGCCTTGTTTTCCTAGAGTAGGGGTTGTCTCTTTGGAGGCCTATGGTTGGGTGGAGAGCACCCATGGTGCTTGTTATTTTTTTGTGATGCATTTGTAGATTTGAGTTCAAGGGAGCAATGGAAAAAGGCTCAGAATGATCATATTGTTGATTGTTGCTTGAAAGAGAAAACTTGTAATTGTGAAATACATTTGTAATGGAGGATTCTTCATCTTGTTCATATTGTTTTGATTCATGATTGCATGGTAGTAATGATGGAATTTTAGAGGCATCATATATAATTGTTCCATTAAGTTTCACTAGTATGCACTTGGGTGTGATAAGGTTGTAAGTCGAAGCCTTAATGTGGATAATATTGGAAATATATCATAATGGTTATGTTTCTCTGATATAGTTGATTTAAATTAAACCTAAATAATTGCATTGTAAGTTTACATGTTATGTATTCAATAAGATGGAACAAAATTATTACATTTTGATAGCTCAGTATATATGCATGAACATTAATTCATTTGTATTTCACGTTCTAATAGTGCTTTAATGAGATCAATGTTACAGTGATATCAACTTGAAAATAAAAATTGGTAGGGAAGTTGAGTCAATCAGTGGCACTTCATGTTGAGGTCTCCTAAAAGAAATTTTCATAATGAATCTAGTCCAATGAGATTTACCACTTAAATTTTCATTGTAGAAGATAATGTTGGAATTAGTAGATTTCAAATAGATTTAGATGGATCTATTAGTTCATACTTGATATTATGCCCAACAACATTACATATATCAAACCTATTATTAGAGTGAATTTGATAGATTATTGATATATTTATTGTTGAATGTGATATTGAAAGACCTATTTATCTTGATAGCTTTATTGGGATGTAAAAAGAAAAATAGAAGCATAGTTGAATAAAGGAGATGGGTCAAATAGATATCATAGCATAAAATTCTAAGGGAAAAAGGCCTATACATGGACATTTAGCCCTTTGGAAATTGTATGGGAAGTGGGAAAATATCTCTCCCAATTACAATTCATTAAAATAATTAAAGAAGGATTCCAAGAATCTTCCTAATAGTGTGGAACCAAGAATATGAAACAAAAACATAACATAAACAATATATATAAAAAAAGATGAGACAAAGCCTTGGAAGAAGACCCATGACTTAAAGGAGCCACTTTAAAGAAATTAAGTAATTAAAATAATAAAATATATGTATATATATGATGCAGGAGCATCCAGAGGTATAAGGGCAATCCTGTGTCACCCAAAAAATGAACTTAGACTTAGTTTTTGTTTCATGTGTTTTTATTTTTGGATACCCATTTGGGTCAAATAAAGGTTCCAACTCTCACAGTTCCACTATCAGTGTGCTAGAAAATCTTGAAAAAATAGGAGCATGTAATTGGGTCATCATTTTGGTGAACTAGGAGGTGTAAATTGGCTAGATGAATATAATTGTAATTTAGAGCATTCTAGAAAAAGAATCAAGTCAAAAGGCCCCACGGTTTGAAAGTTATTGCAATTTTTTGGGTTTTGGAGACCTCCTAAGAATGCTTCAAAGTTAGGTTAGGGGCATTAAATGACCTCAAAAAGGGCCAAAAAATGGGGGACGTGAAAATCTCATCCATATGGCTATAGAGCACTTCGAGAGCTTTCCAAAAATGTAAACGGTTCATCAATCAGAGCTATGGTTCAAAAGTTATGCCTCCCAGAAGTTCAGTTACAATTTTTGGATTCTTCTAGATTTGCATCGACTTCTAACGCAGCTTCTGGAACATTCTATTTGGTCGGTGGATACCTACTAGCACTTTCTAGAATGTACTCCTAATCCTTAACCCTCCGAGGTCTATTTAAGGAGATTTATGGCATTGTAAAAGGCAGTTCAGAGTGGAGTTTGAGAGGAGGTATTGAAAGGAGAAATTATCTCCAGATTTATGCTATTGTAAGCCCTTAGGGCATGTTTTGAAGTTTATTTTCTCTGTACTATTTGTACTTTCTTATTTTATCAGTTAATACAATTTTCCTTTTTTGTTGTGTCCATTCTATTAGTGGGTTGTGTCCCCATCAAGTGGTATCAAAGCTGCTTTTCCTGAGTGTGTAGACAGAATGCCGACTATGAGGCAGTTTGCACAAGGACTGTGTGGTTGTGCGTTTGAGTTAAGAAGATGCCTCCATAAAGAGAGCATGGTGGAAGGGCCAGATCTATTAATCCTGAGGAGGTTAGAGCCCTCCAAAGGCAGGTATAGGCATTGCAAGAGGAGCTCTTTAGAGGAGCAAATGTTGCCGCAGGTGATGACAGTGAGGATGACAATGAAGAAGAAGTAATGGAACCAGAAGGGGAATTTGATGGGGAAGTTTTGAATCATGTAGAGGAAAGGCTTTTTAGGGCCATGACTAAGTTTGGGAAAAGACCTACAATTGAAGTGGGTGTATTTTCAGGAAATCTGAAACTAGATGAGTTGATCGATTGGATCAATGAACTGGAAGAATACTTTGAGTATGAGGATATAAGGGACCTAGACAGGGTTAAGTTTGCAAAGGCCATGCAAAAATCTAGTGGCAAGAGGTTCAATTGGAAAGAAATAGAAGAGGAAAGGAGAAGATCACAAGATGGGATTGCATGGTGGACAAATTGAAGAAGCAATTCATTCCTGTGGACTACGAGCTTTATTTGTTTAAGAAGATGCATGGGTTAAAGAAAGCAGGAAGTTTAGTCCAAGAATATACATAGGAATTTTATATACTCTTGATTAGAGTGGGGCATGCAAAAGAAAATAAGGAGAAGGTTGCTCGTTATATCAGTGGGTTGTGACCTAGCATCCAGGAGGAATTAAGTCTGGTAAGAATGACCAGCATTGAAGAGGCATACCAATTTTCCCTACGATTTGAAGAGAAGTTGAATAAAAGTTTTGAAGGAAGACAAAGAGGGTGCGGTCAAGGAGGAAGGGGAAGTGGTAGGTCATCTGGAGGCTGCAATGAAACCCAAAAGAAAAATGAAGATGTGGGTACTAGCAGGAACCAGAGGAATGACGGTTTCAACCGCTCCCATGATCAAGACTTTGGAAATCAAAGAGGAAGAGGTAGAGGACGTGGACAAGGAAGAGGAGGCTTCTGTGGTACCTATTTCCATTGCAATTAAGAAGGTCATCGTGCCTTTGAATGCCCTCAACGACAAGGAAGGACAGATAGGAGAGCTGAGGGCCAAGCTAGGGTTGCTCATGTGGATGAGGATGCACAATCATCACATTTAGAGGATGCTGAAAGAGGAGAGACCTTGGTAAATGAAAGAGTCCTACTAAGTGGTGAGATTGAACCAAGACAACAGAGAGTTTTTTCCATACCAGATGCAAGTGTGAGTATAAATGTTGTGATGTGATCATTGATGGTGGTAGCACTAATAACTTGGTATCAGAAAAGATGGTCTTTAAGCTGAAGCTCAAGAGGGAGAAACATCCCAAGCCCTATCGGATTTCTTGGGTAAAAGATGATCATAAGGTCCTGGTAAGTGAACAATGTTTAGTAAAATTCAAAATTGGGAGTTACCATGATGAAGTTCTCTGTGATGTTATTTTGATGGATGTTTGCCATCTATTGTTGGGTAGACCATCGCAGTTTGATAGACATGCAGTACATGATGGACATGCAAACACATACTCTTTGACAAACGATGGAGTTCACCAAAAATTGAAGCCCATGAAAAGGGAAGGTGAAAAGGTATGTAGCAGTGCTAGGATTTGTCTTGTTGATGGATGGAAGTTTTTAGATGGCATGAAACATTAGCATATGTGCTATGCTTTGATTCCTAGGAAAGATAAAGAAGGTACTAGTGAAATACCAGTTGAAGTTTTAGATTTACTAGGGGAGTTTGGAGATATTATCTCTGATAATGTTCTAGATGGATTGCCACAAGTAAGGAAAATTAGTCATCAGATAGATCTGATTCCAGGAGCTAGTTTCCCTAACAAGGTTGCTCACAGGATGACTCCTACTGAAACAAAGGAGCTAAATAGACAGGTTCAGGAGTTGTTGAGGAAGGGCTTGATTCAAGAGAGCTTGAGTCCATGTGTAGTGCCTGCAGTACTTGCACCAAAGAAGGATGGAGAGTGGAGGATGTGTACAGATTCTTGAGCTATAAATAGGATGACCATCAAGTACTAGTTTCCTTTGCCAAGGATGGATTATATTATGGACTGCTTGAGTGGAGCTAAGTACTTCACAAAGATAGATCTGAAGAGTGGTTATCACCAGATATAGATTCGAGAAGGAGATGATTGGAAAATAGCCTTCAAGACCAAGGAGGGTCTTTATGAGTGGTTAGTCATGCCCTTTGGATTGACGAATGCCCCAAGCACCTTCATGCTGCTCATGAATGAGGTACTTAAGAAGTTCTTGGGAAAATTTGTTATTGTCTATTTGGATGATATTTTAATTTTCAGCAAGATTTTGGAAGAACATTTATTGCATATTCGTAGTGTCCTTGAAAGGCTAAGGGAAGAGAAACTGTTAATTAATCTGAAGAAGTGTAACTTTTCAAAAAGGGAGTTAGTCTATTTGGGGTTTGTTATATCACCTAAAGGTCTCAAAAGGGATCCGGAGAAGGTAAAAGCCATCTTGGAATGGCCTACTCCAAGGTCTTCTACTGAGGTAAGATCATTTCATGGTCTAGTTAGTTTTTACAGGATGTTTATTAAGAATTTCAGTGGCATATGTGCACTCCTAACTGATACAATAAGAGGGGATAGAAAAGAGTTCAAATGGACTGTAGTAGCTACAAGAAGTTTTGAATTGCTGAAGAAGAAGGCAATAGAAAAACCTATGTTGGCACTTCTAGATTTTAGAAAAGTGTTCTAGGTGGATTGTGATGCTAGTGGCAGTGCTATTGGGGCTGTATTAAGCAAAGAAGGTAAGCCTATTGCATTTTTTAGTGAAAAATTGAACGATGCAAAGAAGAAGTATTTTGTTTATGATCAAGAGTTCTATGCAATAGTTTAGGCCTTAAAGAAATGGAGGCATTATTTATTGCCAAAGGAATTTGTTATGTATACGTAGAGTTCTTGCAGAGTTATACATTTGTGTTGAAGCATAGAAGTGGAAAATCTAACAGGGTTGCAGATGTACTAAGTAGGAGACAATTGTTGCTTACAGTAATGCAGGTTGAAGTAGTTGGGTTTGATGAACTCAAGAATTTGTACCCCGAGGATCCTGATTTTGCTTAAGCATGGAAAGTTTATAAAGAACTTGTTGCTGTAGATAGAACCAAGTGGTTAGACTATTTGATTCAGGATGGCATGTTGTTCAAGGGTAGTCAATTGTGCATTCCAAGAAGTTCCATGAGGGAAAATATGATTAAGGAGAAACATAGTGGAGGGATGGAAAGACATTTTGGTTGAGACAAGACCATTGCCATTCTTAGAGAACATTATTTTTGGCCTCAAATTTCACAGGATGTGAAGAAGTTTGTACAGAGTTGCCAGGTTTGTCAAGTTGCCAAGGGGTTTAGTCACAATACTAGCCTATATCAGCCATTGACTGTTCCATCAAGGCCATGGGAGGACGTAAGTATGGATTTTGTTCTTGGATTGCTGAGGACACAAAGGGGTAATGACTCAATATTTGTGGTGGTTGATAGGTTCTCCAAAATGGCACATTTCATTCCATGCCACAAAACTCATGATGCTATCCATATTGTAGACTTGTTTTTCAAAGAGGTGGTAAGACTACATGGTCTTCCAAGGAGTATAGTTTCTGCCAGAGATACTAAATTTGTGAGGTATTTCTAGAGGACATTGTGGAAAAAGTTGAGAACAAACTTGAAATTTAGTTCCACGCATCACCCACAAACTGACGGCCAAATAGAAGTGGTAAACAGAAGTCTAGGCAATTTACTGAGATGTTTAGTTGGGGATAAGCCCAAGGGATGGGATTTGATTCTACCACAAGAAGAGTTTGCTTACTATAACTCTATAAATAGGAGTACTGGAAAATCACCATTTCAAATTGTATATGGGAATAGCCCAAGGCCTGCACCAGAATTGATGAATATAGAACAAGGGGAGAGGACAAGTGTTGAAGCTGAGGAATTTGTTGAACATATCAAGCATCTACATGAGGAGGTTCAAGCATACATTACCAAGATGAATCAAGAGTATAAAGCTAGGGCTGATCAAAGGAGAAGACATAAGGAATTCCAAGTAGGGGATCCAGTCATGGTGCACTTACGAAAAGAAAGATTTCCAGCCAGTACTTACAACAAGCTAAAAATGAAGAAATTTGGCCCCTAAAAAATTTTGAAGAAACATGACTCAGGAAATGCATATGAAGTGGAGCTGCCAAATGGTATTCACATTTCTCCCATTTTCAACATTGCAGATTTAACAGAGTATCATGATGATGGTGCAGATGAGGAGCTGGTGTTAGAGCCATGTCCAATTCCTGCTTCTAAGAAGGAGGAGATAGAAGACATTCTAGATCATTGTGTGGGTAGGAGTACTAGAAACAGGAAGTATGAAGAGTATTTGGTCAAATGGAAAGGATGAACAATCGAGGACTCAACTTGGATTTCAGCAGCTGAGGTTTCCCATTTGGGATTTCCTCTACCATTCATAAAGTGACAGGGTCACTTTTCAATCTACCCTGAGTGTCTGATGCAAGAGCATCTAGAGGTATAAGGGCAATCCTGTGTCACCAAAAAAATGTACTTAGACTTAGTTTTTGTTTCATGTGTTTTTATTTTTGGATACCCATTTGGGTCAAATAAAGGTTCCAACTCTCACAGTTCCACTATTAGTGTGCTAGAAAATCCTAAAAAAATAGGAGCATGTAATTGGGCCATCATTTTGGTGAACTAGGAGGTGTAAATTGGCTAGATAAATGTAATTGTAATTTAGAGCATTCTAGAAAAAGAATCAGGTCAAAAGGCCCCACGGTTTGAAAGTTATTGCAATTTTTTGAGTTTTGGAGACCTCCTAAGAATTCTTCAAAGTCAGGTTAGGGGCATTAAATGACCTTGAAAAGGGCTGAAAAATGGGGGATGAGAAAATCTTGTCCTTGGGGCTATAGACCACTTTGAGAGCTTTCCAAAAATGTAAACGGTTCGTCAATTGGAGCTATGGTTCAAAAGTTATGCCTCCCAGAAGTTCAGTTACCATTTTTGGATTCTTCTAGATTTGCACCGACTTCTAACGCACCTTCTAGAACCTTCTATTTGGTCGGTGGATGCCTACTAGCACTTTCGAGAATGTACTCCTAATTGTTAACCCTCTGAGGTCTATTTAAGGAGATTTATGGCATTGTAAAAGGCAGTTCGAAGTGGAGTTTGAGAGGAGGTACTGAAAGGAGAAATTATCTCTAGATTTATGCTATTGTAAGCCCTTAGGGCATGTCTTGAAGTTTATTTTCTCTATACTATTTGTACTTGCTTATTTTCTCAGTTAATACAATTTCCCTTTTCTGTTGTGTCCATTCTATTCGTGGGTTGTGTCCCCATCAATATATAAAAAAATTAATATAATAACCATAAGCAATCATATCTCCTTTCTATTTTATAAAAAAGAGTTACCACATAAATTGCCTAACCCAACAAGGGGTACCTTTGCAAGTGCATAGAAATTCAAAAGGACTAAGGGGGCATACATATATGATAACATGTTGGGAGGTGGGAAGGGGACCCCACCTTCCCCAATGCTTCTTTTCCTTCATACTATGCTAGCGTACCAATGACAATTGTAATACTCATGTCTAATCACATTCTTATTCTTACAACTTGACGTAAACCTAGAATGCACCTCCACCCAAGATGTGGACACACTACTCAAGGAGGAGATTTCACATTCTTATACATGCCTCGTATCTCATCAAATCCAAATGCATGCAGTGGTCAGCTCAACTTGAGCACTATTTTGAGACATGTGCCCCTTGTAAAACCCATTACCTAAGCAATTAAAAAAGGTCACAAATATAGAAGAATCCCCACTTTTCTTCCTTGGTTTTCTGCTGAATCCTCATCTTGTGAGACTATACCATACCACATGTGATTTGGGAGAAAGGGATGTGAGGAGTTAGAAGTGCTAAGGATTAATGCATGGGCTTTAATGCATGCAAGACATAGTTGGGGGGGATGGGCCCTACTTGAATTGGCTTAGAGGAGGAGGGAGGCATAAAAGAGACTCATGCAGAGTTAGGAGATTAAGTTAAGCAAGTTAACATTAATAGTATTTGTTATTAGGATTCCATTGGTAATATAAATAAATAAGTTAAAATTTGAATTAAGGATAATTAGAAAATTAGACTCGTTTACTATTCTGCTGATGAATTAGGCATTTTTCTTAATAGGATATTGTTTTAATATGGAAATTAATGGTCATAATAAGTTGATAAATCATTAATAAGTAATAAATAGATTTAAGAAGAGAAAATAGTTGGAAATAAATATTTTCAATTGTAATTGCTGATATTTTGGAGATTCTAGATTAGTTATGATAGTTGAGGAAGTGACATTAAAGAAAAATGAGTTAGTACTAAATTTCTATAGGAAGTCCTTTGGTTTTATGTATGGGTAGTTGTCAAGTAGTGGTCATATAGAAATTAAAACTATTGTGGAAGTTAGTAATTAACTATAAGTATATTTATACTTAGACCTTTATGTTAAGTAAGTGTTAGTTAATGCAAATATACATTTAGTAATAATATTATGATATGTTCCTAATATATATAAATATGCATTAATAGTATATATGCTTTTGATTCTATTGGAAAATATGCTCGACAATTAATTATAATCTATATATTTAGAGAATATAAATATAGTCTTATTATAAAATTCAAGTTATCCTTTCATTAGAAAATTAGCAAAAAAGTTTGTTCAAATTGAAATAAACTTATAAGTCAATTAATATAATTATATGTGAATGTGAAGAAAGCTAGTGGTGATGCTATACTAATGAATTTGTAAAATTTATTAGGTTTTGACATATAATTAGAATGATCAAAAGGGTGGATTCTTAAGGAGAATATGTAACCACTATAATAATTCAAGGTAATTGTTGCTCCATAAAATGTTATTTTCCATGAAATGCACTAATGAGTATATTATTGAATCAAATAGGATAATTAGCAAATTTGGAGTCATATTATTACATTAAGTCATGTGTTACTGAGGTGGAAATTAATGTTGGTTAAGGAGAAATAGTAAGTGGAAACATTTTAGATAAAGCTAGGATAAAATGATTAGTATACACATAACTTGACTTGGGGATAAATTAATAGCAAGATATTAAAGATGGATGAAGTGTTAGAAGGAGTTATCATCTAAATGTAGATCAACATATAACACCACCTTTTTACATGCTTAAGTAAACTAGGAATTTATAACTTTACTATTGGATCATATGTTGGTCCTAGACACTAATAATGGGAATACCTACCTACAAATTTGTTACAAGTCAAAGTCATACTAATTTCATAACCTTTTTTGATGGCCATGTAATTGAAATATAGTGCCAAGGTATGACAATGTACAGAGAAAGAAAATAGGTAAGAGCTAAAATTATGTCAGATAAGATGAAGTGAGTTAAGGATGTTAGAATTAGATAAGGGTATCTACTAAATATGCTATAACTTGAACCCTAGTAGACCGAACAAATGCTTGCTTCAAAAACTTGTAAAAAAATAAATTACTGGTTGTGTTTTTCCCTATAAGTTTTGGGCATGACAAACTATCTATACCTTGAATTGTGTACAAGTCAAGAAAGGTACTCATTCAACACCTTTCGAACTATGGTATGGCTACTCACCCAATGTAAAATATTTTAAGATATTTTGAAGCAAGTGTTTAATTCTCAAAGATTTTTGAAATGATAAGATAGATGCAAAAAAGTGAAGCATGCATATTTCTTTGTTATTTCACAAGAAGTAAAGCTTATACATGTTTAAAAACTAATACCAACAATGTTGTGAAAAGTATTTTAGAAATATTCAAGATAAGATAGGTTATTGAGAGGGGAGGGGTGAATCAATAACTTATAAAACTTTTAACCTATTCAGCATTTTAACCATTCACCATTCATTCATCTAATCTATTGGATAACTGAAAGAACAAACATTCATTGCACATGTACACAGAGATTTGGTGACCCAGAAACCTTCCAAATAGAAAGTAAAACTGGGGTGGGGATGATGCCCACAAAACTTAAAAAATGCAGTATAAAGTTGGCCTATTAAGGCTTACAATGATCATTTCTGGTGATCTACTCTGTTAGGAGCAAGAAGGATTGCTAGATCCACCTTGTTAGAGGATTTCCAAACATAGAGTGAAGTATGCATTCTGTTAGGAGATTTACAAAAACACTGTTAAATCTACCCTGTTAAAGGATTTATAAACTTATTCACCTTTTAGGATGAAGCAGTGGATCTACTTACAACTATTTTCTAATAAGATCCATTTTGCATTTGATCACCTGATGTGATAGATATAACTTTTTTGCTCCTATGTTGACCTTGTTGAATCCATTTTACTTTTCTGCTGATTTTCAATACCTTCTTTACATGCGAACATCAATCTCTTCACAATCCATATTCCCATACTATAAATGATATCATACATTACATATATACCATTCCAATATTTACAATTGCAAGGTCAGCCAAACCAAAAGTGAACAAAACATTATTGAGTCAGCCAGATAGTAGAAAACTCAAGTTCCTCAAGCTGACTCAGTGACCTTATGATACTTGGCATCCACTAAATTGCTCGACATCATCATGCACTCAGTAGGAGAAGAGGCTTGGTTCATACTAGCCACTCAACATTGCTCGGAACTCGGTAACCATTGGTGACTTGATAGATATAGTGTCACTCGGTAGAAACTAACTTCTTCATTTACCTTGCTTTGCTCGGTGAACACTGAGTCCTTCATTTACCTTTTTTACTCAATAAATAATGAGTCCTTCATTTACCTTTTTCACTTGGTAAAAATTGAGTCCTTTGTTTACCTTTTTCCCTCAATAAACACTGAGTCCTTTGTTTACCTTTTTCACTTGGTAAACACTGCTGAACTTCTCATTCACTCGATATCCTCTGGAATGCTCGGTGAGGACTATTTACCTACTGAACTTATAATGTAACCACTGAATGCTTGGTATACACTGTATACTAAGTGATGAGCTAGATAAGCATTCAAAATTGAATAAGTGTTTGCACTAATCACAAATATACATTAATTCCAACAATCTCCCCCTTTGGCATTAGTGACAAAAACACTTATGAGCCAAAACTTATGAACTAGTATAGGTTCCTGCTTACCTTTTATGGTTCTTCTAGTGAATACTACAGTAGGCTTCTTATTAGGTTTGGTAATGACTACCTTACCTTTCTTCCTTGATGGTTCTTCTTCAGATTCTTGATCTTCTTTTTCTTCTTCTTCTCCTTCTTCTTCATCATCTCCTTTGTCCTCACTTTTTCCTTCTGTTAGCATAAGAGGGCCAGATGCAATTTTGAATTTGGCTATCTTCCTCTTGCCTTTGCTTATGGCCTATGGTAGCTTTATTTCAAGCTCAATTCTGGCCTTAGCTTCATCAAAAGTTCCAAAAATTGGTTTCCTTGGGTTTACTGGCTCATTTACCAGTGCTTCTATGATGTCTCTGGCTTCATCAATATTTACCTCATAGGGAAAAGGTTTCACCCATGCAACTCGAGGTCTAACTACCTAAATGTATACGTTGTCATAGTCAACCATAAAGCATACATCATCTCTATAATCTTCAACTAGTTTTGGAGGAATTCGAAACCTATTGTTCATTCTCTCCTTGATGTCTTGAAAATAGTTATCCATGAATTTGTCAAAAATTTCACCCATTTTCAATATAAACTCATTAATTTGATATAGAATAGGAATGTCTTTTCTCCATACTATTGTTCCTTTTGATGGAAAGAATTTTTGTACATAGAAGAATAAGAAAATTAACAATCAAAAATTTTTACAAGGGTTACTCTTTGAAGTCCTAATACTTTCCTTATTCTTGTTTAACTGTTTCAACAGCATGTCTGCCAAGTCATATTCCAGATTTTTCTTTACTACCTTAAATGCTAAATCCACAGCCTCACATGGTACACTATTCAATCTGTTAGAACTGTATAGTTTATATGCAATAACATAAATGCCTAATTTGAGTTCTATGTCAGATATATTGTTAAGTTGCAGTCCTCTTCCGTCCCATTTTGCTAGGATTTTCTTCTACAACTCATCCCGACCTATGGTTTTAGTGGTTTTGGCTTTGCTAAGCATAGGCAAACCTGTGCTCTTATGAATCATCTTCTTGGTTATGAATACGGGTTCTTCCAACCACAACTAACCATTTTGTACATGGCTCAAAACATATCTCACCCATTTAACTTTAAAGTTCCTTGGTAGCTGCGTAATGTGGGTCAAGCATTTTTCTTCTAAGTTCTTATGGTCAGGTTTTAGGGCTCCATCAACACATAATTGACCTAGGGCATTGTCCATATCTAACGTACCAATTTCTTGAACAGTGCATTTGAAGTGAGCTGGAATATGATAAATGAGAAGTACCTTAGGTGGTATTTGCGA
This sequence comes from Cupressus sempervirens, assembly GCA_028749045.1. NCBI lineage: Eukaryota > Viridiplantae > Streptophyta > Pinopsida > Cupressales > Cupressaceae > Cupressus > Cupressus sempervirens. The sequence continues at coordinate 704,988,512 of CM053785.1, read as the reverse complement.
TTGAGCTCCGAGTGGATCAAATGATTCAGCAATTGTGGGCACAAGTTTGAATTTTTGGGCTTTCCATTTGACTTCTTTCATGAGCATTTTAGAACCCCTCTTTTCCTTGCTACTACTGGTGCTTGCAAATGCAATTGCTGCTTGGTGGATGATAAATTCTTCAAACAAATTCTTCATAGGAAATTTGCTTCAAATTGCTTGGAATCATTGGCGTGCAACTGGAAATCTTTTAGCTCTAAGTATTCTTAAATTGCGGTGAAAAATGAAATCGAATTCTACCTGTTTGATGGAAATACTTTTCATTAATGTTCAATATAAAGGTAGATGAGATGACATAGTGCTTGCTAGTCTGTCATTGATTTACTCAATAAAACCTTGCAACTTGGTGGTCAAACAAAAATCTTTGGTACTCTTGACCTAGCTCGGTAAGGTCTTTTAACCAACTTTGTTCGGTAGATGCAACATGGTGAATGATAACTTTTCTTTGGTCCTTGTATCTGAAATACTGATTTGATCATTTGCACTCTTTCACTCTAGAACTTCTTAAGATATAGTTAGAAGATGCAATTCTTGATTCTTCTTAAATCTAAATGGAAATGGTGGAGTCACCCATTTCTTGAGTGACATGACCATCATTTGAAATGTCTTGCTCGATAGATTTAGGAATCCACTATTGTCTCATCTACGTTCGAATGTTATCAACTTTACCTTTCCTTTCATCTTCAATTTTTCTAGTATTCATGCAATTCTTGGCTATATGGCCAAGTTCAGTACATGTATAACATCTTATGGTTGTATCCCTCTTTCTTAGGTGATGTCTTGCACAGTTTATCGCAATGTGTCAATATTCTCCACAATAGTGACACTTGCACCAAGTATTGTAGTCCCAACCAAATATTTCTTTGATAATTTGTTCTGTTGGATTGTATGTTTTTGATTTGCATTCAGATTCCTTGTGACCCTTTTTTCTTGCATTTGTGACATTTGCCTTCAAATTTTAGTTTCTCTTTGCATTCATTCGCTTTGTGACCATGCTGATTACAGTTGAAACATTTACCATTTAATTTTTCCTTTCCATTACTCCAACATTTGTTTGATGTATGACCTATCTTGCCACAATGATTTCAAGTGGGTGTTTGATTCCTTTGGGCAACTTGTTTGGAGGATTCACCTTCTTCCTTGTATCCAAGACCAGCTTTACCTTTTCATCTATGAAGATTCTGCTCATTTTGTTGATTCAATTGGTTCATGTCTATTTGAGATTTCATCATTCTTTCATTGACTTGCCTTTTAGTGATCAAGTCATTTTCCAAACTTTCATTGATTTGTCTTTTAGATCTTAGATCACTTTGTAAGCTTGCATTGATTTATCTTTCAATGATTAAATCATTTCTCAAACATTCATTCTTAGATCTTAGATTCCAAATTTCTTCATTTGCATTAGATAGTTGACCTACAAGATCTTCATGCTAAAGGGATTGAATATTTCTTGCCCCTAAGTCTTTATTTTCCTTGTTTCTCTATTCCAAAACTTCACATAGCCTGATGGATTGGATTTGTTGTTCTCTTTTAAGTTTTCTTAATTCTTCTTGCATGAACAATTCTTTGCTAGGAGTTCCTTGATTGCTTCATTAGCTTCATTTGAACTGCTTGATGGTAAAAGGTCTTGAATATTTTCTTCAACATACTAGTTATCATTCATTTTTCTTGCAAGTTCCTTCTTTCCTTTTAGAGATTCAGAAAGATGCTCCTTTTCTTATTTGAGTTGAGCCATGGCCATTTCAAGATCTAGCTTTTCATTTTCAATAGATTTGTCAAGTCTGAATATCTCCATTGTCCTTGATCTTTGCTCAAGCTGTCAAACTTTATCCTGAAAACCACAAAGCTTTGATACCAATTGTTGTAAATATTCAAGATAAGATATGTTACTAAGAGGGGAGGGGTGAATCAGTAACTTATTAAACTTTCAACCTATTCAACATTTTAACCATTCACCATTCACTCATCTAATCTATTGCCCAGAAAGTAAAATTGGGGTGGGGATAATGCCCAGAAAACTTTGATACTACATTATAAAATTAGCTTGTTAAGGCTTAGAATGATCACTTTTGGTGATCTGCCCTATTAGGAGCAAGTAGGACTGCTAGATCCACCTTGTTAGAGGATTTCCAAACATACAGTGAAGTATGCACTCTATTAAGAGATTTACAAAAAGACTGTTAAGTCTACCCTATTAAAGGAATTATGAACTGATTCACCTGTTAAGATGAAGTAGTGGATCTAATTACAACTATTTTTTGATAAGATATGTTTTGCATTGATCACCTGATGTGATAGATATAACTTTTCTGCTCCTATGTTGACCTTGTGGAATCCCTTTTACTATGCTGCTGATTTTCAATACCTTCTTTACATGAGAACATCAATCTCTTCACAATCCATATTCCCATACTACAAATGATATCATAGATTACATATATACCATTTCAATATTTACAATTACAAGGTCGACCAAAACACAAATGAACAAAACATTACTGAGTCGGCCAGATAGTAGAAAACTCGGATTGCTCAAGCTAACTCGATGACCTTCTGATATTCGACATCCACTACATTGCTCGACATCATCATGCACTTGGTAGAAGTAGAGGCTTGGTTTATACTAGCCACACAACATTTCTTGGAGCTCAATAACCATTGGTGACTCGATAGATATAGTGTCACTTGGTAGAAACTAACTTCTTCATTTACCTTGCTTTGCTCAGTGAAAAATGAGTCCTTTATTTACCTTTTTCACTCGATAAACAATTAGTCCTTCATCTACCTTTTTCACTATGTAAACACTGAGTCCTTTATTTACCTTTTTCACTTGGTAAATACTGTTGAACTTCTCAGTCACTCGGTATCCTCTGGAATGCTCGGTGAGGATTATTTACGTGTTGAACTTATAAGGTAACCATTGAATGCTCGGTATACACTATAGACTAAGTGATGAGCTAGATAAGCATTCTGAATTGAATAAGTGTTTGCACTACTGACAAATATACCACAATTCCAACAATCTCCCCCTTTGACATTAGTGACAAAAACACTTATGAGCCAAAACTTAGGTACAAAATTTGTCGTGCTGATTTACATATATCTCCCCCATACAATATGCATAGAGTATTTACAAATATCTCTATCTTTACACATGGCTTCCTTATTTACATATATCTCACCCTTTTTGACAATTATGCCAATTTACACAATATGTATTTACACAAACACACCAAAATGAGAGATAAACTCAGAATGTACCTTGAGAATAAGAGTCAAAGTCTTATCCCAATTTTCTTGCAAAATTTTTCAAGTGGAGAGTGCTATTTGAACTTCAGCTGAAAGTTCAATCACATGATCTGCAACAAAAAAATTGTTGTCATGGATCAATGTTTTGCAATATATAATGTGTTTCTGCATTTTTCCATGATAGGAAGGATCATATTCTGAATTTCAATTAAGGTAGACCTGATCCTTGCTTCCTCTCTCAACAATTCTACCTACTTTTCTCACAAAAATCTGATTTTGAGATGATGGGATGAACTTGAATTGGGGTCAAGTTGCATTATTTGGGCACTGACCTTCATATCCTCATCAATTTTATTCAATTTTTATTTGATCTCCTTGTTGTACTCAGTAACATCACAAAGTTTGGCAAAAATTGAAGTTACATTATTAAAAGAATTTTCAAGATTGACCAGAATCATGGACAATTCTACCTATTTTATCATAATGTTCTAAGCAATGTGCTCAAGCACCTTATTATCAAATTTTCTTTTAGCCTTTTCAATCAATTTTTCTTGACCAAAGGTGTCCTCATTGAATTTATTTATAGCCTCTTCTAACTCAATCAAAATGTGTTGAGTAGAATCTACTTTCACACCTATAGCTTCTATAATTATATTCTTTGCGTTCTTAATTATTATGTATTCATTATCCCTTTCAAAACTTTACTCCTTCTACGTAGCCTTCATCTCTATTAGTTGACTATCATACGTCATCTCTTCAATGGTAGCATTTTCATAGTCAATCTGTGGAATCACTATCTATGTGTCTAAGTCAATATCTTCTAGAATTTCTTTTCTAGTGATCAGACGTCTTAATGGATGCTTTTGTTTAACTTTAGCGATGACAAGTTTGACCTTACAAATAGACACAATAGTGGAGATGGAAGGACTAGCAGTAAATACTAGGATAGGATTTGAGGTTTGAATGCCAATAGAATTATTTACTGGATCAACAATTGGAATACTTCTCAAAAATGATGATACACTCGATAATGGAGTATGTGAACTAACTAGATTTGAAGTAGATGCAGATAATGCTGACAAAATTGTAGAAAAAATTGGAATTGACAAAATTGTGGAATTTATTACTATACCAACTGAAGATGATTGAGCTGAGGAGGCTAGCTCAATAGCTGAAGAAGTAATAGTCAGCTCGGTAGATGAAGTGCTTGGCACATCTATCTTAGATACCTGGAGCTAGGAGGAGGCTAATGATGATTGAACAATTGATGTGGCAATTGTGCTCACAATCTCACTTGTAGAAGCTATCTCCTTAGTGGATGAAATAGTTTTTGGTGGAGAGTGAGGAAGGGATGCAATAACTACTGCTGCAATTTTTACTGGATCATCTTCCTCCTTATCTTCCTCTTCAGCTTCTTCCTCCTTGTCTTCTTCCATTAATGCATGCAGCTCTCCTGGTGAGACTGTGATGGATGGAGTGCCATGATCATCACCATCACTTCTGTCATCATCCTTGATTTCTACTGGGTCTTCACTAGGCTTATACAGATGATAGATGTTTTTCCACATGTTTGTTGCATCACTTACAACATACTCAATGTATTTGATTAAAATCAAATAGGTTTGGAATCTGATCACCATTTTACCTTCATGGTTTTTCATTTCAGTCTTTATTTCTACTCTAGTGAGACTTGGTCTAAGATTCTTTAGAAATTTCTCATAGATGTCTTTTACTATTTGGGTAGCTAACTCCCATCTCAGTTGCAATCTCTCGAGTAGTTCTTTTGATATTTGGGAGGCAAGCTTTTCTAGGGAGAATTTCCATTTACCCATCTTGGAGAGTACCAGTTCCTCAATTTGCATTTTCTCAGCATCTATTCTAGTTTCAAATTTCAATTCCTTGAAATTTGTGATGCCTACTCCTTCTTCCAATTGTTTAAGCCTTTCTTCAAATGTTGGTGCAGGTCTGACTAGTATAGGTTCCTGCTTACCTTTCTTGGTTCTTCCAGTGAGTACTACAGTAGGCTTCTTCTTAGGTTTGGTAATGATTACCTTACCTTTCTTCCTTGATGGTTCTTCTTTAGATTCTTGATCTTCTTTTTCTTTTTCTTCTCCTTCTTCTTCATCATCTCCTTCATCCTCACCTTTTCCTTCTATTAGCATAAGAGGGCTAGATGCAGTTTTCAATTTGGCTATCTTCCTCTTGCCTTTACTTATGGCCTATGGTAGCTTGATTTCAAGCTCAATTCTAGCCTTAGCTTCGTCATAAGTTCCAAAAATTGGTTTCATTGGTTCTACAAGCTCATTTACCAATGCTTCTATGATTTCTCTAGCTTCATCAATATTTATCTCATAGGGAAGAGGTTTCACCCGTGCAACTCGGGGTCTGACTACTTGAATGTATACCTTGTCACGATCAACCATAAAGCACACATCATCTCTCTAATCTTCAACTAGTTTTGGAGGAATTCAAAACTTGTTGTTCATTCTCTCCTTGAAGTCTTCAAAATAGGTATCCATGCATTTGTTAAAATTTTCACCCATTTCTGCTATAAACTCATTAATCTGATATAGAATAGGAATCTCTTTTCTCCATACTACTTTTCCTTTTGATGGAAAGAATTTTTGTGCATAGAAGAATAAGAAAATTAAAAATGAGAAAAATTTACTAGGGTTACTCTTTGAAGTGCTAATACTTTCCTTATTCTTGTTTAACTATTTCAACAGCATGTCTACCAAGTCATATTCCAGATTTTTTTTTACTACCTTAAATGATAAATCGACAGCCTCACATGGTAAACTATTCAATCTATTGGAACTATATAGTTTATATGCAATAACATAAATGCCAAATCTGAGTTCTATGTCAAATATATTGTTAAGCTTTAGTCCTCTTCCATCCCATTTTGCTAGGGTTTTCTTCTGCAACTCATCCTGACCTAGGGTTTTAGTGGTTTTGGCTCTGCTAAGCATCGGTAAACCCGTGCTCTTATGAATCATCTTCTTCATTATGAATATGAGTTGTTCCAACCACAACTGACCATTGTGTACATGCCTTAGAACATATCTCACCCATTTAACTTGAAAGTTCCTTTGTAGGTGTGTAATGTGGGTCAAGCCTTTTTCTTCTAAGTGCTTATACTCAAGTTTTAGGGCTCCATCAACACATAATTGACCTAGGGCATTGTCCATATCTAATGTACCAATTTTTTGAATAGTGCATTTTAAATGAGCTCAAATATCATTAATGAGAAGTACCTTAGGTGGTATTTGCGATTATGCTCTGAGTCGATCAAGTGATTCAGCAATTGCAGGCACAAGTTTGAATTTTTGGGCTTTCCATTTGACTCCTTTCACAAGCATTTCAGAACTCCTCTTCGCCTTGCTACTACTAGTGCTTGCAGATGCCATTGGTACTCGATGGATGATAAATTCTTCAAACAAATTCTTTGCAGGAAATTTGCTTCAAATCATTTGGAATCATTGGCATGCAACTAGAAATCTTTTAGCTCTGAGTATTCTTAAGTCGTGATGAAAAATGAAATCAAATTATGCCCTTTTGATGGAAATAATTGTCATTAATTTTTGTATGAAGGTAGATGAGATGACATAGTGCTTTCTAGTATGTCATTCATTTACTTGGTAAAACCTTGCAACTCGGTGGTCAAACAAAAGTATTTAATACTCCTGATCTAGCTCGGTAAGGTCTTTTAACCAATATTGTTCGGTAGATGCAACATGGTGAATGATAACTTTTCTTTGGTCCTTGTATCTGAAATACTAATTTTATCATTTGTACTCTTTCACCCTGGAACTACTTAAGATATAGTTAGAAGATGTAGTTCTTGGTTCTTCTTAAATCTAATTGGAAATGGTGGAGTCACCCATTTCTTGAGTGACATGACCATCATTTGAACTGTCTTGCTTGGTAGATTTAGGAATCCACTGTTGTCTCATCTGCTGTCAAATGTTATCAGCTATAGATTTCCTTTCATCTTCAATTTTTCCAGTATTCATGCAATTCTTGGCTATATGGCCAAGTTCAGTACATGTATAACATCTTATGGTTGTATCCCTCTTTCATAGGTGATGTCTTGCACAGTTTATCCCAATGTGTCCATATTCTCCACAATAGTGACACCTACACCAAGTATTGTATTCCCAACCAAATATTGCTTTGACAATTTGTTCTGCTAGATTGTATATTTTTTATTTGCATTCAAATGCCTTGTGACCTTGTTTCTTGCATTTGTGGCATTTGCCTTCAAATTTTGGTTTCTCTTTGCATTCATTAGCTGTGTGACCATGCTAATTGTAGTTGAAGCATTTACAATTGAATTTTTCCTTTCCATTACTACAACATTTTTTTGATGTATGACCTATCTTGCCATAGTGATTGCAAGTGGGTCTTTGATTCCTTTGGGCACCTTATTTGGAAGATTCACCTTTTTGCTTGTACTCAAGATAAGCTTTACCTTTTATTCTATGAAGATTCTACTCATTTTGTTGATTCAATTGGTTCACGTCTATTTGAGATTTCATTATTCTTTCATTGACTTGCCTTTTAGTGATCAAGTCATTTTCCAAACTCTCATTGATTTGTCTTTCAAATCTTAGATCACTTTGCAAGCTTGCATTGATTTTTCTTTCAGTGATTAAATCATTTCTCAAACTTTCATTCTCAGATCTTAGATTCAAAATTTCTTCATTTCCATTAGATAGTTGACCTACAAGATCTTCATGGTGAAGAAATTGAATATTTCTTGCCTCCAAGTCTTCATTTTCCTTGTTTATTCCAAAATTTTACATAGCCTGATGGATTGGATTTCTTGTTCTTTTTTAAGCTTTCTTACTTCTTCTTGCATAGAACCATTCTTTGCTAGGAGTTCTTTGATTGCTCCATTAGCTTCATTTGAACTACTTGATGGTAAAAGGTCTTCAATCTTTTTTTCAACATACTGGTGATCATTCATTTGTCTTGCAAGTTCCTTCCTTCTTTTTAGAGATTCAAAAAGATGCTCCTTTGCTTCTTTGAGTTGAGCCATGACCATTTCAAGATCTAGCTTTTCATTTTCAATAGATTTGTCAAGTCTTAATATCTCCATCATCCTTGATCTTTGCTCAAGCTGTCAAACTTTATCCTGAGAACCAGAAAGCTATGATACCAATTGTTAGAAATATTCAGGATAAGATAGGTTATTGAGAGGGGAAGGGTGAATTAGTAACTTATAAAACTTTTCGACCTATTCAGCATTTTAATCATTCACCATTCATTCATCTAATTTTCTACATAACTGAAAGAACAAACATTCATTACACATGTACATGGAGATTTGGGGACTCAAAAAGCTTCCAAATAGAAATTTAAACTGGGGTGGGGATGATGCCCACAAATCTTTGATACTACAATATAAAGTTGGCCTGTTAAGGCTTAGAATGATCACTTCTGGTGATCTGCCCTATTAGGAGCAAGTAGGACTGCTAGATCCACCTTGTTAGAGGATTTCCAAACATACAGGGAAGTATGCACTCTATTAGGAGATTTACAAAAGGACTGTTAAGTCTACCCTATTAAAGGATTTATAAAATGATTCACCTATTAGGATGAAGCAGTGGATCTTCTTACAACTGTTTGCTGATAAGATCCATTTTGCATTGATCAACTGATGTGATAGATATAACTTTTGTCCTCCTATGCTAACCTTGCTAAATCCCTTTTACTCTGGTACTAATTTTCAATACCTTCTTTACATGAAAACACAAATCTCTTCACAATCCATATTCCCATACTACAAATGATATCATACATTACATATATACCATTCCAATATTTACAAAAACAAGGTCGGCAAAACACAAGTGAACAAAACATTACTGAATTGGCTAGACAGTAGAAAACTCGAGTTCCTCAAGTTGACTCGATGACCTTCTGATACTCGAAATCCACTACATTGCTCGACATTGTCATGCACTTGGTAGGAGTAGAGGCTCGGTTCATACTAGCCACACAACATTGCTTAAAACTCAGTAACCATTTGTGACTCAGTAGATATAGTGTCACTTGGTAGAAACTAACTTCTTTATTTACCTTGCTTTGCTCAGTGAACATTGAGTCCTTCATTTACCTTTTTCACTCGGTAAACACTGAGTCCTTCATTTACCTTTTCCACTCGGTAAACACTGAGTCCTTTGTTTACCTTTTTCACTCAGTAAAGACTATTGAACTTCTCATTCACTCGGTATCTTGTGGAATGCTCGATGAGGACTTTTTACTTGTTGAACTTATAAGCTAACCACTAAATTCTTGGTATACACTATAGACTAAGTAATGAGCTAGATAAGCATTTAGATTTGAATAAGTGTTTGCACTAATGACAAATATACCATAATTCCAGCAAAGTGCAGTTGTGAAATTTGATGAATATATAGAAGTATATAAGGCTGAACCTATGAGGGGACCAGAAGAATACAAATTATTCATATACTTTTGTGAAGGTATGCCTGTTCAAGAAGATGTTTTAAATCAAGTTGCAAACCAACAACAAGATTTAGTGATTTTCGAGTCACATACTATGAATGTCGATTTTCATTCTAGAACTGAGCTACATTTAGGTGCCAAGTTACAAAATGAAGTTGAGGCACATTCTAATTTTGAGATTAGTGTACATGAAAGAGATTTTGAACTACCTAAAAGAGATGTACATAGTGATTGCTAAGAGACTAAATGAAGAAAATAGAGAAGAACCAAGATTTTCTAAGTATTTCTAGAGACATCACCCTACTACACAAATCATTAATGATAAAGATGCTAGACCAATGACAAGGAACAAGTTGAGAAATGATACATGTTTCCTAAGCATGCAAGAACCTAAAATAGTGAAAGATGTATTAGAATATGTAGATTGTAGTGAGGCCACAAAATAAGAAATTGAAAATTTTGAGAAATATAAGATAAGAACTCTAGTTCCTAGACTACAAGACAACAATGTGATTCACACCAAGTGTGTATAAAGAAAAAAGTTGGATGAAAATAGTGAGGTCACAAGGAAAAAGGAAAGATTACTTTGGAAAGGATATGCACAAGGAGGGATAGACTACGAAGAGATATTTTCTCCTGTTGTAAGGTAGGAAGGAGTAAGAACTCTACTTTCTTACTCTATATACAAAGGTTTCAAAGTTTATCAAATGCAGGTTAAGTCTATATTTTTGAATGGTATATTGGAATAAGAGGTTTATATAGAACAACCAGAAGTATTTGTTGATGCTAACAAAAATAAAAATAGTATGTATTGTTGGAATTATGGTATATTTGTCATTAGTGCAAACACTCATTCAATTCTAAATGCTTATCTAGCTTATCACTTAGTCTATAGTGTATATCGAGCATTCAGTGGTTACCTTATAAGTTTAGCAAGTAAACAGTCCTCACCGAGCATTCTAGAAGATACCAATTGAATGAGAAGTTCAGTAGTGTTTACCAAGTGAAAAAGGTAAACAAAGGACTCGGTGTTTATCAAGTGAAAAAGGTAAACAAAGGACTCAGTGTTTACCAAGTGAAAAAGGTAAATGAAGGACTCAGTGTTTATCGAGTGAAAAAGGTAAATGAAGGACTCAGTGTTCACCGAGAAAAGCAAGGTAAATGAAGAAGTTAGTTCCTACCAAGTGACACTACATCTACCAAGTCACCAATGGTTACCGAGTTCAAAGAAATGTTGTGTGGCCAGTATGAACTGAGCCTCTACTCCAACTGAGTGCATGAAATTTTTTAACAATGTAGTGGATGTTGAGTATCAAAAGGTCATCGAGTCAACTTGAGGAACCTAATTTTTCTACTATTTGGCTGACTTAGTAATGTTATGTTCACTTGTGTTATGGAAGACCTTGTAATTGTAAATATTGGAATGGTATATATGTAATGTATGATATCATTTGCAGTATGGGAATATGGACTATGAAGAGATTGATGTTCGCATGTAAAAAAGGTATTGAAAATCAACAACAGAGTAAAAGGGATTCAGTAAGGTCAACATAGGAGCATAAAAGTTATATCTATCACATTCGGTGATCAATGCAAAATGGATCTTATCAGCAAACAGTTGTAAGCAGATCCACCGCTTCATCCTAACAGGTGAATCATTTTTAAATCCTTTAACAGGTGAGACCTAACAGTCTTTTTGTAAATCTCCTAATAGAGTGCATGCTTCCCTGTATGTTTGGAAATCCTCTAACAAGATGTATCTAGCAGTTCTACTTGCTCCTAATAGGGAAGATCACTAGAAGTGATCATTGTAAGCCTTAACAAGCCAACTTTATACTGCATTATTGAAGTTTTGTGGGCATCATCCCCACCCCAATTTTACTTTCTATTTGGAAGGTTTCTGGGTCACCAAATCTCTGTGTACATGTGTAATGAATGTTTGTTCTTTAAGTTATGCAGTATATTAGATGAATGAATGATGAATGGTTAAAATGATAAATAGGTTAAATGTTTTATAAGTTACTGATTCACCCCTCCCCTCTCAGTAACCTATCTTATCATGAATATTTCCAACAATTGGTATCAGAGCTTTGTGGTTCTTAGGATAAAGTTTGACAGCTTGAGCAAAGATCAAGGATAGTGGAGATATTCAGACTTGACAAATCTATTGAAAATGAAAAGCTAGATCTTGAAATGGCCATGGCTCAACTCAAAGAAGCAAAGGAGAATCTTTCTAAATCTTTAAAAAGAAGGAAGGAACTTGCAAGACAAATGAATGATCACCAGTATGTTAAAGAAAATATTGAAGACCTTTTACCATTAAGTAGTTCAAATGAAGCTAATGAAGCAATCAAGGAACTCCTAGCAAAGAATGGTTCTCTGCAAGAAGAAGTAAGAAAGCTTAAAAGAGAACAAGAAATCCAATCCATCAGGCTATGTGAAGTTTTGGAATAGAGAAACAAGGAAAATGTAGACTTAGAGGCAAAAAATATTCAATCCCTTTAGCATGAAGATCTTGTAGGTCAACTATCTAATGAAAATGAAGAAATTTTGAATCTAAGATCTGAGAATGAAAGTTTGAGAAATGATTTAATCACTGAAAGACAAATCAATGCAAGCTTACAAAGTGATCTGAGATTTGAAAGACAAATCAATGAAAGTTTGGAAAATGACTTGACCACTGAAAGGCAAGTCAATGAAAGAATGATGAAATCTCAAACGGACATGAACCAATTGAGTCAACAAAATGAGAAGAATCTTCATAGACAAAAAGGTAAAGCTGGTTTGAATACAAGGAAGAAGGTGAATCGTCCAAACAAGGTGCCCAAAGGAATCAAAGACCCACTTGCAATCATTGTGGCAAGATAGGTCATACATCAAACAAATGTTGGAGTAATGGAAATGCAAAATTTAGTGGTAAATTCTTCAACTGCAATCAACATGGTCATAAAGCTAATGAATGCAAAGTGAAACCAAAATTTGAAGGCAAATGTCACAAATGCAAGAAACAAGGTCACAAGGCATCTGAATGCAAATAAAAAACATACACTCCACCAAAAAAAATTATCAAAGCAATATTTTGTTGGGACTACAATACTTGGTGCAGGTGTCACTATTGTGGAGAATATGGACACATTGGGATAAACTGTGCAAGACATCACTTAAGAAGGAGGGATACAACCATAAGATGTTATACATGTACTAAACTTGGCCATATAGCCAAGAATTGCATGAATACTGGAGAAATTGAAAATGAAAGGAAAGATAAAGCTGATAACATTTGAAAGTAGATAAGACAAGAGTGGATTCCTAAATCTACCGAGCAGGGTAGTTCAAATGATGGTCATGTCACTCAAGAAATGGGTGACTCTGCCATTTCCAATTAGATTTAGGAAGAATAAAGAACTGCATCTTCTAACTATATCTTAAGCAGTTTCAGAGTGAAAGAGTGCAAATGATCCAATCAGTATTTCAAATGCAAGGACCAAAGAAAAGTTATCATTCACCATGTTGCATCTACCGAACAAGGTTGGTTTTAAGACCTTACAGAGCTAGGTCAAGAGTATCAAAGATTTTTGTTTGACCATCGAGTTGCAAGGTTTTACTAAGTAAATCAATGACAAACTGGCAAGCACTATGTCATCTCATCTACCTTCGTACTGAACATTAATGACAAGTATTTCCATCAAAAGGGCAGAATTCAATTTTAATTTTCACCGTGACTTAAGAATACTCAGAGCCAAAATATTTCCAGTTGCACGCTAGTGATTCCAAGCAATTTGAAAAAAAAAAATTGCAAAGAATTTGTTCGAAGAATTTATCATCCACTGAGCAGTAATGGCATTCGCAAGCACCAGCAACCACAAGGCAAAGAGGGGTTCTAGAATTCTTGTGAAAGGAGTTGAATGGAAAGCCCCAATATTCAAACTTGTGCCCACAATTGCTGAATCACTTGATCCACTCAGAGCTCAATCATAAATACCACCTAAGGTACTTCTCATTAATGATATTAAAGCTCATTTCAAATGCATTGTTCAAGAAATTGGTACATTAGATATGGACAATGCCCTAGGTCAATTATGTGTTGATGGAGCCCTAAAACCTGAGCATAAGCACTTAGAAGAAAAAGGCTTAACCCACATTGTGCACCTACTAACAAAATTTCAAGTTAAATGGGTGAGATATGTTTCGAGCCATATACACAATGGTTAGTTATGGTTGGAACAACCCGTATTCATAACCAAGAAGATGATTCATAAGAGCACGGGTTTGCCTATGCTTAGCAAAGCCAAAACCACCAAAACTCTAGGTCAGGATGAGTTGTAGAAGAAAACCCTAGCATAATGGGACAGAAGAGGACTGAAGCTTAACAATATATCTGACATAGAACTCAGATTTGGCATTTATGTTATTGCATATAGACTATACAGCTCCAGCAAATTGAATAGTGTACCATGTAAGGCTATGGATTTATCATTTAAGGTAGTAAAGAAAAATCTAGAATATGACTTGGTAGGCATGCTGTTGAAATAATTAAACAAGAATATGGAAAGTATTAGGACTTCAAAGAGTAACCGTTGTAAATTTGGCTCATTGTTAATTTTCTTATTCTTCTATGTACAAAAATTCTTTCCATCAAAAGGAACAGTAGTATGGAGAAAAGACATTCCTATTCTATATCAGATTAATGAGTTTATAGCAGAAATGGGTGAAAATTTTGACAAAGTCATGGATAACTATTTTGAAGACTTCAAGGAGAGAATGAACAATAGGTTTTGAATTCCTCCAAAACTAGTTGAAGATTACAGAGATGATGTATGCTTTAAGGTTGACTATGACAAGGTATACATTTAGGTAGTCAGAGCCTGAGTTGCATGGGTGAAAATTCTTCCCTATGAGGTAAATATTGATGAAGCCACAGACATCATAGAAGCACTGGTAAATGAGCTAATAGACCCAAGGCAACCAATTTTTTGAACTTATGATGAAGCTAAGGCCAGAACTGAGCTTGAAATCAAGCTACCAAAGGCTGTAAGCAAAGGTAAGAGGAAGATAGCCAAATTAAAAATTGTATCTGGCCCTCTTATGCTAACAGAAGGAAAAGGTGAGGATGAAGGAGATGATGAAGAAAAAGGAGAAGAAGAAGAAAAAGAAGATCAAGAATCTGAAGAAGACCCATCAAGGAAGAAAGGTAAGGTAATCATTACCAAACCTAAGAAGAAGCCTACTACAGTATTCACTAGAAGAACCAAAAAATTTAAGTAAGAACCTATACTGGTCAGGCCTACACCCACATTTGAAGAAAGGCTTAAACAATTGGAAGAAGGAGCAAGCATCACAAATTTCAAGGCATTGAAATTTGAAGCTAGAATAGATGCTAAGAAAATGCAGATTGAGGAACTGGTACTCTCCAAGATGGGTAAATGGAAATACTCCTCGGACCAGCTTGCCTCCCAAATCTCAAAAGAACTACTGGAGAGATTGCAACTGAGATGGGAGTCAGCCTCTCAAATGGTAAAAGACATCTATGAGCAATCTCTGAAGAATCTTAGGCCAAGTCTCATTAGAGAAGAAATCAAAACTAAAATGAAAAACCTTGAAGGTAAAATGATGATCAAATTCCACACCTATTTGATTTTAATCAAAGACATTGAGCATGTTGTAAATGATGCAACAAACATGTGGAAAAATATCTATCATCTGCATAAGCCCAATGAAGACCTAGTAGAAATCTAGGATGATGATAGTAGTGATAGTGATGATCATGGCACTCTATCCATCACAGTTTCACCAGGAGAGGTACATGCATTAATGGAAGAAGACAAGGAGGAAGAAGCTGAAGAGGAAGATAAGGAAGAAGTTGATCTAGTAAAAATTGCAGCAGAAGTTATTGCATCCCTTCCTCACTCTCCACAAAAAACTATTTCATCCACTAAGGAGATAGCTTCTACAAGTGAGATTGTGAGCACAATTGCCACATCAATTACTCAATCATCACGAACCTCCTCCCAGCTCTAGGTATTTGAGACAGATGTGCATAGCATTTCATCTACCGAGCTAACTATTACTTCTTCAGCTACCGAGCCAGCCTCCTCAGCTCCATCATCTTCAGTTGGTATAGTAGTAAGTTCCACAATTTTTTTAGTTATAATTCGTTCTACAATTTTGTCAACATTATCTGCATCTACTTCAAATCCAGTTAGTTCAGATACTACATTACTGAGTGTATCATCATTTTTGGGAAGTATTCTAGTTTTTGATCTGGTAAATACTTCTATTGGCATTCAAACCTCAAATCCTAACCGAGTATTTACTGCTATTCCTTCCATCTCCACTATTGTGTCTATTCCTAAGGTCAAACCAATCATCACTGAAGTCAAACAAAAGCATCCATTAAGAATTTTGATCACTAGAAAGGAAATTCCAAAAGATATTGACTTAGACACAGAGATAGTGATTCCAAAGATTGACTATGAAAATGCTACCATTGAAGAGATGAGGAATGCTAGTCAACTAATAGAGATGAAGGCTACACAAAAGCAGTTAAGGTCTAAAAGGGATAAGGAATACAAAATAATTGAGAATGCCAAGAATATAATTACAAAAGCTATAGGTGTTGAAGTAGATTCTACTCAACACATTTTGATTCATTTAGAAGAGGCTATAAATAAATTCAATGAGGACACGTCTAGTTAAGAAAATTTGATAATAAGGTGCTTGAGCTCATTGGTCAATAAATTACAATAAAATAGGTAGAATTGTCCACGATTTTGGTTAATCCTTAAAATTCTTTTAATAATGTAATTTCACTTTTTGCCAAACTTTGTGATGTTACCAAGTACACCAAGGAGATCAAAGAAAATTTGAATAAAATTGATGAGGATATGAAGGTTAGTTCCCAAATGCTACAACATGACCTCAATTGAAGTTCATCCCATCATCTCAGAATCAGATTTTTGTAAGAAAAGCAAGCAAAATTGATTAGAGAGGAAGCAAGGATTAGGTCTACGTTGATTGACATTCAGAATATGATCCTTCCTATCATGGACACAATGCAAAAACACATTGTACACTCCAAAAAATTGATACATGACAACAATTTTTCAGTTGCAGATCATGTGATTGAACTTTTAGTTGAAGTTCAAATAGCACTCTCCACCTATAAAATTTTGCAAGAAAATTGGGATAAGACTTTGGCTCTTATTTTTAAGGTAGATTCTGAGTTTATCCCTCATTTTGGTGTCTCTGTGTAAATACATATTGTGTAATTTGGCATTATTGTCAAAAAGGGGGAGATATATGTAAATAAGGAAGCCATGTGTAAAGATAGAGATATTTGTAAATACTCTATGCATATTGTATGGGGGAGATATATGTAAATCAGCACGACAAATTTTGCACATAAGTTTTGGCTCATAAGTGTTTTTGTCACTAATGCCAGAGGGGGAGATTTTTGAAATTATGGTATATTTGTCATTAGTGCAAACACTTCTTAAATTTTGAATGCTTATCTAGCTCATCACTTGGTCTACAGTGTGTATCGAGCATTCAGTGGTTACCTTATAAGTTCAGTAGGTAGATAGTACTCACTGAGCATTCCAAAGGATACTGAGTGAATGAGAAGTTCAATAGTGTTTATTGAGTTAAAAAGGTAAACAAAGGACTCAATATTTACCGAGTGAAAAAGGTAAACAAAGGACTCAATGTTTACTAGGTAAAAAAGGTAAATGAAGGACTTAGTGTTTACCAAGTGAAAAATGTAAATGAAGGACTCAATGTTCACCAAGCAAAGCAAGGTAAATGAAGAAGTTAGTTTCTACCGAGTGACACTATATCTACGAAGTCACCAATGGTTACCGAGTTCCAAGCAATGTTGTGTGGCTAGTATGAACCGAGCCTCTACTCCTACCAAGTGCATGACAATGCCAAGCAATGTAGTGGATGCTGAGTATCAAAAGGTCACTGAGTTAGCTTGAGGAACTTGAGATTTCTACTATCTGGCAAACTTAGTAATGTTTTGTTCACTTGTGTTTTGGCCAACCTTGTAATTGAAAATATTGGAATGGTATATATGTAATTTATGATATCATTTGTAGTATGGGAATAGGGATTGTGAAGAGATTGATGTTTGCATGTAAAGAATGTATTGAAAATCAGCAGCAGAGTAAAAGGGATTCAACAAGGTCAACATAGGAGCATAAAAGTTATATCTATCACATCAGGTGATCAATGCAAAATGGATCTTATCAGAAAATAGTTGTAAACAAATCCACTGCTTCATCCTAATAGGTGAATTAGTTTATAAATCCTTTAACAGGGTAGAATTAACAGTCTTTTTGTAAATCTCGTAACAAAGTGCATACTTCACTGTATGTTTGAAAATCCTCTAATAAGGTGGATCTAGCAGTCCTACTTACTCCTAATAGGGTACATCACTAGAAGTGATCATTGTAAGCCTTAACAGGCCAACTTTATACTGCAATATCAAAGTTTTATGGGCATCATCCCCACCCCAGTTTTACTTTCTATTTGGAAGGTTTTTGGGTCACCAAATCTCTATGTACATGTGCAATGAATGTTTGTTCTTTCAGTTATGTAGTAGATTAGATGAATGAATGGTGAATTGTTAAAATGCTGAATAGGTTAAAAGCTTTATAAGTTACTGATTCACACCTCCACTCTCAGTAACCTATCTCATCCTAAATATTTTCAACATGTATACTACACAAAGCATTAAATGGTTTGAGGAAAGTGTTAAAAATTCTTTAAAGTGACTGAGAGGGGGGGTGAATTAGTTATTCAAGGTCCAAATGTCCTATTCAAACTTTTCACTAAATATAGTGAGCCCATTCAATCATTCATTCATCCAAGCTTTAACTTTTCTAACCAAAAAGTTACTGTAAATCAACATGCAAGCATGAAACATAAGAAATAAACTCATAACATAGTGATTTATTTAGAAACGCAATTTGGGAAAAACTACCAGTGACATGCTACTCAATTCTCAATCTTTTGAAGTGATGCCCTATGAAAGGCCTACCCTGATAAAAGCTTACAACACACTTTTAAATGTGACCTTGTTAGAGGATTTAAGCACCTTGTTAGAAGTGGACTTAGTTAGAGGACTTTAGAATGTTCACTTGGAATGCCACCCTGTTAAAGGATTTATAAATGGTTATTAAAAAAACTATAGTCCATAGGATTTTCATATCTAATACAATTGCTAGAGAGTATTAGAAATCTTTGACCTAATGATAACATATAACTTAATTTGTAGCCCTCATATCTCTTCTTAGCTCATAACATTGCTAGCCTTCAATCTCTGCAACTCTAACAGCATGGTCTCCTTTCAAGCTTAGTCTCATTGAGTCTTCATGCTTAATCTACTAGTGTGATCATCTCTTCTTGACCACTTGTAGAAGCAAAGCCTCTATGATCTTTCTTGTTTTGGATGTCTTCTCCTTGAAATCCTTCTAACCACTTTGTAACTTAGCTCTTAGGAAGCAAAAATATTGTCAACATTTTCTTCTTGATCTATGAAGCCTTAAATAGAGGTCTTAAAGTTTCTTTTGCCACTCTATTCTTCCTTCCTTTTGATTTCAATTCATATGGATTAGGTAGGACTCATTGTATCTAACCCATATTTTGTTTCATCTAGAAATTTCTTGAATAATCCTCCTGATTTTTTCTAAAAATGGTATAAATAGAATTCTATGCCACTAGCTCATCATCCTTTTCCTCCAACTAGTTCACAAAATTCAAGGTAGCCAGTTTGTTGGCTCAGATTTGGTGAATCTTCATTATTTAAAATAATGCAGCAGCTCGACACTATTGAAATACTAGTGCTCAGCACATACTATGTTACTTGGCATCAACTATTTTTTTCTTGATGTCGACACCTAAAGATCACTCGACATCAACTAGGATTTTCTAATGCTCAGTACCTAAACTTCACTCAATACCCAAAGATCACTCGGCACAGCCTAGAATTTCCTGTTACTTGGCTCCAATTGAGAATTTTTCTCCGCTTCAACTAACTTGCTTGGCACCCACTAATGATCTTAGTTTAAGCTTTGCAGTAAACCTTGTTACAACTTCTTCCTTCAAGGTTTCTAAGTGTGACCAACCTCTGCATCTTTGGGTATGTTATCAATACATTGTTTAACCATTGTCTTTACTGATCCTTGTACTTCATTACAACATCATAACTCAACCTTTCCCTTAGATGCTCTTGTTACAGCTTGTTGATCAAATCCCCTTCATTAATCAACTAAGTGAGAGTACTTGGATCTTATAAGCAAATGCCATTCCTACAAATATCAAGTTTGACATCAATGAGTAAAAAAATGACTGAAAACAACAATCTTCCTTCTTTGCAACAATCTCCCTCTTTGATCTTCAACAATGAGCTTTTCAATTAGATTCCCAAAAATCCCCCTCTTTGCAATTGATGGCAAACCAAACAGATCAACCATCAAAATAAACTATTTAACAAAATGCTAACTAGGTTAGAACAGTAAGTTAAATGCCAAAAAGTAATTGTATTACCATTAGTTTTCACATCTCCCTCTGCTGTCTTGATTGCTTCATTTATGTTTCTCCCTCTTAGCTACTATATCCTTGTTCCTTATTTTTCTCCCTCTATATTGCTCATCTTTTGCTATACTAATCAAATTTTGATTATTTCTGTCAACTTGTCCCCCATACTTTTTATCACCAAATCATCAACATTTGATCAGTTTCTCACAATTTCTCCCTCTTTGACAAAAATTCCAAATACATATTAGCATCTTGATATGCAAGTGTAGCTTTTGTAGGTTCATCCAATTTCTCCCTCTGTCACTTGACTTGTGATTGATTTGGAACTTCAACACTTTTACCACTTTAGGCATGAATTCTAAAGTAAACATCGTCTACATCAATGTGTAAAATCTTTTAACAATCAGTTCATTTGATGCAAGGAATTCTTGTTTTTGCTTCAAGTAGCCTTCGCTAGGGGTATCACCCCCTAACTTACCTCTAAGATATTCAAAAACATCTTTAGGTACTGCTTTTGTGAAGATGTTAGCAATCTATTCCTTTGAGCTAACATATTCCATCTTCAGTTGTTTGTCTTCTACCAACTCTCTGACATAGTGATACTTGATTGCAATATGCTTGGTTTTAGCATGCATCAAAGGGTTCTTTGATATGTTGATTGCACTTGATTTATCACAATAAAGTATCATAGGCTTAGTTACATCTTCCTTCATTCCTTGTAGAAAATGTTTGATCCATTCAATATTGGTGCAATTTATAGCAGCTACAACATATTTAGCCTTAGTAGTGGATTGTGAGGTACAACTTTTCCTTTTGTTGGTCCATGTAATCAACCTTTTTCCCAGGTGCTCCTCCACTGGTTCTTTTTCTATCGTCAATGTTATCTCCCCAATTTGCACTAGTATAGGCCTTCAGTTCAAATTTTTTACTCCTCTTATAGTACAAACCAAAGTCATCAGTTCCTTTTAGGTACCTCAGTATTCTCTTTACTACCATTAGGTGATTTTCTCTTGGATTTGCAAAAAATCTTAACACTATTCCAACAACTAATGCAATGTCTAGTCTACTATGTACAACATATTGTAGCTTTCCAATCATTAATCTATACAATGTCTAATTTACTTTAGCAAACTCATCATTCTTGGATAGCTTATTTCCTATTGTCATTGGTGTACTAATTGGTTTTCAGTCTTCTAACCCAAATGTCTTGAGTATCTCCTTAATGTATTTGGATTGGGTCACAAATATGCCATTCTTTAATTGTTGTACTTGCAATCCAATAAAGAATTTAATCTCTCCAAACATTGACATCTCAAATTCATGCTTCATTTGATTAGTAAAATCTTTGCGTAGAACATCTTTTCCTCTAAATATTATATCATCAACAAAGATTTTTTATACTAAAATGTCTTTACCTTTTCTAGCTTTGATGTACAAGTTGTTGTTGTCATATATTCTCTCAAATCCTATTTTCATAAGATATTTGTGTAGTCTTTGATACCATGCTCTAGGTGCTTGCTTCAATCCATAAAGAGCCTTGTGTAGTTTGTAGACCATATTCTTGTTCTTATCATCAAAAAATCCCTCTAGTTGTTCTATGTAGATTTCCTTTTCTATTATACCATTCAGAAAGGCAGGATTTGAAATCTTTGTATGTAGCATATGCAAGTAATGTTCTTACTCCTTCCATTCTTGCAATAGGGGTAAATGTTTCCCCATAATCTAGTCCTTCTTGTGCATAGCCTTTGCAAACTAGTCTGGCTTTATTTCTTGTTATCTCACCATTCTCATCAAGTTTTTTTGTAAACACCCATTTGGTACCAATCACATTCTTACTAGTTGGTCTCGGAAGTAGGGTCCATGTTTTGTTCTTCTCAATCTGATCTATTTCCTCTTCCATGGCTTTATACCAGTCATCATCCTATAGTGAATCTTTCACTATTTTGGGTTCAACCTTGATTAATAGACATGATTCATTCCTAAGCCTATTCCTTGTCATTGGTCTGGCATCCTTGTCACCAATGATTTTTTCTATAGGGTGATGTCTTTTTACATACTTGGCTAACCTTGGTTTTGTCCTTATTTCCATGTTTGATCCTTCAGCTTTAGAGTTATTTTGTTCTTCTTCTGGCACTTCATCATTCCTCTCATGTATACTATTTTTAGAACTAGAATGTGCATTTTCTACATTCTAAAGCTTAGCTTCTGAATGCAACTTGGCATTCACTGGTTGTGACTTGAAAGATACAAAAATTTGTTGTTGACTCCCAACTTCATTTGCAGCATTGTCTTCAATAGTCATTCCTTCATAGAAGTATGCAACATATTTATAATCCTCTAGTTACTTAGTTTCATCAACCTAAACTTCTACATGCTCATCAAAATTTACATTTGCACTCTCCACAATCTTGTTAGTGTTAGTGTTTAAACACTTATATGCTTTGCTTCTAGTGGAGTATCCAAGGAATATGCCTTCATTGCTTTTTGCATCAAACTTGCCATTTCTAGTATCTTTAAGAATATAACATTTACAACAAAATACTTTGAAATGTTTAATGTTAGGTGAGTGACCATACCATAATTTGAAATGACCCTTAGTGTGATAATCACTAATGGAACAATACTAATTTTCACAAATAATAAACTATTTAACAGATGAGCTAGCTGTAACAGATTTAATAGATCATGATTGACACTATTAATATTCAGAACCAGTAGTTCTTATTCCCAATAATAATCTTGTTTGAGAGAATAGAAATTTGGGTACAAAAATTGCAAAGGATAAATAAATTATTTGTAACCCTTGATAACCAGAGAAATATTAACCCAAACCTTATAAGAAATGATGTTGAAGAAATTTCCCTTAGAACTGGTTCGGACTGGTTCGTTCTTATCTGTCCATGAAGTTCGCATCTCCTACCATGGCTCGAAATTTAATACACAAAATTCGAATACTGAAGAAGCTCAATCCCGTGAGTTGCTATTAACCCTTCATGAAATGCTGTCAGAAGTACTAAATCTGGTTCAGAAGTTTTCCCTTATCCACACATTAGTACTCATTGTTTATCGCTAGAGGAAAAAGAAAGTGGTAGGACTGGCCTGGGGTCTCCTTTATCCGCCCACGATCTGTTCCTTATTGTTCGCTCGCTCTGCATTTTTTTTTTTTAACTATATTTTTTACTGAAATGCCAATCTAATTATGGACCAAGCCGTCGAGGTGCAGATATAGCCGAATATCACCAAGCCGAACATCAACTCACTCGCAAATCCGACCAAGCATGGGAATTCAAACGTGTTTCCAACCTCTTTCCAAATTCCTCCAAATCTGTCGTAATTAGTAGCTTCTTCTGATGTCAATGATTCACAAGATTTGGCATTAGCCATAGATCTCTAACCAAATGAGGTAACTGCAATGTCACCTCCCACCATGCAATAATTCGGGCAATATTTCATACCCTCAAAATTGCTTATCAATGGGAATTTTCGTTCCCAAAGATAACTTGAAGAATTTGCAGACCAATGACCACAAATTGCTCCAACTGGAATATGGAATCGAATCCACAAAACCTCTCGTCCAAATGGGAACCTTATGTCCTCTATTTATTCACTTCGCTGAGAAGTTTTTGGAAGTTTTCCGAAATCATCTTTTATGATGTACTTCAATTATTAAACTTTATACAATTAAATAAATGACTTTATAAAGTTAGAGTACAACCTTAATTTAATATTAGAATGAGTAGGCCCCACTTACTGAATTATTATTCTTCGAGAGAAAAATTGTAATCATCGGAAGACAAAAATGACCCTCTTCCCATAATCATTTTCCTACAAGAGTCAATGATAGGCAAATCCCCTATTAAAGTTATATCGCTAAAAAGGGGACGTGACAGTCCGCCCTTCCTGAAATTGCTTGCCCTCAAGCAATCTCAAAGCTGGATGCTGCAAAATTGTCTCATTTTCCCAAATAGCATCTTCGACCGGTAGATCCTTCCATTTAACCAAATATTCTCTGATTACTCTTCTATGGAGCTATTTTTCTCTGCTTTCTAAAATGAATTCCAGCACTAGGATCAATTTCCCTTCATCATCCAAGGGAGGTAATACTGCAGAAGGTATCACATTCTGTCCCAACGCCTTTTTGAGGTGTGATACATGAAACACATTATATACTTTTCTATCTGCTGGAAGCTCAAGCTCATAAGCCAATTCCCATATTCGCCTGATGATACTAAAAGGTCCATAATACCTAGGCTTAAGCTTCTCTGACCCACTCTTTTTGAGAGTAGATTGTTGAAATGGCTGAAGCATTAAGTAAACCATATCACCTACCAAAAAGCTCCTCTCCGTCCTCTTTTGATCTGCATATTGCTTATACTGATTTTGTGCCCAAGCTATGTTATCCCATAGAGAGCTAATAATGTCTTTACTTTCTTGCATCAAATTCTTGGTATGTGGAACCCGAACATCACCTATTAACAAGTAGATGAAACTCGGTGTATCATAGCCATATAATGCTCAAAAAGGTGTCATCTGGATAGACATGTGGAAAGTTGTGTTATAGCAGTACTCACACAAATAAATCCATCTTACCCAAGCCTTCTGCTGATCAGCCACGTAATTCCTCAAGTAGCCTTCCACCCATTTGTTTACTATCTCTGTCTGTCCATCAGTTTATGGATGATAACTGGTACTGGACGTGAGCTCAGTGCCACATAATCGGAACACCTCTCGCCAAAAATGACTCAAGAATCTACTATCCCTGTCACTGACAACACTGCGGGGTATCCCATGTAACCTGAAAACCTCTCTGAAGAATACCTCAGCTACCTGTACTGCAGTATAAGTAGTGGTGATGGGAAAGAAATGGGTATATTT
Organism: Cupressus sempervirens; assembly: GCA_028749045.1. Taxonomy (NCBI): domain Eukaryota; kingdom Viridiplantae; phylum Streptophyta; class Pinopsida; order Cupressales; family Cupressaceae; genus Cupressus; species Cupressus sempervirens. The sequence goes on along the minus strand of CM053785.1, from coordinate 704,963,333 downwards.
CGTTAGTCTATCTACCACCACATAAATGCAATCACGACCCTGAGCCTTGGGCAACCCGGTAATGAAATCCATGGATATGCATTCCCACTTCTAACACAGAATGGGAAGTGGCTGTAGAAGTCCTTCTGGAAAGGTGTGTTCCTATTTATTCTGTTGACAAATAGAACATTCACAAACATACTGCAAAACATCCTTCTTGAGTCCCTTCCATGTAAATATTTCTTGCACCTATCTATAAGTTTTAAAGTATCTGGGGTGACCAGCTATAGGTGAATCATGAAGAGCTCGCATAATAAACTGCTTCACCTTCGATCCTGGGACTAAAAATATCCTGTTCTTGTAAACAATCAACTCATCCACAAGAGTATACCTGGTATCAACAATTGTCCCGTCAACTATCCCAGATGCCCATGAGTCTCTAGCATATTCTACAATAATCAAATGCTTCCAGTCCTCAGAGATCTCAATCATTGAACTAAGATGTGGTCTATGTGACAAGACATCCACTACCACATTCTGCATGCCCTTAACATAAGATATATCAAAGTCATATGCCTATAACTTACTGACCCATTTCTACTATCTATCATTGAGATCCCTCTGCCCAAGAAAATGTCTTAAACTGTTGTGGTCAGTTTTTATGCAAAACTTTTCACCTACTAAGTATTGCTTGAACTTAGCTAATGCATGTATGATAGCTAACATCTCCTTGTCATAAATGCTGAATGTTTTCTCTGGCCCACGGAGTTTTCTACTTTCATATGCAATTGGGTATTTATCTGGCATCAAAATAGCCCCAATACCATCTCCTGAAGCATGACACTAGAGTTCAAATGGCTTCGAGAAATCCGGCAATGCTAGTACCAGACATGAAGTCATGATCTCCTTAAATCTGTCAAAACAAGCCTGTGCCTTTGCTGTCCAAACGAAAGCTCTCTTTTTAAGCAAATTTGTCATAGGAGTCGCGTGTCGTGAATATCCGCAAACAAATCTGTGGTAGAAGCCACATAAACCAAGGAACCCTCTTAGCTGTGTCAGGTTCTCAGGAGTAGGCCACTCCATAATAGTGTGAATCTTATCAGGGTCCATCCATACTCCTTCTTTACTGATAATATGTCCCAAGTATAATAGTTCGATCATGCCTAAGTCACATTTAGACTCTTTTGCATACAAGGACTCTGCTTGCAGGGTCTTCAGTACTGTCTCTAGATGCTCCATATGCTCATGCCATGTTCGGCTGTATACCAGGATATCATCAAAGAAAACTAATACAAACTTCCTTAGCTGATGATGGAAAACCTTATTCATGGTATACTGGAAAGTAGCTGGTGCATTGGTCAACCCGAATGGCATTACTACAAACTCAAAATGCCCGCAGTGACACCTGAATGTAGTCTTCTCAATGTCCTGTTCTCTGACTCTAATCTGGTGGTAACCTGATCTCAAATCAATCTTACTAAAGTAGCATGCCCCATGTAGTTCATCTATTAGCTCATCAATCCGTGGGATAGGATATCTATTCTTAATGGTTTTGTTATTCAGCATCTTGTAATCTATACACATTCGTAACGAACCATCTTTCTTCTTAACCAAGACTACTAAGGAAGCAAAAGGAGACTTACTAGGTCTGATGTGTTCCATTGCCAGAAGCTCCTTGATGGTTTTCTCTATTTCATCTTTGAGCCTTTTTGGATGTCTGTATGGAGTAATCATAACTGGTTTAGCACCTTCTTCTAATTCGATGATGTGCTCAATCCCTCTATCAGGTGGTGTACCAAGTGGAATATCACTAAATACCTTACTATATTTCTCCCTCAATGTTCGTATGTCAGGATGATATTCTATCTTTTGTTGTTCCTCCTGTGTAGGCATGAGAGTACACATGGCTACCCATTCAATTTCCTCATGTCTAACCAATCTTTCTAATCATCTGAGAGAAATTGTTCGGATGTCACTATTCTGGATAGCTCTCAACACATGTTGTTTCCCATCCACTTCAAACTTGATCTCCATGTCCTGGAGTCAAAAAGTGACCTCACCTAATAAATGTAACCATGCCATCCCCAAAATGATATCCAAGTCACCCATATTGACCACATGGTAATCTGCCTTGAATTCATAATTGTTCAGGTGTAATGGCATGTCTTTAACCATCCTGTTACACTTAAGAGTGTAACCATCAGCAACTTGTACTCGAAGACCTTCAAATTCTTCTGTCTTAATGCCATGACACTCGACCAATCATGCATCGATGAAATTGTGTATAGCTCCTATATCAACCAATGTGATCACCTTCTGTCCTACTAGAACACCACGTAATCTAAAAGATCCTTCCTACTGAATGCTAGACAAATGCCCTTGCTGTAAATGTAATTCGGTTTCTTCTTTTTGTTCTAAATTTCTTGTTTCTTCCTCAGACTCTGAACCATGAGCACTGTGTTCATCCTCTTTTGCTGTACTATCAGAATCTGATCCTTCGTAATATGCCCACATAACCCTATTGGCTTTTCCTTTAGGCCTCAAAGGACAATCATGATCCCTGTTATATGGACCTTTGCAATAGAAGCATAACTTCTTCCTGCGCAAGTCGTTTAATGCTTTTGCATCCAGGTGTGTAGTAGATTTTCCTTTGGTTTCTATGCTATTCCCTTTATTGTTATCAAACTTCCTATTGTCTCTGAAAGAGGTAGTACTCCTGGAAGTGAACCTACTAGGAGGTGTTGTAAGCTCCATACTCCGTGCTTTCCTCATGGCTTCCTGCAGTGTTGGTGGATCAAATGCCTTAATCCATCCCTTGAGAGGTTCAGACAATCCTTCTATAAATAAAATAACTAACCTCCTTTCCGACACATCTGGTACCATGACTAACAACTTTTGAAATTCACTAATATAAACCTCTAAATTGCCAAACTATCTTAACTGTGCAAGGTCGTGAAAATAAATTTTTGGATCTTTCTTATCAAAATGTTCAACAAATCTATCCACAAAGTCCTGGTACGATGTTACCTGATTGTGCTACAACATAACCATTCCATGTGACCACCAATCATGAGCTGCACCTTCCAGATGCAGGGTGGCATACCTAATGGCATCTATTTCAGACATAGGCCTTAATGCTAGGAAGGTGTCCAACTTATGAATCCAAGCTTGTGCTATCATCTGACCACTACCATCAAAAAATGGTAAAGTGAGTTTTCTAACAGCTCGCTGTAACTCACTATCATATACTCCCCTATGCCTCCTATTCTGGCGGCTGCTCCTCATATGTTCTCTTCTTTGGTTTAAATAGCGATCAAAGTTCAATAGTTCATGCACATGTAGTGGTAATACCTGCCATTCTACAGTAGCCATCCTAAGATCATTCTAGAAATCATTCGGTACATCATCTTCTCCCATCTCCTGAGCCTCTTCCCTTAGGAAAGTGGGATGAGTAGGCCTATTTGCTGTCCATGATCTCTGCCTAGGTGCACCTTGTGATCCTGCCACACTTCTATTATCATGATCAGATGTGCCTCTTCCTTGTTCCTGAATCCTTGGTTGAACAACTCTTTCCATTATGGTAGTCAAAGCCTGTAGTGACTAAGCTATTTCTTGATGTCTCATAGTCATGATTCTATAAAACTCTTTGGTTTCATCATCATCGATTCTGGGGAATCTCGGTGGACTCTGTGATTGTCTTTCACCCATATCTCTATCCTTAAATAGTGTTCTCCTGCGAATATAGTACCTGGAATATGGTTGCATAAAATATTTCTACCCAATAGGATGGCAAGACTACTGCTCTGATACCACTAAAATGACCCTTAGTGTGATAATCACTAATGGAAAAATAATAATTTTCACAAATAATAAACTATTTAACAGATGAGCTAGCTGTAACAGATTTAATAGATCATGATTGACACTATTAATATTTAGAACCAGTACTTCTTATTCCCAATAATAATCTTGTTTGAGAGAATAGCAATTTGGGTACAAAAATTGCAAAGGATAAATAAATTATTTGTAACCCTTGATAACCAGAGAAATATTAACCCAAACCTTATAAGAAATGTTGTTGAAGAAATTTCCCTTAGAACTAGTTCGGACTGGTTTGTTCTTATATGTCCATGAAGTTCGCATCTCTTACCATGGCCCGAAATTTAATACACAGAATTCGAATACTGAAGAAGCTCAATCCCGTGAGTTGCTATTAACCCTTCACGAAATGCTATCAGAAGTACTAAATCTGGTTCAGAAGTTCACCCTTATCCGCACATTAGTACTCATTGTTTATCGCTAGAGGAAAAAAAGTGGTAGGACTAGCCTGGGGTCTCCTTTATCCTCCCACGATCTGTTCCTTATTGTTCGCTTTCTCTGCATTTTTTTTTTAAACAATATTTTTTACTAAAATGCCAATCCGGTTATGGACCAAGCCGTCGGGGTGCAGATATAACCAAATATCACCAAGCCGAACATCAACTCACTCGCAAATCCAACCAAGCATGGGAATTCAAACGTGTTTCCAACCTCTTTCAAAATTCCTCCGAATCTGCTGTAATTAGCTGCTTCTTCTGATGTTAATGAATCAAAAGATTTGGCATTAGCCACAGATCTCTAACCAAATGAGGTAACTGCAATGTCACCTCCAGCCATGCAATAATTCGGGCAATATTTCATACCCTCAAAATTGCTTATCAATGGGAGTTTTTGTTCCCAGAGATAACTTGAAGAATTTGCAGACCAATGACCACAAATTACTCCAACTGGAATAGGGAATCGAATCCACAAAACCTCTTGTCCAAATGGGAGCCTTATGTCCTCTATTTATTCACTTCACTGAGAAGTTTCTGGAAGTTTTCCGGAATCATCTTTTATGATGTACTTCAATTATTAGACTTTATAAAATTAAATAAATAACTTTATAAAGTTAGAGTACAACCTTAATTTAATATTAGAACGAGTAGACCCCACTTACTAACTTATTATCCTTCGAGAGAAAAATTGTAATCATCAGAAGCGAAAAATGACCCTCTTCCCATAATCATTTGCCTACGAGAGTCGATGATAGGAAAATCCCCTGTTAAAGTTATATCGCTAAAAAGGGGACATGACATAATTCAAAAGGTGATGCATTTGTACCTTTCTTGACTTGAACTCTATTCAGTGTGTAGACTACAATGCTTATAGCTTCTCTCTAGTGCTTTAGTGCATCATTTTTCTCCATCATCAAGGCTCTAGCATAGTCAATCATTGACCTATTCCTTCTTTCAGCAATACCATTCTGTGGTGGAGTTCTTGGTGCTTATGTTTTCCTTTTGATACCTTTATCATTGCAAAATATTTCAAACTCTTTTGATGTAAACTCACATACTCTATCTGACTTTAGGCATTTCAGGTTCTTTCCTATTTCCTTCTCAACTCTAGCCAAATAATACTTAAAAATTTGAAATGCATCAATTTTTTTATTTAAAAACATAGCAATCATCATCCTGGAATAATCATCTACAAGTAGTATTATGTATCTATCTCCTAGGTAGCTTTGCACATCTGTTAGACCACATAAGTCTATATGGACTAACTCTAATACTTCTTTGGAAGTGTATGTTTTTCTTTTGAAGCTAGACTTATTCATCTTCCCTAGTTGACATTGTTTGCACATTGTGTTTTTAGGTTTCTTTAATTTGGGAAACCCTCTAACCTTCTTCTTTCTGATGCTAATTAGATTATCAAAGTTAACATGACACAACCTTTTATGCAACAACCACACATTATCAAGTCTAACAACAAGACATGTTGCATCTTCCATATCTAGGTAAAATAGATTACTCCTAGTTTGTTCACCTTTTCCTATCATATTTCCATCACTGTCATAGATCTTGGTAGTTTTGTTTCCAAACTCTACTTTGCAACCTACATTACCTAACTATGGCACACTCAACAAGTTGTAATTCAATCCTTCAACATAGTATGCATTATCACATGAAATTTTTTCTATGAGTTTAATAGAGCCTTTTCCTTTGATTTGACATGGAGCATCATTACCAAATCTAACACTATTTCAATCATATTGAGTAAAGGTAATGAACTTACTTTTATCTCTTGTCAGGTGATATGAGCATCCAATATCTATGATCCACTTGTCATTCTTATTCACACAAGTAACTAGTGTTGTTGCTTCATCTTAATCTTTATTTGATTCATTGTTCATGGCTAGATAGATGACTTCATTCTCATACTCGTTAGAATCTTCCTCAACAATATAGCATCTTTTTCCTTTTTGCTTTTAGTCTTTGCTATCATATTCTCTCTTATTCCTATACTTATTTCCTTCTTTTTAGTTCTTCTTCTATGTACATCTTGCAGAAATATGACATACTTCATTGCAATTGAAACATATGATGAGGAGCTTACCCTTGAATTTTCCTTTGCCTCTATAAAATCTCCTAGCTAGTAGTGCTTCTAACTATTCCACATCTTCCTCATCTACATTGCTATCACTGGATGCATGTTTTCCCTTTCTTCTCTTCTTTCTTAATGATTCCTTCTTAGTGTCTTTTATTGTAATCTTGGCCTTGAAAGTAGATTCAAGGTTCTCATGTCTGTAATTATCAAAATTGGATAATTCAAATGTAGTAGGTCTTCCCACTATTCCTTCAAAGGTTAATGTGTTTCCTTGTACACACCTTAGCTCTTGGATGGCTGAAAGTCTAATAGCGTAGATAGGGAGAAGAGTTCTTAAGTATTTGTTGATAATAGTTTCTTCTTCCAATTAACCACCTATACTTCTTATTGCACTTACCACTTCTTTTATTCTTGTAGCATATTGAACATCATTTTCACCTTCCTCCATTTTCATAACATCAAACTTTCCTCTAAGGCTTTCTCTCTTTGCTCTCAAGACATTTTGATCTCCTCCATAGATATTTAATAAGGCTTTCCACATCTTGAATGCAATGTCACAATGTTTGATGTCATCATATTCTACATAACTAAGTGCAGAGGCAATCTCCAACATTGCTTGATTGTGCTCCTTGCTTTTGCTCAAATCATTTGTAGTAAGAGCTCCTGCTAGATTCACATGTTCTGTTCCAATTGAAATTTATGCATAATCATCTATTGATCCAAGATGCAATTTTATCAAACTCTGTCATGTAGCAAAGTTGTCTTTAGTGAGCTTGGGAAATTCTCTTTCGGACATCTTGATCTTCCTACTTCTAGTGCATTGAAACTAAATTAGCAGATGGCTCTGATACCAATTGTTAGAAATGTTTAAGAATAACTAAGAGGGGGTGGGGGCGTGGTGTCAATCAATTATTCAAGGTCCAAATTTCCTATTCAAACTTTTCACTAAGTATAGTGAGCCCATTCAATCATTCATTCATCCAAGCTTTAACTCTTCTAACTAGGAAGTTAGTACAAATCAACATGCAAGCATAACACATAAGAAATCAACACATAACACAATGATTTATGTGGAAACCCAATTTTGGAAAAACTACTAGTAACATGATGCTCAATTCTCACTCTTTTGAAGTGATGCCCTATGAAAGGCCTACCCTATTAAAGGCTTACAACACACTATTAAATGTGACCTTGTTAGAGGATTTAACCACTCTGTTAGAAGTGGGCCTAGTTAGAGGACTTTAGAATATTCACTTGGAATGCCACCCTATTAAAGGATTTACAAATGTCTATTAAACCAACCTAAGTCCATAGCATTTTTGTATCTTTTATAATTTCTTGAGAGCATTAAAAAATTTTGACCTAACTTAACTTGCAAATCTTAGATCACTTCTTAACTCATACCATTGCCTAGCCTTCAATCTCTACAACTTTGACAACTTGGTCTATTTTCAAGCTTAGTCTCCTTGAGTCTTCATGCTCAATGTACCAATGCAATCATCTCTTCTTGAACACTTGTAGAAGTAGAGCCTCTGTGCTCTTCATTCTTATGGATGTCTTCTCCTTGACACCCTTCTAACCACTTCACAACTTACCTCTTTGGCAACATCAACATCAGCAGCATTTCCTTCTTGATCTGTGATTCCTTAAATAGAAGTCTTGGAGTTCTTTTCCCACTCTCTTCTTCCTTCCTTTTTATTTCAATTCATATGAATTAGGTAGAATTCATTGTATCTAACCCATATTTTGTTTTCTCTAGAAACTTCTTGAATAATCCTCCTGATTTTTCCTAAAAATATGTGCCACCAGCTCATCATCCTTATCTTCCAACTAGTTCAAAAAATTCAAGGTAATCACTTTGTCGGTTCAAATTTTGTGAATCTTCACTATTTAAAACAATGCAGCACCTCAACACTATTGAAATACTAGTGCTTGACACTAAGATTTTCTAATGCTTGGGACCTGAACTTCACTCAGCACTTGAAGATCACTCGGCACACACTAGAATTTCTTGTTACTCAGCTCCAACGGAGAATTTTTCTCAGCTTCAACTAACTTGCTCGACACCCACTAATGATTTTAGTTTAAGCTTTGCAACCGACCTTGTTACAACTTGTTTCTTCAATGTTTCTAAGTGTGACCAACCTCTATATCTTTGAATATGTTATCAATACATCATTTAACCATTGTCTTGACCGATCCTTGTACTTCATTACAACATCATAATTCAACCTTTCCCTTACGTGCTCTTTTTACATCTTGTTGATCAAATCCTCTTCATCAATCAACTAAGTGATAGTACTTCGATCTTATAAGCAAATGCCATTCTTACAAATAGCAGGTTTGACATCGATTAGAAAACAATGATTGAAAATAATAATCTTCCTTCTTTGCAACTATCTTCCTCTTTGATCTTCAACAATGAGCTTTTCAAGCATATTTCCAATAGCAAGAACTAAGAGCATGGTATGAGAGACTTCATAACTATATTGTGATGATTGGATTTGAGAAGAATGATGATAACAACAATTTGTACTTGAAGACAGAGAAAGGAAAAAGGTATTTTGTTATCTAAATTTTTTTTTGATGATATCATATTTGGAGGTCAAGATACTTTATGTATGGCTTTTGCAAATGAAATGAAGAAATAATTTGAGATGCCAATATTTGTGGAGATCAAGTTCTTTTTGTATTTGCAGGTACATCAGGTGAAATATGGTATATACATAACTTAGTCAAAGTATATGAAGGAGAGACTAAAAACTTTTGGATTGGAAGATTCTAAGCCACTAAGCACACCCATGGTGAAATGACATAAATTTTCAAGGAATGGTGATTGAGCTTAGGTGAATCAAACATTATATAGGTCTATGATTGGAAAATTACAATATGTAGTACAAAGAATACCTAATCTTGTATTATCTATAGAGATAGCTATAAGATTCTCTACAAATTCTAGGGAGAATCACTTGATGGCAGTGGAGAGAATAATGAGATATCTAAAAGGAACAGAGGAGTATGGTCTATACTACAAGAATAATGAGAAATTTGAATTGAGAGCCTACACTCATTGTGATTAGGCTAGAAATATTGATCTGACAAAAAGAGCACTAGTAGAGGAGCATTTTTCTTAGGCAAAGGATTGGTTACTTGGACCAGCAAGAAACAATACTATAAATCTCAATCTACTATTGAAGTTGAATATATTGTTGTTGCAATAAATTATACAAACATTGTATGAATCAAACAACTACTCAAAGGTATGAAGGAAGAAATCACTAAACCTATAAAACTTTATTGTGATAATACAAGTTCTATAAATATATCAATGAATAATGTGATGCATACAAAGACTAAGCACATTGTAATCAATTGTCATTACTTGAGAAGATTAGTTCAAGATAAAGAGGTGGAGATGAAATATGTTAACAGGAAAGAGTAAATTGCTGACATCTTTATAGAAGCATTACCTAAGGGTACTCATGATTATCTAAGAGGTAAACTAGGGTCAATACCCCTATTAAAGGCTATCTAAGAAGAATGAAGATTGTCTTGCATCAATCAAGTTGATTGACATATGGTATACATTGATGCAGTGAATCTTACTTTAGGAGCTGCCTAAAGTAATCAAAGAGGTGGAACGACAAATTAGTCACAAGAAATGTGACATAGAGAAAAACTAAAAATATTCATATCTACATATGAAATGGCATGGAGAAAGTGTAATAAGTTTCATGAATGATGAGGGAGATGGAGAAGAAATTCTAGTTTTTCTTAATCCTAACTGTTGAGGTTGAAAGTGTACCTACTAATTACATCTACCTAGTAAGAGGGAGATAATGTAGAGAGAGATATAAGGAATAATCAAGAGGGAGTCATAGGGATGAGTTGATTGTTTTTCTATTGATCTAAAAAAAAAATTGTAACTTATTCAAGAAAAGGAAGTTGCTAATAAAGCGAGAGATTTCAATACAAAGAATTATTTTCTTTTTGGTATTATAATTGGTCATACTAATTATGTTTGGTCAATTTGATTTTCCATCAATACCAAAGAGGGAGATTGCTGAAAATAGATTAACACAAGTATTAATATATGTTTCAATCATTGTTCTATCAATGATGTCAAACTTGCTACTTGATGGTAAGATAATTGCTTATATGATTCAAGTACTATCATTTGTTTGATTGATGAAGATGATTTGATTAAATTAGGTAGCAATATCACCTAGAGGAAAGGTTGGGTTATGATATGAAAAAGAGTATAAGTATCAGTTACGACAGTGATATTATAGTCCATCAATTATCTAATTAAGGTTGTAAAGGATGGTTACACTAATTAAGTTCAGAATAACAAGTTAAATGTTGTTTGTCTGCCAAGCTTAACATTCTACATAGTGGGTGTTGAATAAAGCTAGTGTAAGATGAGTAGAAAATTAGTTGGAGCTGAGAAAAATCAATTTGAGTGTAAGATGAGTAACATTTAGTTCATTTCAAGCAATAGTAAACATTAGTTTGTGCTGAGTGATTTGATAGAGAATGTCAAGCGGGTATGTGTAGGATCATGGTCAATCAAACAATGCCCTTAAGCAGCAATAAAAAATCAAAAAATTAGGGTTATGTCAACTTGACCTGTAATTTTCTACTTGTTATTAACTTTATATGAAAAAGTTGAGAGAACTGAATCTCTAGAAAATTGAATCTATTTTCTAAAATACTTGGACTTATCTCAAAAAAAAAAATTGATTGGTCAAAATTTTGAATTTTAATGCAATATTATGAAAAATTTAGAACAAAAATAAGTAGACGTATGTCTGACCACCTTAATAAAAATTAAATGATATATTTTTTTAATAATATTCTAGATATAAGTAGTAGACTCATGCCTGGATGTGACACATATTTTTGGGTATTTTTATTCTAAATAAATAATAATTAATTAATTTTTGACTTTAGTATTTTTGGAATAAAAACACTCTCGTATCTTACCACCTTAACTAATTCAAAACTCTATAAAAGAATTATTTTTAATTTTTTCCTTATAGTAGAAGAAATATAGAATGTGATGCATCTTTTGGATTTAAAAAATGTTTTAGCACTTGAAAGTTATAGTTGTTTTTTAGGTAGTGTCTCAGTCAGCACTTTATATGTAACTCCATTAGAAAATAAGTAATAATTACTTACTAAAATCATAATTTGACAAATGTTACATTTATGGAAAGATAAGAACATTCTTAAGAAACCCTTTTCATTTCATCAAATTTTGGTAAAAAAAAATTCATCAGCCACATGTTTGTATTAAAAATCAAATAAAAATAGGCCAAAAGCACATTTTTTAGGATGTTTTTAAAGTTGGCCATATAGGTTTGGTATCAAAAAGTATAGTGGACCTTATAAAGATATTAATTATTTTGATTTACTATCAGGGTGGGTGGGAAAAAAAGTTGGAATAGATTTTGAAATTGTTTGAGATATTTCAGAACTACAGATTTTTCAAATTGCCATTTTTTGGCACACTATGATCCTACACATACCCAAGCAATGCAATATGTGCTGAGCATAAGAAGCTAGTTAATGTTGAGTGCCAAAATTATGAGAAAGATTATGAATTCAATGAATTTGAGCCAACAAGTTTAATTTCTTGGATTGTGTGAACTATGTGGAAGATAACCTTGATGATTTAGTGGCATAGAATTCAAGATGAACCATTTTTAAGTGAATTCAAAGAGGATTGAAAGGAGACTTTTCTAGAAGGGATTGTAATGAAATGAGGGGTAAATTCATTGAATCCTACTTAATCCAACCCAACCCTAAAATGGACGATGGAGGGTGAACAACAAAATATCTTAATTCTCTATTTTTAGAGATGGTTGGTGAGAAGCAAGAGTTGTCATATGTGAGAACCTAAGGAAGACAAGGAGTCTAGGGTATTACTTTATTTAGTGACCTAAGAGGAGCCTGCATTGGCAAGAAAAGCTAAAAGGCTTAAGGGTATGGATGTTTGAATGGTGAACAAGGTATTAGTTCTAAAGAGTGTGTAAGCCAAGTAGAATGGAGGACTTTAATAGAGACTTGTAATCTATAAATGGAGTTGTAAGTTGTTATTAGATTAAGCCTTATTATCACCTTCTTATCATTGTATTAGTCTAGGGTAAATCCTTTGGATTATGGTTGACATAGTAGATGTAAATCCTTTAACCAGGTGACATTTAAAGTGAATGATCCAAATTCCTCTTTTAAGGTAAAAATCCTTTAACTAGGTCACATTTAACAGTGTGTATTTTAACCTTTTATGGAGTTGGTTTTTCATAGGACATCACTTTAGAAGAGTGATAATGAGTAGCATGTTATTGTTGATTTTTCAAAAATTGGGTTTCCACATTAAATTATTGTGTCAAATGTGTTATTGAATCTATTGTGTTTCATGTTTACATTTTTGTAAATTTATTCGATAGTAACCTACAGTTTTAAGTGATTACAAAATCTAATGGATCCATGCATGATGAATATGTATTATGGACATGGGTTCACTAAGTTGTGAAAAGTTTTACTTGTAAATCTAGACCTTGGATAATTGATTCACCCCTCCTCTTAGTTATTCTAGATAATTCCAATGCATAGAATTTGAGAAACTAGTGTATTACTATAGCTAAATATTATGAAATGTGCAAGCCAAAAAAAAATTCACTATTTGACCAATTTCTTTCTTTCATTTGGACTGCAATGATTCTGTTTTAAAAAAAAATAAAGATAGTAGGGAGTGGTAGTAAAGCTAGGTATTTCTTAAGTGTGAAATAGAACATTTGGTAGAAGAAATGATAAGCTATGCTACATCACTACATTGCAAGGATGACATCTTGGTTAGCCCTTAGATTTTAGAATTATATGTATTCTTGGTTAAGAAAATCTAAATAAACTAGATACAATTTTTGGTTTGAATTTATTCCTTGTGAATAACATTCTAAACTACTTATGTCATGTTTACTCAAAACATGTGGATTAGTTTGAAATTTCATTTTTTGAGCATACACTTGTTTACTAGGTCATAATTTATTTGTATGGCAATATAATTGATGTTGGGTATAGTTTTTTTTAATTGAGTACTTAGGTCATTTACCCTAATTTAACATAAATTTTACAATATCTTCATCTTTTTTCTTCTAATAATGGGATTATTATTAGCCGAGAGGCTCATTAGTCACACAAAGACCCTTAAATCTCTGAAGGACAAAAAAAAATTGTGTAGGAATGGAAACCGTGAAACTCAAGGAATGGAGAATCATAAAAATTTTGTCATGGCATATGGAAAAAATAGTTGTAACAAAAATGTAATAAGATCATTCTTGTTTTCTTGATAAGGATAATTTAAAAGAAAGATCAGAATTTGAAAATGACCAAAGTAAAAAAAAATGGTAAATCTTTTCTTTACAAGTCAGAGGGAAAAGGCTTGGTGGAGAACACTATGAAGACATAGTCATGTCAGGGTTAGTTGAAATGAATTGTAAGTACCCAATATTATATAAATAGGGTTTAATGTTGATTGGAAGGGGGTTGAATAACAAAAATGGAACTGTAATCAATAAAAGTAATTCTTTGGTTGTCCATATAGAGAAAGATAATAAGAAATTTCCTATTCTTGTACACAATGACAATAAAGAATTTTATATGGTCTGTGATATGGAAGTTTTAGTAATGATAATCTTTGTTAGTGTTTTTTTTGTTTATTAAGATATTTGTTTAGACTAGTTCAGTCATTCTAGTAAACAAATTTTAAAAAATAGCTTTTCAAATTTTTTGCTATGGATTTAGAATGGCTAGGTTACTTTACTTCAATTTATTCTCTACATTTATATAGATATTTCCTTTTTTAATGATGTCTTTGAATTTAGATAATCCTATGAGTTCATACAAAAGACAATAAGTGATTTGGCTTTGGGAGTGAATTATTTTGATAGTATGTGTTATGAAGTACTTTTTATTGTCATAGGATGCTCTACACATTGGTCTTTTGAAACCCTATTTTGTATTGTTATAGGACATTCTATTCGCTAGTCTATTGAGAATTCCTTTCCTTTCATGTAAAATTTTCATCTTTGTTCATTATAATCCAATTTGACGTATGTCATATGTATATTATAATGCATTGTCATAATTTTGATTTTGACTAATATAGCTTATTAAAAACATTAAGTATATTCTATAGGAAAAAACATATCGTTAAGAAGTTATCTACATAATATATTTGACCTAGAACAATTGTTGATATCTAGATATTTATGAGTATCTAGATTTATATATATCTTTACTACTTCAAATCTCATAACATCAATATTGTTTCATTACTACATATTTTTCATAATACAACAAGATCTCTATGATTATGAATTACAATTTGCATATATATCCACTATTACAAATATTTTTAAAATATTTTTTTTACTCATGCAATTCATGTATTATTCTTTTTAACACTTATTTTAAGAATTTAAAAAAAAAAAATTGGATCTATTCGAATATAACATTTCTTATGCACCCATATCCTTGCAGGCTTCAACCCCTCTCTTTCCCACTCATAATCTTACTCTTAAGCTTGCACATTTTGATGCTTCAACAGGTTTTATGGAAGAATAAGGAGTGTTATTATGCTATGAATTTTTCCTTTATATTTTTGTCTTTTGTGATTTGCACAAGTTTTTGAGCATTTTCCTTCCAACTTTTGGATTTGGTTGCTAACAAAGGATAAGTGTTTCATTTGTAGTGGACTTCTCTACTTTTTCGGATTTATGATGTCAAATCTTGTTGTAATATGATTTGTGAGGGAAAATATGGGGAAAGACGACCTTAGTAAATAGGATTCTTGTGGTAGTTGTACACTTCTTCTTTTCTCGCTTCTATTAATTGTAAATAAGAGCAACTTATCTTGGGATTATATTAACTAGATTAGCAATCTTGCATTTCTGGAATTTTTTTCTTGATGAATAACAAAGTTTTTCTTTCTAGTTCTTTTCTTCAAGAGCAATTAATGTTATAGTCAGTGTATTAATACATACATACATACATACATACATACATACATATATATTTATATATACATATATATACATATACATGTATATATACATATATGTATATATATATATGTATATATATGTATATATATGTATATATATGTATATATATGTATGTATATATACATGTATATGTACATGTATATATATATGTATATGTACATATATATGTACATGTATATATACATATATATATATACATATATGTATATATACATGTATATGTATATATATGTATATATATATATGTATATATATATATATGTATATATATATGTGTGTGTGTGTGTGTGTATATATGTATATATATGTGATGGGGACACAACCCACACACAGAATGGGCACAACAAGAAAGGGAAATTTTATTAACTTTGTAGAAAAGCTAATACATTCAGTATAGAGAAAATAGACTTCAAAACATTCCCTAAGGGCTTACAATAACATAAATCTGGAGATAATTTCTCCTTTCAGTACCTCCACTCTAACTCCACTCCGACCTGCCTTTTACAATGCTAGAAATGAATTTAAATAGACCGTGGAGGGTTAAGGACTAGGAATACATTCTAGAAAGCTCTAGTAGGCATCCACTGACCAAATAGAAGGCTCCAAAAACTGCGTTAGAAGTTGACGCAAATCTAGAAGAATCCAAAAATGGTAATCGAAATTTCGGGAGGCATAACTTTTGAACCATAGCTCCGATTGACGAACTATTTACATTTTCAGAAAGCTCTCAAAGCGCTCTATAGCCCTATGGACGAGCTTCACTTGTCCCCCATTTTTTGACCCTTTTCAAGGTAATTTAATGCCCCTAACCTAACTTTGAAGCATTATTAGGACGTCTCCAAAACTCAAAAAACTGCGATAACTTTCAAACTGTGGGGCCTTTTGACCTGATTCTTTTTCTAGAATGTTCTAAATTATAATTACATTCATCTGGCCAATTTACACCTCCTAGTTCACCAAAATGATGGCTCAATTACATACTCCTATTTTTTAGGCATTTACACGTATCCCAAGGTATTCAAATACTCTATCCTAGAACACTGATAGTGGAACTATGAGAGTTGGAACCTTTATTTGACCCAAATGGGTATCCAAAAATGAAAACACATGAAACAGAAACTAAGTCTAAGTACATTTTTTTGGGTGACACAGGATTACCCTTATACCTCTGGATGCTCCTGCATCAGACACCCAGGGTAGATTGAAAAGTGACCCTGTCACTTTATGAATGGTAGAGGAAATCCCAAATGGGAAACCTTAGCTACTGAAATACAGGTTGAGTCCTCTATCGGCCGTCCTTTCCACTTGACCAAATACTCTTCATACTGCCTATTTCTGGTACTTCTACGTACATGATGATCTAGAATGTCTTCTATCTCCTCCTTCTTAGAAGTAGGAATTGGACATTGCTCTAACACCAACTCCTCATCTGCACCATCATCATGATACTCTATTAAGTCTGCAATGTTGAAAATAGGAGAAATGTGAACACCATCTGGCAACTCCACCTCATATGCATTTCCTGAGTCATGTTTCTTCAAAATTTTGCAGGGGCCAAATTTCTTCATTTTTAGCTTGTTGTAAATACCAGCTGGAAATATTTCTTTTCATAAGTACACCATGACTAGATCCCCTACTTGGAATTCCTTATGTCTTCTCCTTTGATCAGCCCTAGCTTTATACTCTTGATTCATCTTGGTAATGTGTGCCTGAACCTCCTCATGAAGATGCTTGATATGTTCATCAAATTCTTCAGCTTCAGCATTTGTCCTCTCCCCTTGCTCTATCTTCCTCAATTCTGGTGCAGTCCTTGGGCTACTTCCATATACAATTTGGAATGGTGATTTTCCAGTACTCCTATTCATAGAGTTATTATAAGGAAACTCTGCTTGTGGTAGAATCAAATCCCATCCCTTGGGCTTATCCCCAACAAAACATCTCAGCAAATTGCCCAGACTTCTATTCACCACTTCTGTTTGGCCATCAGTCTATGGGTGATGCATGGAACTGAATTTCAAGTCTGTTCTCAACTTCTTCCACAATGTCCTCCAGAAATACCCCACAAATTTATTATCTCTGTCAGAAACTATACTCCTTGGAAGACCATGTAGTGTTACCACCTCTCTAAAAAACAAGTCTGCAATATGGATAGCATCATGAGTCTTGTGGCATGGAATGAAATGTGCCATTTTGGAGAACCTATCAACCACCACAAATACTGAGTCATTACCCCTTTGTGTCCTTGGCAATCCAAGAAAATAATCCATACTTATGTCCTTCCATGGCCTTGATGGAATAGGAAATGGGTGATATAGTCCAGTATTGTGACTAAATCCCTTGGCAACTTGACAAACCTGGCAACTTCGTACAAACTTCTTCACATCCTATAAAATTTGAGGCCAAAAATAATGTTCTCTAAGAATGCAAATGGTCTTATCTTGACCAAAATGTCCTGCCATCCCTCTACTATGTTTCTCCTTAATCAAATTTTCGCTCATGGAGCTACTTGGAATGCACAATTGACTACCCTTGAACAACATGCCATCCTGAATCAAATAGTCTAACCACTTGGTCCTATCTACAGCAATAGGATCTTTACAAGCTTTCCATGCTTTAGAAAAATCAGGATCCTCAGGGTACAAATTCTTGAGTTCATCAAACCCAACTACTTCAACCTGCATTACTGTGAGCAACAACTGTCTCCTACTTAGTGCATCTACAACCCTGTTAGATTTTCCACTTCTATGTTTCAACACAAATGTATAACTCTGCAAGAATTCTATCCACTTCATATGCCTCTGATTGAATTTACCTTGGCTATTTAGGTACTATAATGCCTGATGATCAGTATACAAAACAAATTCCTTTGGCAACAAATAATGCCTCCATTTTTTTAAGGCCTGAACTATTGCATAAAACTCTTGATCATAAACAGAATACTTCTTCTTTGCATCATTCAATTTTTCACTAAAATATGCAATAGGCTTACCTTCTTGGCTTAATATAGCCCCAATAGCACTGCTACTAGCATCACAATCCACCTGGAACACCTTTCTAAAATCTGTAAGTGCCAACACAGGTTGTTCAGTCACCTTCTTCTTCAGCAATTCAAAACTTCTCGCAACTGCTGCAATCCATTTGAACTCTTTTCTATCCCCTCTTATTGTGTCAGTTAGAGATGTACATATGCCACTAAAATTCTTATTAAACTTCCTATAAAATCTAACCAGACCATGAAATGATCTTACCTCAGTAGCAGACCTTGGAGTAGGCCATTCCAAGATGGCTTTTACCTTCTCTGGATCCATTTTAAGACCTTCCGGTGATATAACAAACCCCAAGTAGACTAACTCCCTTTTAGCAAAGATACACTTCTTCAAATTAATTAACAATTTCTCTTCTCTCAACCTCTCAAGAACACTACGGATATGCAATAAATGTTCTTCCAAAGTCTTGCTAAAAATTAAAATATCATCCAAATAAACAATAACAAATTTTCCCAAGAACTTCTTAAGTACCTCATTCATGAGCCGCATGAAGGTGCTTGGGGCATTTGTCAATCCAAAGGGCATGACTAACCACTCATAAAGACCCTCCTTGGTCTTGAAGGCTATTTTCCACCCATCTCCATCTCGAATCCGTATCTGGTGATAACCACTCCTGAGATCTATCTTTGTGAAGTACTAAGTTCCACTCAAGCAGTCCATAAGATCATCAATTCTTGGCAAAGCAAATTGATATTTGATGGTTATCCTATTTATAGCTCGAGAGTCTATACACATCCTCCACTCTCCATCCTTCTTTGGTGCCAATACTACAGGTATTACACATGGACTCAAGCTCTCTCAAATCAAGCCCTTCGTCAATAGCTCCTGAACTTGTCTGTTTAGCTCCTCTACTTCAATAGGAGTCATCCTGTGAGTAGCCTTATTAGGCAAACTTGCTCCTGGAATCAGATCTATCTGATGATTGATTTGCCTTACTGGTGGCAATCCTTCTGGAACATTATCATAGATAATATCTCTAGATTCACCTAGTAAATCTGAAACTTCAAGTGGTATTTCACTACTACCTTCTTTATCTTTCCTAGGAATCAAAGCATAGCACATACGCTGATGTTTCATTCCATCTAAAAACTTCCTTCCATCAACAAGAAAAATCCTAGCACTGCTACATACCTTTTCACCTTCCCTTTCCATGGGCATCAGTTTGTGGCGAACTCCATCCTTTGTTAGAGAATATGTGTTTGCATGACCATCATGTACTGCATGTCTATCAAACTTCCATGGTCTACCCAACAATAGATGGCAAACATCCATTGGAATAACATCACAGAGAACTTCATCATGGTAACTCCCAATTTTAAATTTCACTAAACATTGTTCACTTGCCAGGACCTTATGATCATCTTTTACCCAAGCAATCTGATAGGGTTGGGGATGTCTCTCCCTCTTGAGCTTCAACTTAGAGACCATCTCTTCTAATACCAAGTTATTAGTGGTACCACCATCAATGATCACATCACAACATTTATCCTCACACTTACATCTGGTACGAAACAAACTCCTCCTTTGTCTTGGTTCAATCTCACCACTTAGTAGAACCCTTTCATTCACCAAGGTCTCTCCTCTTTCTCCATCCTTTGAATGTGAGGATTGTGCATCCTCATCCACATGAGCAACCCTAGCTTGGCCCTCAGCTCTCTTATCTGTTCTTCCTTGTCATTGAGGGCATTCAAAGGCACGATGACCTTCTTCATTGCAATGGAAATAGGTACCATGGAAGCCTCCTCTTCCTTTTCCACATCCTCTACCTCTTCCTCTCTTATTTCCAAAGTCTTGATCACGGGAGCGGTTGAAACCATCATTCCTCTGGTTCCTGCTAGTACCCACATCTTCATTTTTCTTTTGGGTTTTATTTCCACCTCCAGATGACCTACCGCTTCCCCTTCTTCCTTGACCATGCCCTCTTTGTCTCCCTTCAAACCTCTTATTCAGCTTCTCTTCAACTTGTAGGGAAAACTGGTATGCCTCTTCAACGTTGGTCATTCTTACCAAACTTAATTCTTCTTGGATGCTAGGTCACAACCCACTGATATAATGAGAAACCTTCTCCTTACTTGCTTCTGCATGCCCTGCTCTAATCAAAAGTCGATAAAACTCCTCTGTATATTCTTGGACTAATCTTCCTGCTTGCTTTAGCCCATGCATCTTCTTAAACAAATCAAGCTCGTAGTCCACAGGAATGAATTGCTTCTTCAATTTTTCCACCATGCAATCCCACCTTGTGATCTTCTCCTTTCCTCTTCTGTTTCTTTCAAATTGAACCTCTTGCCACCAAATTTTGGCATGGCCTTTTAGTTTGGCCTTTGTAAACTTAACCCTATCTGGGTCCCTGATATCCTCATACTCAAAGTATTCTTCCAGTTCATTGATCCAGTCGATCAACTCATTTGGTTTCAGATTTCCTGAAAAATAGACCCACATCAATTGTAGGTCTTTTCCCAAATTTAGTAATGGCCCTAAAAAGCCTTTCCTCTACCTGATTCAGAACTTCTCCATCAAATTCCCCTTCTGGTCCAATTTCTTCTTCTCCATTGTCATCCTCACTGTCATCACCTGCGGCAACATTTGCTCCTCTACAGAGCTCCTCCTGCAATGCTTGTACCTGCCTTTGGAGGGCTCTAACCTCCTCAAGATTAACAACTCTGGCACATCCACCATGCTCTCTTTGTGGAGGCATCTTCTTAACTCAAACCCACAACCACACAGTCCTGGTGCAAACTGCCTCACAGTCGGCGCTCTGTCTACACACTCAGGAAAACCAGCTCTGATACCACTTGATGGGGACACAACCCACGCACAGAATGGGCACAACAAGAAAGGGAAATTTTATCAACTTTGTAGAAAAGCTAATACATTCAGTACAGAGAAAATAGACTTCAAAACATGCCCTAAGGGCTTACAATAACATAAATTTGGAGATAATTTCTCCTTTCAGTACCTCCACTCTAACTCCATTCCGAACTACCTTTTACAATGCTAGAAATGTCCTTAAATAGACCCTGGAGGGTTAAGGACTAGGAATACATTCTAGAAAGTTCTAGTAGGCATCCACCGACCAAATAGAAGGCTCCAAAAACTTCATTAGAGGTCGATGCAAATCTAGAAGAATCCAAAAACGGTAACCGAACTTTTGGGAGGCATCACTTTTGAACCGTAGCTCCGATTGACGAACCGTTTACATTTTTGGAAAGCTCTCAAAGCGCTCTATAGCCCTATGGATGAGCTTCACTCATCCCCCATTTTTTGACCAATTTAGAGGTCATTTAATGCCCCTAACCTAACTTTGAAGCATTCTTAGGAGGTCTCCTAAACTCGAAAAACTGTGATAACTTTCAAACCGTGGGGCCTTTTGACCTGATTCTTTTTCTGGAATGTTCTAAATTATAATTACATTCATTTGGCCAATTTAAACCTCCTAGTTCACCAAAATGATGGCTCAATTACATACTCCTAATTTTTTGACATTTACACATATCCCAAGGTATTCAAATACTCTATCCTAGAACAGTGATAGTGGAACTGTGAGAGTTGAAACTTTTATTTGACCCAAATGGGTATCTAGAAATGAAAACACATTAAACATACACTAAGTCTAAGTACATTTTTTTGGGTGACACAAGATTGCCCTTATACCTCTGGATGCTCCTGCATCAATATGTATATATATATATGTGTGTGTGTGTGTGTGTGTGTGTAGATATATGTAGATATATGTACACACACACACACACACACACATATGTATGTATGTATGTATGTATGTATGTATGTACTTTTATATACATCTATATGTATATATAAAAGTATATACATATACATTTATATATGCATACACACACACACACACACACATAGTGAGAGAGAGAGAGAGAGAGCTAAAAATAAGAGAACAAATAGAAGTAAAGTCAATCTTTCAAAATTAAAGGTATTTTAATATTTTTTATAAATGAATTTTCAGTGTTGGGTAGTAAACAAATTATAATAGATAACGATGTACAAAATTGTTGGAGAGAGAGAGAAGTAATAATAAGTCAAGGAGAGAGTCTCCAAAGATAGACATGAGAAGAAAAAAAAATGATAGATAGAATTAGATAAAGGGGAGAGGATGAGAGACATGAGTTATAGAGATAGAGGATCAATAAGGGAAATATATGGTGAGGGGAGGAAGTGGAGAGAGTAAAAGGGTGTTAGGATTAACCTTAGACATAAATAACAGTTACATGCAAATATAACCAATACCAAAAACTAGTAGATTGAATAGAAGAGAACACAAGACACCAAGATTTAATGTGGTTCACCCAATTCTTAGGCTATGTCCACCAACAACAAGTCCAATATTATGATCCAATGATTACAGTTTGATTATAATCTATAATCCCTTATAGATCAATACTACCATAAGAAGCTACAATATCACCATTACATTATAAAATCCTTGACCCTAAGCATTTTTATACAATCTTTTCCCACTTACAAAATTACAGATAGAATAAGTTGTCCAATATGAAAATATAGCAGCCAATGCTTTTTACAATATAAGGTCATTTTTGGCTTCAGGGGTGCTAACCCCCAAAAACCTCTATAGGGGCATTTCCCCTTGACCCCAACCTATACTGTGACACGGAGCATATTTAAGGCACTACCCCTTGACCCCATGTTGGGGGCACTACCCCAAAACCCCCATAGAAATAATATGGGGGAAAAGAATTCCAAAAAGACCTTTGAGTCTGATTAGGCTCCATATCAAAACAATCTCTCTGAGTAGGAGATTGTTGTGATATGGAGTTCGATCAGACTTCACAACAATAAAAAAAATTTTAGTAAGGGTAATTGGGATAAGAGAGAATTTTTATGGGATGATAGATGAGGTATAGAGAAAAATAAAATAAGTATGACATAAAATAGATAAAGAGGGGGGGGGGGGGGAGGAGGTGTTAGGACTAAAGTCAAATGTTGAAAGTAAAAGGTTTTTTTTTTTACTATTGGATGGTAAATAAGGGGTAAGTGGTGTAGGGCATGTTGGAAGCATGAATACTGATGATAATCCTATGAAGGAGTGTTGTAGAAACATGATTAGATCATTATTTTGATGACATGTTACATTCATGATTGTGTTTTTAATTGATGTTAACATAGTAGTTTTATGTGGCATCTAATAGAAGAACAATAGTAAAGATCAAGTTGGTACAAATAGATCGTTGAGCATTTTCTCTACAGAGGTTAATGGAAATACTACTAAGTGTCTAGAATATGTAGCTAACCTAAAGAGAAAAGGATATTAATTCTAGAAGAAGTTATGAAAGTTTTCATGAAGGTTTTTCTAAGATAGAGTTTGTAGAAACATGTTGTGGTAAAATTGTTATATCTCCTAGAAAAGTTGTTATCCTGAGAAGCATGGTAAAAGGCATGTAGAAGACATGTTATAGATGATGTGGTTAAGCTTTCTCATCATAATATTGTACATACATAAATTTATTCATGTTAAAAGGGGACTAATTGATGTTATCACTAAGTATAACTTTTTATTAATAAGGTCCTATAATAATTAATTGAAAAGATGTAATAGCTGACTAAAGGAATTATTTTATAAATTTAATATAAATGAAAGAAATTTTTCTTTTTTATTTATGAATGATTGTGTGAATCATGAAGATTAGAATAAAAGAAAAAAAAAATTGATATGTAAGGATAAGCAGAGAAGAGCAAAGTTAGAGAAAACTTCATTGCTGATGTTTTATTTTGATATTTGGATCTGAGGTTGATGGCCTATTTCACAAGGTCTTACAGTGATTGGTCTAATTGTTAGTACAAAGTAAAGAGGACAAAACAAACCATCAACAATAATTCTACAAGGAATAGTTGAGACATTAGTTAGACAGTGAAGTTTAGTGGTCTTGTCTTAGAAGCTGTTTGGGTAGCAGGTCCTTCTGCCTTCTACAACTCCTAATAGGGTTCATCCTCTAATAAGTTTTATATATATATATATATATATATATATATATGTATGTATATATAGTAGTGTATCTTTTTGGGCATCATTCACATTGGGAATTTACCTCTAATCAAGGGTTTCCTAGTTAACAAATCTAGTGTAATTAGGTATGCGCATCATTTATGGTTGCTATTTACTTTGGTTGAATGGTTAAGATTAGTTAAGGTTGATAATTTTTTTAATTGGATAACTAATTCAACCCCTCCAATTATCTTGGTGGACTATTATTTATAAATCATGAAGTCCTTGAAGATAAATTTTAACAACTTTGGGAGATCCATGGCTAACATATTTAGAAGAGATAGTCCTAAGTTTTATAGAGTAAATTTTGACACCTAGAAGATGGAGCTTCTTGGTGAGACATCAAAATTGTGTACAAAATTGAGAATTGAACTTCAGGATAGAGGCACAAGTAAAGATAGATTCAAATCCTAAGAAGATATGAAGATCAAGGAAGGTATTGATCTCCTTATGAAAACAGAGAAATAAGGTATGGAAGTTTTTTCTTGTTGAAAATGTAATAAGTTTTATCATTTTTCATATACATTCCCTAAGAGAGTAAGGAAATATAGAAAGAGTTCACTTTCTAATGAAGATGAAGAATTTAAAGCAAGTATGGAAAGATTCTTGAATAATTGTAATAAAGACAATGAGCTTGATTTGGTTAAGGAAAAAAGTTAGTAGTAGAAGAGATAGCTTTGGTAACTTTTGTTGATCCAAAGGATAAGAATGAAAATGTAAAAGTTATCATTAGTAATGATTTCTAGAATGGGAATCACATTGAAGAGAAAAGATCTAATCCTAGAGGAGAAGAGAGAGTTGAGTTGAAGACTCTTGAATAGAAAGGCATTACAAAGAAAATAAATAGGTTAGTAACATAAGCAACAAGAGATATGTTATCTTGGAATAATGTAGCCAAGATACTTAGGAGAGAAGCTATGAATACATTAATTTACAGGTGAGATTATAAACCTGTCTCACCCTTTTGTAAAGGAAAAGGATAACAAAAGTATATATGTTCACCTTCAATGACATAAAATTGGTATTATTATCTTGAATTTGAAAATGAAGTGAACAAATGAAATTTGTATAAATGGATGAATTTTAAGATTATAAATTTTAATAATTAATTAGAAAAATAATTGATATATTTTACCCTATAGTTTTCCATGGTATCTGAATGGGTTTGTTGTAGATGGGAATTAGCTATCCCTAGATGTATCTTGTTCTCATCTTTGGGTTTTTGAAACATGAAATTTTGAAACACCAAAAAAGTGTCCCTTGGAAGGTTTTAGGTGTTAGTTTTGTCCAAGGAACATATCGGATTCCATTTCTAGGTTTTTTTTATTTTCCCATTGTTGATCCATAGAGTCACTAAAAGGGAAATTTGTTTACACGATTGAAGAGTTGTGTAGAAGTTTGGCTTTGTGTGGAAACTTGTTGGATAGAGGCATTGTGGGATGTAGAAGAGTTGATAAGGTATTAAAGCTACTTTAGGTGTTGTATTTTGTGGTCCTACTAATATTTTCTTGGGATCACTCTGCATTAGTGAGAGACAATGATACAAGGGAGATAAGAAAATGATAAATAGTAAATATAGGAGGGTACATGTGAGACAGTAAGATGAGGGGATGAACATACAAAATGATGTACACACTTACTAGGGGTTGAGTGTATGTGTGTGTGTGTGTGTGTGTGTGTGTGTGTGTGTGTGTGTGTGAGAGAGAGAGAGAGAGAGAGAGAGAGAGTTAAATAGGTGTAGAAATAGTGACGCTCATTTAGGGAGAGAGTCTCATAGGGTAATGAGGAGAAAAATGTATGATAGAGAGAATTACATAAAGGAGAGAGGATGAGAGACATGAATTCTATAGATAGAGCATAAATAGTGGAAATATATAATGAGTGAAGGAAGTTGAAGGAGTAAAAGGGTCTAATTATGGGAATAAAGATAAGAGAGAATGTGGATGGGAAGATAGTTGAGGTATAGAGAAAAGAAAAATAAATATGACATGAAATAGATAGGGAGGGTTAAGAGTAAAGTCAAATGTTGAAAGTAAAATTTTTCTTAACATATTAAAAAAGGATTTTTTCACTATTGGATGCTAAACAAGGTGTAAGAGATAGTGATAATAGGTAGATAAGACAATGAGAAATAGTAAATATAAGAGGGTACATGTGAGATAGTAAGATGAGGGGATGAACATGCAAAATGATGTAAACACTTACTGGGGTGTTAGAGAGAGAGAGAGAGAGAGAGAGAGAGAGAGAGAATCTATGAGTGATATTGATACAAGGTGGAGGAGGTGATACATAGTAGGTACATGTGTACAGACACATAGAGTATGTGTGATGGATATAGATACAAGGTGGAGAAGGTGATAGATAGTTGGTACATGTGTGTGTGTGTGCGCGCACGCGCGCGCTCACACACACACGCACACACACACACACACACACAGAGCTTTGTGAGATTACAATTTATTTTGAGATTCATGATACAGCGTTTAATTATAATTAAGTAGAGGAGATTAAGTTATGACAAGTGAAAATATTGTGTAAAGATGAGGTAGAAAGAGAGAAGATGAAAGGAGAGAGATATGAGGGATGACAAAAGAAAATAATAGGTAAATCAAATAGATAGATATGTGATGTTGTGTGTGTGTGTGTGTGTGTGTGTGTGTGTGTGAGAGAGAGAGAGAGAGAGAGAGAGGGAGGGAGAGAGAGAGAGAGAGAATCATAGTCTAGAGATAAATTATAGTTAGGTGGAGGAGATGGTTAGATGAGGATGGAGAGAGGAAAACTTAAAATACTATGTAAAGATGAGGTAGAAAGAGAGAAGATGGACAAAGAGAGATATGAGAAATTAAAACATAAAAAAATAGGGTCATCAAATAGATATATATGTGATATGATGATGTGTGTGTGTGTGTGTGTGTGTGAGAGAGAGAGAGAGAGAGAGAAAGAGAGAGCTATATTATGTATAAAATCTATCTCACCACCACACTATATACCAAGTTGTTTTTAAAAAATAAAATAGAATTCCAAAGATGAATACAAAATAAGTTATAGGACTTGAAAATTAGAGACAACTTTTTATTTGATTCTTTTATGTTAACATGACAATACTAGCTTACACACACACACACACACACACACACACACACACACACACACATAAATACATACATACATACTTAGATAAACATAAATGTATGTATGTATGTATATATACATATAGATACATGCATATGTACACATATATGTATGTATATATGTATATACACACATGTATACATATGCACATATTTATATACACATATATATGTATATATGTATATATATATATATATGTATATATGTATATATATATATATATACATATACATATACATGCATACATATATACATATCTCTATATATGTATATTTATGGATATATTTACATATATACATATCTATGTAAGTATATGTATATATACATACATATATAGATATATATATGTATGTATGTATGTATGTATGTATGTATGTATGTATGTGTGTGTGTGTATATATATATATATATATATATATAAGCTAGTGTATATTTCTATAGACAAAAACTCATTTCTAGGGCAATATAATTGATGGTGGTTATAGTTCTTCTTATTTGAGTAGTTAGGTCATTATATGTATTATATATTTACCCTCTATTTCATTTTCTATTTTTGTCTGTCATTAATTCAACATAATTATAGAATATCTTCAAAAAAATTCCTCCAATAGTGAGAATATAATGTATATCTTTACATGCCAAAAACTCTATTTATATGATCTATTGGTTATGTCACAACCCCAAATAATGCTTATATAGAGAGCTTGTGATTTCATCTTCAAATAAGTTTTCTCTTTTCCCATATATATTATGAAGGCATAGTGTTTCCTTCAATAAATGTTTGTATAAAAGGCTTGTATGATGTTGGCTATGTTGGATGATTTGTATATGATAAGGGTGGTTGAAAACTTTATAATAATGACATATATGTAAATTTGTATGGAGGGAAACCATTGAATTCAAAGATGAAGCTTGTTTTTATCATGGACATCATTCATGAAAATTTTTATGGCCTAAATTTTTTAACACAAATTTGTATGTATATTTTGGACTCTGCATTATAAATTTTGATACTCTAAGGGTGCTTAAGAGTTGTAACAAAAAAACACTTAATATTTTTCTTGTAGTGCAAATCCAATATTGGTAGTATAATGCACAAGAATGGAGGTCTTTCTTATTTATTTACCAAATAAATGTAAGGAAATATGTATTAGTATTTTAGTCTTGGACATTGGCTTGCTTTTAACATGAACTACCATCTCCATTTAGAATCACTCATAGTGTTGCCATAGCACTCAAAATATCTTATTTAGTTTCGATATAATAAGACTATGTTCAAAGTAATATAGGTATGATTTCATATCAACTTTAAAGAATATTCATATTCCACCATAAAAATAATCAAGGTAGTAGAATGAATAATCAAGATAATTGAAAGGAAATAGGGTAGAGACCTAGAAGGGAATAATAATAATTCTCACCCTCTTCTTAGGTTAACTAAAGTATACCTTATTTTCCCCTTTTCTACACTTCTTTTAGGTTGCAAACCTTGTTTGCATTTCATTTATTTGAACATATTGTTAATTGTTTACTTATATTTATTTAATAATTTTTTTTATGTAGATGAACACATTTTTCTATATTTAATAAATAGTGATATTAGAAAATAAAAAATTTAATCAATAATTTTATAAAAAATTTATTAGATTATATTATTTTGAGAATATTTTGAAAAAAAATTGAATTTGTAAAATATACAACTATTATTACAAAATATTGGTCTATTGGTAGATCATCTTCTGAAAACCCTTTTAGGTTCTAAGGTGTTGTTATTTCAATGATAAATTTGATCTTTAACCATCTTTAGGCACTTCTTTTAGGGTTTGAGGTGTTCCTTTTCAATTGGTCTTGAGTATTTTCCTTTTATTTTTCATTTCCCAAGCTTTAGCCTTTCTAATGATATTAGTATTTTTTAGCATAGGTTTGTTAGGAGTTGATAATTCTGGCCAAGTTGCCAAGTACTACTTGGATATATATATATATATATATATATATATATATATATATATATATATATATATATATATATATATATATATATATATATATATATATATATATATATATATATATATATATATATATATATATAATCCTAAATAATGCTAATTTTTTGTAATTTCAATTGGATAAACTTTGAGCCTAAACAATGTTACATATATCTTTTTTTGTTTTTTTTTACTCTTTTAATGCGCCGGGTAAACTTTTTAACAAAAGGTTTGTGGTAACCTAGTGTGACTCGAACCGGAGTTGATGCATAGCACCGGGATCATTAGCCTAACACTACGCCTCACGACTCGCCTTTACACCAACTTGGCTACTTATAAGTGTATGTAATATATATTTGTGTGTTTGTGTGCATGTGCATAGTTAATTAAATAATAAATTATATATATATATATATATATATATATAAAACTATATTACCATTTTAAAGAATAGATGATGGGATATGTCTCCACTTGATTTATTATCAATATAAATAAGAGATTTTTGCAAAGTGTAAAACATATACAAAACATTATGATAGTGTTATTACATATGCAACTGCCCTAAGAAAAAGAAAATTGTTTTTACCTACCAACCTATGATGTTTCAATAATGAAAGAAAAAGAAAAAATCTATACAGTATCCTTATTTTCACCTATGCATTTAAGAAAAATAATGGCGATCTTTATTATTATCAACCAACTGATTTTTGAATCATGTTGGTGAATATTTTTAGCAGCACTTTGATAGTCATTAAAGAGGCTTACCGAAATATGTTATTGGAGACAAGTTTGCATTTATCCTTTTGGGAAGATATTTAAAATATATGGTTACGAGTATAGTCACTTAATATGTTGATTGGTATTTTAAATAGAGGAAGGAATTTATTTTTTAAATACAACTAATGGTCATGAAAGCTTATGGAGTTTCCTTATAATAATCAGTGATTGTAATGCAAATATATAAAGCACTCAATGTTGTGAACATAAGAAGCACCTTTGGGTATTTTATTCATTCATTGTTAAACATCAAATAAATATATCACTCAAATTTAGAAATAGATTTTGAAGTTTTGAAAGAGATATTGAAGATGGAATAATATTATTATTGTAGAACCATCAAATTAGAAGAAGCACATTATTTTATAAGAGAATTTTTTTTTTAATATCATTAATGAATAAATATTTGAAGAAAACCATGAGGAAGGCTAGATTTCTACATTTAATTAACATAGAAAGTTAAAAGATTAATACTATTGTAATTGGGTGAGAACAAATATTTGACTTTATATTTGAGTGGAGCTTAATATATATAAGAAAATTTAGATTGTAGATTGCTCATTGGTATTAGTGGAAGAAAATTAGAAGCTCACATGTACATTTAAATAAGAAAGAAAATACTTATTAGGAATGGCGAATAAGAATGTAATATTGGAAATAGGATTGTCTATTCTAATAATAGTTATTTTTTCGATTGGCTATAAGCTCATTTTTTAGGCAAAATGGGAATATGTATTCTTATTCCCTATTCCGATTGGAAAATAGAAAATGTATTACAAATTTTTAATTCCTATTCCAACAAACTAACTAACATTTAAAGAATGACCAAAATTATGTCAAGAAGTGAAGAAATGCCATTGAATGGAAATAAGATTACCATCTAATAAAAATATGTATTCAAAAGACAATTGACACATAAGGAAATAGATAACCCCCAAAGGAGGATAAACATATGATACATTAGCACATGGATATCAAAGGAAGGGTAGACTAAATGTAATGAGAATGAACAAATCTTGAATCTATTAAAATCCCATTCACAATTAACTTGTAGGATAATAATTTCAGTGGAGATAATCAAACATGTAATAAGGGAAGTGACCATATATAATGAAGTGGTAATGAAAATAAACCAAAAAAAGTGACTTGTTTTGTAAAAAAAATTATTATATTCATAACTTTTGAAGTCTAAAGGTGGCAACGTCTAGGAGAGAGATTTTTCTTTGAATAGAGTGGAAAGACACATATAGAAGGAAATCATATAAAAAGTATCAAGGGAAATTTCAAATAAGGAAAAGGAGGGGGATTCAAAGGGATATTGACATTTCATTATATGAAACCTTGAAGGAGAGGGAGCAGATAGAGAATATGATCTAGTTGAGATTCAACGATCTCGATCATATTGATCTAAAGAGAGTAAATCATGTTGACTTGGATTCTCCTATAAATTGGAGTATTCAAGAGTAGTGTAATTCATGAATATATCTTGTGGCTATGTGAATTAATTGAGCTACCCCTATGTACATTATGAGGAAGTGACAACTTCCAAATGATGTCACTTGTATTTTAAAAGTTATTGTAAGGTGGTAATCTTTTAATAACTTGTACTATGAGGTCAAACAAATTTATTAGATAGTGAATACTTTGCATCTTAACATTCTAAAGGGCCATTACTAAAAAAGCATTTGGAGAATATCATTGATATTCTAGAAGGAAAATACTTTCGATATCAGATGTTATATCAAACCTTATTTTGAGTACTTGGTGAATATAATTGATATTGTTGCAGAACAATACTCTTGATATTAGATGTGATGTGAAACCTTATTTTGAGTATTTAATTAATATCATTTGGGAGACCACTACTGATGATATCAAATGTGATATCAAAATAGTGGATATCTTCTAATCAATGATATATTTTTAATTTTTCATTTTGAATATTACCAATGGTATTGTATGTCTTGTATTTATCCTCCCTGACTAAGAGGGAGTGTTGATGTTTGATAGCATTAGTTTGATAAACATTGAAACAAAATTGAAGTTAGATACATATTATATGTTTGTGCATTGTTAATTAAATAAAAGTTGTGTGCATATGATATATTATATATAATTATGTTGCTACCATTTTGATCAATAGACATTTCCCATGATTGGATATGTCTCCTCCTGATTTATTATCAATATAAATAACAGATTGTTACAAAGTAGAAAACACATACAAGACCTTACGACAGTGCTATTACATATGCAACGGTCCTACGAAAAACAGCAATAGATCTATGACAAATTTGTATATTGGTGAACGCATCAATCATAAAATATTTAAAAAGCAGATATCTAGATATAAGTGAAGGATTGATATATAGAGAGAAGATGCACGTTAATTCAATTATTGTTGAACATCAAGAAATAATAGTTGAAAAGATTATGCTTATATGCTATGTAAGGGTGCATGTTTTATTATTATAATAATAATAATCTAAAGTCGTCACAGGTTTGAGAAGAGGAAACTTCATAGTTTACTATGTGAATTCATTCTCACTACACAGTAGGCAATATAAATAACCATAAACAATCTTTGTTTGAGATAATGTTTTTTCTGTGTTTTGTATAAGACATGTTTGTTTGCAGGTTAGAGACAAACTTTTTTTCTTTTTTCGTTCACAGAAACGGACATGGGATGTTGTAGTGAAACACACTTCTACTATTGCTTTGAGCTTTTCTGAGATCCTTTGAGAATCCAATAGCTTTTTGCGCCGTTTCTTGCGCTTTTTGCGCCGTTTCTTGTGCATTTTTTCTTGCTTGCTGCTCACAGGCAAGCTCCTCTTCAAGGACTTTTACTGTAGTTTTCAGCTTCTCCTCCACCTAAAAAAATAACATAACATAAATTTGGTTACAAAGAAAATAGAATTACGTAACGAGGCAACTTTGAATCCCATACATAGAATAATTTATCGAACAGCGAAATTAAACGTAGGAAATCCCATGATTATCTTGTGTTTCAAGGTCCAACGAACACGTTTCCGGATAGGAAATATATAACACTACCGAAAGCTACGCATAAGCAAAGAATACCAAAGTTAACAACAACTATTAACGGAAACTTCACTCCAAAAAAACCTGCTGCAATTTATTAAAACAAGTGGAGACGGGCACAATAATCATCCACGACTTTAACAATTACCCGTTGTCAGACAAGTTGTAGTTAGAAATTTCAGCTTCTATAGTATACTGGTACTTATTAAATTCAAACTCGAATTTTACTATATTGGTTGCATTAACCTTCCAACATTATCAAAACAAAAAAATATTATTCTGATATTTGTGTGAATGTGATGGAACCTGAAACATAATTAATTATATTACATTTAGATATTCTGTAGTAAAAGGTTAAGAAAATCTACTTTTTAGAGTCTTTTATTTCATGTTTATTATTTTTTCTTTAAGTTCATTTATTAATTGTTTTGATTCTATCCATTTACCTTGTCCTCTTATAATAATTATTCTTTAAAAATAAGTAATACATACATTCTAATCACTAAGTATAATTATTAAGTTATTTGAAATAATCTTATTACGTAAAATTATAAAATTGCTCTGCTTCTGCTAGTCATTCTTGCCAACTCCACCTTGGCTCAGCCAGTTTGAATGGAAATGAGTTATGCATGGGGATATTTTCCACTTTGTTGGCATTCCTTTTTTTTTTCTAGGCTTCGCCTGTTGAACTGTGGAATGCTATGCTTGCCAAGATTACCAAGAAGCTTGATTATTGGATTAGGAAACCGCTCTCCCTTACTGGAAAATTCTAGATTTTCTCGAAGGTTCTTGCAGCTATTCATGTTTATTATTCTTCTTGTTGGGTTCCCTCCAAAGCTTCTTATTGGAAATTGAAAAGATTGTTCAAGGATTTTCTCTGGGCTTCTAGTTTTGATCATCATGGCTTTCACAAAGTTTCTTCAGATTTTTGTTATCTCCTAAAAGAATCTAGTGGTCTCAGTCCGCTTTCCACATAGAAACAAGGCCTTGCCCTTTGTACTAAATGGATTATTTGTGCTATCACTAGAGATGAAGCCTAGAAGATTTTGACTCAACATTGTATATCTTCTAGCTTTCTTGTCAATAGGCCTACTTGGAAAGGGATTGGTTTCCACACACCTCTCATCATGCATGAGCCAGTGACCATATAGGGCTCATTTTTCATCAAGAGCATGTGGAAAGCTGAGAAGCTATTAAGCCTTGGCTTTGATGGGCTAGTGATGAGTTCCATAATAGCCACTCCTTGAATCAACAAAACATTTGCTGGTCTCTACTATTTTCCATTTAGGGTACTCCCCTTGCCAAGACTCAAGGTGCTTGTGCTATGCATTTTTTCAAATGAGGCATTAGAACTCCCAAGGACCTAGACCCCTTCTCGAGGGTTACCATGAGTTTTAGGTCCTTAGAAGATATGCAAACCCAATACTAGGTTATTTGTTTAGATCGACAAACTTTTGATCTATGTCTCTCTTTAATTCTTGTTCACTTAATTCATAAAGTGGGTATTGAGTCTATTTGACCTTGGTGGCATGATTGGAAGTTGTATCCTGCCACTCCATTTTCCAATTATAAGCCAAGTCTAGGATATAGATGGCTTTCGTCCCATCTTCTGATGGTGGACATGCTCAACCAGAGATGGCATTTCCAATCTTCTCTTTCTCAATGGAAAAAGGCTTTGTTACCATTTGGAGTGCTATAACAGAACCAAAGATTGCCCATTTTTCTTGGTGTCTTGCCTTCCAAGGTCTTACCTTGGGGCCTCAACTCAAGCATATTGGGGTTCTAGATCTGAGATGCCCTTTTTTTTGGTTTTCATATCTTTTACTTTTGTAGGCATGCCCAAAATTATTGGCACTAGATTCATGATTTTTTCAAGTCATTCAGACCTGAACGCTTTTCCTGGCACACAATTCTGCTGGGTGATTCCCCTAGAATTTGTCAAAAATTCAACCAAATTTGGCATACTTTCAGGATGGAAATTTTTTTTACTGTGTGGAAAGATAGGAATTTTGTTCTTTTCACACATAGTTTTTTGGATATTAATATTGTCATGTACACTAAGGCATGCATTTGTAATAATGTAATTATGTAGATCAAGTGCAAGTTAACAAAGTTGCCCTTGAGGTAGCTCATTTATAGGATTTACTGAACCACTAGTACAATGCTCCCTGTACTATTGCCAGAGTTCCTCTTGATGCCTCGGTAGATACCTCGACACATCATGGTAGCCATCTATGGCACCATTTCTTAGGTCACCACTCGCACACCCCATGCTCCCAAGCTTCCCAGCACCACTCTGCCAATGGTGGATGGAGGCACCGCTCAGCCTCCTCGCCCCATGGTGGCTCTAGTTAGTCCTTGACTCCTCCTCTTGGTGCTCATTAGGCACTTTCTAAGAAATGGCCTCGCTTGGATCTAGTGATCTCTCCTCTGTGGCCAGAGATGAAAGATATAGAGGCTGCCACTGATCCTCTTGCTACTACTACTACTAATGATGGTTGTATTGTTCCCAGCCACCCACCAATCCCAAAGATGATTGGGGCTTCCATGATAGAGATGAACCACCATACTTGGGTGACACTTGTTTGGCCACCTAAGGTTGCCTTATATATATATATATTTTAATGAATAGTGTCTAATTTCAATTGTAGTCATGTGTTCTCATTTTGACTGTGCCCGTGTGAACTTATTCGTAGGGTCATCTTGTATCCCCTAGCCCTTTTTTGTGAATTGTAATCTTAGTATATTTTTATTAATAGAAAAGGACTATTCATCAAAAAGTTTTAAAAACAATCTAAAGAAATATATTAGGAGTCTTCAAATTAAAGATGAAAAATATTTCTGATGTAATAGTCACAATAGTTCCTCCATTTATGGAGGTATTTCAATTTTCCCCTAGATAGCATATTGCATTATTTTTTTAAAATAAATTTTGAAGCTTTGGAATGTTCAATTTAAAGTGGTTTGGTTGAATTTGTTGGATCAAACTACCATACCTCAAATAACATTACACATAACTCTTATATATATATATATATATATATATATATATATATATATATATATATATATATATATATATATATATATATATATATATATATATATATATATATATATGTCAATCTCTTCATCAAGTCTCCTTTATAAATATCAAACTATTGATAGAGTATAATTTTAGTTCAAATTTTGAATAATATTACCAAGCCGTTTAAAAATTTGATTTGATTTCTAGTTTCTATTGCTAACATCATGAGAATTGAAAGATATAGAATATCTTAATTGTACTAATTAAAAAATATTATAGTGAATTTAGGTCCATTATGCAAAATAATAATGTACATTTAAAAAAGTAAAAAGGATAATAAATGGGTTATTTTTAAATAATACAAAAAAATGACACTTAATCTATGTATGCTTATTTTGATATAATAAAATAGAAATGAAATTTTATCAAATATTATAAGAGAATCATGTTAGAGAGTACTATGCATTTAATTTTTGTATGAGAAAAAACACATTAGTAATACATAAATTTGTAATGTCACAAATGACTCCCTACTAATTCCATATCAGTTGGTGTCTTCACATCACTAGAATCATAATCTCACCTTAATCATTTGATTCACCTTCTAAGCTTATCACCAAACAATACAAGATTCCTAACCATGAAGACTATTTTGACACAAGAAACATTTGTGTGTAAGTATTTGCATCTAGTGCATAGACATCAAATGCATATGAAGTTTGAATGGCATTATTTAGGTAGTACGCTTCCTATTTTATGCAGTGAAACACTTCCTCTTGCACATGACTAGTGTGAATATTCTTTTCTTCTTCTTTTAGCCTACTTCTAGATTATATTTTACAGCTCCTTTTCTATTCTTACAATTGCTTAGATAAAATTATAAAACATTTATCATGTTTATTGAGCATGCAAATATATTTCTATCTTTCATCAAATCATCACTATCATCATCTAAATGCTTTATATTGAAGAATAATATTTTCTATATCTCACACTTATATTTGAGATAATAAGATGTAAGAGCATCTACTGAATAAGAAAAATCTTGCATTACCCATAAATATTGTTAAATATTTTCATAATGGTTATGTTTGTGCAAGGTTACCATTTCTCAAAATATACTATTTTTCATAAATTGTCCTATGAAAGTTACACTATTCTAATTTATTCTCTATAAATTCAATTTATTTATGTTATCTTTGTAATAAAATTATATTATATGATCAAGTTTGGCTTTGATAATATCAATTTTATTTAATTTTGATAGAAGTTTACAAAACCTTTCAAATCAATTTTAAAGACTTCAGATACTTCAAAATGGGGTCGAATTATCATGTGAGTAGATGTTACCCACTCTTGTAGAGAAATTTGCAACATTTCCAAAATGGTTTCATAATTGTCAATTGGATCAACACATGAAGAATAACTATCTCAAGGATTTACACTTCTAAAAATGGAAAACAAATTTCTTTCAAAAATTCATTTGAGTTTCAAAATTTTTTGGGGCCATATTCCAATGTAATGAAATAATGATAATGGAATTTGAGAGCTGGTCGACCTAAAAATTGAGTGTTCAAAATTCTACTACCTTCTAGAGTGGTTAAAAAATTTCCAATATATTGAGGATTCATAGGATTATCTAGAGTAGTTCTAATGATGTAAGTGGTGATTTCTATGTATTAGATTATCATTGCATTGAAGATAAGCTAAATAAAATTGCATGTTCTTGAAATTAGGAAATTATTTTTATTTATTTATTTTTCTCTTTACTCCTTTGGGTGTTTTTTTTAATAAATTAACTATTTTTCTTCTCTATGC
This sequence comes from Cupressus sempervirens, assembly GCA_028749045.1. Classification (NCBI taxonomy): domain Eukaryota; kingdom Viridiplantae; phylum Streptophyta; class Pinopsida; order Cupressales; family Cupressaceae; genus Cupressus; species Cupressus sempervirens. The sequence continues at coordinate 704,925,015 of CM053785.1, read as the reverse complement.
TCGTGAGTATATCAAAACAAAGGTAAAAATTAGTAGGACTCTAGTAATAGCTCTGATACTTCTTTGTGTCTAACTTTTTCTGAGGGTTTGGAGAAGTGAATGGAAAATGTACTAGATATTTATTTTTCCTTGTGCTTGATCTATTGTATTTTATCACATTTTCATTTTCTATTATTTTTATTTAGTCCAATAAGTTTTTTTTTTTAAAGTTTTCTATATACATTTTTTTGTATTTTTGTTATACCCTATACATACATCACATGTCAAAACTATATTGGTATCCTAAATTTATGTTGTCCTATGTTGAAAATAGATTGATACAAGCATGATAAATTTGTTTTAATCATTGTTTTGTCACTAATGTCAAACTAGCTACATGGTGGTAAGACAATTGCTTACATGATTTTAGTACTATCATTTCTTTTATTGATGAAGAGGATTTGATCAAATGAGGTAATAATAGCACCTAGAGGAAAATTTGAGTTATGATATGAAAAAGACTACAATGATCAATTAATACAATGATATTATAGTGCATTGATAATCTACTTAAGGTTCCAAAGGTTGGTTACACTGAGTAATTTTAGAAGAAGAAGTTAAATAAAAATTATTTCTCAAGCTTGACCAAGTAGGTAGTAGGTGCAGAGAAAAGTTAGTGCAAGCCAAGTAGAAAATTAGTTGGAGCTAAGAAAAGTCAATTTCAGTGTCTGTCGAGTAAATTCTAGATGATACCTAGCACCACTAAAATTTAGTTCATGTCGAGTGTTTTGATAGTAGATGCTGAGCAATGTAGTATGTGCTGAGCATTAGAAGAAAATTAATGGTGAGTGTTAATATTACAAGAAATATCAACAATTTGATGAATCTAAGCCAACAAGTTTGATTTCTTGGATTTTATGAACCATGTAGAAGATAACAGTGATGAGCTAGTGACACAAATTTCAAGATGAACCATTTTGAGGTGAATTCAAAGAGGATTGAAGTGAAGTTTCTAAAAGGGAATGAAATGAAATAAGGGTTAGATTCATTGAATCTTGTCTAATCTAACCTAGCCCTAAAATGGACAATGGAGGGTGAATGAAAAAATATCTTAATTCTCTATTTATAGAGATGATTGGTTAGAAGCAAGAGTTTATGTATGGGAACTTAAGGAAGATAAGGAGTCTAGGTTATTTGCTTCATTCATTAACCTAAGAGAAGAGACTACATTGGCAAAATAAGAAAGAATGCTTACGGGTATGGCTACTTGAATGGTAAACAAGCTATTAGATTTAAAGAGTGTCAAAGCCAAGTAGAATAGAGGACTAAAATAGAGATTTGTAATCAACAAATGAAGTTGTAAGTTGTTATCAGATCAAGCCTTACTATTACTCTCTAATCATTGTATCAGTCTAGGGTAAATCCTTTGGATTAAGGTTGACCTAAAAATCATTTGTAAATCCTTTAACTAGGTGACATTCAAAGTGAATGATCTAAAGTCCTCTAACAAGGCTCACTCCAAAAAGGGTGATTGAAATAGTTTAGCCATGTCACATTTAATAGTGTGTATCATAACCTTTATTAAGGTTGACCTTTTACAGGGCATTATTTCAGAATAATGAGAATGAGTAGCATGTGACTAGTGGGTTTTATTAGAAACAATAGCCCACCAAGACAACTTGGGGGGGAGGGGGATGAATTAGTTATCTGATAATTAAAACATTTATCTTCTTTAAAAAAACTTAACCATTCAACCAAAGTAAATAGAAAACATAATAAGATGCACATAAAGAATTACACCAGATATGTTAACTAGGGAAATCCTTGATCAGAGGGAAAACCCCAGTGGGAATGATGCCCACAAGATGATGTACTAATATAAATATTTCTTTATAGAGGATGGCCTCTTTCAGGAGTCTATTACAATATTTAGTACATAGGGTCCCTGTTAGGAGACTTTGAATCTCTATTAGGAGATTCCAACCCTATCAGAGTTATGACAACACTGTTAGAAGTTGCTATACAATGTATGGAGGAAGAGCCCACTATCCAAATATGTAATTTCAACTACAAGAAGAGGTCACTGTTAAAACATTCAATTTACTGTTATGTTCTTCTTTCCATTATTTTTTCAACCAAACCAATCACTATTAGACCTTGTAGTGTAGGTCATGAATGTTAGATCCAAATATCAAACCTCAGATCACTCAGGAAAACCTTGGCAATGAAGTTTCCTTCACTTCTTCTCTGCTCTGCTTACTTTTGCATTCCACTCTTACTATTGCTTATCATAAATCTAAAACTATAACATATGAGAAAGGAAAATTTCTTTCCTTTATACCAAGTCCTCAAAAAAATTCCGTAATTTGAATGTTAGACCTTCTCAATTAATCATTATAGGAACACATTAAGAACATGTTACATAGTCATACCATTAATCTTCTACCTTGCAACTTGAATAACTTTACGTAAATGCAATATTATGAAGAGAAAAACTTAGCCACATTATCAGCAACATGTCTTCTTCATATCCTTAGCCTCAATTTTTTGAATAACAATTTTGCTAAGAGATTTAACAAGTTTACCAAAACATGCCTCTGTAAACCCTATCACAAAAAAAAATCACCAAAACTATGTATACTTCTGATGTTAACTATGTATACTAGATACCTAGAAGTACCTCCCATAACCTCAAATAATTAGAATACTTAACTAGTCATTTATATAACTTGATCTTTCCACTATTCTTCTGTCAGATACCACTAAAAATTGGTATGTTGACATCAATGACAAACTCAATCATGAATGTAACATATCATCATATCTCAATACTCCTCCCATAGGAATATCATCAACATTCATGAATCCAATAATTTTCCTAAATTGAATTTACACATTAAATCATTATGTCAAATGTCTTATTGAATATATTATGTTTCATTTTTACATTTCTACAAATTGATTTGATAGTAAGCTACAAGTTTAAGTGATTACATAATCTAATGGATGCATGCATGATGAAATTCTTTTGTGGATATGGGTTCACTAAGTTGTGAAAAGTTTGAATTGTACATCTAGACCTTGGATAATTGATTCATTGCACCTCTCAATTATTCTAAAGAATTCCAACAATCCTAGTTGTCTTGTATGTATATCTTGGATAGAGAGACAATAGTAGATTTATTTAGTCTTGATGACCTTCCTTTTAGTTCCTATATATATATATATATATATATATATATATATATATATATATATATATATATATATATATATATATATATATACATATATATATATTATTACTAACATATTTGATATTTCTAGTTATATATCTAACTAGTTATTATTTCAATTCATTCATCTTCCCAACTTGTTATAGTTATTGCCAAGTACGGAACCATTTAGTCATTCATCACCTAGGATTTAAATATCATGAGCATGACAAATCCTCTTATCAATGTTATTGGTAAAAGATTGTGAAGAAAGAATCATGTATATGGAAGCATAACATACATTAAGTGGTACTTTTTAAATAAGTGTGGTCATAATTTATTTAATCACACCTCCTATCTAAAAAAATAGAAACATGGTTTTATTGTTCACACCTCTTCATTTATACCTTCTGTAATGGTCACAACACTATACTCTATCAATTATACAAAACTATCTAATTAAGAAATATTTTCTAAAAATTATAGATGATTACTTGGATTATGTAGTTTCAAGTAATTAGATCCACAAGTTAGATTTTTTCACTAAAGAAAAATATGAGAAGGGTTACGAAAATAAGGTGTCCCTTGAATTGTATTATAAAGCATCTAGTGGAGAAGTCTAGAATACAAATATGGTGTATCAAGGAAAAGACAATGGAAATAACAGTACTATCGATTTATAGGTTGGTCCACATGAGAATATTAATTATTAAAAACTAGATTTTGTTACGATCATGGCAAATGGAAAAGTACTTGAGAAACGAGAACCATCCTAGACATTTCATTTTACAATACCCACAATATGAAATGAAAATAATGTCATGGAATTTGAGAAAGGAAGACATCTCTTGAAAAAAAACATATTTATGTTAGTGACTACTAACCAATTTTTTTTTAGGTTATAAGAAATTAAAATGATAATGAATCCTTTTAAAACTCGTGGTGTTGAATATAAAAATTTAAATGGTTCTTTTGTACACATTATCTCCTTTATCTGGTTAACCTTTTTCAAAGATTTTATTTTTGAGAGCGGGTTAACCATTCAAAAACTAGATTATGACATGTTATAGATGGAATTTGTTAGACTATTTCTAGCATTTATGATACTACTAATTAACTGTCTATAAAAAAATATTGGATTATCTTTCACCTATTTCAATAAAAGTGAGAGCAAATTATTGTGGAGGAATTTGGTACCCTTGTAAAATATATGAAGTTTTTTTGCTGATTTTTTTCTAGAATGAAAAATATATGTGATTGACTTTATAAATGATCGAGAACTACATAATGTTGATATAAACGGATCTACATATACATGGACTAATTGAAAATTTGTAATGATATTTTTAATGTTAAATAGGATGAAACCTTAATTACCAATGACCAGATAATCAATTATTATATTTCATTGACGATACTAATATGAATGGGTCAAGTTATTATCCAAACAATTCTTTGTTGTATTTCATCTCTTGTATTGGGAATCCTCCCTTCAAATTTAAAAATAATGTAATTTTTTATTTGTATCTTCTTGATTGTATTAAGTGTATGTGGAATATTATGGTTATAAGTATGGTAATATTTGGAGTAGAAATATAAGTAACAGAGGTTAAATGGTACACAAGAAAATGGAATAAATAGTTCTTTTAGGATTATTTTCTCATCTAAATCATGTATCAAATTGGATTCAATAAAAATCTATGATAAGATTTAGAAAAAATGATAGATCACTAATTAAATTATGAGAAAAACATTAATCCTTACTAAATATCATGATACCTTCTCTAAACAAGAATATTTTTTGGAAATAATAATCTATATTCTTATTCTTTTCATTTTAAGAAAATACTAGAGTTTTTCATCATATAACTCTAGAACATAGCTCCTATGATATAATATCTTGTGCTATGAATAATGGTATAAAATTAAAATGAAGGATGATATAATAAGGGAAGTTATCTTTTGTTTTTGTCAATTGAGAATAATCTTATTGAATGTTATTTTTAATATTGTTAAAGAATATTAAACTATAAAGTTAACTTTGATACTAACCCTAGATTAACATAGAAAAGTTTTCATCTCCTTAATGGTTAGTAAATCTATTGTCTTATATGGCTTTCATATGTTCTTTTTTGCATTCGTCCTAGGATACTCTAGATTTAAAAAAAAGTTATATTACAAAGTTATCAAAATTTGGGTGGCTTCTTTTGAGAATATAGATAGAATGCTAGAGTCAAAATGAGAAGACACTCATCTCATAGAACTATAGTCAATATTCTACATGCCTATTGATTTCTAAACCATTTTTCCTACTAGTGTTCAACACTTAGTCATTGTCAAGCTAACTTTCCTCTGTCATCCCTACAACTAAGCCATCCAGAGAAGGCAAAGCTATAAGGACATTTTTATATTTGACTACATATCAAACAAGTAATAGATTTCCAAGCACCTAAGTAGAGTCTTAAATACTCTATATTTTGAGTGAGTCATATGGAGACCAAGCCATGTAAAAATAGCTTATGCTGAGAAGTTCAGTATATGTCAAGCAAATAGATGCCAAGAGGCAAAATAAATGCTAGTTATGACCGAGTGTTAGTACATTCAATTCCCAAGTAAAATAATTTTGTATATGTGTTTGTAACGCCACAAAAACTTATGTAAGTAATGATAGATAACTTCTATGTGTCATTGATTAATTGTAAAGGTATCTAAGGATAACATGCACATTTTAAAACAAGATATCAATCCCAAGAAAGGAAGATTAACCAATCATAAAATTGGAAGGCTTACACAATAAAAGAATGATTTTTTTATCATTTCTCTTGATATAGAACCTTCAACAATTTTGTATTTAAGAGGGGATCAAACCCTAAATTATCAGATACAAGAAAGGGTGTGATAGGATGTAAGGAAGATAGTGAATATGCAAGAAGCACAAGGAAAAAGAAAGGAAGGCTAACTTTGATACAAAGAAACCAAGCAATGAAGGAAAAAATAGAGAAAACAAGATAACAAGATTAGATTTAGACATTGAAGAAAGGAGATCTACAATTATCTTCATAAGAGAACACCAAAGACATTCTAACCACTATATTAGGGAATCTCTATTAACTAAGTGGTTTTAACAAACCTTGTTAAATATTCTAATAGAGTGCTTATTTTATAGTAAGTTTAAATCCTTCAATCAAGGTAGACTTACAAATCTTGTATTGCTTTTAACCAAATTGATCCCTCATGCAGTAGATCATCAAAAGTGATAAAATTGTAGCCCTAATAGGAAAATTGTATTCTTGGAACAATAAAGATTGTGGGTGTCATCTTGACCCTAGTTTTACCTTCAACTTGTAGGGATTCTAGGTTACCAAAATCTTTGTGTTATGTACTTTTATGTTCATGGATGGCATGTATATTTAGATTTTTTTAATTTTTATAGGTCATGAGTATATTGTATATGATCTATGATATGAGATGGAATAGGATTGAATTGAGTGAATCTATTATTTATTTAATGAGCTAATGTTTTAAAGGTCTTGATTCATCCCCCCTCCCCTCTCATTATCTTGTTTACTAATAAGACTTCCAATAATTGGTATTAGAGAACTTTCTCTTTTTGAGAAATTTTTACAACTTGAGAGTTTAGATCTTGAATATGGAGGCTTGAAACTTGGCAAATACTATTGAGAATTGGGTGACTAACATCTAGCTTTTGCTACAATAGCCTGAAACAATAAGAGAGAATTTGAAGAAGTCACTAAGATGAAGAAGAGAGTTGGATATTTAGAAGAATGATACACTTTATCAAGAATTTGATTCTAAAGGATTGTTTGACGATAGGGAATTTTAGTGTAAGTGATGTAACAATAAAAGAACTAGTAGAGATGAAGAATATTCTAAGTGAAGAAGGTAGAGGATTGAAGAGAGAGCATGAAATCCAATCAGTGAGACTATGTGAAGTAACCAAGAAGAAAAGGAATGTTGATGAAGAAAAATTAATGGATGGAGAAGACAAAACACAAATATCTATTAGACTTGAAGAGAGGTCATCTAATGTAAAAAAAATCATGTAAGTACTCAGCTAGACATGATGAATCAATTGTTGCTTAAAAATTAAGAGCTTAATAGAAAGGACATAGAGATCACAAATTTGACATCATGGAGTGACTAACTAGGGAATGATTTGTGATCTAAAAAGGAACTTCTAGAAATGATGAATAAACCTAGTGAAGCTATAAGATACTTTGAAAAATTGATGAGGTCACCAAGTTCATCTAGTAAAACCCCTAGTCTAGGACATATCAAACATTCTTCATATACTAAGGAGAGTCATCAAAGAGTGGAGAGAGAAAAAATTCAAATTCAATAGGAAGACCTATATATAATCATTGTGGAAAAGTAGGACACCTATCAAATATTTGTTGAAATAAGAATGATATACACAATCCTAAACCTAAGTTTACTAGGAAATTTTTTGATTACATGAAGCAAGGAAATAAGGCACATGACTATAGGCAAAGGGAAAGTCATACACTTACTACACTTAGATTTGAAGGAAAATAGTAAATCAACTAGAAATATGGACATAGAACTCAAGAATGTTGATTCAAAGCAAAACCCAACCAGACATCTAAAAGGAAGGCATGTGTACCTAAAAATGGTAATTTCTACAATTGGGATTAAAATATATGGTAGAATTGTCACTATTGTTGAGATTATGGTCACATTCTATAAAATTATATTTGAATACATTTTATAATAAATTACAAGAAATGGTTGAATGGAAGCCTAGTTTGTTTTTGTTGTCTCAAGGCTGGACATGTTAGTAAGAAATGCATAACTCGAGCACCAACATTGAAAAATGAATGCAAAAAAGGAAAGTAAAGATTAAGATAACACAACTTGGAAAAGGAGAGTAGAAGGTGAAAGTAGTAAATCCACTAAAGCTGGGATCATCCAATCCAATGGATTAGGTGATGACACAACATCAAACTATGCAAAGAAGGTATTTAAGAAATGACACACTTGGATGATATATTACACACTAGTTCCTAACAAGAGATGATATTAAATATCCATATTAGCATGAATTAAGATGCACTAGGATAGATCTAGGAGAAGAATTGGACAATAGAATCAATTATGCTATCAAGTTTTGAGCATTATTAATACTATTTGCATTGACCAAGTATTGTAATATGGATCGAAAGTTTACAATGACCTAATAATGTATTGAAAAAACTAAATGGTATTGACCAAGCTAACAATTACTGAGTATTGAAAGAAAATAAGTGAAAACATAATATGTGAATGCCAACGATAGTTGTAATGCATCTAGTTAAGTAAAGTGTGTTTATTTCTGACCTAAATCATCAAATTAATGATACATATTAAAATTTGAATGTTCATTTTCATTTACCAAGTAATTTTAGTGCACACAAGAGACTCAATGGTGATTAAGGAAATTTTAGGCAAAGAACAAGTGAATCACAATGTGACATCAACAAGAATTAGAGAATTGATTATGGTTTATTGGGCCAAGTTAAGTTGATTTCAAAATTATTGAAGTGAATTTGATTAAACCATAGTTTCAAAACTAGAATCTATTATATTTGTATCTAGGAAGAAAACATTTGAGGAAAGTAACACATAGATTGTGAGGAATGATCAATATACTTCACCCACATTCATGTATGCTAACATTTCAATGAATAGAAATGCATGTGGAGGACTTTCCTCAACTTCAATGAGAGTATTTTATTCACAATGTCTAATTGTGCTCTATATACAAATCTAAAGAAATTGGAGATTGAAATTTTTGAGCAACTTCTGACAAGTTGTGTGAGAATGGAGTTATGAATCCTGAAAACCAATTGTTTTCAAGGGATGAATTATTCATGCCCTAGCATTTAAAAAATTATTTAAAGCACAAAAGATAAAAATTGTACTAAGTTGATTACATGCCATGCAAATCTAGTTGGAAGGTGGAGTAGTGAAAATCAATACATAGATCATCCACAAGATTGTTGGATATCAAACTATAGATAGGGAAAAACCAATGAGGTGTTTAACTAAGAGTGTCATCAAGGAACAACAAAGGCCAAGTGGAATGGTTGTGGAATATTAATATATGGGATTAAATATCTAGTTGTTTAGTTTGAAATACATGTAATTTCACACAAACTATATTAGTGAAGTCGACTTAACAGTGTTCCATGTATTAATATTGACCTAGGTTACAAGATTGCAATGAAGATTATAGTTATGACCTGTTGAGCTGTAACTTCAACAACTATAAGAAAATCTTGGAGTAATTCAAAAGGAAAAGAAAAATTCATGCAAGTTTTGATCATTATTAGTTTGTAAATTCTTTTAAGTAAAGAATTGATTTCCTACTATCAACACACTTGAATGAGATAGAAAAATATATGATATTGAATAAACAAATTTTCCCATTGAAAAATTGGGAGCAAATTTTGAGGCTATTATGAACAACTATTTTGATCAGTTTAAGAACAACATAGAGAATAGGATGAGGATTCCAAAATTAGTGGTTAGTCATTATTTTGATGATGTATGTTTCATCGTAGATAGAGGAGTTCCCTATTCATAGGAAGTATTACCAAGGGTTGCATAATGAAGGCCGATGTAATCTAAAGTCAATGTAGATTAAGTTGGAACATCAATTACTCAATCGATATCTAAGGAAATTGACAAGAATGTTGAGCCCTTCAACAATTATGAGTCAACAAAGATTAAAATTTTGATGAAAACGAAAGTGTCCAAAATGGATAGGAAGTGAAAGAATATGATACAAGATATTGAGGGAAATCTTGTCAGAGGACCTCTCCAAATAACTAAGGCAAAAGGTGAGGATGAAGAATCAAAAGGTAAATATCTAGTTGTTGCCAAGCCCAAGGACGCCAAATAAAAGAAGATTGGGATTGTTTACCCTAAGATGAAGGAGGATCTAAAGAGAAATGTAGAGAAGGTAGTAACACCTCCTAAACCTAAGCTCAAGAGGAGGATGATAACTTGATCTAAGGAAGCTTTGTTCTTGACTGTAAGACAAAAACAAGCCCAACAAAGAAGACACAAACAAAATGTACCAAGCAACACCTACATAAGAGGCTAAGAAAAAAATTAACTATTGCACTTGATGAGGAAGAGGAAGATGATAAGGAAACATAGTCTAATGATTTGAACAAGTTTCAAATTTTACCTAAACTACCTCTGATGACTTTTGATCAAATATGCAAGAAAATTAAAAAATTTGCTCCATAGAAGGCCTTAAGCAGAGTATATATAATTCTTTGAATAAAAATCATAAATATGATTATTAAATTTAGATACTCAGTGATAGAATTAAGTGAAGCTATTCCTAAAGATTTGTAAATAACATATTAGATTTAAAATGGAAGTGAGCATTAACCACTAAAAATAATATAAGGAGACTACATTAGCACAAACAATGCATGAGTTATGGAAGACACATATGTCTATATCCCTAAATATTTTGTAAATAAATTTGTACCTAAAGTGAAGACATACAAAAATATGGAGAATAAAGCTGATAAAGTTGAGAAGGAAAGCAGTCTAATATGGAAGAAATCATTTGGATTGCTAGTTCCACCAGCTTAAGAAGAAAACATGGAAGAGGGCAGAAATATTATTTAATGAGATATTCAAGGTTGTAATGAACTTGAAAAACTTGAATAAGAAGTGAGAAAGTTAGAAAAATTGAGTGGATAACATGATGTTGTCACTATAATAGAGGATATTCCTAATTCATCACCAAAAAATCTGAATATATTAACTGAGGAAGACTTGAAAAAATGCTAAATCAGATACCTCATACACTTCTCTTTTATGATTAATCTAGTTTTTTTTATAGATAAAAGACTATCATGGGATTTATAGTGTAACAACTGATACTTTTATAATTATATTAATTATGATTATTCCTAACATGAGTGTTGAGCAATAGGAACAGGAAATTATTCTCCTACCATATTTTAGTCATGTCATTGATGGATAAGAAGATGAGAAAGAGGAAGAAAATCAATCTACAAAAGATAAAAAAGATGGAGAGAAGAAGCCATAATTGATAGAGCACGTAAAACCTAAAAATAAAGAGGCTATCCAAGCTCTTATTCAGCTACCAAGTGCCATTTCCATTGATGAATTAATTTTATGCCTATTCAATAGTTGACATCAACTCAAACCAGACCAAGTACTAAGAGGAAATAATTTTGAATATCACTGCCTAGTGATAACACCCCTTAGTCATAGTTATTCGTACAAAAAGATTATAAACTAGAGATAATAATTTGTTTAGATGATGTCACCACATTGTTAAAATATCACCTTGGCAACATCACCCTAGAGCTAATCAAGATATACAAACATTGTTGAGTCTCAATAAAAAGAAAGAGCAACTAAGTGGGAGTCAAGAAAAAGAATGTACTCCATGATATTAAGGAGATGTTTGTTGATGTTCTTTATATTCATGTTTGAAATGAGTAGCATCACAATTTGGATAAATTATTTTATATAGTTGACAAAGTACATAATGAGGATATAAATACTAATGGAATGATGTTTTTAAGGTCTAGAAAAAGGTTTGAGTACAAAATTTTGGAGAAAGTCTCAAAAACTATTACCATAAGGGAGGTTGAGCTTTCTATCCTTACCACTAGTCTAGAAGGAATTTTGACAACTATCCACTCTTTATATATCAAACTTGGTGATGTTGATGTTCAAAACAATTGGTTAATTTTGTATTGTCTTTGATGTTACAAAAAATGTCATATCATTTCTAGTTAGTGTATGTCGAGCTCACTCGGGTGATGAAGATAATTTCTTGTGTTTGCCAAGCATTCTAGAGTTTGCCAAGTTTGGAAGATGGTGCCTACTAAGTTCACTTGGTTGATAAACAGAAGATCATAGAAGTTGAGTGTTAATTGAGCTCACTAGGTTAATGAAGGAAATATTGGATAGAGCTAATGTTAACTAAGCTCACTCGGTTACCAAAGGAACTTTGTGAATATGCAATGTTAAATGAGTTCACTTGGTTAACATAGGAAAACCATTTTTTACTTAGTACCTACCAAGCAGGGTCAACTAAGGAAGGATTTTCTTGTTTTGACATATTGAATTCAATTGATTTGTTTGTTGGTTCTAGCCAATTGAGGAGATGAATATTAAGTATTCTAAATTTTATTCAAGCCAACTTGACAATGTATAAGATATAAATATAAGGCCAAGTTGAGGATTGATTGTGTGCAAATAATAGAAGATCTGAAGATGCTTAGAGGAAGCAAGTTAGAAGGCTAAGAATAATATAATTGTCGAGCTACAAAGATACATTTGATTAGGAAGGATCAATTATTAAAGCTAGAATTAAGATCTATACTCAACAATTTAGTTGCATTAGAAATTAGGTCATATCATTATTATTATTATTTTTTAATCAAAAAGTGAAATAGCACTTATATAATATATTTAATAATAAACGAGTTCAAGGGCTCATTAGAGAAAGAACTAGCAAGAAAACTTTGAATTATTGCCAAAATACAAAAGTGTTAAAAGCTGATATGTCATACCAGGCATACCTACAACAAAATACAATTTCTTTGCACTAAGCAAGAGTACCCAAAATATGATATATATCAATACTCAACAATGATCAGGGTCCAATTATGCCAATAAACCTCTCTTTCTGAAAGATTTAACTAAAATAAAGAGAACTTTGAACCTCCAATCTAATTGGAGCATTTGTGAATCATGCACAAAGAATGTGCAAGCTAATCTATTAAGCTTCATTCATTTGCTTTTTGTCCCAAATATGGCACTCTGCTAAGCAAGGGAATTTCAAAAAAAAAACCTCTGAATGGAAAGATTCAAATATGGAGCCTTCACAACCAATATTAGCTAGACAATTAGCTAATTTATTGCCCTCCCTTAGAGTGTGAGAGAAACAAGTAGCTTGAAAAGAATCAATTAAATCCCAGCATTGTTGAAGGATATAGGCTAGTTTCCAGGCATGTGAAGATCGTGATAAGAAAGAATTTATAATTACCTGAAGATCATAATTTATAATATCATTTTTACTCTCTAACCATTGTAGCAATGATCTAAATCTCTTAACAGAGTTGGCTTAATAGTTAATTTTAAATCCTCTAACAAAGTCGCATTTCTAGATTGAAGTGTTTAAAGACCTTTAACATGGCCACTCTTAATAGGGTGATTAAATTCTCTAACAGGGTCACAACTAATAGGGAACCTTTAATAGGGTTGGCTCCTATTAGGGCTCACTTCAAAAGAGTGAAAATCAATAACAAGTTGCAATTGGTGGTTTTTCCTAAATTGGGTTTCCATGCTAAATCTTGGTGTCACTTGTGTTCATACTATTTCTTTTATGTGTATACAACTAAGTTAAGCAAGATTAATCACAAATAATATCTTAACATTTTAATGTTAAGCAGTTCTCGAGTTATTTCAGTATTTGCCAAGTTACAACATTTTCTAGTGTAAATCGTGATCTTGTGTGTTAACTAAACATTAGTAATTTTAGTGATGTTTATGTTATGTATTAAAATCTATGGGATCTAGGATTTATTTTTTTTGTAACTGACTCACCCCTCCCCTCTTAGTTAATCCTCTTATATTTCCAACAATTGGTATCAAAGATTCTTGGTGGTTGCAAAGAAACATTTCAAGGACCTAACCTAAAGATCATGAGGTATTTTAGGAGAGAGATTCCCAAGCTACATAGAGATAACATTGAAGCATAGTAGAATTATGAAGTTGCATCTAGAAACCATAAGTGATTCAAGTTTTAAATATTTAAACACCTTTTACAAAGCTCCTTTTGGTACAATGATTATGGAGAAATTTCTGAAAAAAAGGATCATGACCTCATGATGATTGGCATAGCATCAACACTCAACTATGTTTAATTTGATGAGGTCAAAGGATGTGCTACTACTCATGCCATGTTGACCTAATTAAAGGATACCCATGCAGGTGATGATAATGTGAAAAGAGCCAACGTAGAAAGCTTGATAAGTGAGTTTGATCAGATGAAGATTGTAATGTCCTGTTTAGGAAAATTATTGATTTTTCTTTCTTATTTGTATATGTTTGATAGTATTCTGTATGGTATCCCTTCCAGCATTTGATATTCTATATTTATACGTATATTTCATAGAGTCATGTCCTTTCCTTATTAACATTAATTATGTTAATAAGATTATTATATTATATTATATATTATTTTAATGATTATTTATATTATATTAATTATATGAATCATCTTTATTATAATTTATTTAATTACTGATAACATTATTATTTTAATATTTAATAGAAATGTAATTGTCATATGCTATAGTATTTAGAATAATTGATATATATATATATATATATATATATATATATATATATATATATATATATATATATATATATCTGTGTGTGTGTGTACATTTATATAATAATATTTATAATTATATTATTATGCTAATAATTTATATTTTCAGCTTAGTATAATTATAATATTTTATATACATTATTGATTATTTTAATATTACAATCTTTATATATAATACTTATTTGATATAAAATTATATGTCAAAATAGGACATCGTAGTCCTCCCCTCTCAAATTTGCTTGCCCTCAAGAAAAACCTTTCATACATAAGCTCTTGTCATAGACACAAAACATATTTGCATTCAAAGTCTAGAAAGATCTATGAGATATACATAAATGAAAACACGAAGCATACACGATGTAGATAGATGAAAACATGAAGTAGACATGATGCAAACACATAAGACATACAATATGCATTTCTTTAATTGTGAACTTGCAACCTGAAAATCATTAGTACACATTACATATAAATCAATCTCTTGAGAAGGTGTTTATAGTCTCAATCCATTTATTGACTCATCATTTTCTAAATATGGGAGGAGAAACCATAATAGGGTGCCCTGTTACCCAACTAGTGGGCCTCACCATTCACCCTCATTATTGTTACCTCTCTTCGATCATTATTTCCAAGAAGGTGCCTTTGTATGATGTACCGTAGGATATCCTATCACTGTAGGCCTTACCCGGTACCCATAGGCTTTATTCGATACCCTGAATGATGTCACCCAATCCATTCCATCACAGACCTTATCTCATCATTGGAAGATGATAACCTTATTAATTTTAATTAATAATATTATTTTGTGGTTTGAAAACTAATCTCACTTAGAATTCAAATATATTCCAATATTTTCCCCATATTAAATGTTAATATGATTTGGAAAGTAATTCTACATTTGATAATAATACAATATAATAATATTTAAACATTCAAATAGATTAAATTAATATCTAATTGAAATGTATGCTTTGAATATATATACATATATTTTCTGTGTTTTCCCTTTATTGTTAGCCAGTATATTTAATAATCAAGAATCCATTTAAATTATATATTCATAATGAAACATGAAAATAATACTTACCTCCATATTACCTTATTTCCTTTTATAATTTTGATGTATATTTTTCTGCATGTAATTTCATTCAAATGATGCATGTTGTTCCATGTTCAGCTCTTTTGTTTTCATCTTCCTTACTTTCCATCTATTATGATGAACCTCTTTTAAATTTACCTCATTCAACCCTTGATTAGTAGGCGGTGGGTTCCATTGTACCCGCTTCAAGATCATTATATAATGGTGGAGCCAAATCGATATAGAAGCCCTAATTCACAAAATTGCCTTCTAAACAATATCTCCTTTAATCTTTCCCGTGCTTTCCTTGTTTGTTTTGTGACATAATATTAACTTGTACCATGTTATCAATTTATCATTTCTATAACTCGTAGATGTTTATATAATAGTCAAGATGGCTCTTGCATGTGGGTCCCAACCGGATGGGTTTTGGTCTAAGTCTTTACCCTTTTAGGATTGGTAGAGATACTTTAGTCTCAAGGTTATCATTGCTAGAGTTTTCAATGCTTTTGTTTGTGATTTGTGAGGCCTCTTTGCCACAATCAAATTTGTTCACATGCATAACATATGCAAAATCATCAACAGATGACATCACCTCTGATTAACAAAATAAAGATCATGAAAAACACTCATTTCCATACAGAACAGAATAGTTCAAATGAACTCCACTGTGAATCAAACGAATGTGCAGGGCTCTGTGCAGACCATCTAGTGTACTAGATAACCAATTCGCTATATAGGTATTTGATCGAGCTTTGTCAATTTAGTGATCAGTCTTCTTGATGACTCACTTATCTCAATCATCCCTGTGCTATAATGCTGTGACAACTAAAAGTGCATTATTTAGGATAGTCAAAATGCAACGATTAGTATAAAATATCCAAGTGATATTAACTTTTTGTAAGGACATGTGAATCTTAATCTTTGTCGGCAAGAAATTGTCAAACACTCGATTTCATAATACATCATCTCATTCCTTGACATAACATATCTTCAGAATGAGCAAGCGCCTTGTCCATGTTTTATGTTTTTACACATGCACTCCACAAATATTCTTTCGAATTCACCTTAATTTATTTATGAGAATTTGTCCAAATATTTCGGGTGCAAATACCACTTACGAGGATCAAGATTAAAGTTTGGCTGCATCATCCACCATGTTTTGGAGCTCCTATAATGCCTCCACGAGGTCGATACTGATGGAAATTATTCAATTAGACCCACAAATTGTAATGGCTCAAATATTTTTACTTCCTTTCACACAATCCCGGTACATTGTTATTTTCGCACCATTCATATCGTATTCTTGATTTTCCCTATTCAACTCATTTTTGATCCGATGAAATAGTTCTTCCTAAGGGATTCGTATGAGCGATTTTAGTGAGTTATCATGCCATGTATTGCTCTGCACTTGGTATCGTATCATCCAACACTTTTTCAAATGATTGCCATGTTTTATACTTTATCAAGACCTCCTCGACTGGTGTCTTCATAGCTTCAATTTGGTCGAACAATTTTCCTTTTGTTCTCCACACTCGATGCCCATGAGATGTCAACCTTTCTCATTATTTGGTCAAACAAATCAGTGCACTATATAGGATTCCATACTAAATGTTTAGTGTCATGAATTTCATCAAGCGATTGGTTCCTGTAGCCCCTGTTCGTTCATATTCTGTAATTGTATCTCTTGGATCCTTTCTAACCACGATGCCATAGATAGAGAATTTACGCTTTAGCACCATTGTTACGGCTTAGGTAGCGAGGTTGTTAGTACCATATATGCCTCTGTATGATTGATCTCTGGCACACGCTCCAAGTTTGCAAGCCAACTATTATAGAAATACAATAGGGTTTGTTGCACAGTGCTATTATAACTCTACTTGCAAAATCACTTTCATATAATGTCAGTTTTCTTGCGCAATCACAAGTCTATGCAAAGATCACCATCGTGCAATACTGCAAATTTTTGACACTGATTTCACAAAAAAATGTCTAAGATCAAATGTGCTTTAATACCACTTGTAATGTTTCGTTTAGGACATTTATTGATTTTGCTTTCTTATTTGTATATGTTTGATAGTATTCTGTAGAATATCCCTTCCAGCATTTGATATTCTATATTTATATTTATATGTATATTTCATAGAGTCATGTCCTTTCCTTATTAATATTAATTATGTTAATAAGATTATTATATTATATTATATATTATTTTAATGATTATTTATATTATACTAATTATATGAATCATCTTTATTATAATTTATTTAATTATTCATAATATTATTATTTTAATATTTAATAAAAATGTAATTGTCATATGCTATACTATTTAGAATAATTGATATATATGTATATATATATAAATTGATTGTAGCATGGTATTTAAATATCTAATTATATAGATATAAATAATATTCATATATATATATATATATATATATAATAATATTTATAATTATATTATTATGATAATAATTTATATTTTCATCTTAGTATAATTATAATATTTTATATACATTATTGATTATTTTAATATTAAAATCTTTATATATAATACTTATTTGATATAAAATTATATGTCCAAATGGGGACATCTCAAAGATGAGAGAAGATCTGAAAACATTGTAAAATATGTTGAAAGAATCAAAACCAGTGTTAGTGCAATCAAAGCCTATAGAGGAACGATTGAAGATGTGATAGTGGTAAAAAAAGGTACTCAAAACCCCTCTTCATATCTATGGAATCAAATTATCTACTATTCAAGAGATGAGATGTGATCCAAATAACAAGATACACTTGGATGGTCTAGTTGGAAGATTGACTACATTTGAACTAGATAACTACGATAATTATACTCCTTGTTCTATCAATCTTGAGTCTACATTTGAAGCCAATGTATCACTCAAGAAGAAAGCTAAAAGGTCAAACAACAAACCACTTGAAAGTGAAGAGGAAGATAGTTCTGATAGTGATATTAAAGCCATTGAAGAATTTCTTGCAAGAAGGTATGCTGAACGCAAAGGAAAATATAAAGGTAAAATCCCTTTAATTTGTTTCTCTTGTAAAGATGTTGGACACATTTCTACAAGATGAAAAAATAGAAGAGACAAAAATGAAAAGAAGCACAACAAGTAAAAAGGTAGGAAGGATTTCAAGAATTTCAAGGACTAAAAATACAAAGCTAAGAAATCTTGTTTTATAGCTAAAAATTTAGACAGTAGTGAAGATGATGAAAAGGTATATATTGTTGTAAAAGATAAATCCAATAATGAAGGAGATAAAATGACACTTATTTCTCATGTTAGCTAAAATGATACATTGATTATTGATAGTGGTTACTCACATCATATCACTAGTGACATAACAAAGTTTGAAAATATGGAACATTATGATGGTGGAAGTGTGAGATTTGGAAATAATAAACCTTGTTGCATAAAGGGGAAAGGTTGTATCTCACAACCAATGAACTTAGATGTGATAATGCTTATTGGGTTGAAGGACTAAAGAATAATCTAATGAGTGTGGCACAATTCAATAACATTGGATTCGAGGTAGAATTCATGAATGGGAAGGCCATGCTGCTAGATGGAAAAAAAATCTAGATGGGTCTAGCAAGCAAGCAAAAGGTAACCTATTCTACCTAGATCTCAGCTAAAGCTTATGTTTTATTGCTCAAGCAAAAAAAAGCTAGTTGTGGCAAGGTAAAAGCACAAACCTATGTCACCCTTTTATAAAGGAAAATGTTTAGAAAAATGTAATTGTTCATCTTCAATGACATAAAATGGTAGTATTATTAAAAAATTGATAATGAAGTAAACTAACAAAATGTGTAGAAATTCATGAAGTATAGAATTATAATTTTTAGTAATTATTTGGAATAGGAATTGATATATTTTCCTAGTTTTTAAAGACAATTTTTTACTTGCTGAAAAACACTAAAAATTAGGGGTCTAGTAACCACCACAAAATAATGTGGAAATAAATTTAGATTATGGGATAGATAACATAAATAGCTAGAACAATAAAAAATAAAAATTGTCTTTAGAAATATATTTTATCTTTTATAATGATTCAAATTTAACTCACCTCAAATCAATAGTTTTTGTCTCCCACCACATTTTTTGAAAAAAATATTTTATAACCAAAAGAAAAATAATACATTCTTAAAAAGGACTCTCTCCTCTACAATGTCATGTGATTATTAAATATTTTATATATGATTTAATTATTTTTTCTTTCAAAAAATTGACATCTTCTCAAGTGTTAAAATGCGTACTTGTAAAAAATTTTATTACAATATACAATATCTAATTAAAACACTATAAACTCTATATGACAATATTCTTGACTTTCAACTCTATAAAATGGTGTTCATATATTATCAAAAAATATCATAAAAAATAGTATGAGTTATTAAAATGTTAGTTTTCTAAAATAATTTTATTTCTTTAGTAATTGGATACAAACTAGTATAAAACATGCATTTAATAAACATTTCCAATTGGAAAAGTTTGAGACCATATATAGCTTAGATAAAGTGAATTTTTCTAGATCATATGTTTAAGAATAAAATTGATTTTTATATAGAAATAGTCAAATTTAGTCATTCTAATAAGTCAACTTGAAAGGTGACATAGCTTTGTACTTTTACTTAGCATAAAAGGTTATGTCATGTGAACTTTGATAATCTAATCCAGATAAGAAAGAAGAAAAGAGTAAGAGGTATTACTTGTTTGAGAAAACTTGATATGGGACTATGAAAAAATTGAGATGGGAAGGACAAGATTCAAAAGTAAGGACTATCATTCTGAATAAGTCTTGGAGCTAGTTCATACGGACTCTTGTGGACCTATTCGAATAGAGAGATATAGTGGAGATAAGTATTTTATTATTTTTGTTGATGATTATTCTTGAATGATGACTATAATGTATCTAAAAAAAAAGTCTGAAGAATTTCAAAAATTTAAGTTGTCTCTAGCAAGAGCAGAAAAAGAAATTGAAAAGAAGCTGAAGTGTTTGAGATTAGATAGCGGTGGTGAATTCATTTCCAATGACTTCAATGAATTCTACATTGAAAGAGGAAATAAGAGACAAGTACCAACCCCTAGTACACAACCATAGAATGGTATAGTTGAAAGAAGGAATAGATCCATCATGGATTGTGTAAGAACCTTAATGATAGAAAAGAATGCTATAATCAAATATTGGAAGGAAGAAATCAGTACTACTATACATACCTTGAACAAAGTACAATTAAAGAAAGACTCAAATAAAACTCCTTATGAACTATGGTATGACTACAAATGTAATGTAAGTTAGTTGAAAGTATTTTGTAGCAAATTTTATATCTTGAAGGAATCTATGAAAGGTAAGTTTGATGTCAAAGGTGAGGAAGGAATATTCCTAGGATAGTCCTATAGAATTAAATCATATAAATGTTTGAATTTATCCACTCATAAGATCATAGAAAATGCACATGTAAGAATTGATGACTTTGTAGAAAGGGGTGAAGAAAAAAGCAACGAAGGACCTAAGGATTATAGAAGGTTTATTTACTATGAACCTAATACATTGCAAAATCTAATTGGATGTCAAGAGGCCTCACCTCCCGAGTCACCAAAATCTCCAAAAGCTATCAAGTTGCAACTAGTGCAACCTGAGCCATAATCAAAAGCTATCGAGCTATTACCAAAGCAAACTGAGTATGAAGGACCCAAGTCATAAATAGTTGGATCCAAGCTTGGTATAGAAGATATTAGAGAGGTTAGTGGAATGATTTCTAAATCAAAGGTACTTGTATTAGCAAGATATGTTGAAAGGCACCATGCACCAAATCAAATTATTGAAGACAAGTTAGATGGAACAATGAGAAGAAATAAATTGAAATCTACATGTTTTCTTGTTGAATTGGAACCTAGATCAACAAAAGATGCTTTGGATAATGAAAGTTTTGTTGGAAATGATTGAAAAGATCATGAATGAAGAATAATGGAACTAGTAAAGAATTTTTTCAATCATTGTTTTCTCATTGATGTCAAACTTGCTACTTGTAGGAATGACAATTGCTTAAGTGATTCAAATACTATCAATTGGTTGATTAACAAGGAGGTGGCAATCAATAAGATGCAACTAAAGTACCTAGAGAAAGGTTGAAGTTATGATGTTGTAATGAAGTATAAGGATAAGCTAAGTCATTGATGAAATAGTGTATTGATGACATACTCAAAGAAGATGGACACACAGAGACAAAACAAAGATGTAAGGTTTAACTAAGTCATTTGTAAAGCCTAACTAAGTTCATTAGAATGAGCCGAGCAAGCTAGTTAGAGCCGAGTTGATTCTTAGTTGAAGCTAAGCAAGTTCAACTTCAATGTAAGCCAAGTGATTATTTAGATGCTGACTAAGTAAGTCTTCAAGTGCTGAGCAAAACAAAAAAAATGCTATAGTTGTCAAGCACCAGTAAAATAATAATAGAAGTTGAGTAACATAGAAGGAGCTGAGCATCAGTAAATCAATGATGCTGAGTTGCTGAATTATTTGTTAAGTCAAAGATTCGATAGATCAGCAATGATAAGTTTTTTACATCGAATTTTGTGAATTAGTTGAATGATAAGGATGATGAGTAGATGTCACAGAATTTTATGTAAACCATGCAAACCAATTCAATGTGAATACTAATGGACTTATCATGAAGCTTCTAGAAGAAACAATTTGGAAGGAAAACAATACCATTTTCTCTAGATCAAATTAAGATTTGAGCAAGAAATGAAGAACATAACTTCTTTATAAGGAGTTATGGGTCAAAGATCAAATGCATGTGCATGAGAGGGTGTTGATCATAAAGTATGGTCATGCGAAGAAGCCAAGAAGAGTAAGAATAGAGCATCAAGACTCTGAGTTGATCAAGTGACCATAGAGTGCATTGGCATAATGAGTGGAAGAACTCAAGGAGATAGATCTTGAAGGGTGAACAAGTTGTCAGCACTGCAAGGGAGGAAAGCCAAACAAAGAAAAGAACTAAAGAGTGATATGAAATCTGCACAGTTAGGGTTGCAATCTTTATTAGGTCAAAACCCTTCTAATACTCTCTTACCATTGTATTAGATATTGAAATCCTACATTGCTAGGTTAGCTTAATAGCTAGGTGGATAAGCCTCAAGAAAAGGATAAAGAGATCCCCAAGAGAAGGATAAAGAGATTCTCAGGAGAAGGATAAAGAGATCCTTAGGAGGAGGATAAAGAGATCCTTAGGAGGAGGATAGGAGATCCTTAGAGAGGGATGAAAGATTCTTTTGAGAAGGTGATTGTAAAT
This sequence comes from Cupressus sempervirens, assembly GCA_028749045.1. Classification (NCBI taxonomy): domain Eukaryota; kingdom Viridiplantae; phylum Streptophyta; class Pinopsida; order Cupressales; family Cupressaceae; genus Cupressus; species Cupressus sempervirens. Next base: position 704,902,000 of record CM053785.1, on the reverse strand, counting down.
CCCATGGACTTGGGTGAGCCTAACAAATCTATGTAAATCTTTTAATAGGGTGAAATTCCAAGTTGAATGTTTTGAAGTCCTCTAATAGGATACACTCCTAATAGGGTGTAGAAATATTTTAACATGGTCATATTTAACAGTGTGATGTAGCCTTTAATAGGGCAGACCATCAAAAGTGGTTGAAATCAATTACGCAGTTAATTTGTGGGTATCATCTCCACCCCAGTTTTACCTTCTTATTCTTGGAGGGTTTCGGGATCATCAAAATCCTTAGTGTTATTGTGTGATGCATGTTATCTTTTATGGTTGTTCAATGTTTAATTGCATGCATGATAATTTCAGTTATGTGCCATTAAGGATTTGACAAAAAGTTTGAATTGGACATCATTGGACCTTGGATAACTAATTCACCCCCCCTCTTAGTTATTCTAAAGAATTCTAACAAATTGGATTGAAGCTATAAATGAATAAATAGAACAAATAGAGAGGAATAAGACTTTGACTCTTGTTCCTAGACCCAAGGATAAAAATGTAATTGGCACAAAGTGGGTTTTTAGAAATAAGTTGAATGAAGATGAAAAAGTTTCTAGATACATAGCAAGGTTAGTATGCATAGGTTAGTCTCAAGAAGAAAGTATTGATTATGGTGAAACTTTTTCTCTTATTGTTATATTCAAAGGTGTTAGAACTTTACCTGCTTATGTTGCACATAAAGGATTTAAAGTTTATCAAATAGATGTAAAATCTACAATCTTGAATGGAATTCTTGAAGAAGTTTATATAGAACTGCCTAAAGGTTTCATGGATCCTAGCAAAAGAGATATGGTCTATAAATTACACAAAAAAATTTATGATCTCAAGCAAGATCCTAGAGCTTGGTATGAAAGACTTCATAACTACTTGGTAAAGATTGGTTTTCAAAGAACTAATGATAACAACAACATATGTATCAAAGTAGGACTAGATAAGAAAATTGTGTTGGTTGAAATATTTTTGGATGACACTTTATTTACAAGAAATGATGATTTGTGCAGGGAACTTTTGGAACAAATGAGTAAAGAATTTAAGATGTATATGTTCAAACAGAGAAAATTCTTTGTTGGATTGTAGATCCAATTGAAGAAAAATGGTATCTATATTACTCAATGCATTCACTTGACTAATATAAATATATTAACTCACACATGAGATAATTCATCAAGTTCACACAAACATTTTCTATGTGCAAATCCTTGATGAGAGGATAAAAACTATTATGGGATTAATCTTCCCACTAGCCCCTATAATGTAGGTATAGTGTGCCATGTTAAGAGCTACAAATTCTTTTTTCTTGAAGCACAACCTATTTGGAATGCCTATAACATGTTAGAGCTAGTATAATTTGGTTACAACTACCTTGTTAAAGGATTTCATAGATCTCTTTCCAAGAGACACCTTATTAGAGTATTTTGCAATAAGATTCCCTATGAAGCTATCGCTAATAGGAGCTTAGAAATAGATACAATCGTAGGAAAATGAATTTAGTATTCTACCCAAAAGTGGAACTAATTTGTGTTGTATATTTCTTCTCTTGATTAACTAGTGATTGTTTTAACTTCATCTATCCATCTTGTTCCAAGTTTAGTTCATCATTTCCCTTCTTCCTTTCTACCACTTCTTCTACAATTTCCATCATTGTGGTATCCTTCTATTAAGAACTCCTCTCTCTATATCTTATTTCTCAATGGAAATACTTTCTCTCTCTTCAAATTTATTGAATATATCCCACTTTCAATTTATTTTGACAATTACACATAACCATAATTATCATCGTTTATATTGAAATCAAAATTTGCATTCAAAGCCTCCTTTATTCATGAAAGTGAGATGAACCCTATGCCTAGGGTCTACAATGGTAACATTTATAGTTCTTTACTATACAATGGTAGTGTTCCATCCTTTCCTTCTTGTACCATTTATATTTTCCTCTTTGCAACATTAGTGGTGACTTATTACATTAATTATTGGATCAAAATATATCCAATTTTTTCCTCTTTCTAGGTGTGCTAGGGTAGATCAGCTCTTTTCAGTTGGTAAGTCTTTTTATCTTTCTCTTAATAGGCTATATGAAATGTCATGGTATGCTAAACTAGGCCCTTAAATGGAAATGAACATCAAAAATCCATGGTTAGGCAAGATTTCATAGAAATTTGAACAATTTATCAATTATGTATAAAATATATTTAAGAAGATAATCTATAGATAATTGAAAAATATTGCTAAAATCCTAAATATTCAAAAGTGTCCCCTACTCTATAAATATTTAGGAATATATTTGAAGCAAGGGAGATAAAAATTCTCAATTTGTGATGCCCTAATTTTTAAAATCAAGTTTTAATTTCATTTAGGGAAATGTAGATGTTTATTCCTAGTTGGAAGAATTACTATTCTCAAATATGTTCTTTCCAATATCCTCATTTATCAAAGCTTGATCCTCAAGCTTCCAACTTTTATAAGGGATAACCTCATTAATATTTAGAAAGACTAAGTTTAATAGGGTTGTGAAGATAAAAATAAAACTTCTCTCTTGGGATGGCATAAGGTTTGTAGACCTAGACAAGAAGATGGATTTGGCTTTAAAAATATGAAAGATCATGCCATGGCCCTAGAGCTTGAATTGATCTTGAAAATGATCTTAAATCCCAATCTAAAATGGAGAAGGATGTTATTTAAGAAATATTTACATCCTAATGATCCATTAAGTATTCTTAGAACCACGAGTCCTCCAAGAGGATCCAACTTTTGGAACCTTTTACAATAATCATTTGTAATAAGGTTACTTGGAAAATTGGCAAAGGTCATCAAGTGAGATTCTAGATGGATTCCTTTGAAGGGTACCTAATTATAAGAAATCTCTTTAAATTTGAATCTTCTAGGTCTATTCAAGAATACAATCTATGTTGATTCACAATTAATTATGCTGAACCAAATAGTGGTTCCCCCTTTGCATGGAAAGAGAAATCTTTTTCTACTTTCCAATTACCTAAAGTTGAGGAAGAAGTCATCTATCAATCCCTAAAGGAGATTAATTTTTTCATTCTTACAACTTCAAAATACTCTCATATGGGATGGTTCTAATACAAGTGAATATAATACTAATGATGGTTACAATTGTATTTCATCTCTTAAATTATAAGATCAGCTGGAATTGCAATACTCATTGTGTTGGGGTGCCTTACATGTCCCAAAGGATAGGGCTTTCTCCTGGCCATCTCTTTAAAATCATATCATTATAGTAGACATAATAAGAAATCTTCCTACGAAGAAAATGCTGATCATCTCTTTCTTAGTTATCATTTTTGTTATAAAATATGGTATTGGTTCTATGGTTAATTAGTTTTGAATTTGGCTTTGCCTAACTCAATATTGTCTCTTATGCTCTCATGATGAAGGTTAAACTCTAAAGGTATATATTATAGTCTATCGATTATCTCTTCCTCCAAAATTATTTGGGAATTATGAAAAAAGTGTAATAGGAGGATCTCTATACACTCTAGTGCATCTTGGAAATATATTACTCTTAAAATTTATACTCTTACCATTGAATCCCTTAATTGTAAATTTCTTAATGTAATGAAACTCCAAAACATATGTCAATTTGGGATACCAAAATAAGACTTTTTTTTCTTGGTCTAAAAATCCCATCCTTTTATGGTGAAGGGAAAGAACATAGTAAGAAGAGTAGGGCTTAGTGTAGATGGTTTCCCCCTACTTCTAATTGGGTCAAACTCAACTTTGATGGGATTCGAGAGCTAACCGACACATTTTTTGGATCGGTTGTTGTGTCTATTGTGGCTAAATGAATGACACCAATTTGTAAGATTACTTATAATGAACCATAATTTAAATACCTTCTTGAAAGACTATGGATCTATATCAAACTAAATCTCAGTGATGTTGAGATTAAAGGACATTATGCTATTATTACTCATGCTTTTAGAAGAAAATGCATCGTCAATTAGACACTAAATTCCTTCCTGCTTAGGGCTATTGACATGGCCTCAAGCATTAAGTATTTTACCATTAACCACCTCTATCAAGAGGGTATGACTTGGCAGATATTCTAGCCAATGAAGGGGATAATGGTAAAAATGATACTATCATTTACCATCATATTTTATCTTAGGTATTCAATTTTATCTCTCTAGTTTGACTTTTTAAATTTTTATGCTTATGGTGTCTCTTTCCCTAGTGTACAGTCACTTAATTCTTAACCTTTCTTTATTCATCCTATGTAATATATTATAAACTATAGTCTTTCACACAAGTTTTTCTTTTTTAGTGCAGAAGTGCTAAATGAATTTATGCCTTCACATGGTGGAAAATATTCACCTCCTTACTTATTGGGAAAGTGGTCTCATTTTTCTCCACTTCTTACCATGGATATTCTGGTTAAGCTTCCATGCCCTTCTCACCTTATGGGATTTGACAAGTCTTTGAGAATTAAAAGGATTATAAATTTTGATTATATTCATAAAAAACTTGGTTGGAGGGTCATTATTTTCTTTTAGAATTAATTTAGTTTTCAGTCCTACTAAATTTTGGCCTAGTGCTAACATTTCTACCATGTTTACTATGATAGCCTTCCATTTCTATCTAGACCATAACCTGATCACCAGTCTCTGATGGGAAGTATTCGTTGAAGCTTTACTTAGGGACCTAGATACTAATTTTTAAAATATATTAGAGATGATTTATCAATCCCTCTAGTTGAGAAGTACAATACGCTTTATGTCAAAGGATAAGCCATCAGAGCTTACCCAATTATCTTCACCAAAGATCTCATTAGGTTCTCAGTTGAGACATATGTTGATACAAGAAACTTACATTTCCTTCTACAGTTTTTCTCTCTAATTTACACCATGTAAATTTAATTTTGGACAATTACTTTGAGGAGAAAAATATTATATAGGATAAGTCACTACAGGTTGTCATGGTATACCTTCGAGAAACTTTTAGAGTTGATTAGTTAATGTTGGTCATACCTAAAATTTTAATTTTTTTTTTTTAAACTTTTTTTATTGATGATAAACTAGTGGATTTATATTTTTACTCAAACAAACTTAGTATCTTTTAATATTAATATGAAACTCTTTAATCATTTTTTTCTATTAAATTTTCTATTATTGGATGATTCCTTTCTATGACTTGAATAACTTTTTTTTGTGTTTCTTCAGGTTAAATATGGCCGGCAATAGAAATTAAGGTTTCTTTCTACCCTTATTATGCTAAGGTGCTTCTAGTATTTTTCTTATGGTATACATCCTATCTCTCCTTGAACTAAATTTTTTGTGCCTATGATGTTTGCTTTGTTTTAACAACCAACTCTTCTACTTAATAGGTGATTCTTCTAACACAATTATTATGCTTATCTATTCTATGGTACTAACTTCCTCGGAGCTAGATTATTTAGTGTTGGTTGTCCTTTTGTTAGAGGTGGCTTGGGCTTGGCAGCTTTGGTGTATTTATATTCTTTCAATTGAATGCTAGTTCATTTATTTCTTATTAGTTATGTTTATATAGGGATTTTTCTTTACTATACAAAATATTTTTATTAAGGGTATGCCCTATTCTTCATGTAATAGAGGGAATTCCCTCTTTTGACCCCTCTCAGGGGATTTCTATATGTATAGAAGACTTTGGTTCTAAGTTATACCAAGGGTTTTTTTAACCTATTTATTTTTCCCTCAATGCCTACACTTTGAATGTAGTTATGTATATATTTTTTTAATAATGAAATAGGGAATCACCTCATATCGATAAAAAAAATCTATGAAATTTCGTTTTTAAATTACCATCCCTTCAAAAAAAATCTTTCATTAGGTAAAAATTTTAAACTTCACTAGAGTAGTACAAACATTTTACAAAAAAGGTTAATAAGTAAGCATATGTATGATCGCCTTAAATAAAATGAAAAAGTTATTTTTCTTTACAATATTATAGATATAATTTTTGGTAATTCTTTTTTGTTGAGAATTATTTCTCAACCTTACAAGCTTTTTCTAAAAAATTCTAGAATTTGTTTGTGTTAGTTTTCCACATGTTTATGAGTTGGAAAAAGGTGTATGAGGTGTTAAAAATGTGTCTTGTCCCTAGTCCAATATAGGAGGGCTATTTTTAGGGTATAAAAAACTTATTATATAAATTTTATGGGGGTCGAAATTAGAGGACAAAATTATGGATGAGAATGCTATTCTTGGAGTTACAAATGATAAGTGTGTAAATTGTGGCATGGTTGTTTTGCCTATAGTTTTGGCACATGGTTTTCTAAAACCACAAATGGTTTCCAATTTATAAATCACTATAAAAGGAGGGCTTGGGGAGATGTTTGTATCATTTAATTCTATTTGCAAAACTAGGTGCAAGAAGGAGTCTCTTTGAGTCTAAGTCAAAGATCGAGCTATAGTGATGCACTCTTGTAAGCATTGCAAGTGTATTGTAATCTTCTTGATTTGAGAATACATTTTACGAGTTTTGGAGGGTGGGATTTTTCTCCCAGAAGGGTTTCGAGATGGTAATCATTGTGTTATGAGTTCATTGTTATTTTGATGATATTATTATGCATTTCTTGAGATCTCTGCAATAGTTAGTTGTATTTGCATAATTGTCCTCTCAAGACTAGTGTAGGAAGTGATTTTGTGCACCTTCGCTTCCTTACATTTTCTAAATAGATTATTAATTATATTTTTTGAACCAAAAGTTTTCTATATTAAAAAACTCCCTCATGTGACCAACTTAATTTAGTCTCTTCATCAAATCAAAACCTTTCTTAATTTTTCTTTTCATATGAAAATCCTTAAAATATTTAACATTTCAAATATTATAACATTTCAAAGTTATACATATTTTGATGTTTATTTATGAATTGAGAATAATATTATAATAAGTATACAACTATTCATATCTAAACATCTCAAACATAATCAAATCATAATATTTTCTACAAGATTCTAGATATAAGTGGTATACTCATGTCCACATGTGATGCATACTTTAAAAAAAAAAAAAATATTCTAAGTCAATAATTGATTTTCATATATTTTTTACAATATTTTCAAAATATAAATACTATTATGTGTGACAACAAAGCTTAGTCTAAACTTCATCAAATTGATTCTTTTCTTCATTATTTTTGCAGTGGAAAAATATTTGAATGTGGAAAATATTTAGTATTACATAAATATTATACCTTTTTAAATTTAAAACTCTTTTTCTATCATATTATGGATCACGAATTATTTTATACATTACCACCTTTTGGCATGCCATGATTGTGCACATACCCTTATCTAATTTAAAAGTACATCTTTGATTTCCTTTACTATATGCAAACTACAAATATATATATTGTTTTGTTTATGAATACTCCCTTCTCTATTTATTAAATATAAAAGTTGCATATTCACAAAAGGTTGGGGGACACAAGATTACCCCTCTTTGTAGGTGTACTCAACATTAGTGGCGTTGAATTCAATACTTTTTCAAGGGAAAAAAATAATTTAAGCCCATTATTGACTAAGGTACCTCAAATGAGATTTTTATATATAGGATCAATCACCATAAGAACAACATGTTTATTTTTTGAAAAAATAAATAAATGAAAATCCTCTGGAGTGAAGATAATTTGAGGAAATCTAGTTGTAGTAAACATATATTCCTAGAAATGATAAATATTATCTTTATTAGGAGGTGGAGTTGGAAGATTAGTCAAATATTATTCTAAGGCTTTGTGGGATGTGGGAGACATTTGAAGAATTTCTCATAAAGAGATATTAGGAGGAATATCACATAAATATTTACCCAAATCGTACTAATTTTCAAAATTAAGAGGTATTCGGGGTGCTTGAGAAAACACCAACTAGAAGGTAGTAAAGAATGAAGAGCTATATTTATAGGTTGAAGATTATTCCTTATATGGTAGATGTGAGCCACTGCATTACAATCATTGAAAAAATAATTATGACTTATAGGTTTCCCTTTGACAATTATAATAGGATATTTAGGTATTTAAGGACAACTATTAATAACAATAAGAGGTTTGTTAAGATTCTTGATAGGAGGGAATGCCTTGATGGTTATTAATGGTTTTTCATGAATACATATTTTATTTGATTCAATGTCAAAAATTTAATCACTCAAAGGAACCCAAGAAATAAAATTTTCATAAAGGTTTGGTTAATGAGATATAATGAAGATGTAGCATAGATATGATGACAAGATATCTCATTTGACATAACCAAATCTTCATTACTTGACGTCTCATTGGAGATTCGAAGATCATCTCTAAGAAAGAATCATCAAAATACTAGTGATAGAATTTACACATGGTGAAAATAAATTAAATGATAAGTGAAAAGCAACTCTTTTTGTTTTTTTCTCAAATAAAAATAATATGATAGAAATTAAATAGCAAGAATTATTTAGTATTTTCACTTTTGGAATGTAAGAAATAATTTATCAAAACAATATGCAAGAGAATGAAAGCATCAAATACAAATCATGAAAAGAAAATGTACTCTCTACATGGGATATTTTTGGTGTTTTTAATATTTTTGAAAAGAAAGGTTCAACTTCACCAAAAATGTGTAATAATAAATGCTGAGTAATACTATGAAAGATCACTCACAAAAGTGTACAATGTATGGGGATGCACTACAATGATACAACAAAAATGAAGATGGATACTTGCCTATGAAGTAGAATTGGTAAGTGTCATCAAACAAGATAGAGTATGTGCATGAGAATTTACATAAATATTAGAACCTTTGTATTCATATATATATATATATATATATATTCTTATCTCCATGTTATTGTGTTGCAATTTTGTACCATCAATATTTTGGATCATACTTAGTGATCCATCATTATGATGAAAGTATGAGTGGACAAATGTAGACAATGAGGTATAAGAAATAGAGATGTGCAAGGAAAAATCTTATCTAACATAGTGATTACAAAGAATATAGATTGGAAATTCATATTTATGAAAATAAGAGGAGGAGAGTTTAAGGAATACTTTTATACCTCATAAAGTCTTATAATTACCTAGTTTGAAAAAATAGAAACCCAAAATGTAGAAATATGATCTAAGAAACTTGTTGTTCTAAGTAAGGTGTAGGTTGACCCACTAGGTATAGGCCAACTTTGACATATACATAACATTTCTAGAATCAGAAACTAGAATTTTATTATGTAGATTGATGTCCAACTGCCCAAATATGTCATTCAAAGCTATAGTACTGAAAGGTGGGGTATAGTTTAAAATAGACCTATAACTAGTAATGTTTGAATAGATAATGAAAATTGGATCTAAAAAGCTCTTCTAAAAGGATCCTTAGATCTATAACATATATTGTTCTTCTAATTCTTTGAAGTTGAAACAAATGTGTGCATGGTTTTACCTATAGGGTTTTACCTCAGTGAACCTCTTATTTAAGTGAATTTTACTTCCATAGATACACATTAGGAAATTCCATGTGGATAGTTATAATGAATATATAATATGTACCTAGAGTTCAAGGAGCTATGTAAATGTAAATGCCGAGATTTATCCTTGGGCGGTAAAACCCTACAATGAAAGTTCAACCAAAAAAATTTCTTGAATGCATTTACGAAATAAAGTATTTCTATCCAACTTCACAATTTAGTTACAATTTTATTATATTGTTTGGGATACATGATGGGGATATTGGGAACCAATCTTTACTTATCACTTCCCTTTCTTGAATATATAACTCTTAAGTATTACTTTCGCCTTCCATTTTATCCTTTTAAAATTAATATGTGCATGAAATGTTGATCCTTTTACTTGTTCAAGATCTTGTTATTCTAAAATGAAGGAAAAAGAGTGCTTGTATAGTGATTTCAGAGTTAAAATTCGTAAGAGCCAACTGCACTAGAAGAGAAAATAATACATTTGAAAGGTCTTTAAAATTTAATGAAATAAAAACCTTAGGAATAGGTTGACCTCAACCTATACCACTATCAATCAACTTATAAAGCCTATACTAGAGGAGGCCTACTAAATGGGGAAGTCTTGAGGATCATGGGTATGATGTGATATGAAATTATCTATATAGAGAGAGAGAGGGAAATGAATTTTGTGATTTGAGGAAGAATAGACAAGGGTATATAGAGCTTGAGGCAAGGACTACAACATAAAACATAAAAAGATTTTTTCTATGATTAAGC